>OZ004351.1:14906385-16106385 GCA_963924445.1 Philereme transversata
ACCGCATCCAAGTTGTGGGTGAAGATAGTGAAAGATAAAATAGTGTTACGAGCTGAGGGTTCGGGATAAAATAATGGGAATCGATTTAACCAAAATAACACTTTTATTCAGCACTAAACGATAAATACACGAACTTGGTCACACGTAATCACAACACACTAATTTACACCACTGTTGCACCACTTAAAGTCACCGTAATAATCGCACGTATAGCTTAATCCAGACTGACTCGCGAGCAACTACTGTTCACGCGAGACCCTTGTCCACGTCAGTCCTCCAGGGCCTCGCGGAGACTCACTCACTAACTGACTCAGACTGGTTGAGACTGACTCAGACTGACTGTCCGGCCATCTCTCCGGCCTATTTATATCGCACACATTTCGATTGCTCGAGAACGATGTCGATCCTTCCAGGAAAGGGTCGGTCCCTCGACACAATGGCCACTCCCCATTCTGCGAAACCACAAACAATAGCAACAATAACACAGCAAGACAAAAGCGTTCGAGAAGGTTCGATTATTACTCATTGTTTAACAGCCTCTCTTCTCTTTTAACAGCCTCGGCGTAACACTGCCCCCTCCTAAAACATGCTCGTCCCGAGCATTCTTAGCCCCATATCGCGGCAGCCGATCAACACGAACAATTTTAGGCGCACCTCGCGCTGAAGATGTAGCAACTAGAGGAGCCACATTGCCGTCTCCAGTACTTCAGGACACCCAGAGTCCCTTTCTCATCAGCGATCCCAATTCCAGCCTCCAAAACACGGCTCTCATGATTTATATCTGTTCTTTCACTTCCTGGAATTCCTTTCCAGATGAACCGAACGATTCCCTCATCAGTCGAGCACGCTCTTATGGCCAACGTCGCTGATCTTCCTGTTGACGACGCTGCTCTTCTTTATCCTGACGTCGCTGTTCCTCTTGCAACCGAGTCTGCTCCACCTGTTCACGTCGCTGTTCCTTCTGCAACCGAGCCTGCTCTTCCTGCTGACGACGCTTCTCTTCTTTATGCGAACGACGTTCTTCCTCCTGCAACCAAGCCTGCTCTTCTTGCTGACGACGCTGCTCTTCCTTATCCTGACGTCACTGTTCTGCCTGCAACCGAGCCTGCTCTTCTTGCTGACGACGCTGCTCTTCCTTATCCTGACGTCGCTGTTCTTCCTGCAACCGAGCCTGCTCTTCTTCCAGACGTCGCTGTTCTTCCTGCCAACGTCGCTGCTCTTCTTGTTGATGACAAAGCATGGCCATAATAGCAGCAAGATCGCCTGTCACAGGAGCTTGCCCCACAGATGATGATGATGATGATGCTCCAAATGATTCGGTGGCGGCTGATTCCATCTCCATCGGCCAACGACTCTGCCGAGCTTCTTAAACCGGAGACTCCCCAAACCGCCTTTCATCCATTTCCTGTTGTCGTTGACCTCTCGTCCTGACACCGTCCACGTTATCCTTTGGCAGAACTGGCATTATTTTATCCCACTTCTGACACCAAATTGTTACGAGCTGAGGGTTCGGGATAAAATAATGGGAATCGATTTAACCAAAATAACACTTTTATTCAGCACTAAACGATGAATACACGAACTTGGTCACACGTAATCACAACACACTAATTTACACCACTGTTGCACCACTTAAAGTCACCGTAATAATCGCACGTATAGCTTAATCCAGACTGACTCGCGAGCAACTACTGTTCACGCGAGACCCTTCCCACGTCAGTCCTCCAGGGCCTCGCTGAGACTCACTCACTAACTGGCTCAGACTGGTTGAGACTGACTCAGACTGACTGTCCGGCAATCTCTCCGGCCTATTTATATCGCACACATTTCGATTGTTCGAGAACGATGTCGATCCTTCCAGGAAAGGGTCGGTCCCTCGACACAATGGCCACTCCCCATTCTGCGAAACCACAAACAATAGCAACAATAACACAGCAAGACAAAAGCGTTCGAGAAGGTTCGATTATTACTCATTGTTTAACATCATCTCATTGTGTAACAATAGAATAGAATCAAAAATTGGTCAAGAGCAGTAATCAGTATCGGATGTTTACTCATTTTAAAAAACAAAGTTAATTTTGCAGTTGATTTTGGTCATTTTGTATGCACATTATTGATCGAGCGAAGCGAGATCTCCAAATCAACTTGGGCAATTGGGCGTTGTATGTATGTATGTATGTATGTTTGTTAAGTTTTGTTTTTACTATGGCTAATAACTCAAAACTACAAAAATTAAACTAATAATAAAAACGGGTTCAAATGTACAAATGTAGACCTTTCATTTGACGTCCCACTTGACCTAATAGTCTCATTTTCATTTTTTTATCCCTCTTGAACCCCAACATCTCAACAAACCCCCCAATATTTCTAGCTCATTGAGTCACACCAAAATTGTGCCATCACTACCTAACTATATACCAAATTTCATGATGATCGGATAAACACTACGAAAGTTATCTTCGGACAAACAAACATACATACATACATACAACGCCGATTAGCCCAAGTTGATCTCGCTTCACTCGATCAATAACCTTTTGTCGTTATATCGATTTAATTAAAATTGTAATAAAATAAAGGATTATAAATTATAATAAAATCTAACTACAACCGACCACCTAATGATCTGATGGAGAGCGCTGAAGTTCGGGAAACAGATATTTCTAGTCCGAACTTCAACGAACCTTCAATGATAAAGAGTATGTACAACAACTTTATTTATAAATAATTTAGAATATGTAGTATGGTTATGTAATTGTTATTGTGTCTGGCTAATTTTGGCATTTATACTCCTTTGTACCTATCTATTTCTTACCAATAAACATTATTGAATTTATTGAATTATCATTTATGACGCTAGTCGATAAGTCCGAAAATGTATGGAATTTGACACATGCTATAAAAATATCACGTGATCTATCGACAACGAACCTAATAATCGAATTGATTCGAAGCGAATGTAACTTGGTAAATGAAGCCCTCAGGACTTTAGAACCAACTTACATTTAGAAATCTGTGGTCCCTGCCTACCCCTCCAGCGCATGACTAATGCAGTATTGACTCATGAGATGCATCATTTGTGCCTTTCTCAAGAACAGGTTTCTCAGGTACAGATGTGGTACAGATGACACTGGGGTGAAGCGAGTTCATGCAAAGTTTATGTTAGAAACTGCATATAACAAATATAACTGTATATAGGGTATTTGATAAAATACGCGCAAAAATGAAAGGGGTTATTTATGTGCATAATAAATAAATTTATGAAATATTTACCATAGAAATGTGAAATTTATTTTGGCATGGAAAAACAAACACTTTATTAAACTTATGTTGTGCTATTGCATAATGCTTGCCATCTAACCACAGATACCGTATTGGTGAACCTCTTATTGTCCCTTTCTAACCCAAAACCTGCAGCCATTTCCGAAAGAGATATCAAATCGGCCTTTATTTGTGGATGTCGATTGCAAGAGTGGGCAGTATGTTTTATATCGAATTAATCATCTAAACTTAGTTGATTTTCTTTCAAATTTGATAATATAACTAAGTAGTAGTTTTTTTTCGAGAAGTTTTTTTATGTTTCGAGAAACCGTCACTTGAATATCGTCAGTATATTACTAAACACCCTGTATAACCTGAGTTAGTGCTGATTGGTACAAAGATATAATTATATGTATAGATATTCGTTCAAGATACACTTCGTCAATAGCTTACGCTGCGCCCACAAACATACCGACTAGAATGCATTTCGTCTCGTCACACCATTTCACTCACACATAACCAAAAAAAAACAATGATAGTAGAAGGGTAGAAACACATACTTTTAGTCAGTGCTAACAGCATTTAATTTCAATTAAGTACCTATCTAAAGTTATTATAGTTTGAGTGTGTTGGTGCCTACTTTTAGAAAACCTTTGATTTATTTAAACAACTTTCTACAATGTAATATTTTAAGTTAAATACCTATTTAATTAATGCA
This sequence comes from Philereme transversata, assembly GCA_963924445.1. Taxonomy (NCBI): domain Eukaryota; kingdom Metazoa; phylum Arthropoda; class Insecta; order Lepidoptera; family Geometridae; genus Philereme; species Philereme transversata. The sequence goes on from OZ004351.1 coordinate 14,910,365, forward strand.
TGGTTTGTAAACTAGCCTAAACTTACTGTTCTATATTAAGCTCATTTTCAGTGAACTGTAGTTTGTTCTAAATGGGAATAAACTCCTTAAACAGGATAGATAATTCTTTATTGCATACCATAAAACAATAGTGTTTCAAATAAAAACGTTTCAAAGTGATCACTTTGTGATTTTAATGAATAAAAATATTTGACTTTGACTGAATACAATTGAAAAGAGCAACGTAAATCTATGTGATACAATTGGCAGTCTTATCGCTAAATACCGATCTGTATCAGAAAACTTTTGGATGGAATGGACTGAGTGGCCATTACCTGGGGTGTAATGGTGTACCTACTACATATTAATACTATTGATATAAAAAAAATTACATAAATATATAAATCTAGCTTCTGCCCGCGACTTCGTCTGCGCAGGATTAGTATTTCGAGTAGCCTATTTTCTTTATTCGTATATCTCTTATGGTTGTTGCAGCGCACGCCAGAATGGCTCGCAGATAGGAGATTTTTTCCCGACTTACGTGACACTTATTGTTATATTTTGTCCAATTTACTCAATAGCTTTATAAATTAATAAATAAAATAAATAAATAATAGCCTATATCTTATTCTGATGTATGAGCTATATAATTAGACCACTGTAAAGGATCTATAGATAGCTCTACTGCTCCAGATCACCAGGCGAAAGTGTCTCCAAGACACTGGCTTCATTGCCCTTTACGGGCCTTTTCCCGTTACCTGGACCTTACGCGCTCTCAAAATTATTTATGGGCGTCGGGTTGCAGTATTAATACATGCCAGTCTTTTTGCATAGTAGTTCGCAAAATCAACTATAGGACCTAATACATATTTTATTAAACCTGTTTGCATGTAAAAACTCAAGGATAATTTATAGCAAACTAAAAACATACCGACTTCCTGTAACGCATGTCATTTAAAATATACCTAAAATTAAGAAGTCGTAGGTACCTTTATTTAATTTTATCGAAAAACACAGGTTTCCTGTTATTTTCATGGAAATTATTTCAACTTTAATCGCTGATTTTGCCTATATCAAAATGAAGGTAATATTTTGTTTAACATGCCTCTTTCTCTAACTTACGCTCTCAAAAAAATAAAAAAGATGGCGCAATAAATACATAACAATTATAATTATATATTATTGGAGATTGGTTAAATTATTAGAACGTGGGACCCAGAGAAAATAATTATACTTGACATAACTGCAAAACAAAACTCTAAAATGTTTTCTGAGACTAAAATCATTAACTACTTATAGGAAAATGTTTATATCTACCGTGCAAGGTAAATAAGACGTTTCTTTAGTAAGGAAACGTACCTACATAATTTTATTTTACATTAGTTTTCAAAACTTTATATAAAAATCCATAACATCTTTCTATCTTTCATCTTATATCATGATGACATATTGCGTGTAACCGCATTTACGATATTAATTTAAATCACGGGTAGAGCCGATGGCTATTAGTAGATATTGTTGTATTATAGTTTTTTTTTCAAATTCATTACAATGGAGATTTTTAGTTTTCAATCTATTCAATCGAATTTTAAATTAAGGAAGATTTATGAAAGAGTCTGTATATAATAGATAAACTAATATTACACATTAATACCTCCATGGTGCAATGGGCGAATAGCCGGCTGAGACGCAGGAGGTAGCGGGTTCGATTCCCGCCGCGGAACAAATGTTTGCATGATCTACAGATATTTGTTCCGGGTCTGGTTGTTTCTCTATACATTATAAGTATGTATTTACAAAAAAAATGTGTATAAGTATTAGGGTGTCCCTTATATACGTGAAAAAATTTTTTTTTCGGATATCGAAATGCATACCCCGTAATTCTTTTTAAACTACCCAGATCTACTTAAATACAAAATTTTATCTTCCTATGTCAACATTAACCCGCGCCGACAAGGCCGTAAAGATTTTGAAAATAGCTGCCTTTGACCCTTTTCAATATTCAACTAAACAAAATGAAATATTTATATTTTATAAAAACAAAAATAAAAATTTAGTAAGAAAATAGGTATTTATTTATTAAAAGAACATAAAATTACAGATTAGCAAGGATATTTTCTTTTAAGGGTCTCTTTGTCTGGATAAAGATTTCTGTGCTCTTGTACACAGCGTAGTAAAAATTGTTTCTGTTCTTCCTTTGCAGTAATTAAACCATGAAAATCTTGCATAAGTTTTACAGCTCTTTCAGCTGTATCATTCACTGCCCTTAAAGAAAAAACCTTTCTATTTGCCTGTAAATAGGCAACATCTTCTTCCCACGTAGAAACAGGTTTCTCCAAGAAGTTATCATCAATTTTTAAACGAGAAAATAATTTTCTGCTCTTGATAGACACAAAATCACTCAATGATTTTCCTGTAACAATAGACAAGACAGTATTATTATCAGTTTATTAAAACAATTTAAGACATAGTAAAGTAAGCTTAGCGTTAGATCCTTTTACATGTTTTTTTTTTAAATTAATGATTAATAGCTAACTTTAACATAAAATTAAGTATTCCCACTTACCATGCAAATAATCAGACATATCTTCCTTCGATGGAATGTATCTCTTCCCAGAATCATACAAACTCTCTCTTTGTAAGTTCTCTACGATACTTCTCTTGGTTGCTTCATCAACTTCATCATCAAAGAGTGACAAAACAGTAATTTCTTCTGACAAGTACCAAAGATGTTGACTAAACTTTTTCAAAGCTGCTTGGGAGATCTCTTTGTTAATAGTTTCGTATTCCTTAAGCCTTTTTAAAAAGGACAAATCTTGATTTGGTGCCTTCACCGCCAGACTACATCCCAGCCATGATTTCACATAGAACTGCAATGAATAAACAAATGTCTTGGAGTGCTCGTTTATCTTTGGCGCTAATTTTGAATTGAGATTGCAGCAAACATATTTTCAAACAGTAAATAGCTCTTGCCATCCACCTTGCTTGATGCATTGCTCCAGGAGGTCTTATTTTATTTTTTTTCTCACTATCGCCTCCTAAGAAAATAATAGACAGTTCAATCAGTTCTCGATAATCGTCACGTACAATAGATTTTTGCAGTTCTTCATTATAAAATGTCAACAGTTCTTTAATTTTTGTATTACAAAAATGTTGTGTGACGATGTGGCTGTGTGTTTCAATAGCAGCAGAATTAATAGTATTCCAGCTGTCTCTAAACTTTTTAAACATCGGGATATCAGGGCTATTTGTTATTTGGTGGATTTTTGTTTCAAATACACACTTTAAAACCAGTTCGTAAACGTGATGGCGGCAAGCAAAGAGTAATAATTCCCTGTCTAGCTTTTGTTCCAAAAGTACACAAGCTCCTTTCAATCGCCCTGTATTAGATGCAGTTGTATCACAGCACATTATTTGTACTTTGTCCTCGAGGTTCCAGTCATAAAGTGCGTTTAAAACAGCTTTAGCTTGATCTTGACCAGAAGAGCTCTCCAGCTTAGGCACAGCCAAAAGTTGTTCCTTTTCTTCAAATGATATAAGGATTGGCAGGCGTTCTTCTTTAGAACTTCTTACGTCCAGTCCAGGTAATATTTTACATCCCAATGAACGGTCACACTTTCAGGTAAATTATTCTGAAAATCTGATTTTATAGATTCCGCTCTATCTTTTCTAGTCTTTGTACGAATGCGTTGAATAGACGACTTGTTTATCGGGAAATCATCACTACTAAGATCTAGGGCTTCCACTACAGCCTGAAGTATATATACGGAATCTCTTATGCTTAATTGACATCTATCCAAAGCTGCAACTAATTTAGGAGTGATGAAATCTTTCCTTCCCCTTTTTGTAATACTTCCAGAACTTACCGTTTGAGATGTCGACGGTAAGGGTTCGTCGATGCTTTCATCAGAGCTGGTAGGTTGATCGGGATATCCTGGTGTCTCAATAAGTTCTTGTGTAGTTAAAGATAAAGATAAACTCTCGGAACAGATTTGATCATGTCTTTTTTTCTCTTCTTTTAATTTTCTCTGTCTGGATCTTTCTTCTTTCTCAGCTAACTTTTTATCTACACCGGCTAAACATCCTGGACGCCCTGGTTCTCTTTGCTTTTGTAAAAAGATTTTATCTTCTTCTATTTTCATCCATTCCAAAGCATTAGCGTGTGCTATGTCGAATAAATTATCTAAATTGTTTTGAAAGTCCTTCTCACGGTGCTTGTAAATATCTTGTGTTTTTTTGGAATTTTTTTGCAACTCTCTCCAAGCATGGTGAAGATCCACAAGTTTCTTTACGCAGTTAGGAATAGCTCTGGTAGGGATTCTAGCTTTTTCCCAGAATATAATACACTCTCGAACGACGACATTTGCGCTTTCACTAACACTCAATTTAACTTCACGAATGTTAAAAAAGAGGACTGCAAGAACTTGACGGTTAGACGGTAACTTTGCCCCAGTTATTTGATAGTTCAAGTCACCTACTAAGAAAATACTTTTTTTATTGCTTCTTAATTCCACTGCCATTTTTTAACGTAAAACAATATGTGTTCATCACGAGATTAACTAATAACAAATGACAAATACGGCGAGTACGCGCCGCTATTTCCGCGTAACTTGTATGAACATGATTCGATGCAAGTCGGCACGGGTTTCCGTTCTCCAAATAAAGTAAAAATTAATTCCCGAGTGTTTTAGGTACTAATGAACAAAACTAAGACCTATGCGTTAAAAAATATAAACTTTGAAAAATAAGGGACACCCTAATAAGTATTCTATCAGTTATCTGGTTCCCATACTACAAGCTCTGCTTAGTTTGGGGCTAGATAGCGCCGTGTGAAATGTCCAGCAATATTTATTTATTATTTATTTATATTCATTCATCATGTAAGTAGGTAGGTAGGTACCTGTTAAACTGACTAAGTGGCATCGGCGCAAAGGCACCGCCGATTTACGTTAAAAATCGTTTATTGGAAATGTATCGATTGCTGGATAAATATTCAAGCTACCAGTATTAAACCAATCTCTAAAATCAGTTAATACAATTCTGCATATGTGTTTTAAATTAATGTCTTGAATGCGGTGACAGACTGTACATGATTATTTATATTGCTTGAATCCAGTTTCGCTAATCATCTTTACTAATAGTTTTCCCAATCATCGTTTTTAAGTATTTTAATTTGATATAAATAAATTAAAATTGTATGCCATCTATCTATTTTTAGTCATTAATTTGATATCTTGACCTTCTAATCTCATGTGACTTGATACATCGGAGCAGTAAAAGCTAACTATAGATTGCATATGTACTTCTGCTTAATTCAACATTATGCTGAGCTGAACGCCATTTTGGAACGCAGACTATAGTCGAACTGTCAAAATAAATTGTACCTGTTGTTCTTCATAATTCATGCGTCATTTTGTGTGTACCAAATAAATGAATATTTTATTCTATACTGAATACAGTTTGGAAGATTTAATCAATATAAACAAAGCTAATCAAGAGAATACAATAAATGAGTTTAGGCACAAATTCGTTGATATTATGTACGACGTTTACATTTTGTAATATGAATATTATTGAAATAACCAGAGTCATTAAACAATTATATAGTTTTTTCTAAATATTTCTATAGATTTTTTAGCCTACCCTAATGATTGTCTTAATATCGTCAATAGAGATCTTACCATCGCAACTCGCAAGCAGATGTGGTTATTAATTAGGTACACATGTTTCAGGCATACTTGTAAGCCTTGAGTAGGCAACTTGAGTTGGTCACTAGCGTAAACTAGTTACTTACTTACATTTCATATTCGTTTTAAGCGATAAGGCCGCACATTCTACCACCACGTATTTATTAGTCTCTAAGTTTTGTTTGTTTAATTCTTTATTGCACAAACAGAAAAATGTTCAAAAGGACGACTTAAGGCTAAAAGAATTTTCTACCAGTTTTCTAATTATTAGTTATTATTATTATAAATTACGTTAATTCTATTAATTATTAGTATTAATTAGTAGTATAATTGGTAGTTAGTAATTATAATTTAGTGTAATAATAAACATTTTAATAAATACGGGATTTATCACGTACCGTCTTATCGGTGTTTCGACCGACAATGTTTCGGTTCAATCCGTGAACCTTCATCAGGGTCAGTGCGATCCACTCCGAAGATCACCGATAAGACGGTACGCAATAAATCCCGTATTTATAATAATTTAATTATCTATCTATCTATATTTTGCAATTTCACACCTGCTTCTTTTCATAATCTCTAGGCGCATTCGTCGTGCGTGTAGGTAGTTCATACACAAGCACGCTTTATATCTTATTAATACTCATCATAATATGTAATTTATTGCGAGTAATTTTATAGTAGACCATGCTTCCGCTCGAGATATCAACTTACGATTCGCAGTATGTCACGATTGGGAATTTTAGGCCAAAGTTAGGTTAGATAGATAAAGGCACTGGGGAATATTTTAAAGAGTATAGAAATTACAATTTATTTATATGTATAGTCGAAGACGAAGATCTTGTCAAAGAGCACGAAACGTAAGGTCGAGTAAGATGGGCAGTTTAATCAGCCATCCGCAGGAAAGAGATCGTCAATACGATACGTGCAGAGCGAACATATTACATTAGATATATCTATAGGTATACACATATAAAACAAAGTCGGGTTAGTTACACCATATATAGCTCAAGAACGGTTGGATACAACTGTTTCTTATAGTATGTACGAGTATAAACTAGCTGACCCGGCGAACTTCGTACCACCTTGATATGCATATGACGCGGGCTACCAATGTACGTCGCCGGTACAATTGCCAATCGCCCATCATTAGCTGCATTTATGTATGACAAAATGAATTTTCTTCATATTTTTTTTTGTATGCATTATTCTGATATTTTAATAGTTATTCAGCTATTTGGGGCGATGACAAATCCAACAAATCAAAGATCATCAAAATCGGTACAGCCGTTCTTGAGTTAAAGAAGGTGTAACTAACCCGACTATTATTTAATATAGATACTAGCTGATCCGCCCGCGGCTTCGCACGGGTGGTTTTTCAATAAAACATTACCCTCATTTTGCGCAGTTGGCTAAAAAGTAGCCTATGTCCTTTCCCAGGATATAATATATCTCCTTGCAAAATTTCATTACGATCCGTTGAGTAGTTTAGGTAACAAACAAACTAACAAACAAACAGAGTTATGTATGTATTATACAGATAAACCTTCATTTTGAATCACTCTATCTTTTGCTGAAAACTGCATTAAAATCCGTTGAGTACTTTAAAAGATCTAAGGGAACAGACAGCGAAAGCGACTTCATTTTATACTATGTAAAAATAAAGATTTGCATGCCTCTGTGGTAAAAATAAGTTGGACCCCTGGAACATGTATAATTTTAAGAACTTTGTTTGTAAACCTTATTTTGAAGCAAATAAATGTTTGATTGATTGATTAATTGATCGAACTATGCCGCGGGATACCTGCTTACATTGATTCCATTTATTTTCCACTGTAGGTACATTATAAATACTAAGTTATGTCATATTCAGAATTTATCAATAACAATTGTAATAAAATTAACAATATATGTAGTAACTCAAACAGACAAGTATCGAGATTTAATTTAGTTATTATATGTCACAAAGAATGTCAACAAAAAATAAAACAATAATTACCATTAAGTACACATCAACCTTAAAAACACAGAACAAAACAATGTCAAATCTGTCAATCAATCAATGTCGATTCAAAATCGTAAATAATGTTTCCATGTAAAAAAAACACAATTATTATGATGATTACTCATATACACTCCATGTGATTACTACATCCCCAAATACAGTAATAGCAAACTTAAACAATACAATTCGATTAGGTATATCTTATATTCCGATCTTTAGGACTTACTCGTAGCTAGGCATGACGCAAACCATGCTTGCGTAGAATGGCAAGTAGCGTTACTAAATACTGGGTGATGTTGTAGCGTCCATACTGCCTCATAATAGCTTCATAATGATCCTTTATTTTTTTACCAACTTCAAAAAGGAGGTTCTCAATTCAGCTGTATGTTTTTGTATGTTTGTTACTCGATATCTCCGCAAATTATTAAACGAATTTGATGTTTATTTTTTTATTCTATAGCGTGAAATATACTTTGACTTTGACAAGACATCGAAGGACATAGAACTCCTCGACAGTAAAAGGTTCATGTATTGGAGATTACAGGCTGTCATTAACTGACAGTTGATCAGACCTTGAGCTTTGAAGATATCCCACAGAACTAAATGACGAACCGTTCTTGTATAACAGTGGAGATCCCAGGCAAGATGTGTACTCTATTTCTAAGTTTTCAGTGTAAATATTCCAGGTAACTTTGAAGTAGGTTGTTAGTTGTTTGTAAAAATTATATTAATAATATTGCATAATTTCTCTTTTTATATAATATTTTTACAATCTCTTTTATAGTATTCAATAGATCGTGAAACTTTGCATGGCTATTGATATTTGTATGACGCAAGTGCTATGTGTGTTTAGTTTTTTCACATCATCAAATCCCACTAATATTATAAACGCGAAAGTATGTGTGGATGTTTGTTACTCTTTCATGTCGTAACGGCTGAACCGATTTCGATGAAATTTAATATGAACGTAGATTATAATCTGGGTTAACACCTAGGCTATTTTTTGTTGACAAATCACAGCGACACAGCCGCTGGCGAAAGCTAGTTTTTGTTATAAATCTATATTTTATAGAGTTATATTTGTATTTTTCAAACATTCGCGATCACTGTACATAATTATTGATTTTATTTGGTTTTTGTTCTCGTCCTTGTCGCACTGCACATTTTTTTGCATAGAGTGACAGAGAGCTTTGCAAAAGGTAGACTGTGTCATTTAAACTTTTGAAACTATCATGGTTATGAACACTATTTGTACTAAAAACGGGATATTTACCATGATTTGTGAGTTCTTGAGTGTCCCGATATTTCGGCGCAGTTGCATGCGCCATGATCACGGGTAAATTGATCATTGAGTTTACCCGTGATCATGGCGCATGCTCAGATTAACAAAAGGATGGAGTGTACGCAACAAACAATATGACGGCACTTATCATTCATGTGTGCGTGGCGATTAGACATAGCTCTGTAGAGACACGTGCATAAGTGTGCGTGTAATGATACCAGAAAAAGAAAAAACTCCCTGTATTTTTTTTATGTCCTTTTACGACAACAGATTCTGAAATTTTATTTCGATACATGAATTTGTTACTAATTGAATACAAATTTGTGTGAGTATTAGAATTGAACAATTGTTTAATTAACTAGTTTATTAAACACTTAAATATTTCATGTACCACTGTAAACGCATTGTAAAATTACAGAAGAAATAATATGTGAAAATTTTTATAACTAGCGATCCGTCCGGTGTTTATTGAGGTTTACATGGACTTTAATGTCCTCCTGGCCGAATTACGGCTACGGCGGCCATCTCGCAAGAGACTCGCCAACAACGCAGGATATATTCCTGACTCCAGACTGTTATTAGAATTTGAAAAATTACAATAACACTTTTTGGAAAAATGGACTTTATAATAATACTTTAGTTTTTTCTGTAGTATATACTAATAAAGTATACTAATAAAGTATGTAAGTGTATTCATTTCATTAGACTGATAAAAAAAACATACATATGAATCCAAAATATTTATTAACATCATAATTAATTATATTGCCAAAAAAAATAACCACCTTTATTTTGCACTAATTTCTTGTAATATTTCCGTTTGGCTTCTACATGTCGAGAATTAGTTTCTAATTTTGCTATATAGTGCAATCGCACCATTAAATACTTTTCTATCAACAACTTACCAGATTCACTCTGTGAAATTTTGCACATATTGAATGTGATCTGGATTAACATATAGGATATTTTTATCCCGGTAAAATGATCTGGTAGGATATTTTTCCCGAAGCGAAGCGAGGGCGGATCGCTATTACTTCTCTATATATACCATTTATTATAGATGTGTATATGTAATGTATATACATTACATATATACATACGGAACTAAACTGTTATACATATACAATTATATTTAAAATCCCGCATAAGATATTAATCACCGAATCACAGTAAACGGCAATAACATAATTATAGAAATACATCCAAATTCGGAATAACAATTTAGGCGTGAGATTACGCGTGGGAATCGAACCCACGTCCGTACATTTAACAGTCAGGCTAGCTAACGCCTAGATCAACAGGTAGTTTCCCCAATTGAAGGGAAAACATTTTGCCGAAAACTGGCAACACAGTCGAACTAATGTCGAGGTTTTGTGTTTCGAGACAACCGTTTAATTATTGGGTGAATAAATAATAAAATCAAATAAATAATTTATAGTTACTTGTGAAATGATATTTCATCCACTTTTTTTGTTTTTGGGAACAACTTTTACACTGTTTAATAACACAAGACGGCATTTTTGACAGAAAATAATGAATCACTCGAGACGTTTAAGCAGTACGACGCTTTAGCACTGCCGCGAGATTGTATTCGCTTTTAAATTTGTATTCGCTTTTGTGGCTTCACTCGCACGTTCGGCGCGCTCCATCTGCCTTTTGTTAATCTGAGGGCGCATGCAACTGCGTCGAAATATCGGGACACTCAAGAACTCACAAATCATGGTAAATATCCCGTTTTTAGTACAAATAGTGTTCATAACCATGATAGTTTCAAAAGTTATATTTATAATATTAGTGTGGTATAGATGTGTCCCAAAATTCTTAGATATCTTAGAACCGAGATCTTAGAAGATAGAGCTCAGAACATTTATCGTTATCAAAATATGTATATTGTATGATGATATATGTTTGTGACGTGGTTCAAACCATACTGAATTGCGGACAATACCAAGGTCTAAAATTAATCAATTGCGATAGTGGGCGTATGTTCCCAACTCGATAACGTTAGCAACATTGAGTACACTGTATTATAACTATGTGTGTATAATTAGATGACGACAATTTTAATGGTTTGTAGGGTTCCGTAGCCAAAAGGTAAAACGGGACCCTATTACTAAGACTTCCGCCAGTCACCAGGCTCTCATGAATCTGTATCTCATGAACCGTGATAGTTAGACAGTTGAAATTTTCACAGATGATGTATTTTTCTTGTCGCTATAATAACAAATACTAAAAACAGAATAAAATAAATGTTTAGGAGGGGCTCCTATACAACAGACATGATTTTTTTGCCGTTTTTATAGATAATGGTACGGAACCCTTCGTGCGCGAGTTCGACTCGTACTTGACTGTTTTTTTTATTTATTCACGATCTGGAGTTGAAACATGCTTATGGTAAACATCGCCTATCACAAAGTATTGCCTCATAGGTCACGAACCTCGGAAACGTGCCTTAAGATGCTCTGCCCTGCGCCCATCAACTTGAGACATACACATGTAAAGTCTCATGTGCCTGTAATTACAACGGAAACCATACTCTTCAAATCGAAACACAGCAATGCTACTTGGCAGCAGAAATAGGAATGGTGGCAGTACTTCCCCAGGCGAGCCTTTCACGCCTCGGTGTAAGGTGTGTTTTATGGTGTAAAACCTCATATGCAATATAATTTCACCAGCAACCAACTTTTTCAACCAAAACACACCAAATCTGCTTGGCGGCAAAAATAGATGTAGTGGTAGTACTTACCCCGGATGAGCCCTTTCACAAGAAAGGGAAAATGTCTCTTAAATATGGAAAAACAGCAGGAAGATGTTGACCAATAACCAACTGAACGTATTTAAGCAGAAGCTAGCAATCTCTATTCATCTCTTTCTTTTCAGTTACAGTCCCAGTCTTCAACTTCGGTATGCTAATGGGATGGCAGTCTCCGATGACCCCGATCCTCCAGGACCCCAACGGCCCCGCCCCAGAGCCCATCTCCGACGAGACCATCTCCTGGATGGCGTCCATCACCTTCTTCCCCCCTATCTTCTGCGGGATCTTCGTTGGGGATTTGGCTGATCGCTGGGGTAGGAAGATCACGACGCTGCTGACGTCATTAATGCTGGTGGTGAGTTAAAATAAATCTAGATTAATATTTGTAAGATAAAAAGTTAAGAGTAGGAGTGTTGGCATCCCAATACAGATTAAAAATATTATTATAAAAGATCGACTGTCTATTAAAGCTAAGGCTATCCGGTCACTCTATTATCTTTGATTGCTACTGCTACCTGTGCATTTTTGCTATTCTATTGTAGAAAATAGAAAAAAATGAAAAAGTTTTTATTGATCTTTGAAATTTTAAAAACAGACAATACAAACCGTATTTTATTAGTGTACTAGTTGTCCCGCCGAACTTAGTATCACTTTGACATGCATATGACGCGGGCTGTCAATATACGTCAGCCATCATTATCTGCATCAATGTATGAGAAAATCATTTTTGTTCATAATATCTTTTTGGTTGAATTTTTCCGATAGTTTAATAGTTATTCTGCTATTCGGGACGGATACGAATACAACAAATCAAAAACCATGAAAATCGGTCCAGCCGTTCTCGAGTTATAAGTGTTCGAACAAACCTGACTTTGTTTTATATATTGAAGCTAATAAAATGCCTCTTTCTCTATCAAATTACTTATCTACATACCACGGACTGTACTGGTTGTAACTAGACTAAATTATCCTATTTAGATTCGCAAAACTATTTACTTAATTTATCACTTTTAGACCTCGTGTTAACCGCATGCTTGATAAATAGAAACAACCTATCAACACTTCTCATGATTAAGACTTAGGCGTTCCACACACCGAATGCGGTGCGACCGGCACGTTGCGGTTAGTGACCGTTTCGCATCGTTTCCTGTATGTATTGCTCTTGCGGCACGGCGGTAGGTGGCGAGAGGTGGGTGAATCCATCTCTATAATGAAAAAAAAAGTGGCGCGGTGCTGTGTTATGGTTTATTTAGCGAGAGGCCTCATTAGTGCGTTGTGTTGCTTTGCGTCGTCGCAGCGTCAACGCTGCGTCGTTTTACATATATTTTTAGTGACATGCCGCATAATGCGTTGCGTCTTCGCACACGACGTTTCAACGGATCGACGGATGAGAGACAAAGCGTGTGAGACAGCGCATCACCCTCCTTGGTGATGCGCTCTGCTGTCGGAGCTCCGGTGCGACGACGGACAGCCACTATTTCTTAATGCAATCAACGGAGATATCCAGAATCTTTTAGTGTTTCTACGTTTGTTTCGGCGGTAGCCTAACAAAAGCAACAATAGGACACGTTTGTTCCGATACATTGTCGAATGAAGACTGAAATTTACACTGACACGCTGCGCTGCGATGGCCTACGTCGTCCTCTTGCGTTGCAACGTCGTATGTCGCATATAACGCGTTGATCCGTTGTGACGACGCAACGCCACGAACTAATGAGGCCTCACCCTTAATGTCTCATATAAAGATGCTTCAAGACTCATCAGCCACGCCGCGGTCATAGCGCCGCGTTATGCCGCGCCGCACCGCACCGCATTTGGTGTGTTAAACTCCTTACAATCGTAATAATTATATGAAAGGATAAGTTTATTTCTAGATTCAATTTAATCCTATTTGTTCTAAACATTCACTTTTATAGCTAGTTGATTTCTAGGCTTTGTTATTGCATAGAGCTGGTGACAGATAAAACTAGTTTCAACTTGGGAGATCTAGCTATTGCCATCTAGTCACTTCATGGTCATTCGTTTGTGAAGTGCCCTGGGTTAATCTGAAACGATAAGATTGATTATTTGTTGCGGTCATGAGTCCCGTCTGCACATAGCTCGAAGAACTGATGGCCGTTGGGGTAAAGGTTCCCTAGTGGAGACCACGCACTAGAAAGCGCAGCTTAGGACGGCTCCACACTAAGATGGTAAAACGATATAATAAAGGTTGCTGGGAGCCGTTGGGTGCAGGCTACATAAGATCGGTCGCACTGGAAATCTATGAGGGAGGCCTTTGTTCAGCAGTGAACTGATATGATGAGTCCTGTCTGAAAACCAGCGCCGAAAATAATCCTCGGATGATTGGCAGTAGACAGGGCTAACAGCACGAAAGAATACAGCTACATACTTACCTATCTGCTTTATTATGCACCGAAGCAGCCCTAATTGGTAAGCCCTCTGTTGGCCTTAGACGGCCCTGCTGGGAACACTTAGTTTTGCACCATGTCAGTTTGTCTGTCTGTCTGCCTGTCCGAACGCTATAGCTGTTTTATTCGTAGACTATTAGTGCGGTAAAACTAAAACTAAAATATGACGAGATGATAAGTTTCAGTGATGCTTATATAAAATTTAAAAAAAATACTATCCACAATATTAGACTGTAGGTTTTCTGAAGAATTGTTGAACCTGCGCAGATACTAATTTACGAGCAGTAGTTGACCAACTTATGTCTGTGTAGTTGGGTTTATAAACAGTTCTTTTAATATTTGGATGTCACGCACCTTAGAAACGTGCCCTACGATGCACTACCATGCGTTGATCAACTTGAGGCATACAGGTGTAAAGCTAATGTGCCTGTAATTTCACCAGCAACCATACCATTCAATCCGAAACACAGCAAAGCTGCTTGACGCCTGAAATAGATATGAAATGGTCAATTGGCGGTCTTATCGCTAAAAGCGATCTCTTTCAGGCAACTTTTGTGTGGACTGGATTTTACGAGAACGTTAAAGGACGGTAGTTTTATAAATAAAAAAAGGAATTGCCTGTGTACTTACATAAGCGAAATAAAATACTTAAAATAAAATAAATAGATATCAGGTAGGTAAAATTAATATAAATGTAATGCATAAACATTATCTAATGGTAAAATACTAATAATAAATAAAAGAAAGAATACACAATTATTCGCAATAAAATACAGAAGAAACAGTTCAACTCGCTCAACTGCTCCAGATCACTACCAGGGGGAAGTGTCTCCAAGACACTGGCTTCATTGCCTCGCCGAATTGCAATGCTTATGGGTTGATGACCAGACGTCCAAAAATAAATTTGAAAACGTGGTCTTGACCCCAAATGGCACAAATACGTAAACTCTGTCGAGACTTCCATATTTGCGCCGCTTGAGATGTTCGGCTGAATTTGCCGCCGCACCGGCCCCAACTGCTGCACCAGACAGATGAGATGGCGCAAGGTCGACACACGTGGCGTCCCACACCAAAGGCCTATCCTTCTCCCAAGGTATATGAGTCATACTGTCAGGCCTCTTACCTCTTACCGAAATGTGGAACACCTTGCCTGAGTCTGTGTTTCCTGATAATTACAACCTAGGGGTCTTGAAGTCGCGAGTGAATAGGTTTCTTCTAGGCAAGCGTGTACCATCGTAGACTGCATAATCGCGCGCCATCAGGCGAGATCGTGCTCAAACGCTGGCCTATAAATTATATAAAAAAAACGTTTTGTTGTCGGAAACCGATGTTTAAAGGCACCGGTCATAAAGAGTAAATAAATACGATACGGGCTGAAAATTATAAAAGTTCTTTACTAGAAACAAAACACGAGATACAAACATCATTTTAGAAAACAAAGCTTACCTAGTTTTCTATTTTGTATTTTTCCATGCATCGAATGCAGGAATGCATCAACATTAAAAATCTGGTTTAGAGTTGTTACACATTTTCAAGTCTGACTAAGAAATGTGGAGTCACAAGGATAATAAAAATCTGCGGTTGCGGTACTTACCTGAGGGTATTTCCAGTATTTTTTTCTATTTTCTATTAGATATAACGTACCTAGTTTATTTTATCACCTTTTTTCAGGTTGTACAATCAGATAGATATAAAATCCACATTTAAATCTGTTCCGTTTTGGAGATACGAGGCCACATGCACTCCATAACCTCGTGTATTCACGTCCCAGTTGGGTTAATAACCCTTATAACCGGCTGCTTTTTGGTTAATAATGGCGACTTTGGTTAAAAACCCGTAGTTGACGGTTACTTTACAAATATAGTTCTTTGCTGACCTAATACTGTGGGTATCAAGAAGTACGAGTATCGTATTTGCAACATCACAGTAAATACACAAAAAAAAATGATAACTTAAGACGATATACAAATTTAATTTCGGTGACAGTTAGGCGGAGCATCCGGAAATGCAAAAAAGTGACAGTGCTATTTACTTGCTTAGGTGAAGAACGAGACAAACATATAGGTATCATAGACGCGCCGCATTGTCGCAGGAGTAAATGGCGTGAACGACAAAAGATAAAATCTCAAGTTGCATGAGAACCGACAAATGAAAAAAAAAATGCTTTTCCATTAATTTAGGTACCATAATTACCTACATAACTATGTAAAAACATACTTTAAATCTTTTCTAGAGTCGGAGAATGAACGATATCAGTGTTTTAGAAAAGCCGATTTTGGCAAATAATCGTATCGAGAAAAGTTTCCCCAATTGCGTTTCTGATTTTCATTTGTATAGTTTAAATCTTCAAGTAAATATTGATTAAATATTCAATGAGATCTGCATTTCTAATGACAGCTATCAAACTTCAAACACCCGTATCTCGGAAAGTAGACGTTCTAAGCTAGTAGTGTCTTTGGACAAATGATAGGTATCAACGAGGTCTGCGTATCTGATGACAGCTGTCAAACTTAAAACACCCGTATCTTGGAAACTAAACGTTCTAAGCTAGCGGTGTCTGGGGACAAATGGTAGTTATCAATGAGCTCTGCATATCTGATGACAGCTGTCAAACTTCGAACACCCGTATCTAGGAAATTAGACGTTCTAGGCTAGTGGTGTATTTGGACAAATGATAGGTATCAATGAGATTTGTATTTTTGATGACAGCTGTCAAACACACAACATTACAATTAGTCACATAAATTATTACAATAAAATCAAATGAAATCAAATGTATAATTAACTATAAATGTAAAATTAGTTATTTGAGTACAATTAATATGGTGATAATGTGTCAAAATTACGATAAATGTCAGAAGTCAGTCACATAGTTAAACACAAAAATACCTAAAATTGAATACAATAAAAATAAACTGCACATTTTACTTAGAAAACTTTAGTGATTGATTTCAATCATTATTATAAATACGGGATTTATCACGTACCGTTTTATAGGTGTTTTGATTGACAATGTTTCGGTTCAATTCGTGAACCTCCATCAGGGTGAGTGCGATCCGCTCCAAATAACATCTCTTCTCGCCTCTCGTGTCTACTCGTGACTCGTGACTAGCCGAGGATCGCACTCAGTCTGATGAATGTTCACGAATTGAACCGAAACATTGACAGTCGAAATACCGATAAAACGGTACGTGATAAATCCCGTATTTATAATAATTATAAAGAGCACATTGTTAATTGAAAATATCAAAGAATTTGGATATTGAAGTCCATTACAAAACAATAATAATGTCAGATTGAAGATAGATGTCAGTAATTCACAGAGACAATTTTCTTAAATTCTTTATCGGTATATTATGCTTTTTCCACCAAAATATCACTCATCATGTCACCACTGGTTATTATTGTCCACTGTGTAATAGGGTAATTAGATAGAATGTGAATAGAATGAAATGTGTATAAAGTGTGGGAAGTCATTGTTTTTGTAATGAGAATTGTTGCAGCGAGTGACGTCACGTAGAGTACGAGCCAGCCTCGCTTATTTTACAATTTATCACTTTTAGAACTAGAGAACGAGTCTTCTTTAAGCGTCCTTGCGTTGAGCATATTGGTATCCTTTGAATGAATGAATGAATGAAAATTCTTTATTATACCTTACAAGCTAGACACAACAGATATAAAAATAAACCAAATAAATTTAAGCATAATGGGTCTTATGGCTTAGCAAAGCGATTCTTCCGGACAACCTTTGGATGGAGAGGATCATTGCATAATGAAAGATTGGCCGAGGTGTAAAAAGAATAAACTTACTATTAGAAAAAGAAGAAAAATTACTTATTTCGCCTAATTCATGCATTGTGGTCTCCACTCGACTGGCAACCAAATGGCAAATATAGGACGTCGGCAAAGGGGCAGACCGCGAAAATGTTGGCGCGACGTTGGATGATGGGTTCCACTCAGACTGGCAGGAGATTTCTGGAGAAGATTTGGGGGAGACCTTTGCCCAGTTGTAGGACAGTATAGGTCAAATTATCAGAGAAAGAAATGTCGTTTTTCATTTTACAAAAATTATGTTATTTTCAATCAGATAAGCTGGGCCATCACGCTGTTCTCCCTGGCTCCATGGGCTCTCATCACATCACGAGGATTCGCCGGTCTGGCCTGCGCTGGGTGCTATGTTGTCACACCTCTCTATTTGAAGGAAGTAAGTTACCGCTGCTCTAGTACAGATCTTCTACAAATATAGGGTCTTGCAATTTAACCAGTGGTTAAATTGCACGAACTGGGATCTCGCGAATCTCCTAAAACACAAAAAAAAATATTCTTAGGGCGACTCGCTCAACGATGCTTAAACGTATTTAGTGGCTAAATAGATAGATAGATAGATAATTTCTTTATTGCACACCATTTAAATACAAACATTTATAAGAAAATACACTTAAATAATAGGTACAATGGGCGGCCTTATCGCTAAAAGCGATCTCTTCCAGGCAACCTTTGGATGGACAGGACCTATGTGAACAAAATAAAGACGGCGGCGTAAATCCAATATAGTACACGTACATATATTTATTAAAAATATAGATAATATAAAATAAAATGCATAATTATAATGTATAATATAATCATAAAATTACATAAATATTAATATTATAATACATAAAATATATATTGTCATACTTACATATACAAATTATAAAAATGTAATAATTAATAAGTGGCCTAGTGAGCGATGGATGATAGATAGTGTTGTCTGACCAAGTTTTTAAAGATAGGGAGAGATTTAGCGTGACGAATTGAGACAGGTAGGGCATTCCAGAGCCTGGTAGCCTGCAAAGTAAAAGAGGAACTATAAAATACTGAGGTATGATGGGGAGTTTTTAATTGAAGGGTTTCAGAGGAACGTAAGGTTCGAGAGTTGGAAAGGTGAAGAAAGTCAAAGCGTTCTTTGAGGTAGGACGGAGTAGAAGGGATGAAAAGGATGCTGTAAAGGAGAGAAAGGATGTGCGCATTCCGGCGAAGGCGGATAGGTAACCACTTAAGTCTGTGGCGATACTCTGAAATATGATCGTACTTGCGCAAGCCAAATATGAATCTAATAGAGAAATTCTGAAGACGCTCAAGCTTGTTGAGTTGATCTTCAGTTAAATCAAGATAGCTGGCGTCAGCATAGTCGAGAATAGGATGCAATAATGATTGTGCAAGTGCAATTTTGGTGGAAGTCGGAAGGAAGTTTCGCAGCCGTTTAAGAGAGGCAGCTGCAGCAAAGGTTTTTCGGCTTACCGCGGCTAGTTGAGGTCCCCAAGATAGGTGACTATCCATGAGTACCCCCAGATTTTTGACTACCTTGCTGATTTCTATTGAAGTACCGTCAAATTTTACCTTTGGGAGATCAAGCCAATCGATTTGAGTAATCATCCGCGAGCTTCCTATTACTATTACTTGGGTTTTTGATGGATTGACTTTAAGCCCATATGAGTTGCTCCATTGTAATATATTCTAAATATGATTTAGGGAGTTGTCAACTCATACAAAAACGTAAAATTTAAACATGTTTAATCGCTAAATACGCCGTGAATTTTGTCAAAGTTCAGTTTTTATTATACTTTTATTAAAACTACAATGTTTAGACTAAAAATAAAAAGGGGTCGAAATGTACTCACAAAGATCTTTTAATAGACGTGCCATTTGACCGGATAGTCCCATTTTGTTTTTTTTTACCCCTCTTGAACCCCAATATCTCTTTAACCCCCCCCCCCCCCCCCCACACACACACACACATATTTAGCTCATTTAGTCACACCAAAATTGTGCAGTTATACCAAAAATCGGATCGGATAAACGCTTTGAAAGTTATCCTCGTACAAGCAAACATACATACATACATACAACGCCGATTTGCCCAAGTTGATATAGAAATCTCGCTTCGCTCGATCAATTATATTGAAAGGACAATTTCCACACAAATAAATATACCTATAAAAAATTCTAAAATCGATAAAATACTGCTCGGCGAAATGTTAGGGAAGTAACGTATTGTGCGATGCCACAGATTACTAAAAAGTTACTATGAGCCATTCAACAACCCCGCTCGTTCAAGAATCCCGCCCAGTCATTTGACCCGTCCGGTCAATGAACCCGACTGGTCAGCAGGGCCCGTACGGCGCGTTCGGCAGGGCAATAATTACCTATGTTAGGTACAAAAACTCAAAAATAAATTTTTAAATAAAAAAAACGTTATTCATTTATTATTTATGGTCTCAAAAATATATTTTTCTCCGTCATTATTTGTAGTTAAAATTGCAAGACCTAATACGACAAATACAATAACTAGTTACAAATCTTTAAAGTGACAGAGAGCGGGGCACATTGCTCGAAGAACTGACGGCCGTTGGGGCAGAAAGGTTATCGAGCCGTGAACCACGTACTGTAAAGCGCGGCATAGGACGGCCTAACTAAGGTTACTGGGAGGTGTTGGCTGCGAAAAAAAGATTGAATTTTCCTCGAATTAATTCTTTTCGCACTGCGAGTATTTTCGCATGGAGTGATAACTGCACAAAGTAGTATGTGGTCTTGAGTATTTTCGTAGTCGGTAAATCGGATCGTAGATTACTAGAAAATAGCAGTTATTGTTAGTGTTTTTCAATAACCAGCTCATTTTCCTTCAGATAGCATCAGATAACGTGCGAGGAGCACTTGGATCCCTCTTCATCCTCGTCCAGAACCTCGGCTACCTGGTGGTCTACATCGCAGGGGATATGCTCTCCTTCGCTGCTGTCATGTGGATCTGCACGGCAGTGCCTGTGATCCATCTACTGGTGTTTCTGGCTATGCCTGAGACGCCGGTTTTCCTCGTGAAACAGGGGAAAATACAGGTAAACACTAAAAAGTCGAACTGCAGCTATATAGAATAATTCAACTCCAAAATGTAAGTACCTTCCAAAGTTGTTGTATGAACTTTTGAGTTTATTCAGAAAAGGTTAAAATGACTATTACGAAAATGGCAACTTTGACTATGCCGATGTCTCCTATCCCGACGCTACAGAGGATCAGCTGAATAAGGTGGAGTGGTTGCAATTTTTTTTTTTTTTTCTGATGGACTAAACTCGCTGTTGGCCTCTGAGGCCGTGACAGCTTAACAGAACTTTTGGCGAGCGCAGATGGCGCTCAGCCCAGTAAGTTATTTAGGCAACTAGCGCAAGGGCACCACTTAGGTACGAACCTCGGCTTGGGCTGTTGCCGGGATGGGGATAGGAGAGAAACGCCCGGGTACATGTTTGTACCTCGTATAGGCGGCGACTGAAGGGATTCGTCGACCTCGCCGGCGAGATCGGTGTAGCGGTTGCAAAACCTCTGCATACGCTTTATACGTGGACTGCGAAAGTATGACCACGTATCAGTTTTCCACGCTCAACTACAATGGCTCGACATCAGAAATCGTCGAGATGTCCATGTACTATGTCTCCTTAACGTAATCTTACATGACTCTCAATCGCTTAACTACCTTAAAGAATGATTCACTCCCTTATATGCTGAAGACAGTCTTTTGCGTTCCTCGCAACACTTTCAACTTATGACTTCCCAGCACAATACAACTTGCTACACCAATTCATTCACCATCACTGCTATCAGACTATGGAATAGTATTACGCAAGAGTTCCGGTATGTTTCCTTCGTTGAGGTCTTCAGATCCAAAGTGTACAAGCAATACCTCACTCTCATGAACGAATCCTATAAAATGAGCGGTATCCTGTAATACTCTGTTATATCTTTTAAACGTTACCTATATATCTATATGGTACCAATGTTTAAGTATATATATATATATGTATAATATAACGATATTTATGACTTTATGAATTGTATTACTAGGGTTTATTAATGGTATTAGAAAGTAGGTTAATTGAAATACCATGTATTTGTCTATGATTAGTTATATTTATTTGTCTATTATGTGTCTTGGAATTTAAATTAAACCTCTCTCTCTACCAAATATGCACTACCAATAATAACTGTTTGTCCACATTACACAAAGGCTAACTGGAAGAGAATGATATCTAGCATTAAATTCGCCTATGTACAGATTATTTTTATTTTGTGCAATAAAGAATTTTTCATTCATTCATTCATTCAACTTTGAAGCTTTATATTTCCTAAATGGACTCTTTTATCAAAAATATAAAAATTGTATCAAAAATCAGCTTTACAGCACTATAATCGTCTACGTATAAAGCGGCTGTGATTGGTCGGACAGACAAACAGGCGGGCATGGTGAAATTATAAAAATAACCATTCATTCATATATGCAGTAATTACCAAGATCAATCAAAGTTTTCCGTACTCTATAACCCTCAGATGTAATTAAGACCGAACGATAAACACTAGCATTTCCTCATACAGACCATTAGCCAGTGGATATTGCTATTTTATAGAAAAACTGCGTCATATACTTTTATTATAAGTTTGATGTGATGACATATTTATATAAATATCCTATCGTAGAGCTCCTTGGTGCTTAGGGTTGCAATATTGAAGTTATGTTTGGCTTAAGTGTCAAACAGAAGTTCAATACTGCAACCTTAATTATTATCATCCTGCTCGTTGTATGGTATTGAAATATAAATACACTATACTCAAGGATTTTAGTACAAAAACACTGATATAAAAACATGAATGCATAATAAAATCTCAATAAAAAAAATGTCAAACACACCTCTGACAAGATATGATAATTCACATAAATATTATGAGATGAGGGGAATAGGTTCCCCTCCATCTCGTCCAGTGAGTGTCGTACGAGACGACTAAAGGTCACAGCTCACAACATCAACCCGGCAACCGACCCGCACCGCCTCGCCTAGAGCGGTTAATATTTTTTATATGAAATTGTATGGATGTGCGCTCAGTGCATCACCTCTGGATCGCCTCGGGCGTATGCCGTTCACGCGTACCCCCGCGCGGCCCGCGCGTTGACCGCGCATGGCCTGAGAGTGATTCACGCGAGCACAATGCAGCGGCGATGCTTAGCTCCCCGCCTGCCCGTCATTTCCAGCCTTTCTTTCTAACGTGTCGGTGACCACTCTTTGACCGCGCGAGGTCCACTGGTTGACCACGCGGCGTTCAGTGGTAATAACGAGGCGTCCACCCATGGCCCACCCGCTGTCGACGAGTGAACGCGAACGGCGAAGTGGTGCGGGTCGGGTGCCGGGTTGATGTAGTGAGCTGTGAATTTAAGGGACAAAGTTGGAACATGAACGTCTCCCATTTTTACAACAGCACAACTACATATGCTCGTTTATTTTAATTATAAATCATTAGCAACGGTCTTTAGATGATTCATCTGTTTCTTTTGTATATTATAATCTTGTAAATAATGGTATATTCTTTCTGTTAATTAATGTATGTAATATTTTGAATATTTAAAGGGGGGGGTTAACCCCCCTGGTTACGCCCGTGCCTACAGCTGTTGCATATCTACCAAAATCATTTTACACTTACAACTTTACCAAGGACGGAACTAAAATCCATTGTCGTGATGAAAAAATGGATAAGACATAGCGTACGAACCATTTAGAACCATTTATTTTATGTTTTTTTTATTAGATCCACTAAACTGATGATTACTGAATAACGATTACACTGAATAACGATTGGTAGATAAAAGTACCTACTCTTTAATGTACTCACACCAAACAGGATTATAATGACAAGGAAATACACAAAAATAAAGAAGTACTATTATTTTTGGGGTGCAAATTGCAGTTATTCTGGATTTCAAACTTTTGCCTATATTTGTGTCACTTAAAAAACTACAATGTTTAAACTAAAAATAAAAACGGGGTCGAAGTGTACTCAAAAATACGTTTTATTAGACGTGCCGCTTGACTAGATAGTCCCATTTTTGTTTATTTTTATCGCTCTTGAACCTCAATATCTCAACAAACCCCCCCTCATATTTTTGCTCATTTAGTCACACCAAAATTGTGCCATCAATACCTACCTATATACCAAATTTCACGATGATCGGATAAACGCTTCGAAAGTTATCCTCGGACAAACAAACTTACGAGTACATACTCGTACATACAACGCCGATTTGCCCAAGTTGATTTGGAGACTTCGCTTCGCTTCATCAAAAATCCCATTTTTGAAGTCAGTTGAAAATATGAAGCAATTTGTTGTCGGTTAGAATAACCACTGCGGCGTCTTCTCAGACTGATACCTAATTTATGTTTCCTTCATGGTCGACCGAGTATGAAGGATGAGGAGTGGTCCTAGTTCCCATGGCGGGATAATTGCCAGTTCTGAGTTTGTATGGGGCCCCGTTGATGTCACGGATCATGTGGGGGGGGAGGGGGGGGGGAGGAGGTATAGGGTTGTTCAAGTGGGGTAAAAAAATGGGACTATCCGATCAAGTGGCACGTCTCATTTTTATTTTTAGTTTAAACCTTGTAGTTTTAAGTTAATAATAAAAATTGAACTTTCCAAACATCTAAATAGTGCCACGAAATAAATAACCAACTTTTTTTACCTCTCTTGAACCCCAATATCTCAACAACCCTTCCACATTTTTAGCTCATTTAGTCACACCAAAATTGTGCCATCACTACCTATATACCAAATTTCACGATGATCGGATACTTTCAATTACTACGATCAATCACTTTTGCTGTCCCTAAATTGATTGATTACAAATAGATTCTCCCTATAGTAACTCACTCTGTATACTTATACTTGTTATTAGTTCTACTCTGTAAAGAATTACAAATGACTGTGCCCTTGAAACCAGAATAAATACTGTCTGGACTCCGGCGACAGAAAGAATTTTCTTAAAATAGAAAATTAGGTAACAAGAGCTTGGCGACGGACACGGAAGATATTCCTTAGAAATAGAATATTGTGTAGGAAGCTTCGCGTTGTTAATTTAAGTAGGTAGGTACTTGTAGTGTTGCAAAATAATGAGAGGCAGACAAACTGGGTTCTTTATTAAAAAAATAGCAAAATAACAAGCTGTTGGAGCAGAAAGGTTGTCAATTGGAGACCACGCAACGGAAATAACAGCTGAGGACTGCTGGAGCTGGCTGTGACTGCGGGGAACCCATTCAAAGCATGGCCCACATGCTTATCTGTTCTCTGTGCCCTACCACCTGTATAAAAGACAACTTAAGACGATATACAAATTTAATATCGGTGACGATTGGGCGGAGTATCCGGAAATGCAAAAAAGTGACAGTGCTATTTACTTGCTTAGGTGAAGAACGAGACAAACATGTACCATAGCCGCGCCGTATTGTCGCAGGAGTAATAGACGTAAGCGACAAAAGATAAAATCTCGAATTGCATGAGAACCAACAAATGAAAAAAAAATGCTTGTCCATTAATTTAGATACCATAATTACCTACATAACTATGTAAAAAAATACTTCAAATCTATTCTAGAGTCGGAGAATGAACGATATTAGTGTTTTAGAAAAGTCGATTTTGTCAAATAATTGTATCGAGAAAAGTTTCACCAATTGCGTTTCTGACTTTCATAGTAGTTTAAATCCTCAAGTAAATATTGCTTAAATATGAAATCAGTATCATTTTTCGTTATTGAATACGATAATTACTTAGCGGTTCAATTTTTTTACGACAGCGCAGTGGCAATTTTTTATTCATCCATAATGTGATTGTGAAGTGAACTGTTGACTCGAAAGAAGAAGAAGAAGCTGAGGACATATATATACACACACACACACACACACACACTAGATAGAAAGAGGCCACACAATATCGGTTCCTCTAGAAACTGTTGTTCTGGAGACCTACGTTTAGCTAAAGACGTCCTATGGTTGATGAAGATTTTCAGGCACTAAAGGCGACTTGCACAACGTATTTCATGGCTAAATATGATTTATGGAGTTGTCAAATCATACAAATACATCAAATTTAAACATGTTGCTAAATACGTTTAAGGATCGTTTAAGGATACAGTAGAATTACTGATACTATTGAAATAACGATAATAAATGGCATGTAAAATCTTAATCAGACATGCTGTAAATAGCACTATAGCTATATGATATGAGCCGATATGCATCGATCATTTGTTGATTATTAAATGGGATTTTACATCCTAGGTCCTTTTTTATAATCAATCAATGTCAAATATCTACTATGGAGGTAGTTTACCCACTCGTAGGATCATCAAACAAAACAATTAAAAAGTTTTAAACAAAACTGTATTAGAGAACGTCTTTTATACTGAAACTAAAAGGATCTACACAAAAAATAACCAAGTAGATACTTATGTAACCTCCGTGGCGCTATGGACGAATCCGGCTGAGACGCAGGAGGTAACGGGTTCGATTTCCGCCGCGGAACAAACGTTTGCATGATCTACAGATATTTGTTCCGGCTAGATGTTTTTTCTGTATATGATAAGTATGTATTTACAAAAAAAATAGTATATATGATCAGTTGTCTGTTTCCCATAGTAGTAGATCTGCTTAGTTTGGGGCTAGATAGCGCTGAGTGACATGTCCAGCAATATTATTATTATTTATTGATATTTTTTTTACTATGACATCATTTAAATCTTTCTTTAATCACATTACCTGTATCACGCACCCTACTTAAAATAATATTTGCCTTTTTACAGGAAGCCCGCACGGCCCTAGCTTGGCTTCGTAACACCAGTCCTGATGATAAGACCCTGGAGGAGATCATCAAGGAAATGGAGAGAGAAGAGGCAATCTCGCAGTCCATGACCACTTCTTCGTGGAAGGCTATCTGTAAGTACCTTCATTTTATGTTAGACTAGCTTCCGCCAACGGCTTCGCACGCGTTGTTTGTCAACAAAAAGTAGCCTATGTGTTAGTCCAGGTTATAATCTACGTGCATACCAAATTTCGTCGAAATCGGTTACGACGTGATTGAGCAACAAATAAACACACAAATAAATAAACAAACATCCAAACTTTTGCATTTATAATATAAGTGTGATAGTATGATAGTTCTGGATGTTTTTCTATATTTATGGGATAAAAATGGGGTGTCAAGTCAAGTTGCAACAGCGAGTTTAGCTTTATTTCTAGGTTATCTACACATTTAAATAGTGTAACGCATACAAAGTCGCGGGCAACAGCTAGTATTCTATAAGTACACCTAATTTTCTCATCTAAATTACCTCAGTGTCATAAGACGAAAGTTTTTGATCAGTGTGAGTTGCCAGTGATGACATATGGTACAGAAACGTGATCTCTCATCACTATGGTCCTTATAAGAATGCCCAAGCAACCCTATGTTCAGCGGTGGACGTCCTGTGGCTGATATGATAATAATAACTTTAACTTTATTTTGGAACAAAAAGGAACACGATAATATTCGCAGAAGTTATAAACTGTGTCGCGAATACTAACGCCCCCTCCGAGTTTATTATTTCCAATTTTTTTATTTATTTTTTTATTATACAAGATAAGCATGCGTGATTATGTGTGCGTATGTGTATATGAGTTTGTGTGTATGTATATGTATGAGAGGGTGTGTGCGTAGGTATGTTTGTGTGAACTTGCGTGTGCTTGTGTGTGTATGACCTACATATATACAGCAACTTTTAAAAGGTCTTCAGTTTCTTCATACGACAGTGTTATGAGCCACTGAAGACATTTTTGTTGACATTTATAGCGGGGTAAAGGAAATATATTAATTTGTTTGTTGACTCTGTTATGTAGTGTGGGGTAAAGTTCGGGCGTGGGAAACCAGATGGACTTTTTTGCAAGGACCTTAAGGACAGCCACTAGGACAACTAATGCAAAATTAAAATATCCTAATCATTAATTATCCTAACCAGAGTTAGCAGTTAGCTCATGGTATTTACTTTAGATTAATACCAAGATCGTAATACCAAGAAGGAATCACGGTAGACATACCTCCCATACGCACAAAGCAGTCCTCTTCCACCATTATTATGCGCACCGCCAAGGAGTGGAACGCCTTGCCTGTTGTTTCCTGGTAACTACAACCTAGAGGTCTTAAAGTCGCGAGTGAATAGGTTTCTTCTAGGCAAGCGTGTATCATCGTAGACTGCATCATCGCGCGCCATCAGGCGAGATCGTGGACAAACTCTAGCCTAAGGTTTATTTTAAAAAAATCCTCTTTAGTGTCCAATTAAGAGTTCCAAGAAACAGAATCTACGGATTTTCCTAAGTGACACGCAATTGGAGAAAGCTCGGTTAGCTATGTTAGGTACAACTTGTCTCAAGTTAAGCAAGGCTTTGCATGTGTTGTACTCGCGTAACTTATGTAAATCATACTGAGTATTATGTATACTTGTACAAGTACCTACATACATAATACCTTGAAATATGTATGTACAAATACTTTGATTATTATCTTGTTGACACTTCCGCCTGTGATCCGATCTATCCGGATCTAAACTATTAATAGATCGTTTGCAATGGTCTGGTTCTTTTAAAAGAAAGCTTTTTCACTAATAATTTTAATTAATTAATTATTTTAAGGGGCTAAGATAACCACCGAGTGGGTCCCACAAGGTGCGATACCGCGTGGCCGGCCCAGGCGGAGATGGCAGGACGAATTTGACGCGCATAGGAAGCCCTAGACCGGGTTGAATGGATGAAGGGAAAGGAGGCATTTGTCCAGCAGTGGGATCCAGTGGGCTCTTTAGATTAGATTAGATTAGAATGATTTTTAATTGTCTGTATTTAATTATCCACCATATGTAGTTTATGTGTGTTACTCGTGTCGAAATAAATGTTCTTGAAACTATAAGACGATTCTTGTTCGTTGCAGTTCAAGACAGAACCACCTTCAAAGCTTTCCGGATCTCATTAAACGTGATGCTGTCTCAAGAGACCTGCGGGTACCTGGTCGTCCTCATGTATGCTGGCTCCATTTTCGAGCAGGCGTCTGAATCAATCCACCTTCACCTGAGTCCTAACAAGCAGACGATACTGGTCGGGGTTATCCAGCTGCTGGGGTCGATCGTGGCTAGTTGTATTGTTGAGAAGACTGGACGAAAGGTAAGGATTTTTGTGCCTATCTTTAATAGACCATTTTGAGCTTACGGTAGTCCAGAGTTGAATATTTACGAAAACTTTTTTGAGGCTTTTCTATTTACTGTAATCCAGCAATCTACTCTATTGTACTTGCATCGTCAGCATCGTGTTTGCCATTCGAGAAAATGTATTCCTTAGCGACAATAGGTTCTTCAAACTATATAACCCGTCTATTACCATTTCAACTTACTAATTCTGAGAGCTACGTAAGCGACGCTTGCCTCCTAACGTGTCGTTTTGAAATTCTCTCATACAAAAAGGTTTAGGTAAAGGACGGGTTTTTAGGTATCTAAATAATGTGTAGCGGCTCGAGTGTCTAAGCACCGAGACAACCCTCAAGGGTTTTACAGTGACTGTCAGGGCGACTAGCGCAGCGATGCTTTAACGTATTGCCTTAGTGGCAAAATATGATTTAGGAGTTGTTAAATCATATAAGTACGTCAAATTTAATCATTATAGTCGCTAAATAAAATGCTAATTAGCGTTAAATTTGCCTATGTATTGTGTGTGTGTGGAATTTATCTGATTTAAGTATTTATGTGATGGGTTTTCGGTAATTGTCAAGTTCTTTCTTCAATTACTACTTGTTAATTCGGTGTATAAAGCTGACAATTCCCGAGAACCTTATCTATGGCGGCGGCAGCAGCAGATGTTTCTGCCAAGGCGAGGCTGAAAACCAGCGTAGCTGAGCCCTCGACCTATTTACCACCACCCTCTACCTTAGTGCTACCTACGATAATGTACTAATGTTACTTATAATTAGGCCTACTATTAAATTTCCTAGCTTTATTTAGTACTTATTGTACCTACCAACTTCTGTTAGCATAAGAGGTGTGTGTGTAAATAAATGCCCTTTTATTTATTTTTTATTTATTTAAATACGTTTAGGGATCGTTGTGCAAGCTGGCCTGAGTATGTAACTTTTTGTGAAATAAAATATACAAAAACAAATCTTTAGAATTTTCTTAATTTCTCTATGGTGCCTACTGTTCACGCATTAATTGTTCTTCTAGTGGCTCCTAGTCAGCACCTCGTTCGTGACTGGAGTCTCGATGCTGGCACTCGGCGCGTGGTTCTACGTGACGTCAAGCGGCGTGTGGCTGCCGGGCTGGCTGCCGGTGCTGGCGATGTGTGTATGCATCTTCGCGGACGCCGCCGGCTACCAGCCCGTGCCCTACGTCATCACTAGCGAGCTCTTCTCTTTCCAAGTAAGTTTACACACGCACAAGCTGAAGGTGGAACAGCTTTACTTATCAATGTCACAACGTATTCAGCAATCACATCACACTAATATTATAAATGCGAAAGTTTGGATGTTCGTTTATTTATTTGTTTGTTACTCAATCACGTTGTAACGGCTGAACCGATTTCGATGAAATTTGGTTTGTTGATAGATTATGACCTAGATTCAAACATAGGCTTCTTTTTTTGACAAACAACGCGTGCGAAGCCGCTGGCGGAAGCTAGTACATAATAAATTGATAAACTGTTTTAAAAAATATATAAAAATAACTAGCTTCCGCTCGCGGTTTCGCACGCGTGGCTGTCGATAAAAAGCTTATGTGTTAATCCAGGTTATAATCTTCATACATACCAAATTTAATCGAAATCGGTTCAGCCGTTACGACGTTATTGAGTAACTAACAAACAAATCAATAAACAAACATCCAAACTTTCCCATTTATAATATTCCAAAGGTTGCCTGGAAGAGATCTCTTTCAGCGATAAGGTTACCTATTCTATATTGTCTTTTTAGTTTTAATTGTTACAATAAGTATTACAATAAAGATAATAGTAATTACAATAAAGAGTTATCTTATCTTATCTTTACTTACTGCAAGAAACGCGAATGGCAATGTTAGGTAAAAGAATCGACATGAATGTAACCTAAGTAAGACGACAAGGAAATTATTTATATATTCAGATTAAATTGATACATTTTATTCATAAAAAGTATAAATCAAGGGATGTTAGAATTAATTCTATAACTAGTGGTTCGCCCCAAACTGAGATCTCGCGAGTCTCCCATGAAAACAAACAAAAATATTGTTCGTAATCATTGACTATCAAAATAGTGCCCCGCAATAAATAACCAACTTACTTGACCTACAGTTTTATTCAAATTACAGGTAACGGGAGTTCGTGTGATTTGGTTATTCATTTTAGGGTACAATTTGCAGTTATTCTGGAGTTCAGACTTTTGCCTATATTTGTGTCACTAAAGCTACACGTACACCAAATTTCAGCACAGTGCGGTCACTGGTGTACCCTGTGAATTTCGTCAAAGTTCAGTTTTTATTATAGCTAATAACTCAAAAACTGCAAGGACTGAACTAAAAATAAAAACGGGGTCGAAATTTAGTAATAAAGACCTTTTATTTGACGTCCCACTTGATCAGCCTCATTTAAATTTTTTTTACCCCCTTGAACCCTAATATCTCAACAACCCCCTCACATGTTTAGCTCATTTACATCATTTACATAGCTGTTCAGTCACACCAGGATTGTGCCATCACTACCTAACTATGTATCAAATTTCACGATGATCGGATCAACGCTTCGAAAGTTAACCTCGGATAAACAAACATACATACAATGCCAATTTGCCCAAGTTGATTTGGAAATCTCGCTTTGCTCGATTAATAACTACCGGATATGATAAAATATTCCAAAAGTCTTGAATTTTGACTGTTTTTTTTTCTGTATAAATTTTATAATTATTGTTTCAATATGCCACAATGGTCTAATTATTCAGCCAATCTAAAGTGCCGTTTCTTATTCCAGCACCGTGGCATTGTGACTTCAATCGTCAGCAGCGTGGACGCACTCAGTGACTTCGTGCAAACAAAGGCCTACGACCCTCTTCTCAAACTCCTTGGCATCCACTGGGTCTTCATCATGTTCTCTATGGTCTGTTTCTTGGGAACCGTCTATACAGTCCTCTGGGTACCAGAGACCAAGGACAAATCGGTGGATGAGATCTACGCACTGCTGGATAGTAGAAAAAAGGAGAAGAGGAAAGACGTAGAAGGGAGTGAGATAAGCAGATTATGATTATTATAACGTGATTTGTAATAAAAAAATCAACGTAAATCACAAATGTATTGGTTGTGTCGTTTGTGACGTCACAACGTCCAAAGGAACATGAGAAAGTTATAAGCTGCTGCGTGAACTGATGAGCGAAGTTAGTCTCTTAAAATCATAAACAAACATAGGGAGTCAAGCAAAACCCGAAACACAACGAAGGACCAAAACCGTTATACATTAACTACATTAACATTAGTCCTGTAAATGTTTAGGACTCGCTTTGTTCTTTTTTAGAGTGACTCGCTTCGTTTACCAGATTTAATGAAAATTTGTCTATAACGTGAAAAGATTTTGACAGCCTTTTGATGGAGTTGTAATTTCATTCATCACCGGCTTTTTTGCCTTTCTTACGTATGCAGCTTATCCGTCTATTTACATATACAATTCAGTGATTTTAACAGAACCTACAGTAATTAATTAGGTAGCTATGATGTACTTAATTTGTGATCAGGCCCCTTATTCTGTATCTTAGAAATCACCTAGTGACTAACGTTTGACAAGGAGATGCTTATCAACTGCTCAAACCTACTTTTAAGTATACCTTCAATATTTGTTAAGTCACTCGGTCACTCTTGTTGGGTGACTTTAAGATAGAGTATAGGGGGGCAGAAATGGAATGAATGAGAGATTGAGATTATGTAACGATGTCCTAGGTGAGCGGTAACGCGATTTTATAAAGTATAGCTATGTGATATTCTACCCCGGATCTAGGGGGGGGGGGGGGGCAAACGCAAAAAGCGCCAAATTCTTCTTCCAAAATATGTTTGAAAAAAAACTTGTTTTCAAAATGTCAAAGTCAAAGTCCAAAATCTTTTATTCATTAAAATGACAAGGATCACTTTGAAATGTCAATTTTACTGCCTGTTCCTTCGCTACCAAGCTTTCCTGGCTTGGTCGCGAAAGACGCGAAGAAAGGCAAGAAACAAGGCTGGTTGTTTTTAATGATCCTTTTAGAATACATAACAATACAGAAAATAAATTACGTCTAAATTGTAACATTTTGAACGAGTTGGAGCAATTTCAATTCCAAGCTTCTCTATCATCAAAATAATCCGAGATTTTATAGTAGGTTTTTTTATAAAGATTTTGTTTAATTACATACGTTTTTAAATTTGTTAATTGTTAATTTTTGCACATCCCTTGGGAGTTTGTTATAAAACATGGCATTGATGCGCTTGGCATCCCCACATATAGTTCACCTGTCTATTCATTTGATTTGGAACGCTTCAAACTTTTAACACCCCTCCACCCCTCAAATGCTGGAGGAGAGGAGGCGCCACATAAAGTTTCTGCCTCGGATAGGAATTTTAGATCCGGGGCTGGTGATATGTCAGGCTAACATGACCGCAAGAACCTTTAACGATGGATGAATAGAGTACCATCTCATAAATGTCATTTTAGTCAATACACAATCATTTATTGCTCAAAGTATGCCATACCTACCACTTACTACCGGGTATAAGAAAAGGACTTCTGAAAACTAAGGTTCGTATATCCAAAATTTTCTTTGCTTTCCCACTGCCGGGCAAAGGCCTCCCCCTCATATCTAGATCCTGTACCAAATCCCGCCAGTCCCTATAAAAAGTGTCCAAATCATCGCGCCAACACTTCTCAGGCCTTCCACGGTGTCGCTTTCCATTCCCCGGGATCCATCCAGTTACAACCTTAGTCCCCCTATTTGCTTGCATGCGGGAGACATGACCCGTCCAATCCCACTTTAACTTGGCAGCCTTGATACCGATGCGACGTCAGCGATACCGGTCTTTGAGCGCAGCGAGGTGTTCCGAATCCTGTCTTGACACCTAAAATGCTGCGCTCCATCTCTCTTTGGCAAACCCCGAGCTTGGACTTTTGTGATTCAGTCAGTGATCAAGACTGGGCACCGTGGGTTAGGACAGGCATGCACATAATATTCATAATAATAATCCGCATTTAATTCAATACAATAATGAACCAAGTTGAAAATTCATCTCATACATTGCTGAGTCTTAAGAAAGTGCGGTTTGTATATTGTGTAGAACAGTAGATTTTGAGTATATTGGATTGAAATAAATACAGTTTTAAATTACGGACAGAGCCGTTCCTCAAAATTTGTCGAATGTTTACAAATTCACTCTTTTAAGTCATTATTATTATATAAAAAGATTTCTAGAGTAGTCTCCTTACATCTTGTATAAACCATATCGCGTTGCTCACCTAGGAGATCGGATGCGAAGGAGATTGTCAGGTGTGCCATGTTATCAAAATGTGATAAAAATTACGAATTATTTATGTAAGTATTTAATTGTACGAATCTCTAACATCTCAGTGTAAAATTAAAAGAATAATTTATGAAAATTTTAAAAATTTAATTTTCCCTTAATATCCAAAACTAGGTAGGTACCACTACTGGTAGGAAGGTTTGTTGTACTTACACTTAACTAGACCACACATAGTTTACACATAAATAAAGTATGTATGTAGGTAGGTACCTTTAGAATGATTATTTTTAACGGCTGCATTTTACGATGGCTGCATAAAGTATATTTTATGAAACAAATTTATGACATTATTTTATGATATTTTGTAGGTATAGGTAGTTATGTTGGCATATCTAATACTCGTAACCGCGATAACATTTTGTGCGGCCAACCACATTAATAATAACAGCTATGGTGATAGTGTGGGTGAGTTAAATCATCTTAGTACCTACATTACAACTGAACTAATATACCTACTTATATACAACCCACACATATATTATAAATTCAAAAGTAACTCTGTATCTCTGTCTGTTTGTTACATTATCACAACTAAACAGCGGAACCGATTTTAATAAATTTTGGTATATAAATCAATTATGACCGGGATTGAGCCATAGGTAATGTTTATAATGACATGCGATATGACATGACACACCATGCGTGTCTTCGCACGCACGCAGCAAGGACCTCTTTGCTGCGTGCGGACAAAGAGGTCCTCAACTCAGCATATTATGCTGGTTGCCAAAACCAGGGCTGGTCTTCCGTTAGAGCCATTAATTAAGGATGTGAAATACTATAAGATCGTTCTTCACAGTAAACTTCCGAGTCAATATTGAGAAGCGAATACCACCAATAACACCAGTCCGTCGCGCTTCAAACCAAAATGGTCGTCGTTCACAAGATGGCCGCCATTCACAAGATGGCCGGCGTTCACAAGATAACAACCGACGAAACCATGCCCTCAGGATCAGGAACGACTATCCGGTGATACTTGAAAAGGGTAATTTAAGGATAAGAGGAGGAAACGCGACTGACACCATGAACTTTCCGTATATGGCTGCGATCATCATAAATGGGAGGTTGTGGTGTGCAGGTGCTATTGTGGATGAGAACTGGGTTGTAACTGCAGCTCATTGTTTGAATTAGTAAGTAAGCTTTTGAGTTATCTCCACTAAAGAAAATCTAATAGGTCCTAATTTGAATCTAATTTGACGTATTTTAATAGGTCCGATTGCATGCCGTGATAACTTTGTACGAACGTCTACACGATCACCAATGTCAATCATCAATCACCACTTCTACCAATGTTGTATTATTTGGTTTTATTGTTCGTTGGTAGTACCTACCTATTTTGACACCTGCCAAATCCAACCTATTGATTTCCACGAATATATTACTTTATAAATAAAATGTATTGTAAGGTATGCTGACAATATCTTGCTAGGACAAAAAATATAGTAGGTACATTACTGCAGCGGCCAGCAAAAGAGACATTGATGGACGAACGTGTAAATGTGGGCCGAGGCGAAGCCGAGGCACACATACGTAAGTCCATCAATGCCTAGTTATGGCCAAGGCTTGTATAGTACCTATATCTCAAATAATGCGCGAAAATTATAAAATAAAATAAGAAATACCTACAATTACCTACTTTTGAAAATCAATGACGAACAATGAACAACAATAATTTTTCCCGCGTTAAAGTGTGTATTTGTTTTATTTCTTTCTTTCTATTTGCAAACTAGTTCGAAATTTAAATAAAACCTTTGATAAGTTACCTCCTTAGTTGCCATGTTTCGGAGTAAAAGATCGTTCCATTTTTAAATTACACGACAGATATGAGTTTACTATGTAATTTATTTGGCCGCTATACCACGACAGATATGACAGATTTTCATACAACTTTTGCCGGCTGCTGCTCGCATGTATTTGGCCAGTACAGCAATTTCGATTTATGTCGAAGAAGGTTGTCAAAATAATACAAATAATATAATTTCCAAGCATATTTGAGAAATAGAAATTTATTATAACGGAAGTGAAATGCAATAATTATGGAACTCACACTTGGTCACCCCAGTTAATATTATTCATTTAATCACCGTTTTGTGTGAGCCAGCAGCTTAAAAATTTACGTATTTTGTCGTCTCCTAAAACTGTGTTTTTATTAGATATGTATGTCGTGTCAAACAAATAGTTTTATTATAAAACTAGCTGTCCTAGCTGATCTGCCCGCGGCTTCGCACGTGTGGTCAATAGCCTATGTCTATCTATATACTGAATTTCATCGAAATCGGTCGAGCCGTTTGGTCGCGAAAACGAAACAAACAGAGTTACTTTTAAATTTATAATAAAAGTACCTATAGTATAAATAAAGTATGGATTTATAGACTGGTTTAGTAAGTATTGTTACGCCGAGGCTGTTACAGAATAAGTAATAGTCGGCAATCTCGAAGTTGTACCTACTGTGTCACAGAATAGGTAATACTTAGTTGCTACGTTTTTACCTACAGTTGCACAGAATAATAAATAGTAGTTCTTTCTAAATACCTACACATTTCTATTATATTTGCTAATGGAACGATCGAGAACGTTCGAGTGTTATGTACTGTACGCGGTATAAATAGGCCAGTGAGACGCCCGAAGGAGTGGGTCTGGTTTTGGCTATACTTGCGAACATTTCGGTGACTTTTAGTGGTTTATTGTGCAACAGTGGTCTGAATTAGTGTGTTGTGATTACTTGTGATTCAGATCGTGTACTTAGGGGAAGGTTGCGATCATTGGACCAGTGCTTTCATTGGACCACCAAGGTATTTCCAAAACTGTGCAAGTTAGCAACAACTAAACTTTTCGAAACGAGTCCGTGGCGACTCAGTTGCACTTCAGTTTTACCTCAGTGACGCTGCGACACGTGGCGAGGAGTGACGTGTGTAAGTGTGTTTGCGACGGTCAAAATCTAAAAATTTGACTCAAGACAACTTCATGTAAGTATCATTGTATTAATATTTGTCTGCGTGTAGGTACTATTAGGAAATATTTGACAATTTAATTGTGATTCCATGTGTGTTATTCAATTTTGTCCTGTCATGTCTATGTATTGTTTGGATTTATTTTTCTTAATCAGTACCTTGTTGCCATCAATGGACCGCAAGAAAGTGGACCAGTCCAATCATAGCAACTTTTTATTGTAACTTTTTGGTCATAATTATGAACAAAAAAACTATAGATACCTACCTAACCGAAATTATTTATTCATTTTATTTAAAATTTCAGAACGTCGCCAAATGAGCTAAAATATTTTGTATGGAATAAAACAAGTATGAACCTTGCTATAGAATCAGTAAGAAAACAAAGTGTTGGTTTAAATGAGGCAAGCAGAATATACGAAGTCCCAAAAGCAACACTAAAACGAAGATTAGATGGAGTTAACCAAAACGTCAAGGAACACGTCCAAATACCAGGATCTGAAAGTGACCTTCATCCAAAACTAGAAAATGAGATGTGTAAGCACGTTCTTGAGATGGAAGGTTGCTTCCATCGTAGTGAGATCAACAATATAAAAGTATTGTTGATCTCAGTACGATTACCATTTATATAAGATTTAATTTTTAATGTAATTTTTTAACTTTGCAGTTACTGCAAGTGACCTAAGTTTCTATTATGTTGTTTTTTATATATATGTTTATTGCATGTTAAGTAGAAAATGTGATTTAATTACTCTTAAAATTACCTTGATTGTTTCTTAATTTTGATTACTTGTCTTATTTATCTTATTTATTATTGTATCATTTAATGAACAAAGATTATATTTTATTTTATTTTTATTTAAAGTGCCAAATGTAAAATTAATATGTTTACTTGTCGTATGTGTATGCGTATAGTTTGTCTCTCCTCATATCTCATAACTTAGTAATATTGATGGTTATAATTAGTTGCCATGATTGGACCTATAGAACAAATTTCTTGAAGTCCATTGATGGCAACCTAGTGGTTCAATGAAGGTGCCCATGGTCCAAAGAAGGCAACAGCCAAAGATTTAGGTTTCTTCGTATATATCAGAAAGTGTTAGCCCGAACTGTTTGTGCGTTTGATTATAATAAATTAGGGTTCTAAGAAATAAAAATAATAAACCAGTTTCATTTAATCACTTATACATTTTGAGATATGAGGGCGTAAAGTTATGTGGTCCATTGATAGCAACCTTCCCCTATTTATCATTTTAGTGTTGAATAAAAGTGTTATTTTGGTTAGATTGATTTTCATTATTTTATCCCGAACGCTCAGCTCGTAACAGTATTTTCATTTTCATCATAATTCTCTGATGAAAATTTAATATTTCAGCGTCCTCCTCGTCTCTCCCCTAAAGTCCCTGGCCAAGTACGTAAAGGTGCGCGTGGGCAGTGCACATGCACACGAGGGCGGTTTGCTAGTTGATGTGGTGGGCGCCGTCCGGCATCCGAAGTTCGAGGAGGAACCGGTTCCTCACGCTGACGTCGCGCTACTGAAGCTAGCTGAGAACTTAGGTACAGTTTCATCTTAAATTCTTCATCAACAGCATCAGCCCACATTAGTCCACTGCTGGACATATGCCTCTCCCAATACGCGCCACTGAGCCTGGTCTTCGGCTCTTCTCATCCAATTGCTGTCCGCCGCCTTTTATAACTCATTAAACAAATTCTTCATGGTGCTTTGAAATAAGGGGGTGCTGCCCATGAAAATGAATAACTTTTCTTAAAACTATAAAAACACTAGTTTCCGCCCGCGGCTTCGCACGCGTGGTTGGTCGATGTGTTAAGCCAAGTTATAATCTACGTACATACCAAATTTCATCGAAATCCATTCAGTCGTTTTTGCGTGAAAGAGTAACAAACATCCACACATACATACATACATACAAACTTTCGCGTTTATAATATTAGTGGGATTTTATTTTGATTCTTTTTCATAAAATAAACTTTAGGACTAGATATTACGACTTTGGGCTATGCACATATTGACAGTAAAACATAATGACACACTCCCGCATTAATATTTACTTACCTTATATTTCAAAACATCCTGTATTCTAGTTTTAGAGTTACAATTATACAAAGCAGTTCTATCGCGATCTATTCTACCCCATACTTTGAAGTGGTGAAATGAGCTACCATCTGAGGTAGTACGCTTCAAGAAAATTTTAAAGAGGTTTCTACAGAGTAGAGAACGCATCGACAATTCCCCGAGTGTTATCGGTGTCAATAGAAGACGGTGACCACTTATCATCAGGTAGGTCGTAAGCCTGTTAAACATAAAAAAACAAATAACAAAGCAAATTATATTTTAAAAAGTAGATGATCCACTGGCTCCATATCTTCCTAACCTGCCAGATCGATTCTGCAGCATACCATGTAACATTAAGATCGTAGCATTAGCCTACCATCAGGATTCTTGGCGACAGCAATTTCCCCTAAGAATAGAATAGAATAATCATTTATTTGGTTCACACAAATTGACACATGCAACAATTATAAAGAACAGTAGCACAATTGAATCTATTAAGACAGTTCGACTCATGTCTCTCTCTCTTCCCAGCTATGTGTCCCACATGGTGGTGGGGTCAGCTTTCCTGGTCGTTCTTCTCCACTTCGCTCTATCCTCGACGTCGTCATCAGAAACTTGGCACTCTCTCATGTCTTTTGACAGTACATCTCTCCACCTTGTCTTGGGTCTACCTCTAGATCTTCGACCGGGGATGTTCGACTCATATGTGCGTACCAAAATGGCGTTCAGCTCAATATAATTTTGGATGTTATGCACCCAACGCCGATTTTCAGCTAAAAGAGTTTTCCTAGAAAAAAACATATTTATTCACGCAGCTTACGATTTAATTTCAGACTTCCACTTGCACGTGAACCTAATCAAAATATACGAAGGAATGAGAGAGCCATATGCGCAGAGCTTTATCGTCGTTACTGGATGGGGAGCAACACGGGTATATTTATTTAACACTATAATATATTATTAACACTAGACACCAACGCTCATAAAACATGGGACAAGTGACGATGATATTGCTATCTCACTCGCTCTTGCAGCCCTTACGGGATCCGTTACTGATGTGCAGAGTATATGTTATCGATAACACTAATTACAAGTGATTGTATTGAAAAGGAAACAAACATGTTTGTTGGTAGGCACGAGTATTGCTTGGCGTAAACTATAGTTGCCAGTGCAGTTGGTCGAAATTTTTGTTTTTTTAGTTTATATTAGCTTTTTTAGCTTTCGTCCCTCCTTCTCCATATAAAGTTTAACTATGCCAAATCTCACAATCCTCCGTGCCCGCATTATACTTAAAAATGGTACAAAGGTACAAAAGCTGTTGCCTGCGACTTCGTACGCGTTACCTACACTACTAAATGTGTAGGTAACCTAAAAAAACCTAAACTCGCTGTTGCAACTTGACTTGACACCCCATTTTTATCCCATGGGAACTGATTTATAAGACAAAAGGTAGCCTATGTGGTAATCCAAGTTCTAATCTAAGTGTATACCAAATTTTATCGAAATCGGTTCAGCCGTTACGACGTCATTGAGTAAGAAACAAACATCCAAACTTTCACATTTATAATATTAGTGTGATAACTACAAACGATTCGCAAAGAAAAACACTTTTTAAATGGGTAGCTACAACGATAGTAGATATCCAGAAGTTGCTTATGTGGACCCAATTCAAATTAAGTAACCAATTACCTGACGATGTCATCTTCCTAGCGTTATTTATTTACTATATAAACATTTTATCTGTTAGTTTAGTTAGCTATTTGCATATATCTATATATTAGTCTATTTTATAAGTATTTTAAGTATTAGGATTGGAACATTATCATATTTTTTTTTATTATACTTAAGAATATTTGTGTACTTAAATATATCCTACAAATTACACCGCACTCCATATTGTAAATTTCGCTCCATCCAAAGGTTGCCTGGAAGAGATCGCTTTCAGCGATAAGGCCGCCCATTGTATTGCCTTATTTATTCTAGCCTTATATTTATTTTTGTATTATTTCTGTTTGTGTGGTAATTAAATAAAGAGTTATCTATCTATCTATCTAAAGTAACCACTCTAAAAGGGTTACATTTAGGTATATGTTTATATAAATACATGGCTACCTCGCACCATAGGTACACTTAGAACTAGTGAAAGTCTACTGACTATATAAATATTATACTGTTTTATATTACACGATTAAAATCTTAGAAAACTGCTCGAATAACATTGAGTTGAATGATTGATAATTGAAATGCCACTGCTTATTTTCTAAATTATATTATATGAAGCTTTATCTCTTGATTGCTAGCAATCGATCTCTCGTCTTCATAAAATACCCATATTCCTCTGTTATTAATATTAT
Organism: Philereme transversata; assembly: GCA_963924445.1. Lineage (NCBI taxonomy): Eukaryota > Metazoa > Arthropoda > Insecta > Lepidoptera > Geometridae > Philereme > Philereme transversata. The sequence continues at coordinate 14,952,264 of OZ004351.1, forward strand.
AAAAGCTACAGCTTGGTAGGCCAGGATCATCAGTTGTGATTGATTCCCAGGGTACAGACACAGCGTTTCGTGAGCACACGCCAGACTTGCTGACTGGCCGGCTGAAGGTCAGAACTCAGCAGTACTGCATCGATGCGTACCAGCTCGTGAACGGCTTCCAGTTCACCCAAGACTTCTTCTGCGCATCGCTCAGGAACGGGACTAGGGATGCTTGTTTGGTAAAATTAACTAAGTATATAGCAGTGGACTAAATTATGAGATGAATCTCGTCTGAGTACTGATTCATAAACATTATGGGGTTCTCCCTGGATTTAACGAGATTTAACTGAGAACTATGCTACTTATCTTCGTGGTACAGGTATTTCGCAGTTGCTGATGCTTGCACGCACTGAGGCGTCACAAAATACGAGCGCTTCAGGAGCGTTATAGTCACTTAAGTATACGCGGAATGACTATCTATCTTGTCAATTATTTTAAGCCCTTCGCCCCTCCGCGTACTTGATACGTTCGTATCCACCGTGGTACGAAGCAGCTTATACGAAGACAGGGACCATTTTGTCCCCGCCCAACACTATCATTGTCTGGGTAGGGTTTGCTGCTTGCTCAGGGGGTACTATATACTATAGAACTGCTTGGGTTGGTATGCTACCTACTATGCGGTAATAAGAGGAACACAGAACCAACCTACTTATCTATTTTGTACGAACAGAGAAGTAACTACCTACTTCTCTGTTCATCTCTTTCTTTGTATGTTATGTATGTTAATGTTGGTGCAAAAAAATGTATTTTCTTTCTTTCTTTCTTTCTATACCACATCCCACAAAAAGTTCGCTCGGAATATGGGATAACCTTTCAATGATGTTTAATTGAACGCTCCGTGCTACTATAATACGTTATGCTGATGTAAGAGACCTTCAGAAAGATTCGGTCCTGGCATTATTGCCTTCTCACAACTCACGCGATGTTATCCGACCTGGCTGATGGTCTGCCAACTGGTCTGCGGCCTTCATGAGGCCACCACTTGGTTGCTCATCTCGGACATCTTCCGTCTCTACTTCAGCTGGTTGACCCTTTTACCCACATCCTATAATTTTAGAAAAAAGACCACAAAGTACAAAGACAACAGAAAAACACAGGGAACACGCAAGCAGAGAAAGAATATGTACAAGGTTAGGCGAATAGTGTCCCGTTTAATGTGAGCCTATATATTTATTTTTTCCTTAGATTTAATAATTTGCATGCCTCTGTGGTACAAATAAGTTGGACCCATATAAGTGGAATTTTAAGAACTTTGTAACCAGTGGTGCTGGTTTTCAGGCGCGACTTATGGAATTTTGACATAGCTTTCATTAATATAACTATACCCCTAGTTCGACGCAGGCGCTCCAGCGGTTCAGCAGAACCAGTTGATGGGCATCATGAGCTTCGGGCCCGAGCGTTGTGGTCACGAGTTCCAGCCCGCAGTCTTCGTCAAGGCTTTCTACATCCGGTGAGAGGGAAAACTTAACTTTAAAATTGGGCCATGTACGGGGACGCCGATTCCATCACTCCGCGTCTCGTGGAGTCCGGCGGCGCGCGAGTCATACAACGAGCACACAAACACGAATACTCCACTGCCGCGACTCCAAATGTGCGTGTCTTAAATTTTACCCTTAGAGTTTTTTTTTTAACACAGGGTAGCTTTGTATAAAATGTCCAGAACTGTTAAAAAAACTTATTCACCACCTACTCCGACGGCTGCGGGCTACCAACTGAGCTCGAATTGGATTTATTGGAATGTTTTATCGGCCACAAATGAGCGTGCGTAACGTGGAGTCGCCGCACTCCATAGCGTCGAGTCTTGTATTTCTGAATGATCGGATATCCAAATATTCTTAGGACTCCACGCAATCCACTGAAGATTTCGCACACACGGACGGTTTTTCGAGACTTTTGGAGTGTTGGTGTGGAATGTTGTAGAGTCTCCTCCCCGTGTAGCTTTACGACCACTGTTTTAATAGAACACTGTTATGCAAGGGCTGTAGCGATCTATTGTATCCCGAGATATTTGTTATTGATCGCTTACCTACATCTGCGTATAACACATAACTTGTTCTTCATCACGAAAACAAGTAAATTAAAAAAGTATAACAGTTTGTTGATAAAAAGAAGACTTGTGTTCCCGTATCCATTGTTTTTGTAACTACTAAACTATGGCCTCTTTAATTTTTGAATAGAAGTAAGGATTTGACATCGAGATTGTATTTTAATTTTAGCATTATTATGAATGCAATGAGCCTCATTCTATTTACAAATTTACTTACGGACCTAGGGCTGTAAATCGCATTTGCGAAGCCGTTATCGAGTTTACAATAACCAACTTTTAGAGCATGAGTGTTGTAACAGAATTTTTTTTTATTAAATCCAATCCAGACCTTTGGGGAAGTTGTAGTTGAAATAAAGGTGTTCCACTAAAAATATACAAAAAATATATTATTGAGATACAAAAACAGAACTTTTTACAAAACTAAATTGAAAACAGATAAAAGATATATACCATGAATAATAAAAGTTTAACTATTTTCTTTGATTTTTAGAGATTTTGTGAAAAACACGATAGCGTCGTACAAGACCACCGCTGACCTGATCGCAGCCATGCAGGAGATCGAACCTGATATGCAGCCAGGAGTGCCTAGGGTACTATTAACGAACATTTATTGCACTAACAATATACCTAGTAGGATAGAATAATTATAGTACTAAACAACACAACCAATTTTCCGACGACGCGACGTTAAGTTGTAAAGTGTCCGCCAAGGAAAAGGTTATTATCTCCCGAGCGGCTCGTAAAATCACTAACCTAGCATAGTAACTGTAGAAAAGGGTTTATCTTGATCTTAATTTTTATCTTTTATCGTGATTCATTCATCTGGTCTATAATATTATTAATATATTGTTACGCCGAGGCTGTTAAACAATGAGTGGTAATCGAGGTTTCTCGAGCGCTTTTGTCTTTGTTATTGTTTGTGGTTTCGCAGAATGGGGAGTGGCCATTGTGTCGAGGGACCGAACCTTTCCTGGAGCGATCGAGATTGTTCTCGAACAATCGAAATGTGCGCGATATAAATAGGCCGGAGAGATGGCCGGACAGTCAGTCTGGATTAAGCTATACGTGCGATCATTTCGGTGACTTTAAGTGGTGCAACAGTGGTGTGAATTAGTGTGTTGTGATTACGTGTGACCAAGTTCGTGTATTCATCGTTTAGTGCTGAATAAAAGTGTTATTTTGGTTAGACCAATTCCCATTATTTTATCCCGAACCCTCAGCTCGTAATAATATGTATATGTATGTAAGTACTTATCGCTTTCAGCGATAAGGCCGCACATTGTATTGCCTTATTTATTCTAGCCTTATACTTATTTTTGTATAATTTCTGGTTGTGTGGTAATTCAATAAAGAGTTATCTATCTATATACTTTTTCTTCTTCTACATATTTATTTAATTTATATATCATATTTATTTATTTACAATTATTTATGTACCGATGTATTTAAGGTTAGTAATTTTTCTTTTTCTATTATTAAGATTATTATTTTTACACCTCGGACAATTTTCCATTAAGCAATGATCCTCTCCACCCAAAGGTTGTCTGGAAGAGGTCGTTTTATTAAGCGATAATACCGCCCATTATGCTTACATTTATTTGTTTTCTTTTTATTTTTATACTTATCTGTTGTGTCTAGCTTGTAAGGTATAATAAAGAATTTTCATTCATTCATTAATATAATTTATCGGAAGAAAGAAAAAACTTGTCTACGTCTCGAGCACGGCGATTGCGAGAATGACAGGGAAACGTTCTTTGCACTTTGAGCAAGGCTCGCGAGACCTAAACAATTTCATAAGAAAGTTCTCTACCCATAAACGTCAAAGATAGAGAAAATTATGTCCATTATGCTCGGTACTGTAGACTATTAGATTTATGATATTTATTTTAATGCAGTATACAATAGGTTAATTAAATTAGTATTGGTTTTAGTTGTATGTTGACTGTAAGGAGGTATGGTATAATAAAAACATAATAGCTAGGTAAACAATGGCTTAAAACTAGAAATCTTAAAAGTGTAGAGAAGGTTTCTACCTTATCATTCTCGCAAGCGCCGTGCTCGATACTGTAGACAAATTTCTTCTTTCTTTCGATCAGGATCAAGACAAAACCCTTCTCTGCAGTTACTGACTTACTGTGTCTGCAAGACAGTAGTCTTCAACGATGTACGTCATTTTCTTTACCAGTGACATGAAATTGAAGATAACTTTTATTAGAAATTGACTGAGTCGCACGGAGGTATTATATATGGTTGAGATAATGAGTTGTTTGCGGATCATTTTTTAACTTTTCTTACAGAGATGGTGAAGAAAGGCTCTGTCTATAACAACGGCAGCGTTGTGTATACATAATCATATCTTCTGCATACTAACAGCGACTTGCGCAACAATGCCTAATCGTATTTAGTGCCTAAATATGATTAAGAAGGTTGTCAAATCATACAAATATATCAAATTTATACATATTTAGTCGTAAATACTTTAGCAATCGTTATGCAAAGACGAGAAATTATAGTCTTCATGTGAGATCACGCTCGGGAATAAGATATTTCTAAAGTAACGACAGAGCCTTGTCATTTCTTCAAAGAATAGACTCTGAGATTCTCAGAACACGTTTGCGCCATCTAGGATAGTTTTATTTGCAATTATTGCCGTTTCAATTAATGCTCTCTCTGTAGGTAAGCTAACTTGATGACAAAGTAGTTTTTAAATGTGGCGATAGATGTCACTCGCTAGGTTAAACAAACCGAAAATTGCACGAATTAATCTTTAATATGCTTTTTTTAGGATAACGAGATGGAATAACGTTGATGCTACGAGTACAACCCTACCTGGCTGATAATAGATGTTAATTATTATATTAAAGTAAAATAATTTAACCAGAACGTTTGTACCTCATTTTGTAAACCGACCTTCATTATATACGAAATATGAGGCATATTGCTTCGGAATTAGAGGTAATTAGAAACACCCCTTTCGAATTATACGAGGAACTATACTAAAAGGTGATCCTGCGCATATTACCTTTACTAATAATAATAAATCTTTATTGGCTTAGTGCTGAGATTAACATAACAAATTTAATTATATTATACATAATATTACTAATTATATAATTATAGGTATAACAATTTATCTAAACTAGGAAACTATAGGAACTGTGTTTGAGGTGAATAAGGCTAATAATACCTAACCAATGAATAGTCAAATTAATAAACTTAAAATCTAAAAGTAATGAAAATATTTTACGTAGAAAACTTTCATAATTTATTACAAGTCAGTGCGAGGCGAGACCTAGCTCGGAGTGGATCGCACTCACCCTGATGAAGGTTCACGAATTGAACGGAAACATTGTCGGTCGAAACGCCGATAAAACGGTACATGATAAATTCCGTATTTATAATAATGATTAAATAAATATTAACTTTTAAAAATACCAAGTTAATTTTCTAAGATGATTCATCAAATCTGCATGAGTTGGTTGAGGATAAAAAAAAGGATTGTATGGTTTTATGAAAACACGGTAATAGTGAAACTTTGTTTCACATTATAGACATTTAACTAAAAATTTTCGTTGGCACAAATGAGTAATAGTCTATACACTACCTACACGGTCAGCTCATGCGAACTATAGGCGCCGCCATATTAGCCTCGGCTGCCCTTATCCCTACTCCGCGGCCGACCATCACGCGACATGCAACACACAGACGAAAAAGTTTGAGACGATGTAATAAAAGTTTCACTTTAATAAGAAGTACAAAATGTGACTTTCAGCAGGTTCTGCGGATTTCTCGTCTAAAACGTCTTCGAGCTAAAACTAAATTTAGTTTTTAAGAAAAATCATCATAAGTCCTAAACGGTTTATTATTTTATAATAATTTATTTTGCACAAATTAGCACAAACAGGCACCTTCATGCTTACCAAAATTCATGATTGTGCAACCAACAGTTTCGGAGATCCAGAAATCTCGAAAACGTTACCCCAGTAAAAACTGAAATACTCTGAAATCCTACGAAGCACGAATTTACACTAAAGAGACACAATATATTTATATGCTATCTTTTTATATACTTTTATCCATCTCCATTAGGTAAATAAATCGCCTGATAGCCTATTTTCAATGAATATTTTCTAAACCTTGAATGCACATGCACATTCACGCGCGGCAATGCACTAATCCCCTGTGGTTTCAGAATCCTGAAAGGAGTTAATACGAGTTAATAACAGAATACTTTTTACTGGGGTAAAGCACACCATTAAGTCATAGAATCATAGCATTCCATTAGCTGTCAAAATATGCGGTGTACGTTTGAATAGACACCATTTATTCCTCGAAGATCAATTTATAATCGTAGAACTGCCCAGAATAAAACAGGAACAATCCAGAGCAAAAGCAATTTGTTTCATCAACGAAATAAATTGTTTCATTTGTCCTTAAGGAACAGACTACTTAACTGAAGTGCTTTTAATGTCGCCTTTGTATTTATGTACTACAAGCATACGCCCGCGGCTCCGCACGCGTGGATTGTCAATAAAAGTAACCTTTGTCTCACTCTATGTAATCTTCAATCTTTATACCTAATTTCATCAAGATAAGTCCAGCCTTTTAGTCGTTATAATATCAAATAGACAGTCTGCCCCTGTGTCTATTTCAAGTAATTCCGGTCAATTTCGGAATATCGCAGGCAGAAAATCCATACAAAATAGGAAAAAATAAACGGAAAATTACGTACCTACGTGTGTGACAAGGTCCTTGATTTTGTATGACTGCCTTCTAAATTCCGATGCGATATTCCGAAACGGAATTCCGTTTGTATATAACCAGCCTTACTAGTACGAGTATTTGCACATATTACCTATATTCATCTGCGCTAGTGTCAAAGAGTTTGAAAAAAAATTACTACTATTTCGCTAGTGTGGATGGATGCCATAGAAATAGGAGTTATAAGTTCGAATTTTACAAAATTTTTGTCAATCAACAACGGAATCACCATCAGTATTTTTGTTAGGGAACACCTTATTCACGAATATAATATTGCTGAATCTGTACGAAAATAAAGGAAGTTGAGTGATGTTTAAGTGTCAGCCCTACCAGAATACTTTTTCTTAAAAAATCGTTTTTAATAAATCTAGAAGATATTTTATCGTTTGATTCCTGTTTGGACAATATTTTTCTTAAGGTTAGCCTTAAGAAAAATATTGTCGAAACAGGAAAGTGTCGATACAGTGGGAATGTCTGTTAATAAAAATTATAAAAAGTCAAACGATCATAAGTGCCTAGGCAGGTATATAGTTTATTTTTTATACAGTTCAAATGTAAGCATGTATGCCTCAAGTAGATGGACGCAGGGCAGTGCATCGTAGAGCACATTTCTAAGGCGCATGACCTACGAGGCTACGAAGCAATTCTCTGTTATACCTAGGCGATGGTTACCACCTAACATCTGGTGGGCCATAAGCTTGTTACATCTCCAACAGTAGCATAAAAAAATGTTGTTTTGTTACCTAACCAAATGAAAGTAAAAAAATAAAAGAGAAGCATTCAAGTTTTGTTGACAAGTCAGCATAGTTATCACACCATACGAGGAGCCATACCTCATCACGATTTCTCTTGAAATCAAGTAGGGAAGTCCGTCATGAGTTTCATTCACAAAAAAATTTAATACAATCAGTAAACTCAATTAAAACGGTAAAGTTTATTTTCTGAAGGAAATAAGGCACATAATCGAATAGCACACGGTGTCGACAGACCAAAATAGCCTTGGTTACAGTGTGCCAATGACTATGCGTTTCATATTTTTTATCGAGCTATTATCGTCTCTACGTAGTTGAAATACGATTTCTGTGATAAAATCGAGTTGTAAGCTAAAGTGGCAGATACCTACACGTAACTGTTTGTGGAACACTCATGCAAAATGTAAACCGAACATTATACAATTTAGTCGGTGTTTTGACGCCAGGGATTATGTGTGCCGCTATCGCTAACACAAATATTACAAAAAAAAAGACGATAATTCCATGTGACTACATTGTTTTTTTAATATGAAAAGACTTTAGTATCATTTTTACAGTTTTATGTTGGTAGAAAATAACCTAAGTATAACATATTGTTTGTGATTAATTCTTATTTAACGTAATAAGATGGAAAGAAAAAGTAATGTGAATCCTCGGAAGCAAATTTTCACAGCTTTAATATGTAAGTGCCAGTTTTTCTTTAATATGTCCAATAAATTATAAATAATTTTTAAGTTGAACAGGAAAACCCCATAAAAAATCATTTTGCAAATTAAATAGGTGCTAAATTATAAATTCAATATACTTATTACTCAACAAAGCTCTACAAGAATCCTTCTGATATTAATTAATTTCTTTGATAGAGTAGTTTTATTCAATGTTTTAATCAAATTTATTTGTAAGTAGTAATTAATATCGAATTTACAATCTAAAAGTATTTTGATGAAATAACATTAAGGTGTTTTTAATTTAAATATATATATATTAAAATACAGACAAGTCGACGAAGTATAAGCAAAACGAAACTGTCTTCGTCTTATTTTGCATAGCCCCTTTACTTTTTCCCAAGCTCTAAACTTTTTGCTTATTTGTTTGACGAAAACAGAACTAGATGTCGCTAGTAAAAATGTCCGAATCGCGCTGACGAAAACGCGCGGCGTCGAACGACCGCCGGTCGGTAGAATTACAAAATCATATTTAGCATAAGTGTGTTCAGAGCCTAAGGGACTACATTGGAAAATAGATTTATTTTATTCAGAATTTTCTGCTTATTCTTTCATGCCTATACCGAAAATACATTGAACTCCCTTCGTACCTGGCACAGGGGACACCGTGACCAGAAAGACGGTTCCCCTAGACTCTGGGGGAACGGAACTCTGTGTTCCTTCTGTGTCGGGAATGGTTGACCTCTGCGATTATCCTTAATGTGGATAACTCGGGTGCGTTATTATTAGTAGTGGGGACTGCGTTCGCGCCGTCCCCCTTGCAAATAAATAAATATAGATTCAATTCTCACTTAATGAGAGCGTATGTGATACATTTTATAAAGTATACTTAAATATTTAATCCATGAATGTACTAAATTCGTGCATGACCTTTATTATTGTACTTTGTGGTTATATTCTCTTTGGTATTATTTTTTCTCTCATCATGACAGCTTACGTAGTAGGTACCTATGCAGTCTTTAAATATAATATGTAAGTGAAGAGAAAATTTTGAAATTATTGCGCATATGGATGAGTGTAAGGATATGGCATTGTTAGGTTTATATGGAGAAAGGGCGAATGAAAATAAAGTTAGAAAAATATTTATGAATTAGTTTATAGTTCAGACTACTGGCAACTAGTATTAGGAGGGAAGAAAAGAGGAGGAAAAATGCTAGGGAGCTAAAAATAAATGGTAAGATAAATTTTCTAAAATTATCTTCGGTAAAACAAACATTACTATGTAATTAAATTGTGCCATAGGTTTCCAAAACGCGTGTAGCTCGTTAAGTTCCTCGTTGAAATGCATAATTATGTCGACTGCAGGTACAAAATATTTGCATGTTTAATTTATTGCATTCCTCTCATCTGACTAAGCACTAAGGCTGGTAAATTTACACCGCATGCAGATAAATACATATATGCGTCGTTAGGGAGATTAAAACCATTATTCAGCTTATTACCATCGCAGTATATTAGTACCTACCTGTCATATCAAGCTAAGAATATCTAAATACAAGCACTGTTTCAAAAAACCTTTGACCATTTATTTTTTCGACTTTAACTAAGTATTGTCTCGTACGTCACACACATTAGATAATATTATGGACTAATAATTATCTGAAATAAATGAATACAATTAGAAATGCATGCATACTACGATGCACTGCCCTGCGTCCATCAACTTGAGGTATTCAGGTGTAAAACCTCATGTGCCTGTAATTTCAGCGTCATCCATACGCTTCAAACCGAAACACAGCAATGCTGCTTGGCGGCAGAAATGGGTATGGGGGTAATTCTTCCCCGGGCGAGCCCTTTCAGAAGGAACTCTACAATTCTTCATTTTGCACATAGAAACGTTTCGCGACCGATTGCTGTCGCTAATTTTACGTAATAACCCGGCCGAATTAAATCAAGTACATATGTATATTGTTTTTTTTTCTCCTAGCTACAATCCCCACCTTCACGTACGGCATACAAATCGGCTGGCTCTCCCCCATGGGCCCCCTCCTCAAGTCTCCCTTGACTCCTGCGTCAGCGCCGTTCAGTGATGCCGATGTGTCGTGGCTGGCGGCCGCGTTGCCCCTGGCAGCGATATGCGGGATCCCATTCTTCAGTTACTCCAGTGATAAGTTTGGAAGGAAGGTGTGTGGAGTAGCAGTGTCAGTTTTATCATGCGTAAGTGTAATTTATTTGCGTACAAGTTATTTATATCATGCGTAATTGTTATTTTATGGCGTGCAAATTTCATTTCCATGCGTAAATGTTGTTCTATTAAACGTAAGAGTCATTTTGTATCATGCCTAAGTTTAATTTTTAGTGTTCCGGACCAAAATGTTTAAACGGAGCCCTTTAGTGCGGCTTTGTATGCCTATCTAGTCTGTCATAGCTGAATAACTCCGGAATTCTGTGGTATCCCGGGTTTTTGACAAAAAGAGAATTAGCTGAAATAGGTAAGAAAGTTAGGTACTAGAAAGGTTCTCGGGTGGAGACGACGCACTGAAAAGCGCAGCGTAGGACGACCCCCACTGGATGGAAAGACAATCTGATAAAGGTTGCTGGGAGCCGTTGGGTGCAAACCGCACAAGATCGGTTGCTCTGGAAATCTCTGGAGGCAGGCCTATGTTCAGCAGTGGACGTCCTATGACTGATATGAGGATGATGATGTGGCAAAGACTGGTTTGCGACTGTGTCTTTATTTCTTCAGATATCCTGGATTATCAAGCTGTCCTGCATCACCCCCACGGCGCTCATCATCGCTAGGGCTATAGCCGGTCTGGCGGCCGGGGGGTGTTTTATCGTGGTGCCGGTTTACATCAAGGAGATATCTGAGGACTCGTGGAGAGGGGCCCTGGGCTCTATGAACATGACGCTGTGCAAAGTAATTTTAAACTAGTAAGACATAACTAGTCAAGTCAAGTCTAATAGTTTAAAAGTAGACATACTGGTGGCGATTCTGTTGTTTACGCTTTACTAAAATTGTGTAACATACGAACGGTCTTATTTTGTTGACACTAAAGATCAAATTAGAATGAAATTTAAAGTGACATTTCTAAAATTAAGTAATTTTGCTTATGATGGCATGTTTGCGGGCTAGTTTTAGTGAGCAATCAAATTGGTTTTGACTAAAATTAGCTCGCATACACGCATTCTTATTTAAAATTATTAAATTTAGAAATGTCATTTTAAATGTCATTCTAATTTGATCTTTAGTGTGATCAAAATAAGACTGTTCGTACACAATTTTAGTTAGTCAGCGTAAACAACAGTAGGTAGGTACGAGTATATAACACTATAAAACCATAGGTTTGTTTGGATGCTCGTTTATACCACGTACCTACCTAAATAATGTGTAGAATCAAATTGCAACTTATATTAAATTATTTATACCTATTTTTAGGGTTTCGTACCTCAAACGGAAAAAACGGAACCCTTATAGTATCCCTTCGTTGTCCGTCTGTCTGTATGTCTGTCTAGATCCTTTATCTCAGGAATGCATGAAAAAATCAAAATTCTAAGTTATCGTAAAAAAAGATACGGCCCTTTAAGCAGCAAAAAACATATATTTCGACACTCTCTAGGGAATTAAAATTTATAGGGTACTTTCCGTTGACCTATGAAATTTGGCAAGTAGTATCGGCTTGTACTACAAGTACAGAGAAAAATCTGAAAACTTGTAATTAAATCATTAAAAATATAGTCATTATTTAAAGCATGTAACCAAAACTGTAAAAAGTATATCAAAACTGTCTGTATAAATTTGTACGGAACCCTCGGGGGGCGAGTCCGACTCGCACTTGTCTGTTTTTTCTTTTGCGGCTTTAACATGCCGCTACTTGCGGCATAGGCTTATTTTGTGATCGCTACTTTTTTATGTCGCCCCTAGCGTTCAAAGTTCACCATTAAGCCCTACAACTATTAAAAACTGAAGGATATTTTTAAGGTTGACAACTGTTAGCTCCTCCGGGTTAAGAAAGTATTTGCCCAGATGAATGCTACGTTTGCGTATTAGTGGACCACACTCGCCTAACAGATGTAGCGATTCTGCCGCCTCATTACAGAATCTGCAGGTTTGTGTATCGCATAATTATACCTAACCTATATACCTATTTATAAATAAATAAATAAATATTGCTGGACATTACACACAGAGCTATCTAGCCCCAAACTAAGCAGAGCTTGTACTATGGGAACCAGATAACTGATAGAATACTTATATACTTTTTTTTGTAAATACATACTTATAATATATAGAAAAACACCCAGACACGGAAAAAATATCTGTAGATCATGCAAACATTTGTTCCGCGGCGGGAATCGAACCCGCTACCCCTGCGTCTCAGCCGGCTATACGCCCACTGCGCCACGGAGGCAGTATTAAAAGTAGTATTTAAAGTATGTACAATAGTAGAATAGAATAGAATAGAATAGAATATCATTTATTGAAAAAGAAGAACAATAACATTCATTAGTTAATAAAGTTACTGTTTCAATCCCAAGCTTCTCTATCATCTAAATAATCCGATATTTTATAGTAGGCTTTTTTATAAAGATTTAGTTTATTTACGTTTTTAAATTTGTTAATTGTAAATTTTTGTACATCCCTTGGGAGTTTGTTATAAAAGCGTACACCTTGCCCTTTAAACGATTTACTAACTTTATGAAGTCTACAAGCGAAGCAACAGCGAGTTAACTAAAATTACAACAATTAAATTAAGCAACAGCAATATTTTTTTAACAACCCCAAGTTTGGTAGGGATTATGACAATACTCACTCTTCGGACATATTCTGTTTTTTCTCCCTTCAGAGAAGAGCCATTAGTAGAATCATCGGCGATCCTACTCACCGACAAACTGGAGCCAACGCCGTGACATCGGATCGCTCAGTGTATTCTACCGCTTGTATAATGGGGAATGTTCTGAAGAGCTATTCGATCTCATCCCGTCGTCGAGATTTTACCACCGCACTTCTCGACAACGGAATAAAGCTCATTCACATATCATCGACAATTGGGTGTCGCGCACCACACGCTTCACGCGATCTTTTCTACCCCATACTTGCAAGATGTGAAATGAGCTACCATAGGTTTGGCTACGACATGGTAGGTAAGCTTCAAGAAAAATGTAGAGGTTTGTTCAGAGTAGGGAACGCATCGAGGTCCCCGGGTGTTGCCGGTGTCAATAGACGACGGTGACCTCTTACCATCAGGTGGGTCGTAAGCCTGTTTCCCCGCAAATAACTTAAATGAATATATAATCCTCTATATTTTTCAGCTGGGAGTTATCTTCGTGTACGCTGTAGGCATGACGTCATCGTATTGCGTCAACCAAATCGTATATCTCGTGGTGGCTGTTAGCCACGTGGTGCTGTTCAGCTTTATGCCGGAGTCACCCAACTATCTGCTGAAGATTGGGAGAGAAAAGGTAAGAATTTATTATAGATCTATTCAAGTTGCTAGAAAATGCGTATAGAAGATGTTTCGTGTCAAACGTCGTAAAAAAGAATTTTATAACCTGTCTGTTTATTTAGCCTGTTGTCTGCTATCACTGAGTTTGTCTTAAAAGTTTGAGCAAAACAATTCAAACTTTTAAGACAAACTCAGTCAACTCAGAAAACAGACATCAGGCTGCGTTTTGTATTAATTTTTCGTCGTGTTAGCAAGATGGGTTCCCATCGAGTCACATCAATCATGTCACAGTGTTACAGATTTTTTGGCCCATGTTTCGCAATGAATGCTTTCGGGTAAACACTCATATTCCAATGCACCTGGTATTTTAGAATGGTCCCATAGAAATTCCATCAAAATGAATTCAGTAAAAAAAAATACAGCCTAATTGAAAAGCCTCCTCCTTTTTAACCGACTTCAAAAAAAGGAGGAGGTTCTCAAATCGCTTGTTTTTGTTTTTTTTATGTTTGGTGAAATTTTATCAAAATCGGTTCAGTCGTAATTTTCATTACTTGTTTCGAATCAGGTTAAAAAAATAGCGGATCGGGGACCATGCCAAAAGTTTTCAAGTTTTTATCAGTAGGTACATTTCGATCCCGTTTGTGAAGTGAAAACTTCTTTAGGCACGTTGAGCATTTTTTGAGATGGGAAAAAACCATTGAACTCGCGACACTGTTACCGACACCTGTTACTGACTGTTGCTGACGCTTCTGTATATAAGTATCTGTAGTGTAATCTACTCTAATTCAAGTTTTCACTTCTGTCGGCACTCCCAGAGTTACCACTTTATTATTTTTAGATTTTAAACCTTGTAGTTTTTAAGTTATTGGTCATAATAAAAACTGAATTTTAACAAAATTCACAGGGTACACCAGTGACCCCACCTTGCTGAAGCTTGCGTGTAGCTTTAGTGACAAACATATAGGGAAAAGTCTGAAATCCAGAATAACTACAATTTCTACCCCAAAAAAGATTAACCATATAACATGAACTCCCGTTACCTGTAATTTGAATGAAACTGTGGGTCAAGTAAGTTGGTAATCATTTAGTGGCCAAATTTTGATCGTATAGTTTTATAGATTACAAATAATATTTTATTTTATTTTTAGAGTAGACTCGCGAGATATCAGTTCGGGGCGAACCACTAGTTATTAGGATTACTTACACTGTTATATAAATATTTGAATGAGATAATCGGTATGCGTCGCCGAGACTACGAATTTGAATATCAAATATTAGCCATAGACGAATCTTATGTTAACAAGCCAACAATACATTATCATATCACACACCTGTTAGAAATACTTTATTATACATCATAAAACTAATCGTAAATCTATGTTATGTGTAGTATACCTACAATCCAGGGATGTTACGAATATTCATATCCGCATCCGCAATAATCGATGCGGATGTTCATGCGGATGCAGGTCGCGAATATTTATTTATTTATATATAGTAAAACATCCAGACCCGGAACAACATCTATAGATCATGCAAACATTTGTTCCACTACGGGAACCGAACACGCTACCTGCGTTTCGCCCACTGTGCCATGGAGGTAGTCGTATATAAGATACGATCTCGTAGAAAAGCTCCAAGCATAGTTACGCCTCTCCATCCTTACTAATATTATAAATTCAAAAGTAACTCCTCCTGTCTCTCTGTTACGTTATCACGACTCGCTGAAATTTGGTATATTAGATAGAATGTGACCGGGATGGAAACATAGGCTACTTTATACAGGAAAAGGATGGTAATGTTATTATTGATAAACCATGCGTGCGAAGCCGCGGGCGGGTCAGCTAGTAATTCATAAGGGGCTCAAGCAAGCTATAGACCATCTATCTGTGCCATAACATAGACATAATGAAAACCAGAAAAAAAACCTGTAATTTGAACACACTTTGGTGACAATGTGCTCGTGCACCGAAGGTTCCAGAGGAATTTCCTCTCGCGATCACTTCGCTTGTGGAATGGTTTCCCTGCCGAGGTTTTCCTCAGGGATATGTATGTGGTTCTTCAAAACAGGCGAATGATACTTTTGGTGTTACAAACGTCCATAGGGTACGGTAACCGCTTACCATCAGTTTAAACTTTCCAGAGAGCGATCAGAGTGATTTCCTGGCTCCGAAACTTAGATGAAGAACACAAGGTCGTATCTGATGAGATCTCCAAGCTGAAAGAAGAGCAGAGAAGATTCTTAGAGATGCCCCGAGTCACGCTGCTTAGTGTGGGTAAAGTAAGAATCCTTTTACCTAACATTATACAAGCTGTTTTGTTATGTATGACATTAATTTAAAACACACATCCGGAATCGTAATAACTGATTATGGTAGCTTGAATATTTATCCAGTAATCGATTTTTAACATAAATCGACGGTGCCTTTGGCTTTGCGACGATGCCGCTTAGTCAGTTTATCAGGTACCTACTTACATGATGAATGAATATGATTTGTTGACCTATTTTATACAGGCTGTATCATGAAATTTTAGGACTTGATATTAAGGTTGTTTAAAATATGAATATTTCCTTTGGGAATGTATTAAAAAAACCTATATTACAACAATACTAGCCATTAGCCCTACCCGTGTTTTCATTTAATGTCGTACATAACAAAACACGTAGTATATAAAAAAATAATCAGTTTACATCCGTCTGTCGGTTTGTCTATGGCATCGTAGTTCTCAAACGGATGGACTGATTTGAGGAGGTTTTTTTAATAGAATGCTAGTTTTAGTGAAAGAGGGTTTCTTAATTTTTAATTATGAAGTGATAACTTCTTTAGGCGCGTTGGGCATTTTTTGAGATGGGAAAAACCATTGAACTCGCGACACTGTTACCGTTATCGACACCTCTGTACATAACTATCTCGTAATTATTCAAGTTTCCACTTCTGCTGGCACTCCCAGAGCCCTGTGGTAGCAGTGGAGCAATGTGGTACCATAAAATATAGAGCCGTATTTTATTTTATTTGCCTAGCAAAGATAATTAACAATCTTTACCGTATTATCGTGATTTTATGGCATGCTAAGATAATATATGTACCTATGTATTTACTCTACGTATTACGAGTATTAAGTAGGTATTTACGTTTAATGCCGGCGACAGACTTTAAATACGCAAATACCTACCTACCTAGACGCCATGTGGCACGAAAAACCGACACTGGATGAAATCAAAATGTGTGTTCAAAGCACACAAGTGTGGCGCCGGCATTAGATAAGTAGGTTCGGTATACAAAATATGACGCCCAAAAAAACAATTATGAAGAACAATGGGTACACGCTGCCGGCTATCAGATGTGCCAGCCAAGTCCCTCATCTTTAAATGTATGCTCACGGAACACTACTTGATTATTTGTCGCTGAATATTTAAATATTTATGTGTATTTGTAATATACATATATTTTTATGTCATTAGTAAAAGTATGTACTTACGTAGTAGGTACACCATTACATCGCAAGTAATATCCACAAAGTCCATTCCATCCAAAGGTTGTCTGGTAGAGATCACTATTTAGCGATATATACCGCCAATTGTATCACATAGATTAACGTTGTTTTTATGTATCTGTTTCGTTTTATGGTGTGCATTAAAGTATTTTCTATTCTATACCCTACATAAGTTGACATTTTATTTGTTTCTCCAGTCCGTGACCGGCCTACCTTCTCCGCCCTCCGCATGGTGCTGGTCATGATGGGCATGCAGACTCTCTCCGGCTGCTTCGCGCTGATGAACTATGCGGCGGACGTGTTCGCGCGCGCAGGTACCGCGTGGAACCCCAACACGCTAGCGTTGCTCGTGGGCTCGCTGCAGCTGGCCGGCGCGGGCTTCACTACTCTCTCTATTGAAAGGTTTGGGAGGAAGGTAAGGATTCTATAGTTAAGGTTCCTGAAGTTATTCTACAGATTTCTCATTCCCCTTGTCTGTATAAACAACCTCCAGTGCCCTGTTGGATAGGCCTCCTCTCTATCACGCCAATCTAATCAGTCTTCAGCGAGTCTGTCAATCCATTGCTGTCCAACTTCCGCTACGAGATCGTCAGAACATCGGAGCGGTGGTCTGCCCTGCGGTCGACGTCCACCTCTTGGCCAGCAGTCTGTGACTGCCTTGGTCCACCTGTTGTCATCCCGCCTTGGCTAGCGTTTAATCACGATCTCGCCTGATGGTAAGAGATGATGCAGTCTACGATGGTACACGCTTGCCTAGAAGAAACCTATTCACTCGCGACTTGTAGACCCCTAGGTTGTAGTTATCAGGAAACACATCTCCACTTAAATCTTCGACTTTAGTTCGGTGACATTCCAGTCTGAGACTGACTAGGTAATTACTAAGATCTGTTCATCTTTGTTCCAGATTCCTCTAGCGTGCAGTTCGCTGATAGTATCTATCTGCATGGCAACACTGGCGTCCTGCTTCCTGGCAGACGTGCCCAACTGGCTGCCGGTCGTCGCAGTCTGTGTGTGTATCCTGGCTTACGGCGCGGGGCTAGCGCCTGTGCCTATGGTCTATATGGCTGAGGTCTTCAACTTCCAAGTAAGTCTTCAGACTCTACATCATTTTATTCACTCTTCAAGTTATTCTTTCAATTCCAAGTCATGATTCCGCCACCTGAATGTTTCCGCCTGGGAACATGTCAATGAGACTGATATGAGCCCACCAAACCAAAATAATTAAATGTTGTGTCATAGACATATTAACAAGAATTCAAAGTACACACGGTCCAAGAAAACAGGTGCGACAAAGTTCCTTCAAATCAATGGTGATGTCACGTGTAAAAAAATCTAAATATTGACTGCCTAGAATTAGCTATTTTTATTCTACGGTTGTTTAACATTAATAAAAAAACGTTTATTTTCCCATCACAAATAGGTTTTACAAAAAATATATATAAAAGTAGGCAAGTTACAGTAGGTAGAATTTAGTTAACTTATTAATTACATATACAATGTATATAGTTGAGTAAACCTAATTAGAAAACCTGTTTCGTGAGGGACTGGTGCCTGAGATAGGTTTAGAAAACCTGTAACATTGACCACATCATGTACAAACATAGGAATGTTGAAACTCACAACTTGATGATTTGATGAAGTCTTCAGAAGCTGGTAGATAGACGGCCCAACTGGTGAATTGAACGTGCAAAGCGAGCTTAGAGTATTTCAATGCTTGAGCGGACTGATCAGAAACAACAGAATCTGAATCAGAATGCAGGGTCTAAATATTGTTATTGTTCTTTCAGGTCCGAGCACGAATGGCAGGCGCATCAATGGCCTTTTCCTTCTTCTGCAGTTCAATGACGGTTCTCTTCTACACGCCCGTAGCCAACCAGTTCGGACCCTTCGTGGTCTTTTACGCGTTCTCAGCAGTTTGTCTACTGGGAGTCGTGTATACTGTGTTATGGGTGCCGGAAACTAAAGGCAAGAGTTTGGAGCAAATACAATCATATTGGAAGAAGGATGGGCCAGTTTTTGTGTAGTAAACTTTTTTTTGCTTGTTCTACCTACGGCTTAGCGCGTGGTAGTTTGAAGAAAGCCTGGTAACACCTACTAGATAATAACAGTTCTAAAGGCGCAGTATACCGAAGTAAGCACTAGTACGTCTCCAACCATTCGTAAGAGATTACTTTATTCAGTATGTTTCCAGTTCGTACATGCTACAGACGTTCCTTTTAGACGCAGACAGATATCCGGTGGTGATCGGAAACGACTGTATTGGAAAGCACGAAATCCTGATAACGATCGCCTTAGCTCTAAGAACTTAGCTGTAATACGGAATTAAATTCCAATTAAGCCTTCAAAAAAGATTTTTAAGATCAAATTATATCCAACGCGGTACGACGTAATAGATTTTTTTTTTAATTGGGTATTTATTTAAGTCCCTATCTTTTACAGTCTTTTTCTAAGAATTTACAACTCAAATAAATTATTCTACATTTAGGTATATAGAACTAAAGTATTAAGTTCGATCTGTACCTAGATTATTTAATACTCGTTATAATAAAAAAGTACCTACTTAATTTAGTAGTAAAATTATTGTACCTAGTAGTAAGAGATATTCCAAGCTAAAATTACGCGCCCCATCACGTCTACTTGAAGTTTTAGCACGAAAGACGTAAGGCGAGAACGAGGCGAAGACACCGCGCTCCTTTAATGTTCTAGTCTATAGTCTGGGTAATGAAAGTTGAGAATGAAAAAGAGCTGCAAATTTAATGCTTACAGGCGTCAGGACTTCGTCTCGTCATCGCCTTACGAACGTCTCTTCTATCAGACCTGCGCGTAATATGACTAGACATCGGATTTTATGCATTTGCATATAACTCTAATTACGGCGTTTTTTTCCTAATCGAGCCAATTTCGATAGGTACGCATAATGAGTATTAGAATAGAATAGAATATAATAGAAAAACGTTTATTTTGCATCACAAGTGTACAATGGCTTAGAAAAATGGGTATAAATTAATGAACAAATTTGTGAGCAAAAACGGTCACCACTCAGCATTGTGCTATAGTAGCATATTTATACTACTATAGCGCTGGTCTTCCGTGGTGCCATTTTTGTGTGTGCAGGGCAGCAACTGTGTTTACAATTACCTATCGATACACATTGCCAGTAGGTACATATAACCTTTCGGACTCGTTTAGGTACCTCCCTACTTACGAACTATTAAAATATACAAAACATGAAAATACACAATCATAAACAGTTAACAGACATAATTAAAATAGTTTTGAAAAATTAACAATTAAAAAAAAAATAATAATAATAAAAAATAAAAATATATAATACAGTAAACAGGCATAATAAAGAGAGCTTTGAAAATTAAATAATTAGAATTATATTGCTAGAAACCAGGCCCAGAACAACCACCTACGTGTGAAAACTTTTGAAAACTCAACAAGTACTTTTTTAAAGATTTTTTGAAAGACCAAACAGTATTAGAGTTCCTTATAGGAGGAGGCAGATTGTTCCAACATTTCGTGGCAGCATATCTGAAGCTGCCACGAAATGCAGCTGTTCTGTGTCTGGGACAAAGTAAACGGACAGCAAGACGCTTAAGACGGTCCGAAAAGTGAAGCTTTTCGTATAAATATAATGGTTTCTGATTTCCAATAATGCCAAAGAGTAAAGTTGCAAAATGGAGAATTCGACGCGATGACATATTCATTAGTCCATTGGCATTTATGTACGGAGAAATGTGAGCTCGTCGCGGAATGGGAAAACAGAAACGCACACAAGCGTTCTGTAGGCGCTGAATAAGTTTTTTTGTACGACCTAGCAAACATTCTCCAAAAACGTTATCAGCGTAGCTAAGTTTAGATAAAATAAGTGAATCGCATAACTGGATTCGTAAATCGATGCTAAGATGTTCGCGCATCCTATACAAAACGGACAGCCGGTAAAAACAATTTTGAACTATTTGTAGAACATGTTTTTCGAAATGCAAAGAACTGTCCATAATGAGACCTAAATTTCTGGCTTCAGCAACTCGATCTATAGAAACTCCACCCACTAAAACTTTAAGGGTAAACTATTAGGGAGCTAGGTGACGATGACGCGTACGGCGCGAACGCGGTGGTTGACTGAACTATTTGACCAGTGCGAGCGACGCGGCCCGAGCCTGATTGGCAAAATTTTAAATTTTGTCCAATGACGTCAGTTGAAGTAGAGGTCGTTTTCGGTGTACCTACAAATGAATACTGTCACAAAAATTGTTCATAATTTTAAGAATATTTCGCGTTTTTAATACCGTCTATAATTAAAATAAAAATGGTTTTTTGATTTTGCATTGTACATATTTCAGCCTTGAGAGCTTTTCGTGCATATTTCGGTTTTCCGACTTCAAAAAAGGAGGAGGTTCTCAATTCGACTGTTTTTTGTATGTTTGTTACCTCAGAACTTTCCACTGGGTGAACCGATTTTGATGATTCTTTTTTTATTTTAAAGTTTAACTTCCCGTGTTCCCATTTAAATTTGATCCAGTTCTGACAATAGCATACATGAGAAAACCATGTCTTATTTTTTTTTCTGTAATCTGAAGTCGGTTATATCTTTTGTTAAAAAGTTACTTGTTTATGCCGGGTTCCTATATCCGTCGGTAACCAGCTACGCCTCGTTTCTCCTTCAAAACGTGTCAAAAGTTTGACATTAGTTTGACATTTTTTCAAGGGGATACGAGTCGTAGTCGGTAACTGACGGATATAGGAACCCGCTATTAGTGCATACAATCCGATGTCTATTGACATTATATGAAAATACATGAATTTTTGGGGCGCGTAAATTTATAACTAAGATTTCTACGGAAGAATATATGGAAATAAAAACTACAAATAATACAGCTTACTTTCTTTATTTCAATATATACCTAGATACGTCCATCAACGGACGTTTTCGGACATTTTTGCCGTGTTATAATTTGGTACACTTGATTTAACATTTAAGTTACTTATTCCTGGTCTTAGGTTATTGGACATCGTTAGTACCTTAAAAAAAAAGCAAAATTTTTTAATAAATATTCGTATAAGGGATGAAAGAAGACTACTCCGAAAACGTCGGGGGGGTTATGAGAAAAGAAGTACTCTTAACATTCACTCAGAGTTCGGAGAAAATAAATAAAGAAAGGAAATAAAGTGGAAGAGATCACTTTTAGCGATAAGTCCGCCCATTTTACCGTGTGCAATAAAAAGTTATTATTAAGTATTATAAATTATTATTATAAAGTTATTGTTATTAAAGCAATAAGTAATAGTATTATCGCGTTAAAGTGATTTCATCCTGACAACCTTTGGATGGAGAGGATTTGTTATAACAAAGTGTATGGTGGGGGATATTGAATTTAAATTCAATAACCTGATGGTGATGATGGGGAAAAGATGTTTATATTAATGACACTATCACCCCCTACACCTCTGACATTTTAGGAAGTATTGTGGTATTAATAAAATGGTTTTCATCAATAACTTTTAAGATATTCCTAAAACTCGAAATTAACGATGACCAATTAAAATAAAAACGCTAAGATTTACACCCAGTCAGCGTTACCAACTATAAATAGACAATTAACTCGATCAGTAGAACTTCATAAAACTAAAACAAAAAAACAAACGTGTAGGACTTAAATCTAGGAACTATATAACAGCATTTAAAAAAAAATCCGGCATTATCTTGACTTTTCATGAAATATTATTAGTGTACCTATTAGCTCCACCAGTCTCTCAGTACAAAACTCAAAGAAATCCGATTATAAATGGCAATGCTACATAATTCAGGCATGCGCTACTTTTCCAAATAAAAATTGCAAAAGCATTAACAGACGACCCAGTTTGGCTGAAACCAACCGATTTGACGTCACAATCCAACGCACCTAACCAATAAAATAATGATTTTATGGTTGGCCTAACGGCGTCCGACCAACCTACACATACGCAATATGGTTCTACTTGACGGTACATCGGGGCTGGAACTAACCGATTTGACGTCACGATCCAGCCAGTAAAATAATAATTTTATGGTTTGCTCAACAGCGCGCGACCAACCTACACACAATGCAATATGGTTGGTGGTTGGGTCCAGCAAAAATAGGTCGTCTATTAATACTTTAACGTTACAAAAAAACACTTAGATAAATATAAGCAAGTATCAATACTTATAATCTACAAAGCAACTAAAATCTCACGGACCCGCTTAAAAACAGCCCCGGATAAACTTGGATTCAATCCGTCCTAAGCAAACGTCGCAACTCCATGAAATCTTACCATTGTAGGTAGGCTCATAATACTTTCCACAAATGATGTAATTTTTAAAAGTTGTTCGAATAGGGATTGCAAGGTTAGCGATAATCAAAATCGCTATCTTCGCAAAGGTCGATCGCTTGTCTCGATACATCAGCTTAGCACTTTTCTAAAGTTAATTTGAATAAAATTGAACAGATTTAAGATTCGTCGAGTACCTTTTTAGGGTTCCGTACCGCAAAAGTTAAAAAAAGTAACCCTTATAAGATCACTCTCTTGTCTGTCTGTACGTCTGTCCGTGTGACACCACCGATTTTCTCAGAAACGGGTGGAATAGCAAGCTGAAATTTATACCAGATACTGAGGTCCTGAGTCAAAACGATAAAAAGATATGGGCAAATTTAGATATTCACGAAAACTTGTGAGTACCAAAATGTACCTTACATAATTTTGAACTATTTTTATTTTTCGGAATTTTACCTTTACATACCAAAATTTAACCAAAATTAAATTTACCTATTTTAACCAAAAGTGACAATTCTAGGTTAACCGGAAGTACCCTACAGGTTTTGGGTCGAAAACCTATATGGTAGTTCCCGTTGACCTAGAATCACGAAATTTGACAAAAAGCAAGGTAAAGCAAAAAGCAGCACAAATAAAGGAAAAAATCCAAAAAACAAAGAAAGTTGAAAATTAAAAAGTGTCCCCATACACACATAGTTGACGCTAATTATGATAGTCCTCTGAGTTGTATGGGCGCTCATACAAGCTTTACGTCAATACGCAAATTTGACGTTTCGTAAACGTCAACATTTTTAATTGAGTGTCGGAGTAGTCAAATGTGTGTAAGATAAATAACAAACAAACTGAAATATAAAGCTGTTTAACATTATAAACATAGTAATTGATTTGCAGCGACTAAATCAGATCATTCAGAATAAATCCTTAGAAAATTTCGTGATTGATTTCAATCATTATTATAAATACGGGACTTATCACGTACCGTCTTATCGGTCAGTGCGAGGCGAGACGTCATTCGGAGCGGATCACACTCACCCTGATGAAGGTTCACGAATTGAACCGAAACACTGACGGTCGAAACACCAATAAGACGGTACGTGATAAATCCCGTATTTATAATAATGAAAATTCCAATATTTTTAAAACCATCACTAAAATCTCAAGCCTAGACGGGAATTGAACCCGCAATCTTCCTCTTGATACGAGGATGCATTTCCAACTGTGCTACCAGGCAATTCACGTCAGGGTCGAAATTAGTGAGATGATTCAAATTACGACTAAAGCGCCGTTAGCTCCATCTACAGGAAAACTTATACAGTTTTTTTAACTGTTTAATGCCACACGTTGCAGTTTAGTACATTGACAAGAGATGTCACGTTGTTTATGATGATGGCTTGAATTTTTTGTGATGATTTTAAAAATCTTGGAATTTTCCGTATGTATTCGGATAACACTATAAAATAAAAATACCATTTATAATAATGAAGTTTACATTTATCTAAGTTTGCAACTTTGATATACTATTTATATTATCTGTATCTATTTATATTATATGATCTGTCTGAACCAAACAATGGCATTATTCTGCCAGTTACGATGTCTATACTGAAACCAATCAAATAGCATTTAGCTAAAATTACAAAGAAAATGAAAACTACCCTCTTTTAATATAAAAGTCGAGTAATTAAAAAGCTCTTCAGTGACAATGATTTATTGAATCATTTGACGTTTACATATTTATTTATAATCATAAACTGACATAACATTGGAAACTGTGGCATAAGTTTATAAATGTTTAAAATAAACAAATTAGCCAATAAGAAAATAGAGATTTGTGACGTCATAGGAAGAACGGAAGTCTACTGGCTGTTAAGAAAAAAAATCAGAAATACATTAAGAAAAAAGATTAAGAAATACATTAAAATACACTTAAATACACTAGAAAGAAGCCACGACATAAATAAATATTCGCACACTGACCAAACGTAACAGTCGAATCTAATCCTTATTACACAGTGATAAGTGTTATTTCAGTTGGTACCAGTCTTACAATGATAAGCGTATAACCTGACTGGGTCGTACTAGAAAAGGATAGCAAATGAGATAGAATTAGAATCACTTTGGTTCTTAAACTTTGCCATCTCATTTAAACATGTATTTATAGATCTTACATAATTCCAATACAATACATTTTGTCAATGTTAATGCGACCGGTGCTTGAAGCATAGACAATATTGACAGAACATTTGACAGGTGGTGACAGTATAAAACTTACATCTAGGTTTTGACAAATTATAATAAAAACAAGATTATTTTTACCTGTGAAAATATTGTAGATTCTTAATTTTGGAAATAAAATAAAAAATCATTGAAACTAAAGTATGTACCAAAAACATTATGTCATTCTTAAATCCATATTCGAAAAGTGAACTCACGCACATATTCTTGATCGACACAATTGAGTATCGATTCAAGATTGAGCACAGGTTTAAAGCATCGGAGCATCGGCCGCCGATCTACCCACATTTTTACATTAACGACTAATGACGGATTCCTATATCGACGACTCGTATCTCCTTGAAAAAGTGTCAAAAGTTTGACATGTTTTCAAGGAGATACGAGTCGTAGTCAGTTACCCGATGGATATACGAATACGGCTTAAACGATTCGCACATATTGGCCCTAACCTACAACTGTCAAATTTGACACCTGTCAAAGATCTGTCAGTGTCACCGGCGCCGCGTCGACGTAATCTCAGTAAGGGCACGTTGTGTTCATTCACTGCTGATGATGGTGACTGGCTTCTGGTTGATATCCTCGATGTCACCCGTCTGCTCCAAGCCTGGCAGCGTTATCTGGGTATCTGATGCTTCTGACGGCTGTGGGAATTAATAATTAGAATTAGCAATTAGTATACATACTATACAGGCTGTTTGGTAATATACAAACGATATTCAAGTGACGGTTTCTCAACACATAAATAAAGACTTCTCGAAAAAAAAAACTACTAGTTATATTATCAAATTTTAAAGAAAATAGACTTAGTTTAGGTGATTAATTCAATACCCAACTTACTGCCTACTTTTGCAATCGACATCTAAAAATAAAGGCCGATTTGATATCTCCTTCGGAAATGGCTGCGGGTTTTGGGTTAGAAAGGTACAACAAGAGATATCTCGAGACGTTACCAATACAGTATCTGTAGTTAAATGGCAAGTATATTTATGCAATAGCACAACATAAGCTTACAAAAGTGTTTGTTTTAGCACGCCAAAATAAATTTCAGATTTCTATGGTAAATATTTCACAAATTTATTTATTATTCTTATCAAATACCCTATATAAGATAAGGAATGAGTGTATTACAAGAAGTTTATAGTAGTGCCAGTGATAGAAAAGTTGAGGAGTAAGGCTAGCGTGGTATGGACATGACATGCGGAGGGAGTGTTAGATATGAGTGTGGGTGGATATAGAAGTAGAGGAAGGCCGAAGAAGAGATTGACTGTGTGAAGAATGATATGGTAGGAAGGAAGTGACAACGGAGATGACGGCTGATAGAGAGATGTGGAGGAGGAATGCATGTTGTGCCGACCCCACGTAATATGGGAAAAGGGCAGGTAGAAGAAGAATTAGGCTAAGTTCATATGAACAAGCGCGGTAATGTAGACAATAAACACTACTTAGTTTGATCTTGTACCGCGCGGTTAGTAGTTCCGCGCGGTCCCGCGCGTTCATATGATCTGAACCTTAGTATCCATACTAATATTATTGGATGACCTCCATGGCGCACTAAGCGTATAGCCGGCACAGACGCAGGAGGCAGCGGGTTCGATTCCCGCCGTGGGACAAATGTTTGCGTGATCTACAGATATTTGTTCCGGGTCTGGATGTTTTTCTATATATTATATGTATGTATTTACAAAAAAAAAAGCATATAAGTATTCTATCAGTTATCTGGTTCCCATAGTAGTTTGCTTAGTTTGGGGCTAGATAGCGTTGTGTGAAATTTCCAGCATTATTTATTTATTTATTATGTATGTTTAAATGTTAGATAACATATTTGGTTGGTGTGATGAACTTCATGGAAATAATGAAAGAAGTCTAACACTCCATTCAATACACATTTGAGCTTAATAATTAAGCTTTCATGCTATTCTTTACAAGAGTCAAAGTTTATGGAGAGTTAGACATTTGTAGCTAAATAGGTTCAAACAATGATAAATTACAAAATGATAGAAAAAATTATATTAAGGTATATAAGTACTACATGTTTTGTTATGTACGACATAAAATGAAAACACGGGTAGGGCTAATGGCTAGATTTGTTGTTTCAAATTCTTTACCATAGAGAAATTTTAATTTTCAAACAACCATTTTAATATCAAGTCCTAAAATATCAATGGAACACCCTGTATAAAACAGGTAAACAAATCATATTGATTTATCATGTACTGTTAAACTGACTAAGCGGCATTGTCGCAAAGGCACCGCCGACTTACGTTAAAAATATTTATGGTAAATGTATAAATTACTGGATAAATATGCTAGATACCGGTACTAAATCCACCTATAAAATCCGTAAATACGATTACGTATGTGTTTTCAATTAATGTCGTACATGACAAAACACGTTGTATACTGACGCGCGAAGCGAAAATCTCTGAAACCCATAGAGAGCACCAACCGAACATGCACGTTATCTACAAAGCAATATGGTATACTTTTCTCCAATATTACCTGGGCGTCAATGCTGCCTGACCGCGGACGAACCTCGACCTCGACAGTACTCACAGGGAGCTTGGAAAAACACAATACAATTTAAATACGTTTATATACATACACTATTAGTAAAATTCCACCTTAAAATTTCAATCGAGCAGGACTTGAACCCGCGCGCCTCATCGGAAATGCCTAAGCCAATTCGGCCATATATGCAAACGCTGGATTGAAAATTTCGGGTTGAATTATATGTTAAGGTAACTTAGACAACCACACAAACATTGTTAAAACACAAGCATGCATTAAACTTTAAAACCAAGGACTACATACAGTTGACCCGCGGTAATCCGGCCCTTGTCTAATCCCGCCCCCCCCATAATCCGATATGCCTTTATCAGTGTATACTGTTACCATTTTTATAAGAATAATTGTTACCTATTAACAAACATATCAATTTAGAATTCAAATTAGGTATTATAATAAATTCTTTGACAATGCCCACCTACAGCAGCTATAACCTTAAGTACATACTATTAATCAGTGTTTAGATGTTTAAATGTAAATGTATAAATGTTTGTCTGTTTCTAGCACCTCCAAAATGATGGTGCAACGAGCTACTTAGATAAAGCCTGTGTAATTAAGTACTATTATTGACGTAACCAAGTGTTCTAATGGGTCCATTTGTGTCATTAGGGTTCCTGACTACAAGGGGTGGACTAGAGACTACAGAGATTATAGAGAATTCAATAATCCGACACCGTCTTGCAAAAAGTTTAACGGATTACCGCGGGTCTACTGTATTTTTAATTGTTAACAATGTAAGTAAAAGTTACTGATACAGCTACAAGCAGTCTACACACTAAAGCGCCGACCCGCCGACACCCGGCGGCTTCTTGTCGGCGGCTTTATTTTAAGACAATCATGTTATCACTGTATTTGATACAATGCAAATTCAAAAACTCATGTGACCCAATATTTATTTAATTGGTAATTGTTTGAAGATAATATTATCTGTTTTTTGTACGTACGTACAAAATACCTACGTAATACAATTTTAAAAACAAAACAAAAGTTGACCCAAATGAGATTGGTTATGAATTGAATATACTTTGCCATTAATATTGCAATATTAGCTTGATATAAATATAGTGTATAATCGCATATCAGTCAACTCATACTATATTGTCAGTTACGTGAATACCGTTTAGGACACTTAAAATAGCATAGTAATTTGACTATTTTAAGTTACGGGAATTGGCCGCCTGTATGCATGTTGTGTTAGCTCATTGCACTATAATTTGTGTACCTACTTATTTAAGTACAGTAGTCTCACTAATTCGGCACTGGTAAAAACCAGGGGGTGCCAGATTATTGGAATATTCGGATTATTGGATTGTATAGAAAAAATCATAATATGTAAATAAAATAGGTACGCAAGCGCGGAACGAAAGCAGGGAGGGGTGAGGTAGCCGTGAGCGGAGGGTGCCGGATTATTGGACGTATCGGACTACTGAAGTGCCGGATTAGTGAGACTACTGTAATAGAATTGATGTTTTCTCAGCAAGTGATTTATTATGTAAATTTTATGAGAAATAAATAACCGTAAACTGTATTATTTGCAACCGGCGACATGCCGACAACAATGGGCTGTGTCGGCGTGTCGTCTGCTTTAGTGTGTAGACTGCTTAAGACTAATCAAGGTCCATATTTCAGAATTTCGAAATATTCTCGTTAATTCACTAATACCCGGTTTTCACTTCGAGCTTGAATCGAGAGCGAGTATTTATTACGGTATTCAATTAAAAAAAACTACCGAGCCTTACAGTAGTCGCATATGATCTGTAACATCTACACCGCGCGCGCTCATTGGTCAAATCAAAGAGCGCGCGCTTCCCCGGTTACCTGTTAGACATTTCCGTCCCTTTTGCCAAAATCACTCCCACAAACCGAGAGGAAAGATGTTACACATCAAAAACTGTAAAGATAAAGCTATTTAGCAAATAGTTTATTATTGGTTATGGAAAATACACAAAATTGTGTGGCAAAATTAAATTTTGATTTTTGACAGTTTATTTATTGAAAGCTGTCAAAAATATTTCCCCTCTCGGTTCACTCTGAGATTTTATAACGGATGGAATAACGTTCATATTTGTATGGGCAAGAGTGTAAACTGTCCTTTATTTATTTATTCATAAAGTTACTTAGCTGTATAGCATAAGCACTGTGAAATCCTAGATGTGTGCACAAAATAGATAGGTACAGACAGGACAGGTAGTTTTGTACGAGCAAGCATACAAAGACTCGGAGTCGAACGACTTGAAACCGAGAACTTCATCCTGTTTTCGCTTGTTGTACCTAAACTTCACTTCCTATCTAATAGACACCTATATATCTATTTTACCTATCTGTATCTGTCTATTTTGTGGCTGTCTCAGTGATTATATAAATACACTCGAGCCGCTACATATTATTTAAGAATGTTATTTCAAAATTATAACTAGCCCACTCCAATCCTACTGATGGCCCAATAGCCATCTACAACTAGTTAATAAAAGTAGTTTTATAGTAGTGTAGTCACTAAACTATTATTAAACTACTTTTACAGTATATACTACTAACTACTCCAATCATACTGATGGCTCAATAGTTATCTACAACTTGTAATAAAAGTAGTTTTATAGTAGTGTAGTCACTAAACTATTATTAAACTACTTTTATACTATAAACTACTAACTACTCTGTGGTGTATTAGATAAGATGTTTACCTCAGAATCATTGGCATTATCTTTCTGACCGAGCGGTCGCAGGCGCTTCCTACTTCGCCCTGCGGCGTCTGTGGCTGCCCTCTTAGGCTGGAACTGGGGACAAAGCATTTACATTAGCTACGAGCTTTATACACGCGACTTCGTTACCGTGGACTTCAATCCTTATTGTCATACATAGTTATAGAAAATCGCATACGTCTGACGTCGCCTGCCCGTTCGGGTAAGCATAGTCGGAGAGCTGACAACGTCGCCCGCGTACGCGTACTCTATAGCACAAAGTGGCAACAGCGCTGGATAACACGCACTCCGGATGCAACGATGTCCCACTACTACATATTTTGTAATCTGTGGCACAGTCAAAGCTTCAAGCTGTTGATGGATTTTTAAATTTTTATAACCTAAATTCATTAAAAAATAAATTCCTTCATATTCAAATAAACCTTCATAAATTATATCATACGTATGTAGGCCAAGCTGACCACAGAAGTGAAAGCAAAGAAAGAGAAAGAAGTGGCTGGAAAGAATGAGGAAGGCCTTGCCCAGCAGTGGGACAAAGCTGAAATAATAATAAATAATAAAATTACAGGCATTTTGCGTTCAAGTTGAGTGATAAGACGAGCGAAGTAACGAGGTACCTGTAAATCCTGAAAGTGGAGCGTCTTGGTACCCTCCGGCTGGGGCCCGAAGAACGATCGCGGGTCCCCGACCTACAGACATTGTCACACTCAGTATAACGTCAATGCAATGAAAATATCAAAAAGACAACTTCTAACTGTGAGTCGTGGGGTAACTGCGAGGATATCTTTCCAATCTCATGGAATGTGACAGGAACGGAAGTCTACGTCAACGATTTTGTGTTTTAGTGAAAATCGTATGTATGTATGTTTGTTAGCCATTTTATTTATTTACTTAGCCCACATCCAACCGAACACTAGTTTCAGTAAAAATGGGTTTTTTACCATGATTTTGAGTTTTTGAGCGATTTTGTGTTTTAGTGAAAATCGTATGTATGTATGTTCGTTAGCCATTTTATTTATTTACTTAGCATACATCCAACCATTGACGGGTAAAACAGGCTTCGTAATCACGCATTAAGTTTAAAAACTAAGTTTTTTAAAATCATCCTAAAAATACATATAACCTTCCCCACGTCAGGTGCAAAATCAATGAGATGTTTTACGGCTAACTTTGTGCCTGTCGAGTAGTGAGCCCGTAGCGAAATTAGCATCACATCTTCAGAACAGGAGGAAACTATCGGGTTCAAGTCCCGTCCTGGTTCGTAATTTTTACGATGATTTTAAACCCTTAAGATTTTCCCGTAAGCGTCGGGTAATATTTTAAAATAAAAAATAACTTTTAGTTTCATACATACATTATCTTAAAAGAAGATTTAAAAAGGACTTAGATAAATATTAAAGACTTTGATGCAAGGATTTAAACAATTAGACCATTATATTAAACAGCTAGTACACACGGCGACACATCAAGCTATACAAGCCCAATATAAGCTGAACTCGCATTGTCTAGGCTTTCCGTACAATCAGAGTTCTGCTAAAACTGGAGATTTAGGCTGATATGTATCCGCCGCGCGTACAACATTCAGCTAAATACGGTTCAATAACTGATCTATACAAAATATTTTGAAACACTCATATTATAAACAAACATACGGACACACAACTACACACATAGCTCAATACTACAAAAACAAAAAACTTTTCATTGCATATCAGGTTATTTTCAGTGTAACTAACGGAAGAACTAAATCTAGATCATACCCTTGTCAACACAAAGATGAACAACTGTTTAACGTGTGTTTAAAAAATTTCTTACCAATTTTTGTTTAGGAATTTTTTAAACACACGATAAACAGTGTTTAACATTATTTTATGGTGACACTAAATGTTTATGCGTACGGTGCAGCGTATTGTCCACATTACCATGCCTGTCAATTAGCAGATGGCGTAAATCCAGCACTGGATTTGACAACATAACATGTATTCACACACATGCAATTTCAAGTCAGATTAGCAAGCTGAAGTGGCGAAGAACTGACGGCCGTTGGGGCAGACAGGTTCTAGAGTGGAGACCACACACTGGAAAGTGCGGCGTAGGACGACCTCCCACCAGATGGAAAGATGAAAAGACGAAATAAAGGTTGCTGGAAGCCGATGGGTGCGGGCCGAACAAGATCGGTCGCTCTAGAAATCTATGGGGGTGGCCTATGTTCAGCAGTGGACATATTGTGGCTGATAGTTAATGCAACCAGCAGTGTTTGCTGAAAAATAAACCTTACAGTTTCATTAATAAGGTACCTGTTACTCAGACGTCGGGAGAACGCGCGTATTGTAGAATATATCCGAATCGAAACTGGAGGATTTGCTCTAGATGAAGTAAAATGAACCTTAAATTGAGAGTATCAAGGTACCTGTAACTCCAGCAGCTGGCATATACCCGACACTGAACTGGATTGAAACGATTTGACGTAATACAATGCAAAAATGAAACTTATAGTGTATGTATTAAGGTACCTGTAAATCCAGCAGCTGGCATATAACCGACACTGAACTGGATTGAAACGATTTGACGTATTAAAATGCAAAAATGAACCTTATATTTAATGTGTTAAGGTACCTGTAACTCAGGCGGCAGGAACACGCGCGTGTTGCAGAATGATTCCGGCTGAGGTGAGAAGTACATGGTGGGGATACGCGCGTCCGATGGGAAGTCGCGCAACTCGAAACTGGAAGATTTGCTCCAAATCAGTGACATCGCTAGGTCGCACACTGCCCACATTTTCTGGAAAACAAGTTACATATAAATAAATAATAAATATTGCTGGACATTTCACACAGCGCTATCTAGCCCCAAACTAAGCAGAGCAACTAAGCTACTATGGGAACCAGATAACTGATAGAATACTTATGAACTTTTTTTTTGTAAACACATACTTATAATATATAGAAAAACACCCAGACACGGAACAAATATCTGTAGATCATGCAAACATTTGTTCCGTGGCGGTACATGAGATGTACCGCTCAGGATATGTATACTATAATCCTGAGTACAGAGAGCGATATAAGCGCGTCCAAGACTCAGATAGCTTTATCCACGAGGAGAATACTCTACTTTTCACACTTTCTGCGAGACAATAAAAACTAAATCTAGGTTAATGCATTCTGTGCAGAGGTTAGTTCAATTTAAGAATAAGTTCTTATTGTGTGGGTCCCTTTGGTTCAAATTTTAACACAGATGAGGTTCCAAATTCAAATCACAATATGCCCGCGACGGCATAATAAAATTCAGTAAACTTTTACTTCCGGCTCAGCCGTAGGACTATAATTACCTGCTTTCGGTGAGATTTACAAGACACATAATAAAATAAAATAAAAATATTTTATTTAAATTATACACATCCATACGTTGTTAGTTACTTAAAGACTAGATTAGTAGGTACACACACAATAGGAAAAAAATCAAATAAAATTAAATTAAAATATTAGGTTGTGGAAAAAGTTACTTCGCATTTTTTAAGAAAATTCAAAAGATGTTTTAATATAGTTTATTTACATTTAACTAAAGTATGTAGGTACCATTTTGTTCGATAACTTTTTGCCATCTTGTAGGTAGGGACATGATCCCATTGCTATAGAAATTTGGGGGCTTCTGATCAAAATACCGCGACAAGTGGTTTTGGCAGTCCTCTCGTGACGTTAACCTGACACTGCCTAAAGAATTCTGAAAAGACGAAAACGGTGGAAATCTGAAGTAACACCTCCCAGCAAAACTCTCTTAATTTTTGCTGAGTGGCTAAAGATGTGTGGTCTAGTGTTATCATGATGAAAAACCACACCCCTTCTGTTGATTAATTCCGGCCGCTTTCTCTCAACTTCTTGCTTTAATCTCATCAGTTGGTCGCAGTAGAGTTCAGAATCGATGGTCCTGCCTGGTGGTAACAGCTCATAATGAATAATGCCCTTCCAATCCCACCACACACACAGCATCACCTTGTTGCGAGTTAACCCGGGTTTCGCCACAGTCTGTGAAGCCTGACCGGCCTTTGACCACGACCTTTTTCGCACATTCTTGTCGTACGTGATCCACTTTTCATCACCAGTTATCAGCTTCCTCAAAAATGGTTCGGTTTCATTACGTCGTAATAAAGAATCACAAATGAGTACACGGTTCATTAGGATTCTTTCGGTGAGCTCGTGGGGTACCCATATAGCGAGCTTTTTTGTGTACCCAGTTTTTTTCAAATGCGCCAAACTGTTTTGTGGTGCTCAATTCCCAGTTCTTCAGCTACGTCGTAACTACTGATATGCCGATCTTGCTCCACTTTTTCAAAATGGCATCTTTTTTATCCGTAATAGGGCGACCAGAGCGACGTGCATCTTTGACATCAAAATTTCTGGATTGAAAACGCTTAAACCAAATTTGTGCTACTCTCATAGACACTGCACTAGGTCCATAAACATCGCAAATTTTTTTCGCGGCTTGCGTTGCATTTTAACCTTTTTTGTAGTAAAATTTTTAAACGTATTTCTTCACTCATCTTTACATTACGAAAAACAAATAAAAATCACACATTTTCCTAATTTGAATTTGGAATTATCTTCTTTAAAATTTAAACTTGGAATGATACCAAAACCAGCCAGATACAAATAGTATAGCCAAAGAGATTTTATTACAAGTTCATACATACTATAATGCGAAAAGACTTTTCCCCAACCTATTACAACACACAAAACAAAAGGACAAAAGGTCTTCGCGCTGAAAGTGACCAACCTGGGTCAGCTTGATCAACACGAAGCACTTCCATATCGGAGAGGTAACTCTGTCCGATATGGTTTTCAGGATGCTGTTTTGACTGCCCAGCACTCTGTGAATCAGGGATGCAGTTTTCTTGCGTAGGATGGCTTCGAAACCATCCGTTTGGCGAGCAGTTGGTGTGAAAAAATACTTACATAGTTGACAGCATCATCAGTTTCGTTCAGTGCATCTTTGTGCAGTTTCATCCTCTCGACGAGACTCTTGTAGAACCCGTAGCAGTAGAAGTCGTTACGCGTTATCAGGGGCTCCAGGATAAACCAGAGGCAGTTTTTGACAACCTGGATGCAAAAAAAACATATGAAAAATATTTTATTTAGCAACAAAAAGCACACTTTATGACTAATAATTTTAAAAAAGATCATTTTGAAGTAAACTTATTGTTGAGAGGGCTTATTAATTAAATGATTTAGTCGGTGGTCTTCACACTAGGCCAAGCCTGTATCGTGAAAACAGATGATTTTTGATGACAACGCAACTTAGGAACAAGAAATAGAACGTGACATAGCATTTAAACCTAAATCTAAATAGAATTTGAAATAATTTAAGCGTAAAAAGATAGATGGCGCTTATTTAGAACTTAAGAACACGCTTCAGAGGTCTACACTATGACTATCTGTTCAAATTAAATTTGCAAATCGATCGCGTGTCATTAATATAATACGGGATTTATCGTGGTACTTGTTTTATGATCGTTTTATAATAATGACTGAAATTAATCAAGCAACTTTTCGAAGTAAATGGATCACTTGTCTTTGATGGGGTGTTTCTATACAATTGACGATTTTAGATTAGATTAGATAATTCTTTATTAAAAGCATAAAACAATACAACTAAAAAGAGCACCGTAAAACACAATTGGCGGTCTTATCGCTGAATAGCGATCTCTACCAGCCAACCTTTTATAACATTTTTTTTTAATATGTATGTATTAATATAATATGTATGTATTAATATAATATGTATTGCATGAAATATGGTTAAATTACAAGATGTCAATTTTGTTTTAGAGCCAACATATTTCGCTTAAGGTAAGCATGCATTTAAATTCTATATGAAGTTATATTATTTATAATGTCATATACAGGGTGTTTGAAATATATTGACGATATTTAAGTAACAGTTTCTCAAAACATAAAAAACCCTTCGCGAAAAAAAAAGAATAGTTATATTATTAAATTTTAAAGAAAAACGACTAAGTTTAGATGATTAATTCGATATAAAACTCAGTGCTTACTCTTGCAATCGGCATCCAAAAATAAAGGCCGATTTGATCTCTTTCGGAAGTTTTGGGTTAGAAAGGGACAACAAGAGATATCTCGAGACGTCACCAATACAGTATCTGCGGTTAGATGACAAGCATTATGCAATAGCACAACATAAGTTTAATAAAGTGTTTGTTTTTACATGCCAACATAAATTTCACATTTCTATGGTAAACATTTCACAAATTTATTTATTATGCACATCAAAATAACCCCTTTCATTTTTGTGCGTATATTATCAAACAGCCTATAGATTTTAAATACTATTGTTAATTGTTCAGAATAAATGAAATGAAAATGATCGGTTCCTCTGGAAATGTATGGGGGAGGCCTATGTTGATGTCCTATGGCTGATGATGATGATGTTTACCTTGAGTTGTGCAACGTTATCGTAGGTAGTGAAGGCGGGGTCATGCGCTAACACCGGCACCGCGAACACCAGCATATAGTCCGGCAAGATGTGCGGCAGTTGACTCACAGCGCGCTCCACTGAAACCACACCACATCCTAATATGACATACACTATGTACACATCTAAACAGACACATAAACACACAAACACACACTCTAAATGCGATCAAGCAAACATTGCAGCTCAAGGGGCACTTTTTTCAGTAATTTAAATATTCTAAAAAAATTTAATACTCAGTTTTTCTTGAAAATTTAATTTAAAATAGGTATGTTAAATTTAACAGGCTTTGTCGCGTCATATTTATAAAAGTTTAGCAGATTCAATTTGGTTTAAGTTCAGTGCCGTGTTAATTAGTTTATAATATATGGTAATGTAACTGTGAATCTAAGTATTAATAAATAAAACAAATTACCATCTCACTAACACTAAGGTTAAGTTTTTTTGGAGTGTCAATTGTAAACCTAACTATTTCAGGGCAATACTGCATGTATGCACATGAAGTGGAGTTATACTATGTGTTTTGTTATACATTGTTATACATAATTGTTTTGAAAACACGGGTAGGGCTAGCATTGTTGTAAAATAGGTTATAATCAAATTCATTACCATAGAAAAATTAAAAATTACAAACTACTTTAACATCAAGTACTAAAATATGAATGAAACAGCCTGTATAAAATAGGTAAACAAATCATAATAATTCATCATGTAAATAGGTAAGTAAGTACCTGTTAAACTGACTAAGCGGCATCGTCGCAAAGATGTTTATTGGAAATGTATCCATTACTGGATAAATATTCAAACTACCAGTATTAAACCCACCTTTCAAATCAGTTCATACGATTCCGGATGTGTGTTCTAAATTAATGTCGTACATAACAAAACCGGTTGTATATAATACCAGCTAGCCCGTCCGCGGCTTTGCACGCGAGATTTGTCTATAAAACATTACTCTCCTTCTGCGCAGTCGAGTACACTGTATTCTATGTCTTAATCCCGGTCATAATCTATCTATATACCAAATTTCATCGAAATCGGTCCAGCCGTGAAAACGTTTTTTTTTAAATAAATTATAGGCTAGCGTTTGACCACGATCTCGCCTGATGGTAATCGATGAGACCGTCTACGATGGATGGTACACGCTTGCCTAGAAGAAACCTATTCACTCGTGACTTGAAGACCCCTAGGTTGTAGTTATCAGGAAACACAGACTCAGGCAAGGCGTTACATTCCTTGGCGGTGCGCATAATAAAGGTCACATCGCGGAGCGTCTGGTTGTCCGATGATAGAATGGAGATGGTGGGATTAGATTGAAAAGCTCCGCAGCACACTTTCCGAAATGAATCCGATAAAAAACCGAGAAGCATCTTTTCGACGATGCTGAAGACTGTGGAGCCTTGTATCTGCTAACTTGTTATTGCAAATGAGTTTCTTGGCTCTTAACGTAAAGCATACAAACAGATACAGTTACTTTAGAATTTATAATATTAGTAAGGATACCTCTGGTGCCGACGGTGATGTTCCGTATGTACTCGCGGCGGCGCATGACGTCAGCCAGCATGTACTGTCGCACCTGTATGCGCACGCGCCGCTCCGGCTCGCGCCCGCACAGCGCGTACATGCCCATGAAGTCTAGAGGCAGGCATTTGTTTGGTATACCCTAATTCGTAAACAAATATAATAAGCCATCAAAAAGAAGTATGTTTGCATATGGAAACGATATTATTATTATTATTAAGAGCCTGTAGTGTCCCACTGCAGGGCAAAGGCCTCCCTTCCTTCTTCCAGTCTTCTCTATTTTGGACCAATCCTGTAAATGAGCATCAATTTCGTCCCTCCATCCTCGCCGCGGTCTGCCACGAGGTCGTTTCCCGTTTAGAGGCGTCCACTCTGTGGTGGCTTTAGCCCATAACGCATGCGACATGCGGCAGACGTGGCTCGCCCAATCCCACTTCAGTTTACCCGCTTGCTGTCCGACATCCGCGATTTGTGTTTTAGAGCGCAGTGTACTGTTACGAACGCGGTCTGTCAGTCTGAATCCCAGAATACTGGCATTATATGGATACGATACAATTTCGAAAATAAATTACCTCCATTCTAGAGGATTTCAAGCTACATTTTATGTGAATAGTAAAATTCACTCATTTATATTTGTATACTGTATAATTTTTACCTTTGAAAGTCCTTTATGTAGTTTCACTGCGAAAGCTTCTCTTACTTCTGCCACATCATCCTGAAATTGTAATAAAAATCTTATTTATCATTTTTTGCTCAGATAAATGTTACATTTTTAATTTAAAGAAGTAAAATTAAATGTTGCACATTATAAAAGCTAAAAACCATCCCAGTTAAACTAGTTTTCTATTTGAAAAAAACAGCGTCCAAATCTGTCCATCCGTTCGGGAGCTACGATGCCACAGACAGACACATAGGTGTGAAACTTAAAACACCCCTTTTTTTGCGTCGCTGGTTAAACAGATTAAAGAGAGCAAAAAATGTTTGCATGATCTGCTTGGGTGTTGTGATATATCCATACTCCATACTGTTACGCCGAGGCTGTTAAACAATGAGTAATAATTGTAACTTCTCGAACGCTTTTGTCTTGCTGCGTTATTGTTGTTATTGTCTGCGGTTGCGCACAATGGAGTGGCCATTGTGTCGAGGGACCGACCCTTTTCCTGGAACGATCGAGATCCTTCTCGAACAATCGAAATGTGTGGATATAAATAGGCCGGAGAGATGGCCGGACAGTCAGTTGTGAGTCAGTCTGAGTCAGTCTCGAGTCTGAGTTAGTCTCAGCGAGGCCCTGGAGGACTGACGTGGGAAGGGTCTCGCGTGAACAGTAGTTGCTCGCGAGTCAGTCTGGATTAAGCTATACGTGCGATCATTTCGGTGACTTTAAGTGGTGCAACAGTGATGTGAATTAGTGTGTTGTGATTACGTGTGACCAAGTTCGTGTATTCATCGTCATCGTGTTGAATAAAAGTGTTATTTTGGTTGGACTGATTCCCATTATTTTATCCCGAACCCTCAGCTCGTAACAATTTGGTGTCAGAAGTGGGATAAAATAATGCCGGTTCTGCCAAAGGATAACGTGGACGGTGTCAGGACGAGAGGTCAACGACAACAGGAAATGGATGAAAGGCGGTTTGGGGAGTCTCCGGTTGAAGAAGCTCGGCAGAGTCGTCAGGCGATGGAGATGGAATTAGCCGCCGCCGAATCATTTGGAGCATCATCATCATCATCCGTGGGGCAAGCTCCTGTGACAGGCGATATTGCTGCTATTATGGCAATGCTTTGTCGTCAAGAAGAACAGCGTCGTCGCGATAAAGAAGAGCAGCATCGTCAGCAAGAAGAGCAGGCTCGGTTGCAGGAGGAAGAACGCCGTCAGCATAAAGAAGAGAAGCGTCGTCAACAGGAAGAGCCGGCTCGGTTGCAGGAGGAACAACGCCGTCAGCATTAAGAAGAGAAGCGTCGTCAACAGGAAGAGTAGGCTCGGTTGCAGAAGGAACAGCGACATGAACAGGTAGAGCAGACTCGGTTGCAAGAGGAACAGCGACGTCAGGATAAAGGAGAGCAGCGTCGTCAACAGGAAGA
Organism: Philereme transversata; assembly: GCA_963924445.1. Classification (NCBI taxonomy): domain Eukaryota; kingdom Metazoa; phylum Arthropoda; class Insecta; order Lepidoptera; family Geometridae; genus Philereme; species Philereme transversata. Next base: position 14,993,358 of record OZ004351.1, read on the forward strand.
TCAGCGACGTTGGCCATAAGAGCGTGCTCGACTGATGAGGGAATCGTTCGGTTCATCTGGAAAGGAATTCCAGGAAGTGAAAGAACAGATAGAAATCAAGAGAGCCGTGTTTTGGAGGCTGGAATTGGGCTCGACTGATGAGGGAATCGTTCGGTTTATCTGGAAAGTAATTCCAGGAAGTGAAAGAACAGATAGAAATCATGAGAGCCGTGTTTTGGAGGCTGGAATTGGGATCGCTGATGAGAAAGGGACTCTGGGTGTCCTGAAGTACTGGAGACGGCAATGTGGCTCCTCTAGTTGCTACATCTTCAGCGCGAGGTGCGCCTAAAATTGTTCGTGTTGATCGGCTGCCGCGATATGAGGCTAAGAATGCTCGGGACGAGCATGTTTTAGGAGGGGGCAGTGTTACGCCGAGGCTGTTAAACAATGAGTAATAATTGTAACTTCTCGAACGCTTTTATCTTGCTGCGTTATTGTTGTTATTGTCTGCGGTTGCGCACAATGGAGTGGCCATTGTGTCGAGGGACCGACCCTTTTCCTGGAACGATCGAGATCCTTCTCGAACAATCGAAATGTGTGGATATAAATAGGCCGGAGAGATGGCCGGACAGTCAGTTGTGAGTCAGTCTGAGTCAGTCTCGAGTCTGAGTTAGTCTCAGCGAGGCCCTGGAGGACTGACGTAGGAAGGGTCTCGCGTGAACAGTAGTTGCTCGCGAGTCAGTCTGGATTAAGCTATACGTGCGATCATTTCGGTGACTTTAAGTGCTGCAACAGTGATGTGAATTAGTGTGTTGTGATTACGTGTGACCAAGTTCGTGTATTCATCGTCATCGTGTTGAATAAAAGTGTTATTTTGGTTGGACTGATTCCCATTATTTTATTCCGAACCCTCAGCTCGTAACAATACTAATAATTATTATAAATGCGAAAGTAACTGTTTGTTTGATACCTTTTCACGGCTAAGCAACTGAATGGATCGAAATGAAATTTGGCAAGGAGGTTATATTCTGAGGAAGGACATAGGCTATATTTTGACTCAAAAAATAATTTTGAAGGGGGTGAAATAGAGGTTGAAAGTTTGTATGAGCAATCCATAATTCTTCAAGTTAGGGATCTAAAAATTCATAATACGTGTTTCAACTTTTTTCAAAACCAGCGCTAAAAGAGGCAAAGTAAGGGGTCAAAATTATGAGGTATGTATGTTTTAGATGCACTCCTTATGTCGTTTATGGACCCTTACGAAAATAAATTATAGGTAGATTGTGACCGGGATTGGGGCACAGACTAATTTTTACTCGACTGCGCAGAAGGTAATTTTTTATTGACAAACAACGCATGCGAACCGCGGGCGGGTCAGCTAGTTATTTATATAACACGCATACACACCGCTAGTATCATAAACATAAATTGAGCCAGTACTGTTCCTCTTTATTTAATTAATTATAACATAACTAGCTGTTGCCCACGACTTCGTACGCGTTACACTACTAAATGTGTAGGTAACCTAGAAATAAAGCTAAACTCACTGTTGCAACTTCGACTTCACACCCCATTTTTATCCCAAGGGACCTGATTTATAGGATACAAAGTAGCCTATGTGTTAATCCAAGTTATAATCTACGTACATACTAAATTTCATCGAAATCGGTTCAGCCGTTACGACGTGATTGAGTAACAAACAAATAAATGAACAAACATCCAAACTTTCACATTTATAATATTAGTGTGATATTCTTTGTTACTGTATTTTGATTTGGTGTGCAATAAAGTTTTTTTTTGGCATCGCACGGTTTTGTGCGTGCAATAAAGTTATAGAACGAACGTTGCGTTATGTTACGTTTTACTTTTCGAATCGAGTTATGGAACCCAAATGGTCTTGAGCGGGACACTTGGTTAGACGTGGTGATGGCAGATGGAGCAGGGCAGCGACTGAATGGTGGCCGAAGAGCGGGTATAGAGGGGTGGGACGTCCGGCAGCGAGATGGGTGGACGACATCGTAAAGGTCGCGGGCCGTCAGTGGGTGAGACTAGCGCAGGATCGTGGTGGATGGCACAAACTTGGGGAGACCTATACCCACCAATGGATGAAGTCAAGCTGTGGATGATACGAGACCCTCTAACACAGGTGTTTTAAACTTAAAAAGAGGGTCCCAAACCCATGAAATGTATATAGATTAAGTTTACTGAAATAAATATTTGATTGATTGTTTGATGATGATGATGTGCAATAAAGAATATATCAATCAATCAATCAATCATACGCAAATCAAGCGATTACTGACCACCATGAGATGTGACAGATTATAGAACTGTTCTGCTGTGAACTGATCGCCGACTCCTTTCTGCTCGCAGATCTTGAGCATGGCTGCGCCCGCGGCGAGCCGTAAGTGCGCCATTTCCGCTTTTGATAACCGGTTTTGCTGTAAACAGAAAAACAACAAATCATGATTATGAATACGGGATTTATCACGTACCGTTTTATCGGTGTTTCGACCGACAATGTGGTACAATTCGTGAACCTTCATCAGGGTGGGTGCGATCCGCTCCGAATAACGTCTCGCTTCGCACAAACAATAAATGTTTTTCATGGGACAAGACAACATATAACTTTTTTCACTGGAGAGTTGTGGCGTTATTATGTCTAGTTCAACTGAAAAGTATTGGAAAAACATCTATTTTTGACATGAATTATAGTAATTTTTTTTTGTATGGATAAATTTTCAACAAACCTGTATGGCCTCCATCATAGGTTTCATGAGAAGATTTTCATGAAGAGTCACAAGCAAATTAAAAGATTAGTACAATATAACTGTAAAAGTATACTGTGGTTCTTTGGATATACTTTTTATTAATAATTTTTTTTGATTTCTCAAATTACTTGTAATAGATCCCTTGTGCACAATAAAAGCATTCAACATCCTAAGATATAAGGACCTTTTTGTCCTCCAGTTGCACATATACAGTCTGTCACCGCATTCACGACATTAATTTAAAACACATATGCAGAATCGTATTAACTGATTTGAGAGATTTGTTTAGTACAGGTGACTTGAATATTTATCTAGTAATCGATACATTGCCAATAAACAATTTTTAACGTAAATCGGCGACGCCTTTGCGCCGATGCTGCTTAGTTAGAACAGGTACCTACTTACATGATGAATGAATATGATTTATTTACTTATTTATAACAGGCTGTTTCATTGATACTTTAGGACTTGAAATTAAGGTAGAATGAAAATTTGAAAAAAAAAACAATATTTTACAACAATACTAGCCATAAACCCTACCCGTGATTTAAATTAATGTCGTAAGTGCGGTGACACGCAGTACATATTTCGTATCTGCTAGTATGTGGATAACATAGTAGGATACAGATACAAGTTTTTTGGTCTAATAGCTCACCATCTTTAGACCAAACAGCCAATCGTATCTTACAGTTATTGAAATTTGTCGTCCTCCGTGGCACAGTGGGCGGATAGCCGGCTGAGACGCAGCACGTAGCAGGTTAGATTTCCGCCGCGGAACAAATGTTTGCATGATGTACAGATATTTGTTCCGGGTCTGAATATTTTTCTATATATAAGAAGTATATATTTATAAAAAAAAAGTATATAAGTATTCTATCAGTTATCTGGTACCCATAGTACAAGCTCTGCTTAGTTTGGGGCTAGATAGCGCTGTGTGAAATGTCCAGCAATATTTATTTTATTTATTTATATTTATTGAAATAACTTTTAAATTACCTGTAATAGATCCCCCTTGTGTACTATAAAAGCATTCAACATCCTAAAAGTCTTCTGCGCGGATAGCTCGTCCTTCTTGAGGCCGAGCAGCCAGCGCGCCATACATTTCAGTCCTTCGAGTTTGCAGCGCGTCTCTTCAGGTAAATCCTCCTCCTTGCACCATTCTTCCGTCGGCACGTTCGTTCCGTTGCCGCCTTCGCGAACCAGTAATTCTTTTACTATCTGTGGAGAAAAAATTCTCTATTTTTTTTTGCTCACTAAACTGACACGAAACAATACGAGGAAAAAAAATACAATTTACCAGACGGTGTAACTTCGCGACGCGAAACTTTCGCGATCACTGTACATAATTACTGATTTAAATGGGTATTTATCGCGTATGTACCTAATTTGTTATCCCGACGTTTCGGCTGTGTTGCAAGAGTCGTGGTCACGGGCGGACTGGAATACCTACTTGGAGCTACCGTCGAGAAGTGAAGAACTACCCTCACTTGGTTTTCAGAATTAGACATGTCCTCGTTCATATTACGACACACTACACTAACCGTATCTACGCACTGATACGACAGATCACGACGCGCACACCTAGTAATTACCAGGTTCCAGGACGCTGAGAGTTTCCCGATTGAAATTTGGAAATTTCTTGATTTCAATCGCTTCACGAACCATTCTCTTGTAATAATGTACTTACCTTCCTAGACACAATGTTTTTGATGTGAACCGGGAAGTTATCGGGCAGATTGTGCGCGATGTGTCCCAGTGTGACGATAGCCGTGCGATAATGTTCCGAGTGCGGGCTGAGTGTGGCTTTCAGGGTATCCAGTATTTCCGTGAAGATCTGCGTTCTTTGTTCCGGGACGTTTACGAACAGGCATCTGCAATGGAGGTTCAAATTAGTCTTGATAATGTGCAGTCTGTCAAGGGAAAATAGAATCACAATCCTATCCCTTAGAGAAGTTGTTAGGCCATTTAAGAGTGTTGATACTGGACTATATGTTGGAGTTCCAACTGCAGATCTTTCGACCTTTACAAAGGAAGAATTTGGCCGAAGTGTTGTTTTTTCGTTTTCACGGGCGACTACACGACACAGCGCAAGTGCGTCACACGTCGCAGACTTTACGTGTCAGCAAATAGTTTTAAGTATTATAATATGTTTGTCAGTCACTAAGGTATATATTTATATGGGCCGTAGAATTAAGTTTTAATATCTTTTTACTTTTCTTTTGTTGCCTGAAATAAAGATTTATTATTATTGATCAAGCGAGATATCCAAATCAACTTGGGCAAATCGGCATTGTATGTATGTATGTTTGTTTGTACGAAGATAACTTTCGAAGCGTAGATCCGGGGCCGTATTACCTAAGCAAAATTGCTGTCGCTTTGCTATCGCTACTCAGGCCATCCCTTTCACACGTGAGGTACGTACTGTACATGTGAAAGGGATGGCCTGAGTAGCGATAGCGAAGCAACAGCAATTTGGCTTAGGTAATAAGGGGGCCGATCATCGTGAAATTTGATACATAGGTAGAGATGACACAACTTTGGTGTGACTAAATAAGCTAAAACTGTGGAGGAGTTGTTGAGATAATGGGGTTCAAGAGAGGTAAAAACAAATGAAAAAGAGACTAATAAGGTCAAATATGACGTCAAATGTAAGGTTTTCCTTAGTACATTTCGACCCCGTTTTTAATTTTTAGGTTAGTTCTTAAGTTATTAGCCATAATAAAAACTGAACTTTGACGAAATTCACAGGGGACACCAGTGACCCCACAGTGCTGAAATTTAGTATGCGTGTAGCTTTAGTAACACAAATATAGGCAAGTCTGAAATCCAGAATACCTGCAATTTGTAGCCCAAAAAAGAGTAACTAATTAACATGAACTCCCGTTGCCTGTAATTTGAATGAAACTGCAAGTCAAGTTAGTTGGTATTACATTTCGTGGCACTATTTTGATAGTAAAAGATTACGCGAGATCTCAGTTCGGGCGAACCACTAGTTATAAAATATGTCCTTATGCGGCAGGACCATATGGATCTCAACATGTATTAAGATAAGATAAGATAAGATAAAGATAATTTATTTCGGTAACAACTACACTAGGGTAGGTACATAAGTATGGATAATAAGTATAGCTGTTATCTTTTTTTGTGATCACAATATAAAAATACTGAAGTATTTCATACCTGACGGCATTTTTAGCTTGTTTCGGCGTTCCGACTTCAGCGTACGCCTTGCACAGTGTTATTAATTTGGGGAACAACGCGGGCGTAGCTTCACCTGAAACATTACGTTAAGTCCTTGTTTTTTTTATGCCACCTGGAGATGGAACTAGCGTATGCCCCACCTGATGGTTAGTGGTAACCATCGTCTATAACAAAGTATTGCCTCGTAGGTCATGCCCCTTAGAAACGTACCCTACGATGCACGTTGCGTCCATCAACTTGTGGCATTCAGGATTATGCTTGTTATTAAGAGCATTGACTACAAAACAAGCATTTTCTTAATAGCGCTATCATATAATAAATAAATGAATATTGCTGGACATTTCACACAGCGCCATCTAGCCCCAAACTAAGATAACTGATAGAATACTTATATATTTTTTTTGTACTTACATTTAATATTATACAACCTGTTTTGTTATATACGACATTCATTTAAAACACACATCCGGAATTGTATTAACGGATTTTAGAGGTGGGTTTAATACCGGTAGCTTAAATATTTATCCAGTAATCGATACATTTCCAATAAACAATTTTTAACGTAAATCGGCGGCGCCTTTGCGACGATGCCGCTTAGTCAGTTTAACAGGAACCTACTTACATGATGAATGAATACGATTTGTGTACCTATTCTATACAGGCTGTATCATTGATATTTTAGGACTTGATATTAAGGTTGTTTCAAAATTTAATATTTTCTATGGTAATTAATTTGAAAAATACCTGTTTTACAACTATAGCCCTACCTGTGTTTTCCTTTAATGTCGTACATAATAAAACACTTAGTATAGAGAAACAACCAGATCCGAACCAAATACCCGTTAAATCAGCAAACATTTGTTCCGCGGTGGGAATCGAACCCGCAACCTCCTGCCATCCGGCTATTGGCCCAATTCGCCACGTCTACGTGCGCCCGTTATCACTCGTAGTAAACTTAACTTCTGTAGCTATCTAATTAGTGGTTGTACTCACTCAGCGGCCTGTATTTTCCGAGGAAAGTGAGCGCGGCCAGAATATGAGGCGCTATAGATTCGTCATCCATCTCCAGTAGTGATGTCAATCGGTCCAGTACATCCTCGTGGAGGAAATGTGCCGGGAATACAAACGAGAGCATCACTAGCAGCTTTAGACCGCGCTCCGCTGCTTTCTTCACGTCGATTCCTGTAAAAAATTTGATTGATTGATTGATTGAAAAGTCTTTATCTATACTAATATTATAAAGAGGAAAGACTTGATTGATATTTGTTTGTTTGTTTGCATTGATTAGGCTTCGAAACTATTGGACCGATTTAAAAAATTCTTTCACCGTTGGTGAGCTACACTATCCCCGGGTAACATAGGCTACTTTTTACCCAACTGCGCAGAAGGAGAGTAATGTTTTTACTGAAAAACTACGCGTGCGAATCTGTGGATTGGTCAGCCAGTTATACAAAAATTAGTTTTATACAGGCGAACTAAATGCTAGCAAGCATTCTCTTCCAGTTAACCTTAGCGTAATGTAGAAAATATATTTTGTAGGTAATGCACGACAAGCAGCAGGAAAAGTAAAAAAAAAATTAAACTAAGATTTACACTAATATTATAAATGCGAAAGTTTGGATGTTTGTTTATTTACTTGTTACTCAATCACATCGTAACGGCTAAACTGATTTCGAAGAAATTTAGTATGTATGTAGATTATAACCTGGATTGACACATAGGCTACCTTTTTATCCCATTAATCATGTCCCATGGGATAAAAATGGGTTGTCAAGTTTCTATAGAAAAATTATTTCAGCCTTCGTTACCACTTTACACATAGTTACATATGTTCTACACGAGTTTATCTTTATTTCTAGTCGCGGGCAACAGCTAGTTGTTAATAATACCCATACCCAAACATCAAACATATATAGTTATAATAATTAAAACTATTTGCTGACACGTAAAGACTTTGGAGGTGCACATAATACAGGGTGTTTGGTAATATACCGACGATATTCAAGGGACGGTTTCTCAAAACATAAAAAGACTTCTCGAAAAAAAAACAACTAGTTATATTATCAAATTTTAAAGAAAATCGACTAAGTTTATGTGATTAATTCGATATAAAACTTACTACCTCCTCTTGCAATCAACATCCAAAAATAAAGGCCGATTTGATATCTCTTTCGGAAATGGCTGTGGGTTTTGGGTTAGTAAGGGACAACAAGAGATATCTCGAGACGTCACCAATACAGTATCTGTGGTTAGATGGCAAGCATTATGCAATAGCACAACATAAGTTTAATAAAGTGTTTGTTTTTACATGCCAAAATAAATTTCACATTTCTATGGTAAACTGTTGTGGACTGTATTTGATGTAAATGAAACCTTCGATTTCTTCTTCACTTGTTAATTTTATTGAACTGTTATAGACGAAGTCACAATGCTGAATACAATTTTGAGGGCGGCCGCCGCTACTTTTATAGGCCGGGATCTACAATGTTATACTGCCGATCCGATAGTGTGGGAGAGAGACGGGTGTATCTCGCTCACACACCATAACATTTTACTGCCGATTCGATAGTGTGGGAGAGGGACGGGTGTATCGCGCCCTCTCGCTCGCACACTATAAATATACAAAAACGGCGGCGCCCGGCTGCCCATAAATCCTCCGTCGTCCGAGACACGTTCTCGGAGACCCGGATGACGAAATCACCTCTACTAATGCGGAAGGTGAGTCATCTATATCAGACAGAGCAAACACTTCACAGAAACACCGACCTCGCCGGCGAGGTCGACGAGTCCCTTCAGTCGCCGCCTATACGAGGTACAGACATGTACCCGGGCGTTTCTCTCCTATCCCCACCCCGGCAACAGCCCAAGCCGAGGCTCGTACCTTAGTGGTGCCCTTGCGCTAGTTGCCTAAAAAACTTACTGGGCTGAGCGCCATCTGCGCTCGCCAAAAGTTCGGTTAAGCTGTCACGGCCTCAGAGGCCAACAGCGAGATTAGTCCATTCGAAAAAAAAAAAAAAAAAAAAAAACGCCCGGCTGCCGCGCTCAGTTCAGCGGCAGCGACCCTATCGTTCGCTTCTAATTTCTAAATTTATACAATGCATAACATTTTCTATCCTAAATCTATCTTATAGCTCGGCGTCCGCTACAGTAAACATTTCACAAATTTATTTATTATGCTCATCAAAATAACCGCTTTCATTTATGTGCGTATATTATAGGTGGAAGCGAACCACTTTGTGCGTGTGGGACAGTACTGGGGAAAAGACTACTATTCGTAAAGTACCACAAACCAATAGCCTAAGATCCGACTGCGTGATGAGGCAACCCAGCAAAAAAAAATCCTCTATTCTTCATCATCATATCCGCCACATGACGTCCACTGCTGAGCATAGGCTTCCCCCATAGATTCCCAGAGGGACCGATCTTTTGCAGGGTGCACCCAACGGCTCCCAGCAACCTTTATCAGGTCATCTTTCCATCTATGGTAGGGCAGTCTTCTGCGCTTTCCAGTGCGTGGTCTCCACTCGAGAACATTTCTCTATTCCTAATCAAACTAATATTATAAATGTGAAAGTTTGGATGTTTGTTTATTATTCAATCACGTCATAATGGCTGAACCGATTTCGATGAAATTTGGTGTGTTGATTATAAACTGGATTAACAGATAGACTACTTTTTATCCCATAAATCAGGTCCCATGGGATAAAGATGGGGTGTCATGTTGCAACAGCGACTTTAGCTTTATTTCTAGGTTACCTACACATTTAGTAGTGTAACGCGTACGAGGTCGCGGGCAACAGCTAGTATTATAAATGTGAAAGGTTGGATGTTTGTTTATTACTCAATCACGTCATAATAGCTGAACCGATTTCGATGAAATTTGGTGTGTTGATTCAAACATAGGCTACTTTTTGTGGACAAACAACGCGTGCGAAGAAGCTGGCGAAAGCTAATTATCTTCTAGTTCTAGTTTGCTTCAACTTTTCATGTTGTCACAAGTAAGGAGTGGAATTCACTTCCACCATATGTTATTCCGGACCAGTATAATCTCGGAGTCTTCAAGTCCAGAGTGAATAGGTTCTTTCTAGGCAAGCTTGCTCCATCTTTGATCACACCATCACTTACCACCAGGTGAGGAGGTCAAGAGCTTGACTATCATCAATAAAAAATAAAAAAAAATCTATAAAAAATTCACGTAGTCGGATCTTGGGCTACAAATGGGTCCAATACATACCGCATTCCTCAGCAATGCTAAGATCAGTCCCCTTAACTGCACCTTCCACGTATCCCACTAGTATAAGCAGTGCATCATGGTCTATCATCACCGAGCTCACTCGCTCGAGGAGCATCTTCACAGTGTTGTAGTACAGGTTGGTCATAACGGGCTGACCCAGCTTTTTTAATACCTTTGACTGAAAAAAATTAAATTAATTAAGAAAATATTAAGTTATTCTTAATGGTTTTACAATACTGAGACTTTCATTAACAGCAGCCAAATGGATCCACTTTCATCATCATCATCGTTAGCCCTTCTAATCCCACTGCTGGGCATAGGCCTCTTCATTGTCGTCATTCGCCTCTGTCCTGCGCTGTTCTAATGGCTCCACTTTAAAAGAGAAAATTGTATGTTCTAATATTTCATTTAATAATAATTCCATGGAAAGATGTTTATGAAAACTGGTTATATTAAATGTGATATTATAGATTTTTCAAGGCTGGCGACACTTCACTATTAAAACAGTGAAAATTTCTTAAAGATTTACCAATAAACACCAGTGAGTTTTTTTTTAAGTAAAATTTATATTAAAAAAACCAGACAAGTGCGAGTTAGACTCGCCCACCCAGGGTGCCGTACAAATTTGTAGGTTCATATTATAAATAGTTCAGGAATCGAGTCTCGCAGTTTTTTCCGAGCTTTTCCCGAAATTCAGAATTAAAGACTATTTTCTATGATTTAGTTACAAATGTATAGTTTTCAGATTTTTCCCTGTACTTGTATAAGACGGTAATTAATTGCCTAATTTCATAGTTCTGGGTCAACGAAAAGTACCCCATAAATTTTGATTCCCATGAGAGTGTCGAAATATACTTTTTTTGCAGCATAAACGGCCGATCTTTTTTTTACGTTAACTTAGAAGTTTGATTTTTTTCACAGCTTCAAGGGGCTGTAGACCTGAGTATATGGTTTTAATTTCAACTCGATATCTCCACGCGTTCCCGAGATAAAGGGTCTTGACAGACAGACAGACGGACGGACAACAAAGTGATCCTATAAGGGTTCCGCTTTTTCCTTTTGAGGTACGGAACCCTAAAAATTACAAATTTAGATGATACTCACTGTGGTACCAACACACAATTCACAGCTAACATTAGGGTTCAAAATAATCTCCATTCCTTTCAACATTTCCGGTGACTTTTTCATATCAGCCGAGAATTTATTCAAGAACTCTTGCGCCTTTACCGACTCCGGCAGGAATTTAGAGCTTATGTGCAGGACCTTAGCGATCATTTCCTTCTGCACGGCCGGCGTGGGCGGCTTCCTGTGCAGCTCCACCCACTCGGCGACCGTTCGACGCACGGCCAGTTGGTGCTTCTGTAGCTCTATGAAGGCTTTAGTCGCGTTATCGTCTACGTTAGACATTAGATAGTACAATTTTTTCATACGTATTGGAGGGGGGAGCGTGTACGGTACTAGGGATGTGTTCAACAGTCGTTCTACCAACAATCTGTCTTCTAAAGCGGTCATGTAGTATCCGTGTAGGATTTTATCCTTGATCCATTGCGCTGCTTTTTCGGTCGCAGGAGGAACCTTTTCTTCTGTAAGAAATTTCTTGTAAATCATTGCCAGACCCGTCATAGCCTCTTTGCGGATTTTGAATTTTTTATCAAGAGTTCTCTCTTTGACGAAGTGCAGTAAGTCTTCAGATTCAGCGACCGCTTGGAAGTCTCTCTGCGCTGTTGCTATTATAGCCATTACTACCTCGTATCTAACTTGTTCGTGAGCGTCGTGCTGTCTCAACTTCAGAGTCTCAGTGATATCTTTTCTCAAGTCCGGATGGTGTACCAGGAAATGCATACAGTACTGTACGCATTTGATACGAATCGGGACAGAGATATCGTTAAATCGACCTAAGAACGCCCGCCATAAGTTCGGGTATTGCTTGGCAAGCTCCGAGCCGGGTTCGGAGAACATTCTAGCTAGTAACGCTACAGCACTCAATCGCTCTTGGAATTGGGCTGATTTTAGCTTGCATTCTAATTGTGGGAGCACTGCTAAGAGGATGGTTGGACAGCATTGGTACAGTTCGTAGATAAGCTCGTATACTTTGGAGAATATTATTAGGTGCTTCTCTTCCTTTCCGAGAATCAGCACGTGGTTGAAGAACTGAAAAAAAAAATGCTTTTTTTGCAACCACTTAAGTAAATCCTATTTTTAAGAAGACAGCTGGTGTTTTCTGTTTCTTGTAGTGAAATGTAAGTTATTGACCAAGGAATCTTTAAACGTTACCATTGTTACCACAGAAAAGTTAAACAACTGTTTATCGCGAGTTTAAAAATATCCCTACCAGTTTTTGTATAGGTTTTTTTAAACTCGCGCTACACAGTGTTTCATTTTTCTTGTGGTAAGACCGTTTTGTTCTCAATTTCGCTAATGCGTTCACTTAATTAGATTCCTATACAAACGTTTAGTAGCGATTCACTAAGTAACTGAACAGCAGAAATATCTAAACAAATGCGTATCGAATTAGTTACGTCTTATTTAATGAATAAATTTATTATATTAATTGATTTTCAAAAAAAGGTTTACATAGTGCACTTATACAAATAGTTGTATTTCTAGGATACCTAGGGTGTTGCATCTTGTGATTCTACACTACAACCTTGTTATCTACATCAAATACTTTGATACCTTGCTCTAAGTTTAGAAACTTGTGTTCAGACGCAAGGGATCTTTGCTACGGCTCGATACACATAGGATGGGCCTAGGACACATAGGACAATGTAGGTATGATTGACTACAGATACTATAGGTATAAGATAGCCAGACTGAGCATTATACTATTATGAGTATACATTATATTGCTTCTTTAGGAACAAAGAAAAAAAAATATTGTGTCAAAAACTATAAAATTGCAACCTCCATAAAATATACCATTCATAAAATTCAAAATAGATAGTGTTTTTTCTATTAAAAAAAAAACACTTTTTAATGACATTTCAAATAAGTGAAAATGCTGAATTTAGATATTTAAGTGCTTTTTTATTGATTTTCGTAACTAATTCGATACGCATATGTTTAGACATTTCTGCTGTTCAGTTACCTAGTGAACCACCACTGAATGTTTGTATAGGAATCGGACCACCTCAAGATGACTAAGAAGAGTATAACCTTACCATATAATGTCAATATTGCTTCACATTGAGTTTACAGTAAAGGCATTTGTTAATGTACAAGTGTATATAAAAATAGACCTTACCGCTTGAATATAAGGTTCCAGCGTCTCATTAGTCTTCACAATCAGATCCTTGGCTAGGCCATAAGCATGTTTGTGCTCTCTCTTGTTGGGCTCCACCAGGTTTATGAGGATAACGTTTAGAAGCTCGTTGGAGACGACGTCGGATTCCGTGATGAGCGGGCATAGGACGTCCAGCATGAAGGATTTCACTTTTGAGGAGTGCTCCGTGCTGTAATTTAGAGATATGGCTTGAAAAAATGACAGAAATACTCTTTATTGCACACCAAACCCAAATACAGAAGTAATAAAGGAAATAAACAATAAATAACGGTACAATGGGCGGTCTTATCGCTAAAGCTTAAGCTATCTCTTCCAGACAACCTTTAGATGGACAGGATAAACATAAATCAAAAGATGGTGGTGTCAGAGTTTTATTTTTTTATTGGTGATAGTCAAGCGCTTGACCACTACCTCACCTGATAGTAAGTGAAGGTCGGATCGAAGATGGAGCACGCTTGCCTAGAAAGAACCTATTCACTCCTGACTTGAAGACTCCAAGATTATACTGGTTTGGAAAAACATACGGAGTACCTTTAACATACATAAACAGAACCCATAAAATATGGCTATTGATTATACTAATAAACATATACGGGGAATTAAAAGGGCATTTTCCTGTTAGATAGCTCAACTGCTCCAGATCACTACCAGGCGGAAGTGTTGACACTGGCTGCCCAGACGTTGGCCCAGATAAGCGCCAGCTGTCGGATCACAAGTCGCATAGACCAGTCGCCCAGAAAGAACTTGAAAACGCGATGGGCCCCGTAACACAACTGATGTACCAGACAAATGAGATGGCGCAAGGGATTTATACTTGTATTTTATATCAGTTTGTTAGGACCTTAAAGCTGATAAGAAAACTAACTTTATCTGTTTCTATATGTATTAGTTTTCCTAAGGAAAAACCGCAGCAATTCTCAGAAGTAACTTGTCAAGAGATTATAAGTAGATACTTGATTTTTTTTTACACTAGACAGTAATCTGTATCGTGGGTACGATTTACATATTATACCATAGGCCTCGGTAAGCTAATCCAATAGTAAAATGACAGTGTCAGTTAGGAATTTATAGACAAGACTCATCTATACCTAAGAGCGGGTGCAAACGGACTGAAATAAAGAAAAATAAAACCGGCCAAGTGCGAGTCGGACTCGCGCACGAAGGGTTCCGTACCATTATGTATAATAAATTGTATGAGCGCCCATACAACTCAGAGGACTATCTTAATTGGCGTCAGCGATGTATTAGGTTGTGTATTAGGGTGTTTTTTTCAAATGCGCCAAAATTGTTTTGTGGTCAATTCCCAGTTCTTCCGCTATGTCGTAACTACTGATATGCCGATCTTGCTCCACTTTTTCAAAAATGGCATCAATTTTATCCGTAATAGGGCGACCAGAGCGACGTGCATCTTTGACATCAAAATTTCCGTATTGAAAACGCTTAAACCAAATTTGTGCTACTCTCACAGACACTGCACTAGGTCCATAAACATCGCAAATTTTTTTTGCGGCTCTCGTTGCATTTTTACCTTTTTTGTAGTAAAATTTTAAAATGTATCGAATTTCTTCATTAGATTCAGTCATCTTTACAGTACGAAAAACAAATAGAAATCACACATTTTCCTAATTTGAATTTGGAATTATCTTCTTTAAAATTCAAACTTTGAATGATACCAAAACCAGCCAGACCCAAATAGTATAGCCAAAGAGATTTTATTACAAGTTCATACATACTATAATGCGAAAAGACTTTTTCCCCAACCTATTATGTATGGGGACACCCTTTAATTTTCAACTTTTTTATTTTTGGAAATTTCCCTTTATTTGTGCCTTGCTTTTTTTAAGTCAACGGGAACTAACCATATAGTTTTTCGACCCAAAACCTATAGGGTACTTCCGGTTAACCTAGAATTGTCAATTTTGGTTAAAAGCAGTCTTACAGCACAAGTAAAGGGAAAACTCCGATAAATAAAAAAAGTTGAAAATTAAGGTAAATTTTGGTACTTACAAGTTTTCGCGAAAATCTTAATTTGCCCATATCTTTTTATCGTGTTTACTCAGGATCTTGATTTTTATACAACTAATAGGGACTATAGAACTCAGTATCTGGTATAAATTTTAACTTGATAGGTCCACCCGTTCCTGAGAAAATCAGTGGTGACACACGGACAGACGGACAAGAGAGTGATCTTGGGTTCCTTTTTTACCTTTGAGGTATGAAACCCTAAAAATCGTGATTTAAATGTAAGAAGGCTGATTGTGGTGATTAGTTTAGAGTACTGGTTCCTTGCATTGTCAGTGAACTTTTGTACCCCAAATAATCAGTGTCCTACATTTTTTTTCATTGATGATAGTCAAGCGCTTGACCGCTACCTTCCCTGATGGTAAGCACTGGTATGATCGAAGATGGAGCAGGCTCGTCTAAAAAGATCCTGTTCACCCTGGACTTGAAGACTCCGAGATTATACTGTTCCGGAAAAAAATACACATACATACATGATGTGCCTCAAAATGGATGGTGAAATGATACAGTGCAGTCCCTGACCTAAATTCTAATAGCTATAAAAAGGATCTTATGACCTTAAATAACCGCTATGTTAAACCGACGTTTCAAAGTGATCCTTGTGATTTTAATGAATAAAAAGATTTTGTTTTTTTTAATTTCGATTATATGCGCATTCTTTCCCACACAATACTGATAATACTCACTTGACAATCTTGAACATGAGCGAGAACAGAGCGCAGAATATCTCCTGGCAGTCTTCCAGCTCGAAGCACATGTTGAATGACTTCACATACGCCAGGTTCTCCAGTAGATAGAAGTAGCGCTTGAAGGCCGGGTCCTTTGGATCGCGCAGGCCTTGCAGCTGGTTGATCAGGAACAAGAATATTGTTTTGACCTGAGAAAGTAGAAAATAATTATACAAGTGATAATTTGATAACACATACCAGAATGGGAATTAAAATGTGATAAGTCATACAGTATGACCTACCACAGTATGACTGCGTGATAGTATTTTTAAGAGTACACGGTAAAATGCGATGTGTGTGATTAGTAGATATATCTGCCAATAACTATCCACTCGCAGACTTCAGTTTACCCGTGATAATGACACATGCGATAGCATCTAAATATCGGGACACTCCACTCAGAAATCATGGTAAATATCCTGTTTTTAGTGAAAATAAAATGTAATAAGACGATAATCCAGATGTGCTCAGGCGATATAAATAAAAGTTTTAAAGGGTGATTGATAATATCTAATCAACAGAGCTTAGTCCTTCTGTTCTGTTCTTTGTTTCAGTATCCTAAAATAATATACCTAATCCCCTTTTTTCTGCAAATCCTGAAATCGCTTGACTTTCATCTAATGGCAAATATATAGGTGGCGTCCACTATTTGTGCAAAATTTCGCACCGCTGCTCAAAAGCCTACTTTGATTATAGGAGTACAATCTTCGATCAAAATGACATGACGTGATCCTTCTCCAATAAAAAAACGTTTCGATGACGTGATAAAACATACCTGCTCCTGATCCTTGTATGGTGCCTCTGGAGCATACACCCTGAGCACATCAGCGATACAGCACGCGATGAGCAGTTGGACGTCCCTCGACGGATGTGTGAGGAAGAACTCGTCTGCCAAGTGGATGGCCAGGGGAATGTACTGCTGGTACATGCCCTCATCTTGACCGAGACCTTGCAATGTGTGCGCTAGGACCTGGGGGAAAAAAGTATAATTTAAAAAACAGCCGACACTTTCAAAATCACACTAATATTATAAATGTGAAAGTTTGGATGTTTGTTTGATTGTTACACAATCACGTCGTAATGGCTGAACTGATTTTAATGAAATTTGGTGTGTTGATAGATTATGACCTGGATTTAAACATAGGCTTTTTTTGCTAAACTTTTTGTAGACAAACAACGCATGCGAAGCCGCTGACGGAAGTTTAAATGTACGAATATTATAAATGTGAAAGTTTGTATGTTTGTTCATTTGTTTGTTACTCAATTACGTCGTAACGGCTGAACCGATTTCGATTAAATTTGGTATATACGTAGATTATAACCTGGATTACCACATAGGCTACCTTTTATCCCATAAATCAGCTCCTATGGGATAAAAACGGGGTGTCAAATCAAGTTGCAACAGCGGGCTTAGCTTTATTTCTAGATTACCTACACATGTATTAGTGTAACACGTAGGAAGTCGCAGGAAACAGCTAGTCTGTAATAAATTTCCATTTACAGCTGAGATCCCTTCACCAAATATGAAAAGGGCTGACCTGATCATTACACATAGCTAAGAACCACTACAGCTAACCCGCGTCCAAATCGGTCCATCCGATTAGGAACTAGACACAGAAAGACAGACATAGGCGTCTAATTTATAACATCCCTCTTTTTGCGTCGATATTTAAAAATACATTGGATGTACACCATAATTGTTCATACTCAAGCGACTACGGGACTATGGCGGTATGGAGACAATCAATGACTTCCGTCAGTCTGAGTTCTGAGCATCGGAGGATATTAAGATGGACGGTCTATCTTCGGCACCAAGGTTGATATTAGCTCTCACGAAGACATACATCAAAGAATTCTGCGTTTATCAGTTTGCGTAAATGATATCCTTTATGTAGTTTCGCCCTAAGCAGGTATATTTATTCATCGAGTGAAGCGAGATCTCTAAATCAACTTGGGTACATCGGCGTTGTATGTATGTATGTATGTAAGTATGTATGTATGTTTGTTTGTCCGAGAATAACTTTCGAAGCGTTTATCCGATCATCGTGAAATTCGGTATATATGTAGGTAGTGATGGCACAATTTTGGTGTGACTAAATAAGCTAAAAATGTTGGGGGGGGTTGTTGAGACATTAGGGTTCAATTGGGGTAAAAAAATTGAAATGAGACTATTAGGTCAAGTGGGGCGTCAAATGAAAGGTCTTTGTTTTCTTTTTTCTTCCGTTTTTATTTTTAGTAAAGTCTTTATAGTTGCCTTCTGTGTATAAATGTTAACTATGCCAAATAACAAACTCTTCCGTGCGCGCAATAAGCTCAAATAGGGGCACAAAGTTTTATCTTCACGTAATACAATATCTATATACTAGCTGACCAATCCGCAGCTTCGTGCGCGAAGCTTTTCAATAAAAACATTACCCTCCTGCGCTGTTGGGTAAAAAGTAGCCTATGGTGACATAGTGATAGCTATAGACATAGCGGGATAGTGAAGCTGCCCAACAATGAAAGAAGTTTTTAAATCGGTCCAGTAGTTTCGGAGCCTATTCAATGCAAACAATCAAATCTTTCCTCTTTATAATATTATATATCTACATATATATATAAAACAAAGTCGGGTTAGCTACACCACTTATAACTCAAGAACGGCTGGACCGATTTTGATTTGTTGGATTTGTCTCCGCCCCAAATAGCAGAATAACTATTAAAATATCTAATATATACATACATTAAAAAAGAAATAATGAACATAATTCATTTTCTCATACATAGATGCAGCTCATGACAATTCTACTGGGGCGACGTACCGACAGCCCGCATTATATGCACGTCAAGGCGGTACGAAGTTCGGCGGGTCAGCTAGTAGATGCATAAATCGTATTATTTATTCACGTACTGTACCAATTTCTACTAAACTTAAGGAAGAACTATCTCGCATAAGTGTATGCGAGATAGTGAGTTTTCATACAAAAAACCGCATTGTAATTACATACAACCTAATTTTGATGGGAGTTCAAATTAGATATGAAATAGCTGCTTAGTTGTATTAGCCATACTGTATGAAACCTAACACTAAAATCATTTTCTTGTGGGTGTTCTGTTAAATTGAATACGTAGAACAAATAATGATGACTTTGAATTCACAGAAATTACGATAATTGTTGCTTAGACAGGTTATCTGTCATAAGCTTCCATTCAATATTTTATGTAGGTCAGCATGAATACTTTGTCAAACTCTTATTTCTGCGTTTAAAAATAGCTTTGTTTATTTTGGCTCATTTACATATTTCATTTGTTGTGATAACGCCAAAGGATTATCGACTAAACGGTAAAGGTAAAGTTTATTTTGACATGTGTGTTTAGCTGAACTTGACACATGAGAGCTAAGTTAAACGAAACGTGTAAACATCTTGCTCCAATATAAGGTTGCGATACATAAATTGATGACTCTTTGACGACTGCGACGGAAGAGGTTGCGAGTTCAATTCCCGCGGTGGGACACAAATACCACAACACCTATCCATGAAACAGGAACTTTCCACCCCCACCCCCCGACACAACCTCCCGTGTCGGTTTTCTGAAGTCATTATTGATGTTTGTTCTAATCCCCTTGAAGCTTATTTTCCTATCATCAGTTTAGTTTATTTTTATGCAATAATTGGTTTAAACAAATGTGATTGTAAAGTGAACCCATTAAAAAAAAGTGGCACTCCGGGAGTGCTACAAAATTGAAAATTTGAACAATTACGTGTGTGTTTGGGAATTCAAAATTTAAAAGCAGACTACACTACAGATACTTATATACAGCGGTGTCGGTAACGGTAACAGTGTCGCAAGTTTAATGGTTTTTGCCCATCTCAAAAAATGCCCAACGCGCCTAAAGAAGAAGAAATTTAGCTTTAATATTGCTACACCCTTACTTGCAGGGTACATATAAAGTGCTGGACTCTTGACTAGTCAATAAGATCTGACATGTAACATTTTAATCCACTTTGTATGAACGCAATAAAATACTGAAGTATTCACTTCAAAAATTGCTGCAGATAATGCAATCATTATGACCCTGTGCCTACACTGCCTACGGTGGGAATAGGCCCAGCTGTTTTCTAGTCCACCGCTCCAGAGGTCGTCAAACTGATACTTATAAATAACATAATAAATCAATTGCCATTATTTGCCATAGAGCGCAGCGTTATCACGCAATCAGTCGCCAGCTCGCTGCGTGTATGTAACGGGTTCGCAACGTACACGGCGGTTTTCCTACAATACGACTCACTGATGGCTGGCAGGGCTTAGAATAGAATATATTTATTTGACACACACAAAGAAACACAGAACAGATCACAAACAAAATAGTAAACCGGTTTATAATTTACCGGTTATTAACGGGTAAATAACATAATTACGATTATTTCGTTCGAAGCGCGAGCGTTATAAAAACCGTATAAAATGTTTATAAACCGGTTTTCTCCGCGAACAAAATAGATAGATAGATAGATATAGACACGTAGGGGTTCGGCGCGGAATGCGACCAATAGAAAAATCAATTTTGTTTTATACCGGTTTTTCGAACAAAACCTTTATTTGCATTACTGGTTTATATACAGGTTAAGGTAGAACGAAACCTAAAAGAAAAGGTTTCAGGTATTTAAGGCGAAACCGGTTTTAAAATTTTACCGATTTCCAAGCCCTGTTGGTGGGGCGCGCGAGTGTAAAGAGCAAACGCAGCGGCGGCGGCATCCGCGTTGGATGTCGCGGCGAGCTCGCCGCAAGCAAATTCACAAACCGCCTCGCTGGAAACTCGCTCGCAAATCGTCAGTGTGATAATGCCCTCCCTTACCTCTCCCTCTCCCACTTAGTATTGCGTGTTGGTTGGACGTATCACGTAAGATAGTGTAGGGCTCGAAAGTTATTATTCGTATTAGTTTTTCTCTATAACGCGAAAAGTTTTTATCGCAGGATATCCGTGATAATTTAGTATGAAAGTTGTCACCAATGCCATACACGAATGTCAAATAGTTCTGTTTAGGACGCAATTTCACGACTTTGGTGGAGACTACTCGACCAGTACTTCTCATACATGCAGGCCAAGTCAGGGTTAACTGCTAGTTCTTACTAAATTCCGTGCAATTTATAAAATGTAATAGATATATCGCAGTGACAACGTGCCCTACAATGCACTGCCCTGCGTCCATCAACTTGAGACAGTCTATTACTTTTAACCATGTTCAGCAGTGGACATCCTATGGTTGATATGATGAAGAAGTTACTCTATAAACGCTTTACGGAGCCCTAAAGGGCATAGTCATGACACAAGGTGAGGAGATACTTCACACCGGGACAGCTTCTTAGTCTTTACAAAGCACAAGTCCGGTCTGGTATGGATGCTGTCACCTTTAGGATAGTTCGGCCAAATACCAGCTCGCTACCTTAGACTCGATAGAACGTAGGGCTTTTAGGCTAAGACCCAAAGCGGAGACTAAGACCCAAAGTCTCGAACACCGCCGTAAAGTTGCAAGCCTATCGCTCTTTTACAGAATACATTTTAGGAAATGTACCCAAGAACTATACGATCTGATCCCGCCATCTCCCTTCCATCAAAGGGCAAGCAGGCGCACGACTCAGTACCATCCGTACCTAGTTGCTACCCACCCATTCGCACACACCGTTTTGGTTCTACGTTCTTGATGCAAACAGCTAAGGTATGGAACACTTTACTGTAGCCTGTTTTTCCTAAAGAATACAACCCGGGCCTCTTTATGGTAAGAGTAAATAGGTTTCTTCTAGATCTTTGTGCTTCACGTTGGACCACATCATCGCTTACCATCAGGTGAGATTATGGTCAAACGATGATCCATCCAGTTTAAAAAAAAAAAGCTAACTTCCATGAAATGGGAATCTCGCAAAGCAATATGATCGGTACGTTTCTGAGAAAGTTGTTATTTTACATTGGGCCAGTGTAAATAACAATTACTTTAAGGCCATTGTTTTTTCCATTGTTCTGTTTAGTTGTAATTAGTTTATATTTATTTATTTCTATTGTTAACTGACATCACACTATCACACTAATATTATAAATGCGAAAGTTTGGATGTTTTTTTAGATACAGGTTGTTTGGTAATGTACGGACGATATTCAAGTGACGGTTTCACAAATCATAAAAAAAGACTTCTCGAAAAAAAAAACTACTAGTTATATTATCAAATTATATAGAAAATCTACTAAGTTTAGGTGATTAATTCGACATAAAACTTACTGCCTACTCTTGCAATCGACATCCAAAAATAAAGACCGTAATCCACAAAAGCGTAGTTATTTGTTTACACTGATGATACAGTCATTTAATTGACTCTGCAAGTTTCCGATAGGAATCACACAATTTTACAACTAAAGATGTAAGAGGAAGACTGCAATCTCGTTCTCTTTGTTAGGCACCCTACTTGCATCCAGTGTACAGAATAACATATAGTTCCAGAGTCCATATGGTCCGTTGTATGACGCCAGGTGGTAAACAAGAACATGTCTAGATGTTTATACAATTCCCAAGGACAAGGGCGATGTTTTTATTGTAAAATCAGTTTGCGTTCCGTAGCATTTGCAAACAGTTCATATAATGTTCATACCAGTGCGGGGAATTTCCTCGATTTGCGGGAAATCGGTAGCTAGCTAGCGCGGGGAATTTCGGGAAATCGAGGCCGCCTGCTTAAAATAGAAGCCTTAATAATGTAACCATCCATTGTAGCTTTAATGAATACCAAACAAGGGATAGCCAAAAAGTGGGGACTGATAAAATTCGAACCGAAACGGTCTATGCTTAGAGCGAACGGGAGCATTTTTGAAGTGAAAACTTCTTTAGCATCGTTGTGATTTGAAAGTCGATGAAACGAAAAAGCGACAGTTTAGTTACCAGTTTAGCCTCTTGTATCATTTATCGAAAATGTAAGCTCTGAGTCTGAATAAATCTATGTAATATATACGAATAAAATATAAAATAATTATCTAACTTTGCATCACTATGATCATTACTAAAACCTACAATTATCATCTTCCCGAAATTTTACATTCGTCTCATTATCTTGAAACAAACATTTTTGAAGGTTTCACTTCTACCACATGTGAACTGCACACATGATTTTTTCGTTTTAAACGTAAGTACCTGCAACATTCCCTTTTTATTTTAAAATGACTAAGATACAGTCGTTTTATTTTTAAGTTTTTGACAAAATTCACAGCGTACACCCGTAACCCACTGCTGAAATTTGATATGCTTGTAGCTTTAGTGACATAAATATAGGGAAAAGTCTAAAATCCAGAATAACTGCAATTTCTACCCCAAACAAAACCATTTAACATGAACTCCCGTTACTTGTAATTTGAATGAAACTGTAGGTCAAAAGTTCTTTGGTCGTGTCTTTCATGGATACCTTCACTGTAATTTTTACATGACACGTTTTTATGGGAGACTCGAGAGATCTCAGTTCGGGGCGAACCACTAGTTTAATAAATAAAATCAAAAAATCAACTTACCAATAATATAAGAAGTTTCAATGAGCTAGTGACCAACTTTGGTGTCGGAGTATTTAAGTCTACTGAAGACCTCTAGTACATACGGTAAGCGTAAACAACGAGCAAAAACAGGCGCACGCCTGCGCTCGTACGTGTATCAAGTCGGTCGAACGCCAGCTGCGAGTGCCGCGCTTTGGCGAGACGGTCAAATCTGCCCGAGCTTGACTTCCGTACCTATCTATTTTGTGCCTGACACTGACATGGTCAAAGGATTTTTTAATGCCAGCTACAGGTCATTGGCATATCCTTTGTTAAGGTCCAGGCTTTTTATGCCACTAGGACTTGAAATGATGAATAACATACCTTCAATCTCCGGACTAATTCATCTGGACCGAGGTCATCCGTTATAGGTCGGCAGCTTTGCGGGTATATTATGTCCGCCATGCTGCCCATCTGAAAGCAAAATTAACGCACATGGTATTCATTCACTTTAATGATCATAGTCATATATATTTCAAAAGCGACCTATCTACTGCAGACTGCAACCAACAGCTCTCAGCAACCTTATCATGTCTTCTTTTCATATAGTGGGAGGCCGTCGTACCCTGCGTCATCCAGTGTATGGTACTTGAGAACTTTTCTGCCCTAAGTTCTTCAAGCCATCTTATTATTATGTTACTTACTACAAATAGATAACCTCATCATGGATGTCTTTAAGAAGAGACAGTAGATCATGTAATACACACAGTGAGTACATATGTGTGTGCAGATTCTTTCGCTCTTTTATGCTTTTATTTTGCTACCAAACTGCTGTACTTCAAATGTGAAAAATAGTTTTATTTTAGAATCTGTGGTTTCCAGTGTGAGGACCACTCAACAACCTTTCTACGCCAACAGACATCAGTTCTTTTAGCTATGAGCACTGCCCTCTGTCACTTTATTGGTTTATGTTAGTGAATTTGGTTTGTCTATGAATCTACTATTCAACCTCCGTTGCGCAGTGGGCGGATAGCCGGCTGAGGCGGAGGAGGTAGCGGGTTCGATTCCCGCCGTGAAACAAATGTTTGCATGATCTACAGATATTTATTCCAGGTCTGGTTGTTTCTCTATATATTATAAGTATGTATTTACAAAAAAAAAGTATATAAGTATTCTATCAGTTATCTGGTTCCCATAGTACAAGCTCTGCTTAGTTTGGGGCTAGATAGTGCTGTGTGAAATGTTCAGTAATATTTACTCATGTCTGATTCGAACACACCACTCTCAACAATTTTTTGCAGATCATCTGCAATGGTAAGTCCTCAGGAGGAATCAAGCGACATCAGGCCTCAGCAGACTACTTATCCTTAGCACAACACAGGTTATAGAAGATGGTGTCTGATTGGGGTGCAGAGGATGAAGTGCTGAACCCTCATAGTGGAGTTTAATGATAGTCTATAATACATGCAGCTTAACATACTGTAACTGGAATGCTCTCCAGAAATGCTTTTGTACATATATCCTATTTCTGTATTTTGTAATATGATTTCTTATGTAGGTACAAAAAAGAATTATGAAATATTGAAATTTTTGCACTTCACAGCTATTTAAAGTATTTTTACCCAATTTGTTTTATTATTCTTTGCTAAGTATGATTTTTATATACACAGTGGCCTTTAAATCATTGTTTTCCCAGAAGAAACGTTGTTAAGATCATGGTCTACTAACTGTTTATAACATTAAATTAAAAAAAAAAAAAAACAAAATCTGTCTTTGAAAATTTAAAAAACTTCGTTTTTAACAAAGTTAGACTTATTTGAGGTCTAGATTTTTGAAGTGAAAACTTCTTTAGGCGCGTTGTGCATTTTTTGAGATGGGAAAAAGCCATTGAACTCGAGACACTGTTACCTTTACGAACACCTCTGTATATTAGTACATGTAGTGTAGTCTAGTTTTATCAAAGTTTTCACTTCTGTCGGCACTCCTGGAGTGCCTCTTTTTTTATTCTCTTATTTGATGATATAAACAGTTATTTGACCATGTTCTGGACAATGTTTGTTTTGGGAAAACAGTGATATAAAGGACACCGTGTAGATTACCCACAAGCTGGACCCTTTTGATTAAATGTGTTATTATGTTACACATACACAACCACACACTTACGCATACACAACCACACACTTACGCATACACACCCACACATGTAAACACACCCATACACACACTTTTTTGACTTTTTATATTATATTTCATATTCATGCATGTCTAATTATTAAGTTATGTAACTTGCAAAATAAGTACCTGTAACCTATAAAAATACTCTTGGATATGGAAGAGCGGAGCCTTTTAACACAAGTTTTTATACTTAAAAGAAGGTTTATACCTTAAAATATTATGTAAAACACTATCTGTTACAGAAATAAAAACATTTTGATGTTTTTTTTTATTATGTACTAACAATTTTGTTAATTCTGGAAGCTTTTTTGTGAGTGATATTTATTTACTCAATATTACATTAGACTGTTGCTATGCAAAAGTATGTTAAAATAAAAGTATGTTCAGCTGTAGCATTTCTTCATCTTAATGTTTTAGCCTGTTTTAGAGCCTATATCATTGCTCTGACTATGTTGGGCCATGTTATTAGTAGTGAAAATAAATATTTTCTCAGTAATTATTTAAGTAATTTATACAACACTTTAGTGCACATGAAATGTAACAATAGGTGGGCATAATGCTTACACATTTTCTGTACCTTAGTAATCTTCAAGTTTGACAAATATGATGAAAATACAGGAGAAATATCCAGAAAAGGTCAAGGTTTGTCCCAACTTGTTGAACCCACCATTAGCATAGCTTTGCAATAAATAAGCACTTTGCTTGTGTACACATTGCATATTTACATGCACTTGACCTAAGCAGTTACTGTTTCGCGTATTGATTCGTACTTCGGCGAACGAGGAAGTTACCTACACTACAAACAAACTCCCTACATCATTTCATGATGTTTCGCAAACATTCACAACGTCGCTGTACCTACTGTATAGAATAAGCTCATAATTTGACTATAAATATAATAGCCAATGCACCATGAACACTATCGGAGCCCGAAAAGTAGTACAATGCACTCGTGGTTTACTTACAACGACCGAATTGACAGATTACAGCAGTATAATTTTCAACACCCAAACATCACATTACTTTGGGGTTAAACTGCATTTTCTACCCATAATAACAACAAAATATAGCATATTTGTGTGCTGATCAAATGAAAACATACAATTATGGAGGATTATGCATGTTATACGTACAGTAAATCATAGACGTGGTCCTGGATTGAAATCACGTCCCGATGTTTACAAAAGAACTAGAATTTACAAACTTATACAAAACTATCACTGAAGTAACATAATCCTTTCGTCAAAATATCACTGAAACACAAATCATACGAGAGGATAGAGAGTTAGATTGATCTAAATACATAGAAAATCCATGAATTATTTTTTCAACAATTGTGTGGACGCCAAACTGCGGGAAAAACTACAGCGAAGTTAGCCGTAAAACGAGTTGCTCGCATTCATTCTCTATTCTCACATTTCTTTTTTGTTTTTTTCAGGTGGTTCTATGATTTATGGTTTGAATACGTGTCTATGCTCATCTTTTGTCTGTGGTATTATTTTTCGTAGCTGGCGAGAGAACGTAGTTACACGATTAGAAAGCACTATAAACAGGAATATTTAGTAGTATTTAAATTAATAATACTTACATCCAATTTAGTATTGCAGCATAAGGGATTGCCCGAAATATTATTTAAATTTTTCTCTACCTATAGAAAAAATATTTTATTCTAATCAACGTTAAGGTCACATTGTTGTACCTACTATGCTTACAATATTGTATTATTTTAACGTTTCTTGTAGTAATATGTATTAATGTAATAATAAAGATATAATATCTATTCACATGACAGTTCATTTCAGGATAGGTAAAAATAAAATGCTTGTATTCGGCGTAACTGTTTATTCCAAAGCAATATTCTTAACACTTTACAACTTAGATAAAAAAAAATATCATCGTGTAAAAACACCGCCTGCGGTTTTTTTTCACTTTTATAGCACAATGTGGCAAAGATAATATAATTGTAATCCCATTCTTGCAGATTTATAATAATGGATATGAACAATACAAATAAAAACTTTACTAATTATTACAATAAGCCTAAGTAAGTATACCTATAGTTTCTAAGCAGCTTTATGAAATTTGCAAAATCCGGTCTAAATCAGGATAATTAAGAGCCTAATTTATGGAAGCATCCCTACCCTGGTTTGGACCATGATACTATGTCATATCAACAGAGACAATTCTAAATATAAGCACGTGCAATAAAGAATTACAAATTCAGTCAAGAATGGTAACGTGACACCACCAAACGGCTGCCACTAGCGCACTAGTTTACTAATTACAAAATACGGTTATTATCCACTAAGGCAAAGCGGGAAACAAGATCAAGACATTATAATACTTTTAAACTTATGTTTATTATGTCTCTGAATATATAAGTACGTTTTGAGATCTGCATTATTGAACTTAAGTGCCTACCATCTAACCGAGCAAATAGTTTGGTTTGTCTGTCTCGATAATTATTGTCACTTAATAATAATGCATTAATATAAGAAAATCTCTAAAGTCACATTATTTATCACGAGTTAATAAAATCTTAAGAATAACTTACACTTAAAAGTAGCCATTTATAAAATTTCTGGCAATGAAGAAATCATATGTATTAAAAGTAGGTATGTAAAGCAAAGTAAGCAGATTACATAAGTGCTACCTCCGTTATCAAAATGTTATTTTGTTGTTGCAATATTTATTTAGAAGACTTATCTAGAACTAAAGCCACCTAATCTAATTCAAGTTTTCTAAACGATCCCGCAGTGGAGTGTATGTCTTGAGTCAAGTCATTTTTCTCTAAAGCATACAAATCAACACACATGTCATCCAAAGCCAGCAGATCACTTCTGTGTTTCAAAAGTTTTATTTTCAACTCTTCAATCATGTCTTTCAATGGAACAGTACCACCATATTCTTTTGGCAGGATTTCGGGATCCACGTGTTTTGTCAGATCATCAGAAGTGCGGTGGAACTGTAAAAATAATAATTTATTACAATGATGACAGAAATTATGAATGGTAGGATTAGGGTTAATATGGGGTTTTCACGGCCATGTTTTTATAACTGCTAACAGATGGCGTTGCTCTAACTTATACTAATTATCAAAGGAAAGTCATTATCAATGTCATTTCCCGTCTCACTCAACATTATTTATCACCGCGCCGCGGAACAAATGTTTGCATGATCTGCAGATATTTGTTTCGGGTCTGGTTGTTTTTCTATATATTATAAGTATGTATTTACAAAAAAAAAGTATATAAGTATTCTATCAGTTATCTGGTTCCCATAGTACAAGCTCTGCTTAGTTTGGGGCTAGATAGCGCTGTGTGAAATGTCCAGCAATATTTATTTATTTATTTATTTTCCGAGGAACTTGGATTAAATAAAAAATCATTTGTGTTTGTTTATCTGACGAAGTAAGATTGTATTAGACAAATTTTGATATGGTGTCTTTTTGATTTTGGCATATAAACTAAATTTTTGGCGGCTTATCTCCAGACAACACCATGTATTACGCTAGTTGAAGATAGTTTATTTTTTTAATCGAAGATGAATAGCCCTTCATAAATAATTAGTAATATTTTTAAATGGGATTTCTCAAACTTTGGTCTGGCTACACCAATTTTTACTAAACAGTCAAAAAATACTTCAGTTTACACGTAAGCTCTAATATAGAACAAAATCTTCAATCTTACAACACTCTTTTTTGGCGTTGGGGTTAATAGTTCTGATTGATATACAGCATATTTACGTATTACGTCTATCGCTTTTTAGTTGGCAATTAGTAAGCATGAAGTTAGGCACAAACCACTATTTTCTTTCGTAATGTTGGTAGCTGTCATTTCTGTTCCACTTCCAATAAAATAAAAATGTCAGCCAGTCAGTTCGCGGGAAATGAAAATTTAAAACTGTTTTGTTTACAATTATTGAACTCACCATCACGCGATCTTTGAGTTTATCACTGAGCAACGAAACTGCAAACTCGAAGAATCTGACGCCGTAATGCGGTATGTTCACGAAATGAGTCTTCTTGTGCCGCATAGGCGTGGAATTCTGAAATAAGCAAAAGAAATATGTGAGTTAAAATAGGTGATTTATATTGTCTCATTTTACCGACTTACCCGTTGCAAAGGGTATTTTGGGACATTGAGCTGAGTAGGTGTCAAAAGTCTAAATTGAAACCTAAAAAAAAAAAACTATATTCTGAAAGCTTGGTGCTGTGATATTTAAGGTTCCTGTCAGGTCCAGGAGCTTAGAGCAACCAAAGCCATCAGATAGCGACCATCTGATAAATTGCGCGGATGCCTTCGGGAGGAAGAGTCTGTGGAGCACGTGATACTTCACTGCACGGCCATAAACGACGCCAGACTGAGAACGGGTCTGCAAGGGGTCATCGAATCCTCATCCTCCACTAACACCGCTACTAAATACATCAACATCCACGGGGACCTTGAAAAGCTGCTGCCACCAACCCAAAGTCCTACTACGTTACTTCAAGGAGTTAGAATGGCTGGGGTTAGGTTAGAAGGGAGGTAATGCACAATACACCCCAATGAGGGACGTCAGTGCAAATCTTTTATCCCCCCACCCTAGAATTAGAATTAGAGCAACCAAAGCCCTCAGATAACGACCATCCGATAATTATGTAAGTATAAAAGACTGCTACAGATGCTGGGCAGAGTATGATATACTCGTAGAAGCTGGATAAGCCTACTGCATCTAAAACCCCATCCCTGGCATTACAGAGGCCACATTCTACACCCAGCAATACTGCATCTTGCCTTCAGGCGGTATATAAAATAAACCATCATTTTATAAAATGTACTTAAATCCATTATTGGCTGTAAGTTTCATCATAAGCTACATCTGTATTAATTTAAGAGCTGTCGATTTTATATAGAAAAAACATAAATCACAGAAATGTAAAAACACAGAATATTATTTGTCCTAAGTAGTCCTTCACTTCAAATGCCTTCACTATTAGAAGACTGCTATAATCCTGACCTGAATGCAGTTGAGCATAACACGAACATCGGTGAGGGACCACAGACTGACATGTGGCATCTGCATCCCCGCCTCATCGTTGACATGCGTGTAACCGAGGAGTTGGGAGCGGGGCTCGTCTAACAGCAGTTCCACTATCATGGAGTGGACGCGAGCCATCACGCAGCTGTCGTAGAGATGGGGGTCGAAGCGACCTAGGGAAATAACATGATGGTTAAGTCAACCGCAAAATCTGCACACTGGCTTAAGTATGTTTTTATTTAACATAAATAGGTCAAGATAATCACTCATCCAAAGTAATTTTTTTGACATATGTATGAACTAAAGTTGAGTAATGAAAGAAAAAAAGATAATAAATAACCTTTGTGATGCGACACTCCTGATTCTTTTTAATTTTGCCTCACTAGTCTATACAAAAAGCTATACAACAGAGCTCAACCCAGATACCTCGCAGCAATAATGTCTTAGCATCCAGATGATTCAGAGGAACTTTTGGAACCACAGCTTTACTTTAGTCATGTAAATAGACAAACTCACCCATACAAGATAACACAACCCTCCGCCCTTCTGCATCCCGCTTTGGCAATGGTACCAGATACCCAGCTTCAATAACAGCTGCTATCTTAGCATCCAGGGGATCTAGCTTCTGGAACCACTGAGGATACATCTGTCGGATGGTCAGGTACCGTTCGAGCATGGAGCAGGCTTGCGGTATCGAGTACTTTTTTGTACGGAGAAAACGGAGGAGGAATGGTGCGTCTGAAAAAAATAAAGGAAATTTCAATTAGAATGGAAGTTATGGATACCTATGTATATCTACATTTAGTAAGTAAGTAGTAGGTACGGTGAACAGACATATAAAAATTACGAATAGTTTACGATTAATCAACCTAGTAATTTACCATAAATGTAGCATGCCTTTTGGACTAATAGATGACCCTTTATGTAAAAGAACCGATCCGATTACCATACAATCTTGTATTCTTGAACAGTAGAAAAACTAACACGTGTAAGATTATCTACTCAATGTATGTATCAACCTGAGATCGTGTGACTCAAATTAATGAAGCATCTCATGATTTGGTTCATGAATGGATTAGATAAGTAACTGAGATAAATGTGTTTAGTTTGAACACGGCAAGGTTAGGCATTTAGTATATGATTTGCATTGCGTGTTGCGTGTGAATGAATGTGAACCATGTAACAGATGCGAAGTAGAGAGTAAATTGAAGGATCCAGGTTGATTCATCTTTATAATCTGTTTCACAAAAGAATGAAGTCCCTTGATGTCTTTGCTTGAGGGATTGAAAACATAAACTTTCAACATTTTCGCCTAATAATCGTTAGTTCCGCAAATAGGAACGGGATTTTTTTGTCTAGGAGAGAATAGTACGAATTGGTGGAATCTTTTGGAAATTCTGCCTAATAGCGTATTAGAATGTTCAGAATGTAGTATCTTCGATTTAGTACGTTTTACCCATCAAATAATAGTATCTAACAGCAGATATATATGTCATATACAATATAATGTACCTATGGGTAGGTAGATGAAGTACATTAGAATATTATCGTTTTATATGAATATTTAACTTTATCTGAATTTTCAAAAACACACTATCTTTTAGGATTTTACATAGCAGGTGCCAGGTACTCAATAGTAGGTGTAGAACGGCAGCCACCATACATAGCCCCGCCTGACAAAGTACCAGCCAGATGCACAGATGGTACTCGTACTTACCAGTCCGACACTTTTTAATAGCCGGATGCTTCTCAATAAAATGCCGCATCTGCGCTAATGCCTGGTCTCTTAGAGCCAGTTCTTCTCTTAGCTCGACCCTGGCTCTCTCCCTAAGCTCTTGAGGGAGTTCCCCCGTCTCCCGCTCCTTAAACTCCTGGTGGACGGAGTCATCGTCAGGGAATCTTGGCTCGATGAGGTCCTTCAGCTGCTCCCGACGGCACTCGCTCGGCTGCAGGACTGAGGTCGCCATGTCTGTAACGATAAGTGAAATCAGAAGTGGGATCGAGCAACGGAAAGAGATACATAAAGAGGACCCTACACTACTAGTTACGAGTATAACGTGCTCATTGCCTGTCCGTATCGGTAGGTACGTGTGTCAAACGCTGAAATTGGTGAAAGAACATTATCGCTGACTGACGGTCAAATTATTGTCAGGCGTCCACAATTGGAAATAGACTTCTACTATGTAAGTATGCAATCCCTTGACTCACGGCGCATCATAGTTGGTATCGCATTGCGTATCATGGCTAATGGTAGACTAATTTTTGGATACTTGACTTCCTAGCGACCGTCGCAATATCACCAGTCCATCAAGCGAAGGACCGTCCTACACTGAGTCTTCCGTTTCGGAGTCTTCACATGAGAACCATATCCGGTAG
The DNA here is from genome assembly GCA_963924445.1 of Philereme transversata. Classification (NCBI taxonomy): domain Eukaryota; kingdom Metazoa; phylum Arthropoda; class Insecta; order Lepidoptera; family Geometridae; genus Philereme; species Philereme transversata. The sequence continues at coordinate 15,026,625 of OZ004351.1, forward strand.
CGGTAGCCGGTTCTACGAGCTATTTCTGCCACTTTTACTGACTGACTTCAAAAAGGTTGATTATGGAATCCAAACTTGTGTGAAATAAAATCTAAGGTTCTGCAAGCTATGTATGAGTCTAACCACAGACAAGAAAAGGTCTTCAGCTTGCTAGTTCTAAAATTGATTACGGAGTCAGCCCAAGAGTTTAATATTCAAGAGGAGCTTCGATCGTGACCTTCAAACTAGTTCGCCACAACTTTCGCTTGGACACTTTCGCTTCCAATAGCAATTTTCGTCATGAGTTGAGAAATTAATGATTTGCGATGACTCAATGTTACTTCATTCTCGAGCCTTTTGAAAAGTTGCTGAAACACGGGTTTTAGGTACTAGGTCATATGAAATTAGGCTTTACAAAAACAATTAAGTAAGGACAGAATACACAAGAACACAGACTCTACAAAGATTATTTTCTAGGCTACGAACAATAGTCAATACCTTATTATACCGGGAGCTGATCGTAAGCGACTCTACCTGATATAGTACCAGGATAATACACGATGCGGTGATACCTAATTCACAAAATAAAATACCATAAAATCGTCCCCGAACCAGGCTTTATTTAAGAAGTATTTTTTATTATTCTGTATTCATGTGGCATGTCATGCATGCACATTATAATTACATTTTAATTAAGATTTTGGTGTTCTTTCATTAATACCTACCTATTTTATCAACGCTGCCCGCCGTCCTCATTTGTTCACATAAATCCTGTCCATCTAAAGGTTGCATGGAATAGATCGCTTTTAGCGGTAAGGTTGCCCATTGTACCTATGATTTAAACATTTGTTCTGATTTTTAATTATTTTTAATGGTGTGCCATAAAGCACACCTGATCTAGATCTAAATCAACTTGGGTAAATCGGCGTTGCATACCTATGTATGTATGTTTGTTTGTCCGAGGATAACTTTCGAAGCGTTTATACGACCATCGTGAAATTTGGTATATTCGTAGTAAATTTACGCGTATCTATCTATTTTTTCTGTTTTTTTTTTTGACGCAATGATGCTGATTTCATTAGATCGTCTATCACTCTACTACTAGTTCATATACAATTGTTAGCTGCTAGACTGTTTGTTATTCTAGCGGCTGTCTCGTTCTTTATCAAATCAATTTGGAGTCCCCGTGCGTTCAGCTTTGGCTGGGCGTATGACGTCATTGTTTCACTTTTCAAAGAGTTCTGTACTCTATTTGTTGAGACATAGGATTATAAATAATTTGAAAGGTACGTTATTTTTTAAAACGATTCGTGATTTTATTTGTGACTAAACAGGTACCTATCTATATATATAGGTATATATATAGTAGTATACTAGGTATATATATAAGATAGGAAGGAACAACATGAAAACGAAACTACTGTAGAAACCGTGTAATTTGAAATCTATTCTTCTTAGGGTTATGTAGTCAAACAACTATTTTGAGATTTTTTTGATTATGCTACCAACTAGGTGGGCAAAAAACTTGTTTGCGATTTTGTTAACGACTGACAACACAAGATCTACCAGATGGCGAGGTGAGTATTGTACCATTTACACATTGTCAGTTAAACAAGCTTAAAAAACACTAGATAAACCACGTGACCAAAACAAATCAGGGTAAATGCACCAATTAACGTCACTTACTTCACATCTTGCCGGCACGTCACACAATAAGCGATGACCAAGTTCAACTGGGCTGGACGGTCGATGCCCCGGCCCGTTAGCTCCCGAAATATTGCGACATACGGCCCTTCAACCAGCGCTTTTTAAGTGTTTTTATATGTAGGGTATTGCCCTTGTTTAAACAGGTACATGCAAGATACAGGTAGGTAAGTAGGTTTGTTCCTGGTCAAATTTACCGTAATGTGGGCAATATGTATTTATTGATCGAGCGAAGCGAGATCTCCAAATCAACTTGGGAAAATCGGCGTTGTATGTATGTATGTATGTTTGTTTGTCCGAGGATAACTTTCGAAGGGTTTATCCGATCATCGTGAAATTTGGTTATAGGTAGGTAATGATGGCACAATTTTGGTGTGACTCAATGAGCTAAAAATTTTGGGGGGTTGTTGAGATATTAGGGTTCAAGAGGGGTAAAAAAAAATAAAAATGAGACTATTAGGTCAAATGAGACATCAAATGAAAGGTACTTCATTAGTACATTTCAACCCCGTTTTTACTTTTAGTAAAGTTTTTGTAGTTTTTTAGTTATTAGCCATAATAAAAACTAAACTTTGACAAAATTCACAGGGTACACCAGTGACCCCACAGTGCTGTAATTTGGTATGCGTCTAGCTTATGTATCACAAATATAGGCAAAAGTCTGAAATCTAGAATAACTGCAATTTGTACCCCAAAAAAGGTAAACCAAGTAACATGAACTCCCGTTACCTGTAATTTGAATAAAACTGTAGGTCAAGTTAATTGGTTTTTATTTTGTGGCACTATTTTGATAGTTAAAGATAACGAACAATATTTTTTGTTTTTATGATAGACTCGCGAGATCTCAGTTCGGGGCGAACCACTAGTTTTATTAGTTTTAACAACACGTTTTTCAAGTAATTGTTCCTACTAAGTATAAGTTAATGTAGGCTATAATCATGTTTTTTACATATTTCCATTAGGTACATCCCCTATCTTTAAAGCTAAATCACGATAGGAACATCGCACCGTGATAAATAACAAAATCATGAATATACACCGGTCTTAAAATATTTGCTCAATATGATCTCATTGATTGCATAAAAGTACTTACTAAATATTAGCTATAGAATAATATTGGCTAGGTATTTACATATGGCTATACACAAAGCTTTATCTAGTTAAGTAATTATCTAACTAAATATAGATAAAGAGGTACATATATATTTAACAATCAGATGAAGAGATAAATTACCAGATTCGAAATATAAAATTTCAAAGTGATCCAAGATAGGCTAATTCGATGTTGCGTAAGTTCATTCAATAAAATATGAAGTTATTTTAATTAAACTGTAAAGTGCTATTTATTGGTCGTTTATTATACTGGTCGCTTACCGCTTTATTAATGCGGTTCATACCCAGCTTATTATTTAAGTAAAATACATCCAGTTTTAATGGTTTCCAGAAACGGACAGAGTCAGAGATTAAGTAAGTTCTTCACAGCTTGATTATAGCAATTCCTTTTAATTATTGGATTAGAAGTGCGCTGGTAGGACACGCTACGAAAATGTACACTAAGTTATGTAAAGATCTATTTCATTTGATTCCGTGTATCCATTTCATAACAAAGATAAACATGTTTTACAATAACACCCACATGGGATTCGCAACAGTCATTTGTGTAAAGTTACATAAATAGGATCCTTGTCGTAACTTCATTACTTCAATCTTGCTTTTAGCACACTATACACATCATGCACCTAACTAAAGTGATAATAGTTTGACTATAGCTACAGAACAGAACCAGTTACTTCCAGTATATTAATCTCACATTATTTACAGATTTTGTTACTCTATGAGACCAAAAATTATTGAAATCAGAGAATTAAAGTAGAGCAATTGATCGCGTTGCGCTAAAATCCGTAACATGAAGTTATTGCACGCCTATACCAAATTCTGGTCCACTAACCCTATAACAAAAAAATAGGAGAAAACCCCATTTGAAAATTATGTACCATATATAGGTAGGTAAGGTACAGATAGAAACAAAAACTTCGAAGCTCTACGTCATAAATCTCTTTGCTCTACAGTTATATATGTGGTCTGACGTGGGTCTGACTGGCACGTACGTTGCCTGCCACTGTAAACATTCTGGCCTAGATAAAGGTTGGTATAGGTCAGGGGTCGGCAACCGGCGGCCCGCGGGCCGCATGCGGCCCGTAGACTATCTCGGTGCGGCCCGCAACCCTGAGGTCCGTAAGAAAAAAATACCGAAGCAAAAGGCCATATAAATTCACTAGAATTTATACGGCCATGCTGCTGGGCCATGAGAGTATTCTTGAAAGCTCGCTCCCACGCGGGGTGATAAAAATGTACCTCTATTTCATTTCTTAAGAACTGTTTATCAAGACTGTGATGTTATGTATTGTTTCTACCGAAAATAAATATTTGCTGTACTTATTCAATTCTTGGCAATTTCTTTTGCGTTTATCCGCCGCACGTGCGGCGGCGGGCGGCTCCTTTGAGACAATAGGCGGGGCGGCAGTCTTTGATTAGACGCAGGTGTGCGGCGGCGAAAAAACTCAAAGCGACCGGTTTTAGTTAAAATCACAGCCGCGCGCAGCTCTCGCCACATTCGGTTGTGGAAATTCGCCGGAAACTCACGTCTCATCTGGTTGCTAGCTACGCGTTTCGTTTCACCTTTCTTCCCTTCGCTGATAGCTTCTCACGCACGACGTATGAGGTAAGTTGTATGCACTCGCGAGCATTTTGTTTTATTTTATTTACTGCTTGTTAATGTGAACCTTCAGATTGATGGGTAAATGTTATAAGGACGGGGATAGTAGTTACATGACATGAAGTTAGTTACGAGTGTGTCATGTTTTAATTATTATTTGAATGTGGAGTTGAATTTGTAGGTGCTAACTGGAACATATAATTTTACAACGAATTTAATTTTTTTCATTATTGTTACAGAATAATTATATAAACATGGCTTCAAGAAAAAGGAAGATAGAAGAAGAAAAAAGAGTTTTTAACGAATTATGGACAGAATTATACTTTTTTATCGAGTTTAAAGGAAAACCGTTATGCTTGATTTGTCAAAAGAGTATTTCTGTAGTAAAGGAATATAACCTGAAGCGACATTACGACACCGAGCACAAAGCTAAATTTGACTGTCTTGAAGGAGAAATACGGAAAAGGAAAATTTCCACTTTGAAATCGTCATTACAAAATCAACAAAACATATTTAAGGTTGTGGCAGACAACAGCGAATCGAATGTTCAGGCCAGTTACAGGGTAGCAGAGATTCTTGCAAAAAGTGGACGTCCGTTTACCGATAGTGAATTAGTAAAAGAGTGTGTCTTAGCTATCGCAGAAGAAATATGCCCAGAGCAGAAAAAAATGTTTGAAAGTCTTAGTCTCTCTGCAAGAACTTGCACCCGACGTACTGAAGACTTGGGTGCTAATTTGTGTGAACAACTCAGGGATAAGGCGCAGTCTTTCGACTGCTTCTCTTTAGCGATGGATGAAAGTACGGACGTGTCGGATACAGCACAGTTACTCATATTTGTACGCGGCATTGACGAAAACTTTACTGTTTACGAAGAGCTTGTGAAAATGTGCAGTTTGAAAGGTACAACTACGGGAGAAGATTTATTTCACCATGTGGAACAAGCTCTGGATTCATTGCAATTAAGCTGGGAAAAGTTAACAAGTGTCACTACCGATGGAGGCAAGAACATGAGCGGTCAAAACAAAGGTGTTGTTGGGAGAATCATCAGCAAAGTGAAAGATTCTGGATCTACTGTGCCATTGATTTTTCACTGTATTGTCCATCAAGAGGCATTGTGCTCCAAAGTTATATCCTGGAAAGAAATAATGGATACTGTAACATCCACTGTTAATTTTATAAGAAGAAATGGGCTCACACACCGTCAGTTCCAAAAGTTTTTGGAAGATCTGGAAGCTGAACATGGTGACGTGGTTTACTACTGTGAAGTGAGGTGGCTCAGTCGAGGTGCCGTTTTGGAACGGTTTTTTGATTTGAGGAAAGAAATTGGCAACTTCATGGAGATGAAAGGAAAGCCAGTAGAAGAGCTTACTAACAAACAGTGGATTATCGATCTTGGTTTTTTGACTGATTTGACTAAGGACCTGAATCAGCTCAACAAACGCTTGCAGGGAAAAAATAAATTGATTTGCGATATGTATACAGATGTAAAGTCATTTGAAATGAAACTGAAACTGTTTATCAAGCATATTGATGAAAAAAAGCTTGACCATTTTCCTAATTGCAAGAAAGCCGTGGAAGAAGCTGGAGATAATTTTGTGTGGCAAAATATTACAATGAGAAACGTGTTAACACAACTACAAACTGAGTTTGTAAATCGATTCACCGACTTTAAAAAGAGCTCCCTTAACATGGAAATATTCCAAAACCCTTTTGCAATTGATATTAGTGAGATACCAAGCAATTTGCAAATGAACATAGTAGATTTGCAAAGTAATAGCACACTTAAAACGGCATTTAAGGAAAGCACTGACTTGATACAGTTCTACGGAGGTTTGAGTTCTGAAAACTTCAAAGAATTGAAAAAGTTTGCTCAGCAGATAATAACTATGTTTGGTAGTACATATTTGTGTGAGCAGACTTTTTCAATTCTCAACTACCGCAAAAATAAGAATTGTTCGCGGTTAACGGATGAACATTTAGACGCGATACTGCGCGTGTCTACTACTAAAATGAAAGCAGACGTTAAAAAACTTGCAAGTCAAATGCAGCCTCAAAAATCTCACTAGTTCTTACTTTTATGTTAGTATAGTAGTTCAATTAAAAAAGAGATAATTGTATGAATATATATGCGTTTTATTTCAAATATTAAAAATACATGCCCGAACATATAAATATAAGTGCGGCCCGCACTGATACTCTGGCAACATATGTGGCCCGGCTATAGCATAAGGTTGCCGACCTCTGGTATAGGTCATAGAGAAATAGTGCATTACTGCAGCGGCCAGCAAAAGAGGCATTGATGGACGAAGCCGAGGCACGCATACGTAGCAAAGTCCATCAATGCCTAGTTGTGGCCAAGGCTTGTACTTTTCTCAAAAAATGCGCGGAAATTATAAAATAAATTAAAAAATACAACTACTTTTCAAAATCAATGACGAACAACGAACAATAATAATTATTCCCGCGTTTAAGTGTTTATTTGATTATTTTCAATAAACAGCTTTGTTTATTGCAAGCCAGTTTGAAATTTAAATAAAACCTTTGTTATATTACCTTCTTGGTTGCCATGTTTCAGAGTTACAGTTTCGATCGTTCCATTTTTAAATTACATGACAGATAGGTACGTAATTTATTTGGCTGCTAAACCACAACAGATATGGATTTTCATATAACTTTTGCCGGCCGCTGCTCGCATGTATTTGGTCAGTACAGCAATTATTTCGATTTATCTCGAAGAAGGTTGTCAAAATAATGCTTAAATTTCCAAGCATGTTTGAGAAATAGTTTAATGTATACCTACCTACTCTTTATTTTTATTAATACTAACAGGATTACACAATTAACATTTAAATGGTAATGATACTTCTAATAAGGAAGAGCACCACTTCATCATTACAAAGTCTACACAAATCAATATTCTGTTTTCCTAGGAACAAAACAAACTGCTCATTGTGTAAGTAATTACTTATTCAAAAGGCTCATAAAGACCTGAACGAAACATAAAAGGTCGAACTGGACAAATGACAGGTGAAGCCATTGTTTAGGATTTATGACGTTTGGTATATTATTTCTTGCTGATTGAGAATCATATCACGTTGAACCAAAATTAGACAGGAAAAATATTGATTAGCTTAGCAATGATTCTTAGGTACTTGACCTCCATAGCAAAGCGCGGCTGATAAGCGAGAGTAAGTTCAGTTCCCCTTAAAGGTAGGAGTAATGAGACTTATTAAACAACACTGTTTATAGGCGGTTTTATCGCTAAAAAACCGGCCAAGTGCGAGTCGGACTCGCGCACGAAGGGTTCCGTATCATTATCTATAATAAATATTTTCTTTCACACATTATCACAATTTTATTAATTTACCTTATTTGAGGTTGGTGCCGACTAAGCTAGTCCTCTAAATTGCATGTATGAGCGCCCATACAACTCAGAGGACTATCTTAATTGGCGTCAACTATGTATGTATGGGGACACCCTTTAACAACTTCTTTTATTTTTTTGGATTTTTTTAAATAAAAAAGTTGAAAATTAAGGTAAATTTTGGTACTGTTTACAAGTTTTCGCGAAAATCTAAATTTGCCCATATCTTTTTATCGTGTTGACTCAGAACCTTGATTTTTATACACCTAATAGGGACCTTACTATCTGGTATGAATTTCAAATTGCAAGGTTCACCCGTTCCTGAGAAAATCGGTGGTGACACACGGACAGACAGACGGACAGACGGACAAGAGAGTGATCTTATAAAAGTTCTTTTTTTACTTTTATAGGTACGGAACCCTAAAAAGGATCTATTCCAATTATTTCCAAAGAACCTTTAAATTGTCCTCAGTAGGAAGTGCGCGAGCGTCTGATAAGACAAGAGTTCGCCTGGTTACGGAATTCTTGAAGCGTGAGTGTAACTCTAAATTGCATATTTTTTACAAGCTTTTTATTAACTTGCAATGTATGTATGTTTGTCCGGGTGGAATCTTGCAACTGAATTTTAAACTCGTTTCCCTCAACCGATTGAGCTGAAATTTGGAATACTTATGTAACTTCGATGACAATGCAATAATATGGTACCATGGAGGTGGTCTCATGATAGAGACGGATGTAAGACAACGGAACTTCCTCAATGGATTGTAGTGAGTTACTAGTGTTTGGGCTCATTTGAATCTGCTTGCTGTTCCGATTATGAATTTTATAAAAGCTTGTTTTGAAACAGTAATTTTTCAACAAAAAACTTATTAAGGGTTGATAGATTATCAAAAAAATGTCTGACAGAGGCGTATTACTTGGAAGAAAGATAAATCCGTTTCCACAGAGAAAGTTCTGCCCAGCAGACCATAACAGGAGCAGCAAGACTTTGCAAGTTTTATAAAAATGTTAGCAATTAGTCGTACACAGATTTTAATTTAAACAAGTCCAAATCACACTTAGTAATTAGACAATTCAAATTAATTGATGTTACGTAGGAATATTTTTAATATTAACCGGAGAATGCTGCACAAAATCTGCATCAGTTTTGTTCCACCGACTGATTTCGTTACACGTTTACATCTTGAAACTAGTGGTTAGCCCCGAACTGAGATCTCGCGAGTGTACCATAAAAACAAAAAAAATATTATTCGTAATCTTTGGCTATCAAAAAAGTGCCACGAAAATAAAACCAACTTACTTGAGCTACAGTTTCATTCAAATTACAGGTAACGGGAGTTCGTGTTAATTGGTTACTCTTTATTGGGGCACAAATTGCAGTTATTCTAGATTTCAGACTTTTGCCTATATTTGTGACACATAAGCTACACGCATACCAAATTACAACACAGCACTGTAGGGTCACTGGTGTACCCTGTGGATTTGTTTTGTATTTCGAACAATAAAATGTTGCCCATGTTATAAACTACCTTAATATCAATACATAAGAAATACGTTTTTGGCGATAACTATGTGATTATAACACATAGTAAACCTTAAATTAGTTATTAATAGGTACTCAAGTTGCCAAAGCCAAACTTTTGCAATATCAGGAAATGTAAAAATAATCTTTGCAGGAAACGAACGTACAATAATAAAGGCGGAATAAGAAAATATATTTTTTTTCCTTGAACTGTTAAATGAACTTTTACTAAAGACCAAAATTAGTTATAGCTAAAGGTAAGGTAAACAGGAAGATGTAAACTTGGCGCGAATCATCATCGTCAATGCGTTTTATTGCACCTTGTTGATGAGAAAAATGTTTTTATAAAAGAATCTTTGTATTTGTCACAGACTATACCATCTTCCATAATAATAAAATATGTTGGTATGTAGGTAGTACTGGGTAATATAGATAATATATTTTCATATCATTATGCTATATAGGTAAAATTAACCTTAGATAGGTAATTAGGTACCAACAACCTCGCATAGAATAATAATAATAAATAAATATTGCTGGACATACAGCAATATCTAGCCCCAAACTAAGCAGAGCTTGTACTATGGGAACCAGATAACTGATAGGTACTACTTATAGGGTAAGGGGAGATATATTGGTGATATAAGTAATTAGTTTTTTAGCAGATTATCACACCGTTACCTGTGCAAGCACATTCAAGAGACAGCGCTAGCAAATTGCTACGAATAAGAGGAAGATAGTTACATATGACGCGTTTTGCTACATCGTTTCTACGTTTAGTAAACAAACTTTTTTGACAATTGTGCATCAGTGGCGCCATTGTTTAGTAAATGTGGCCTGCGTTTACGTATTTTGTTAAAATTAATTGATATAATTAGTGTGTCAGTGTTAAAACTTACTAAAATCGATCAATAAACTAATGATCATTAAAAAAAAGCTGTAGTGAAGTCGTGACTCAGCCAAGGTAAGTTTTTTTCCTTAAGTTCTGACCGTTGTTTCTTACTGTTTTTGCTAAAGCTTTGGATACCTACGTTTTTGAGAGGGTAGCTTGAAATTTATTTTGCGCCTATATTAAAAATTAACTAGAGAAGTCTAATATAGAGTTCGAAATGTATTATTTTAGGTAATGCGTGAATATTTTGAATTTGGGTTTGGTTTTTTTTATCACCAAATTACTTATACAAGTTTTTTGATATCACCAAATAACCTATATTTATGGTAGGTACCTCTAGATTGGCAATGGAAAACGAGAGATAGTTCAAACAGTTGTTCCGCGGCGGGAATCGAACCCGCTACCTCTTGCGTCTCAGCCGGCTATTCGCCTACTGCACCACGGAGGTCGTCAAATTTAAATACCTATGTATACTAGCTGACCTGCCTGCGTCTTCGCACGCATGGTTTGTCAATAAAAACATTACCCTCCTGCGCAGTCGGTTCAAAAGTTACTCGGCGGGGATAATGTAGCATTCTAATGGTGAAAGAATTTTTGAAATTAGACTAATAGTTTTTGAGTTTATGCGTTACAAACATACAAAAATACAAATCTTTCCTCGTTATAATATTTTTTTTTTAATAAATAAATAAATATCGCTGGACATTTCACACAGCGCTATCTAGCCCCAAACTAAGCAGAGCTTGTACTATGGGAACCAGATAACTGATAGAATACTTATATACTTTTTTTTTGTAAATATGTACATACTTATAATATATAGAAAAACACCCAGACACGGAACAAATATCTGTAGATCATGCAAACATTTGTTCCGCGGCGGGAATCGAACCCGCTACCTCCTGCGTCTCAGCCGGCTATACGCCCACTGCGCCACGGAGGCAGTCAGTCGTTATAATATTAGTAATAGACTAATTCTAGCTCTAAGAAGATAGGTACAGCAGGTATATGCCATAAACTCAAAGAAAATCTTAAGTAGCAGGTAGATACAAGCAAAACCTTCCATGGCTTACGAAAGACATGGGTGTTTGGTTATATAAACACTCGTTTACCGACTAACCGACTTCGATCTTTCCCGTTTTCAAAATTACTTTACCTATAGGTAGGTACAGTTTATACGTTTGGGGTCGACTCCAAATGACGAAATATTGAACTAAGTGCCTGCCTACCTACTTACTTAGTACTTACCACATTTTATGGTAGTAAGTACCTGCTTATTTGTAACCTAAATAGAAAGTTAATATCTACCAATCGAAAAGTAATGGTTCAAAATTACCAATTACGTTGCTAAATAGTGTTGACATCGAAATCTAATACTTTGGGCAACAATTTCAACATTTTGTCCGCTTGATTTTGAAATTTTTGTATAAGTTTGTTGTCTCGCTTGACTTCTTCAATAAAAAAAATTATAATTTCTAGGTAGGTACTTAGGTAGATACATTAAACCCATCTATATTACTAGTGGTTCGCTCCGATCCGATCTGATATCTCGCGAGTCTCAGATTAAAACAAAAAAATAATATTTATAATCTTTTACCATCAAAATAGTGCAACGAAATAGGGAACCAACTAACTTGACCTATAGTTTCATTCAAATTATAGGTAACGGGAGTTCATATACTGTGGTTATTCAGACTTGCGTATATTTTTGTCACTTAAGCTACACGCATACCAAATTACAGCACTGTGGGGTCACTTGTGTACCCTGTGAATTATGTCAAAGTTCATTTTTTATTATGACTTAATAACTCAAAAACCATAAGGACTTTACTAAAAATAAAAACGGAGTCTAAATATACTAATGAAGACCTTTCATTTGACGTCCTACTTGACCTAATAGTCTCTTTTTCATTTTTTTACCCCTCTTGAACCCTCTTGATCTCAACAACCCCCCCCCCCCCACATTTTTAACTCATTTTTAACATTTTAAGCAAAATTGTGCCATCACTACCTACCTATGTATCAAATTTCACGATGATCGGGTCAACGTTTCGAAAGTTATCCTCGGACAAACAAACGTACATACCTACATATACATACAACGTCGATTTGCCCAAATTGATTTAGAGATTTCGCTTCGCTCGATCAATAAGGGCACAAGATCGGTCACTAAAGGAATCTTTGGGCTATATTAAATTGACGGTCTTTGGGGCAGAAAAGTTCTTGAGTGGAGACCACACACTGAACGCGCAGCGCAAAACGGAAAAGTCTCCCACTAAATAGAAAGACGACCTGATAATGGTTGCTGGGTGGGAGCCGTTGGGTGCAGACTGCACAATATCGGTTGCTCGGGAAATCTACGAGGGAGGCCTATGTTCACCATTGGTCGTCATATGACTGATGTGATGATGCAAGAAATTTAATAATATGACATTACTTATCCAAACTACAAAGATACGTTAGTTACTTAACTTAGGAACTAGGATTAAAATTAAAAAAGATATAAATTAAATAATAGCAAAAGTATTATGGGCAGCAAGTGTCTTTGACCATTAGCAAAAACTCGCGGCCATTACCAATTTAGCTAATCAAATAAGCACGTCATTGTCGGAGTGTTGACACACGAACTGACGGCATGTCGTTAATTCATTATTGTGTAACTTGCCATTGGCTGGACCATAATTTGCAACCTAATGATTGTCCCCTTATTAGTTTAGAGTTTACGTTGCTTGACGCGATTTATTACTTCACGTAATTAATTCTAAGGCTCCAAGTTTTTCTGATATACAAATGAAATAAAATGATAATACAAATACAAGATTTCATATGGAGTAAAAATTATTTTTGGGCAACTTGGGCAAATCGGCGTAGTATGTATGTATGTATGTTTGTTTGTCCGAGGATAACTTTCGAAGCGTTTATCCGATCATCGTGAAATCGTGAAATTTGGAATATAGGTAGGTAGTGGTGGCATAATTTTGGTGTGACTCAATGAGCTAAAAATGTGGGGGGGGGGGGGGGTTGTTGAGGAAAAAAAAAACAAAATGAGACTATCTGATCAAATGGCACGTCTACTAAAAGGTCTTTGTGAGTAAATTTTGACCCTGTTTTTATTTTTAGTTTAAACCTTTTTTTTAAACGTTTTTAAGTTTTTAGCTATAATAAAAACTGAACATTGACAAATTTCACAACCAGTGACCCCACAGTGCTGAAATTTAGTATGCGTGTAGCTTTAGTGACAAAAATAAAGGGAAAATCTGAAATCCAGATTAACTGCGATTTCTACCCCTAAAAAGTTTAACCAATTAACATGAACTTCCTTTACCTGAATATTATTCATTTCATTTTTTATTTTTAAGGGAGATTCGCGAGATCTTACCTAGTTAACCACTAGTTAAAATAAATTTAAAAAAATGTACATTTTTCAAGGAAAAAAATATCATTTAGTACCCAGACCCAGGGGCGAGGCAAGTACTCGATGAGGTAGGGTTAACTTCAGGACCACTCGGTCTATCACACTCTACGGACTATGAGCATTGAGCATAGATGTGTCACGGTCAATGTTATGGTTCGCGTAACGTTAGTGCGTGCTGTAAGAAGTAATTACTAATTTTCTTCGTTAAGTAGACTAGCTAATAGATGGAAAGACGACTGTAAAGCTCGCTGTGAGTGGCCGTTGCAAGCCGCACGAGATCGGTAGCTGTGGAAATCCTAGGTAATCTACCTAGGTATAGGTAGGGTTGCCATACGTCCGGAATTTTCCGGACATGTCCGGTAATATAGGTCTTTGTCCGGAATGCGGGGGAAATCCTAAGCGGTCCAGAAATTCTACAGTCTAAGTAAAATAAAGAAAGAAAGGTAAAGAGTAAAATAAAACATAAAATAAACCAAATATTTTGCTTCGTTCATTCACATGCACGATGCTAACGACATTAATGTTGTACCTATTTACAAGAAAGTCAAGAATTTTTATCAAATGTATTTTTATAATCTGGGAACCCTACGTATAGGTTGAACATATCCAGCGGTGGTTCTATGAATGATTTATGTAAGATTAATTCACCACCGAAGCTAATTAACTCATTGGCGGCTGTATACGAAGAGATTACTGTTTTACTATGGTTTTACCTAGGTATCCTTCTCAAGAATTGGTCTGAGTACCTATAACGTATTATGCAAAAAAGTTGGGTCAAATTAGCCTGAATTCTCAGGTCACTTTTACTTTTAGTTGTGAATAATACACGACCAACAATCTAGGCATAAAGAAAGCAACATTAGCAACTTGAAAGTGAAAGACCGTGTTTTCACTTTTGACAATGAGTGTGATCGTAATATTTTATGCAATTTTTAATGATGTTTGTTTTTATTTTGATAAGTTTTGCAGTAAGTACCAAAAAAATTAGGAAACAATAATTGACTTCAATTATTATTTATGAATAATTAACTCGAAATAAGTTTTGCTCTATAAAACATTGTCAGTTTCGTTACCTATAGATACATCTATAGACCCTCATAAAATTATATCAGCTTAGCCCTTACTTGAATATTTTTTATATCTAAAACTTGGTTATCCCTTTTAACTAAACAGACAAACGCCGGAGTGATCTGTTTCTTTAACTCTGTACGGAACCACACAACATAAAGTAGATGTACATAACTCTAAAAACGGAGAAACATACCTGAGATAAAAAGCGGAGAAAATTCCAAAGGAAATCTAGGTAAATTTTCACGCTCAAAATGGCAACCTTGCCGTTAATTTAGATTTACCACAAAAACTTTTTTGTCTTTCACAGTTTTATTAGCTGATTAGAATTGGTAGAATGATGTGGATAGGCTAGCCCGCGCTTGCGCCAACAGTCAGTCGCGCACTGAGGTGACTGAGGCAGTAGGGCAAGAAACGCAGTCTACGAGTGCGTGCAGTAAACTTTCTATAAATGTTGGATTCAGAATATTGTGCATTTTTGTGTTTCTTTGTTACACTGTTTCTTTCTTGGTAATCCAGGATTAGTGACCTTGAGATCGAATATTATTTTTAATTTATTTATATCAGAGCAAGTCCATAGGACATTTAAAATACATTTAAAATATAAAAACTAAATAACACACACTAAAATTATATAAATCTAGGTATTTTTGTTAACTTTGTATCTTACTTTTGTTTGACCATTAGTACCTACCTACCCTGAACAATAAATCCCTCTGTCTGAAATGAATAATCGAATATTTTCGATTATCACTTTATAAAATAACAAGTTAGATCTAGTACTCTAAAAATGAACGCCTCTCATTATTGTGCGTCAACATCACAACAAGACAATTCAAAATAAGCCTTGTGATCACAGTGATTAATGAACATTTCGCTTTGACGTAATGAAGTGGAGGGGCGTCCATTTTTAGAGTAGACGGTCTCTACCTAAATGCACAAGTACTAGTGGTTCGCCCCGAACTGAGATTACGCGGGTCTTCGATTAAAATAAAAAAATATTATTTGTAATCTTTGACTATCAAAATAATGCCACGAAATAAATAACCAAATAACTTGACCTACAGTTTCATTCAAATTACAGGTAACGGGAGTTCATGTAATGTGGTTAGCTTTTTTAGGGTACAAATTGCAGTTATTCTGGATTTCAGACTTTTGCCTATATTTGTGTCACTTAAGCTACACGCATACCAAATTACAGCACTGCGGGGTCACTAGTGTACCCTGTGAATTTTGTCAAAGTTTTGTTTTTATTATGGCTAATAACTCGAAAATTAATAAAATTGAACTAAAAATAAAAACAGGAATAAAATGTACTAATGAAGACCTTTCATTTGACGTCCCACTTAACCTAAAAGTCTCATTTTCATTTTTTTTTACCCCTCTTGAACCCCAATATCTCAACAACCCCCCCACTTTTTTAGCTCATTTAGTGACACCAAAATTGTGCCATCACTATATACCACCTATATACCAAATTTCACGATGATCGGATTAACGCTTCGAAAGCTATCCAAACAAACATACATACATACATACAACGGCGATTTGCCTAAGTTGATTTAGAGATCTCGCTTCGCTCGATCAATAAGAAATTCCCCTTTTCAACACGCTTTTATTAACTGTACCTATGTATGTAGGTACCTATGTAACGAACTCTGTGAACTTGATTTTAAAACACTTGATAACGTCGAATTAAATTGAAGTGCACACTTATCAAGGATCGATGACAATAGCATAATTCAATAAAAAAATATATTATAACAAAACTCATTTGAAGTTAGCCGAACTAAATAGTAGAAAATAATTTTCAATAAACCTAAATACAGATAACAAAAAAAAAATTTATTGTAAAAAAGCGTAGAGTGCTTTTTAAAATATTTTCAAAATGACTCTAGTTTTATCAAAATCTGACAGTAAAAGTTAGACATCAAGCACCTAAGCTTTTTTATAATATTTTTTTTTGTTAATCACTCTATTCTTATTTTATATTTAATTAAAATTATTTTCTACTTTTTAGTTCGGTTATCAACAAAAGCGTGTTTTTTAGTTTTAGTAAATTATTAGTACACTGGTTCTTTTTTGTTTACTTTTTCTTTACAGTTGATTCACAATTTCACAGTGATTGCAACGTCTTTGTCTTATATTTTTCTGGTTCAAAATAATGATAATTTATCAGACGCCTTGCGAAAGACCAAACTCCATATTAATCTCTCAAGTTACAACATTACAAGCCGGTTCTCGGCTGGTCATCTCGACTGTTTCCCAACTTTCTTCGACCCCAATAGCACCGTACTAACTATTGAGTAACCCGTGACTGTACTTTTAGTATGGCGTTATATTGTATACTAGCTAACCTGCCCCGGCTTCGTACGGGTTTTTATCTAAATAAAATATAGCCTATTAGTACTTACTGGGATAGTGTAGCTTTCTATCAGAGAATAAATTTTCAAAATCAGTTCGGTTTTCAAATCTTCTTCTGAGATATCCCCAACCAACTTTACCTATTTATAATATAGTTTTAGATTATTTTAACAAAATTGGATACACAATAATTAAAATGTCTTACCCGATTTATTAGGGTTTTAGAATTAAAGAATATTGTATGCAAATAAATAGAACCAAAAGTACCTATCTACAGTCTAATACCTACATGTCCAGTCCCAAACCCACACGTACTATTACCTATTCTATCTATGAGTATCAAAAAAATACGAAAAACCTACCATCGTACTTCAATACTGACCCAAATCGTATCCTACGCTCTTTGCTTATAGTAACCTTATCTATTTCACTTTATAACTTTTGAAACTATCATGGTTACTTATTTGATCTACAGTTTTATTCAAATTACAAGTAACGGGAGTTCAACTTGAACCCCAATATCTCAACAATCCCCACACATTTTTAGCTCATTAAGACACACAAAAATTGTGCCATCACTATATGTATACCAAATTTAACGATGATCGAATCAACGCTTCGAAAGTTATCCTCGGACAAACAAACATACATACATACAACCAACACCGAATTGCCCAAGTTGATTTTTTGGAGATCTCGCTTCGCTCGGTCAATAATAGGTAGGTAGGTAGGTACAGATCTTTGATTATATACTTGTCTAGATAGAGCAATGTAAACAAACGACGCGCAAAAACCGTCTCCAATTGCGTGTTATGTGTGAGTACCGCTCGTGTACTTATTGTAGTCAAACTGTCAAGGTGTGCGTGTTTAGGGATGCCTGCTCTAAATTATTAACTTACCTTTCCTCCATTACTTAAGAAGATGAAGGTTAAATAAAATAATCATTTTGTATATTATTTATTTAATTTAGTAACAACAAAACATGCATTAAAAAAAACAGTAATTTATAGATTAAAACCATATTAAAACTCATCTCTTTGTGTTTGTTTTCGGAATATTTGTCTTTTTGATTTTACTGCCTCGGCTACGTTATCCGATTTACAAATATGGTGACATCTTATTTGCATATATTTTTCTATTATAAGTCTTATCAGGCTTGTTTGGTGATTTTGACAACAATCACCGATATTTTTGAAATAATTATGACCGACAAACTGACTAATTATTTTGTAAAGAAAAAAAATAAAGTGTTGATAATAAATTTGAAAGAGGTATTTTGCTTTTTCAGACGAATATTTTTTTTCTTAATGAACTAATGTTTAATGCCTTATGTTTGCGTTCCAGTATTATCTTGCGACGTAATGTACGGCGTAACTTGACTTTTCGTGGAGTATCAAATATCGATTCCAAGTCTGAAAAATCTTGTAAAACGGTCGGTGGCTCGTCACTCACCGGCTCCTTCGAGCACGAAGGTTTAGGTTCAATAATTTGATTGTGAATATCAATCGCCATATTAGATGCAGACGGGTCCTGTTAAAAATAAATAATTCGTATTAAAACTAATGATCATTATTGTAAAGTTCTGAATTAGCTTTAGCCGGCCAGATCGTGCTAAGCCGCTAAGACCTTACTTGTTTTTTATTTGTTGAAGATTCTGTTTCCGTCGCTGACAAAAATAAACACTGTAACAACATAATTTGAAATCAATAAAATATGAAAATGACTCTGCTCTAAGCTTGATGTGTTATTAAAAACCATACTGTACGATCTTTTGATTACCAATTTTAAAAAAGAAAATTTAACTTGGTCATATCGTACCTTGCTTGGTACCGATTCATTCTTTAGACGTCGTAATCCCTTTTTTGTAAAATGTAAATCATCATCAGAGAAATGTTCGGAACACACGACTGAAGTCTTGTGAGGTTTCTACTGGTCTTCATTTCGTGCCCGCTGTATAATGTCTGTCCAGCGATTTGCTAGTACGGAATCCATAGGAAATCTGAAACCCAAAATATTAGAAAGAACTAACAAAAATACTATACAGTGCATGACGTCATAGATTTCATTTATTTTATACATGTAAGTTATCATTTTCTGATCAAATAAATACTGTCATATTTTAAATAATAATATTCTGCTGATCGAATTTCGGTCACGGCAGCCAATTTTTACAGAGATTAGTCAACTACACAAGATATTTATTAAAGTGCACAAGTATGTGCGCAAACATACACTGGTCATCAAAACCATCGACCCACCCTCTTTTTGTTTAATAATGATCGATTGTTTCACAGATAAGCTGTTTCACATGTTTGTTTATCATTTTGAGGGTTGATATTATTTCATAATTTTCTGAATTACAAGATGTAATGTTATGTTAATTATATGTTAATGATATTTGTAATTTGTCTCCCATAGTTTCGCCAA
Organism: Philereme transversata; assembly: GCA_963924445.1. NCBI lineage: Eukaryota > Metazoa > Arthropoda > Insecta > Lepidoptera > Geometridae > Philereme > Philereme transversata. Next base: position 15,046,076 of record OZ004351.1, read on the forward strand.
ATCTCCCTAGTAATAAACTGGCAACACCGGGTAATCAGAGTAACAAACAAAAAATCTAACTAAAAAATCGTGTTTTTTTCAAATGATAGTGGATAAATGGTAAAACTTACCTATGAAAAGTGATCTTGATGTTATTACACGGTTTTCCCACATAATTGCGACACAATTTGACAGCACAAACCGGCATAATTAATTATTTTCCGTGAGCACGTTATCCCTAAGTGATTCAAATGACACTGACTTAGGTTTTTTTTTTTTTTTTTTTTTCGAATGGACTAATCTCGCTGTTGGCCTCTGAGGCCGTGACAGCTTAACCGAACTTTTGGCGAGCGCAGATGGCGCTCAGCCCAGTAAGTTTTATAGGCAACTAGCGCAAGGGCACCACTTAGGTACGAACCTCGGCTTGGGCTGTTGCCGGGATGGGGATAGGAGAGAAACGCCCGGGTACATGTCTGTACCTCGTATAAGCGGCGACTGAAGGGACTCGTCGACCTCGCCGGCGAGGTCGGTGTTTCTGTGAAGTGTTTGCTCTGTCTGATATAGATGACTCACCTTCCGCATTAGCAGAGGTGATTTCGTCATCCGGGTCTCCGAGAACGTGTCTCGGACGACGGAGGATTTACTGACTTAGGTGAGAAGCGAGTCTACCAAATATAGTAGACTTTATTTGGGCCGTTTCGGTACAGACAATGTGTCATCTAGACAAGTATATAATCAAAGGTACAGATATTCTCGCGGAGTCGCTCAAGGCGTGTCTCTGGAGTCCTAAAGTCTTTTCGTTGATACACTTTACACTTATTTGTTTTTTACTAAACAATATTATCAAAGGATTCTTCTACAGAACATAAAGAATACGCAGCAGGCAGAGGGATTATATAGTGTCCAACCCAACTTACAAAATATTCCATTCAACACGGCCACAGGTACATAATACGAGAAGGGCGATTATTAATACATATTTACTCAGATGTGTTTTAGTTGTGATTTCATAAACAAAACGTAAAAGGTTTACGCAACGTGAATTTAAGAGGAGGTAGGTACCTACCTACCTACATATTTAACTTGATTTATAAGTTTGCTTTTGTCGTTTAAACTGTCGAAACAACGCAACGAAATAATAGGAAGCCTTGAACCGCACAAAGATTCGCACATCTGTTACAAGGCTGCCGACAATGCATGGCTGGCATGCAAGCTTTACAACTAGCGTACCTATATATACATAGGTAATACGCTATTAAGGTAATCTCTGCAGATTATCTCTCTGACGACCTCCGAGATCCGTGGCAAGAACGACGGGTGAGTATCAGATACGCTTTGTTCGTTTCTCATTGCGGAACAACAGTTTGGACCCTATAGTTTATATTATAGGTCATCTGACTGAAAATCTAAAGGCTCAAGAAAGAAAGGCTACGCGTGCCTTTGCATACGACTCTCGAATAGAGCACGAAATTAGTTATAGTCTGTGGGAGTCTGCCATCAACTGTTTGGTTGACCGTTGAGTTGTCTTGTCATTGTCACTGTCTGAATATGATCTGTCATTCATAGAAAATAACAAAAATGGCGAGCGTTCCTCTTGGAATAAAAACCCATGCACAGAAAGTTTGCAGCCTTTACAAAAAGGCTCTGCGTAATTTAGAAGCGTTTTACGATAGACGGTAAACATATTTATTTACTATATATGCATTATACCCTATTTTCCTTCTTGTTTTTGAGTTACGTAATTTTTGTATGTTTCTCAACTCAACCCTATAATTCCTTATTTTTCCAGCATCTAACTCCTGATACGAATAACTGTTTTCTTTCTGAACCAATATCCAACCTACTGCTTGAAATCCTCTTCCAAGGTTACATTTTGTTTGTATTTATTTTCAAGTAGTTATTCTAGTTGAAGGTTAGCTCGGAGCAAAGATTTGCTTTATTCATAGAATATTTCGTACCTAGTTAGCGCTAAGATACTCACTACTTTTTTCTTATCGTAAAGAACTATTTTAAAAGTTGTTAAAATTAAAACATATTGATTTTACAGTCGGTAGATTATTTAATTTTTGATCATATCCAATAGTGTCCAATAGAAGTCACAAAACATTCATACACTAAGCCCGGCTTGCACAACAATCCCTAAACATATCTAGTGACTAATTTATTATTATTTTTAATATTTAAATTTTATGTATTTGAAAACTTTCATAACATATTTAGTCACTAAATACGATTAGGCATCATTGTGCGAGTCGACCTTAGTATCTACACCAGGATAACTTTTAAAGTGGGTGCCTTCAATAAAATTCATATTAATAGCCAACCTGTACATACTGAATCCTGTTATTAAACTCTTTTACTTAAATTAAACAGGCCAGTAAGTAATATAGTTCAGGCTTCCTCGATACATGCTTAGCCTAGTAAAGAAGCCGACAGTAATCCCTTGTAGATATAAGGTTCTTTCTCTGATGAAGCCCTGATCTTCTCTGTATAAAGGGTGATGTGGTCGCTCAGAAACAAATACATTCTGATATTTTTTGTTCTATAAAAACAGGTTCTCAGCCAAACAATACATATAAGTGTATGTATAAAACTTTAAATTTATTTACTTATATGTAAAATACTTTTTAATTTTCAAAAGCTATGCATAAATTTTCAGTAATGTATACCGCTACCAAGCAGTGCTCCTTAGGGACCGGTTTGACAAGCACGCCAAGGAGACAGACATGCGAGTGGCTGTAGATCTCCTAAAGAAAGGACAGGAAGAGCTATTCTTGACCCAGCATCCCATCCCTAGAGTGTGTAAGTTGGTTTGTCTTTTTAAATTACTTTACCTCATGGGGGTTAGTGTCATACATCCCACCATCTGTGGGGCCACAGCTTAAACACTGATCGTGCAGTGGGGCTTATGATAAAATACTTTTTGATATGTTTCATTAACCCCACTAGTAGGGCAAAAGTGGTTAGGTTTATGAAACTAAGCCACCTTACAAGTAAATGTGATGTGTTATTACTGCAGAAAGCTGGGTACTATTTTATTTTATTTATTTAGGCATAGCCAACAGCACACATAGGTAGTGACTTTTATTTATTTATTTATTGTGAACTTTCGACATGTAACTAAAACAAAGTGTTAATAATATAAAGTTTTTTCCCCAAATCTTGTATCTGTCCAGACTTGTTTTACTGCTTACATAAACAGTACTTAATGGTGCCTCTATATGTATGTTCATGCTCGATGAGTAAGTATAATCAAACATTGGTGTCCTCGATGTTTATTAATTTATTAAAAAGTTCTGCATGTTTTACCTTCCATAAATAGGGCAAATAGTCTTAATATCACAGCTAAGTAGAAAAATCTGTCTGCAGCAGAAAAAAAAAACCTTTTTTGCAGTCCCAATTTTTAACTTTGATACTTTTTCTATATTTTTTTATTTTTTATCAACATTTGTTTGCTATTTCACAAATGTTTTTCCGAAACTTTTCCATTGCTTTCTATCTGGTATTGTGTTTCCCAGCAATCTTGATATATTACTCTAATGATGACCTGTGTGGTGCAGTGGAGAATGATGAAGTCAAGATCAGTGGAGTCGCTGGAGCTTGCGGGTTCAATTCCTGCTGTGGAACAAATGTTTACATTACCTATCTTCAGATATATCTGGGTGTATATTATGTACATATTTTATGATACACAAAAAAAAAAAAATTTAAAGATTCTTTAAGTTACCTGGCTCCCAAAGTACAAGTTCTACTTAGTTTACCTAGTTTATATTATATTATATTATATACACCATCTAATCTAAATTTACTCTTCCAGTCCCACTCAGCCCCGGTGGCGTCGCCCACGAGCGCGTCGTCACTCCTCCTGACTGGGTCCTCGACTACTGGCATCCATTAGAGAAGGCCCAATACCCCGAGTACTTCAAGAAACGTGAGCAACGCAAGAAAGAGTACATTGCTTTATGGGAGAAACAGTACGGCAAGCACGATCCGAAGGAAGACCACCATTGATTTAGCTGTTGGTGTAACCAAATTGTGGATATGTATTTATAGTTGAAATAAAGTTATGTTAATTTATTGATGTTTTTTATATATTTTTTTGTAGTGGGTGCAGGCCGTAAGGATCGGCCGCTCTGAAAATCTATGGAAGAGGCCTATGTTGGCATGGACCTATGAGCAATGGACGTCTTGTGACTGATATTATGATGGGGCTATTGAGAAAATGGACTGTGTTGTCCATTTTCTCAGTAGCCCCATCTGGGGACAAGTGGGGAATAAAAGTACTATACCACAGTGTAGTCTTATACTTGCAGCACAATGTTACTTGTAAAAAATTTATTTGTTTGATTTATTAAAGTCAAGATATTTTTCCCACGTATGACACTAAGAATTCACTAATAGATCTTGTATGCAGATGACTTAGCTCTAGCCACGCAAACAAACAGCTTTGAAAAAGCTGAAGTACACTTGATGCATGCTCTGGAAGTACTAGGGGAATACTATGACGCCAACGCTTTGAGGCCAAATCCTACAAACAGTCCTGTGTTTTCCACCTGCGGAACCACCAAGCCAACCGTCCACTTCAGCTAACTTGGCGAGGTACACCCATAACACCGTACTCAAACTCGGTGTATCTAGCAGTAACCCTGGGCAGAACACTTGGCTTCAAAATCCATTGCCAGAAAACAAAAGCCAAAGTCTGCTCACGAAATAGTATTCTTCGTCGGCTTACCACAACATCCTGGGGCGCTTCGCCTTCGGTTCTCCGAACAACTGGTCTCTCCCTCTGCTTCTCAGCTGGGGAGTATGCATGCCCAGTGTGGCATCGTTCAAGCCACGCTAGAGAAATAGACATTGCACTAAACGAGACCAATAGAATAATAACCGGATGTCTGAAGCCTACCCCGTTACACAAGCTATACCCTTTAGCAGGTATAGCACCACCTGACATCCGGCGAGACATTGCCTGTGCTACAGAAAAGGCAAAACAGGAATGTGATGTCCGACACTGTATGGCGTTACTCCACCAAGAAAACGGCTACATAGTCGCAGGGGTTTTTTGCGATCCACTGAAGCCACCACAAATAATGCAAGTGATGCCGTGATGCTGAACTAAATAAAGCCCCCCCCCCCACCTGGCTATGTTACACCTACAGAGGAACTACTCCCTGGTCAACACCTACCTTGGCCAGTGTGGAGGACCCTCAACAGACTGCGTACCCAAGTCGGCCGCTGCAGGTGTAATCTTAATAAATGGGGTATTATAGACAAATCGGCGACGCAATGCCAATGTGGTGCCCAGCTCCAAACAATGGCACACGTCCTTACATGCCCATCCTGCCCTACCACCTGCACGATGGAGCAACTGATGACCTGCTCCGACGCTGCCATGAACGTGGCGACGTACTGGTTAAAATGACTATAGCCTTGAGACATCGACACGAAAGAAGAAGAAGACTAATAGATGTCCTGTTTTTGTCTATGCTAGGATTAAATAGTTATGGAGTGTAGGTAAAAAGCACAAAAATATGATTTAAATTCAGTTTAATACGAGAACAGTTAAAACAAAGTTTTAGTTATTTTTAACAACTTATAAGTATGATCTATGGGCGTAGATTCATGGAACTGAAATTTCTCAATATGATAACCTGATAAAATAAATTCATTCCAACATAGCATCCACAGTTTAAATTCTCTTTTCAGTCAGACTTTAGGTTACTGCTGCTCCCGTCAATAGGGATTTTAGATTACCCTTTAGACTAGACCCTTTAGACCTATAGACTTAGTAGACGAATTAGGTAATTACAATCACTTATAAAAAAGTCCTGCCAAAGTAGTAGTACAAAAATAAATGCGAGTCCTATTGGAGTCTTGGATCACTTAAGTTTAAAGTTTCTTCGAAAACCTTACATGCAATTACACACTATTAAAACTTTAAAATAGGAAAAACCATGAAAAACCTAAAAAAGGTATTATGCACATAACTGTTATACTTTACAATTTATTCATTTCATCACCATTTATTTATTTACTATGCACTTTTTACAACACCAATCTTGCCATTGAATTTTCTTAACACAATTAATTTTATTTTAAAGACAGATCATGTTGATAAACACTCAATTACGTGGAATAAGTAGTAAGGAAAATATTCTCAGTTTACCCATCATAAGAGTTGTCGATGGGGCAAATGAGAAAAAACATTTTACAGAAATTTTATAATGTACAAGTAGAAAAGAAAAGATAATATGGGTTGCACCATATAACTATTTTATACAAAAAGTTCAATTCGTTGAGCTAGTTTGGACTTAGCAAAACTCGTCGTACCACCTTGGGAGTCGATTGACTAATTATTAAAACAGCTTAATTTCGCTGCAGTAACAATGTCCTAAATAGGATTGCTTTGTATTAAGGTACTTATTTTTAAAAGGTCCATTTCCATTTTACTCGTTTGATGTCCACTTCCAACACAATAATGAGTGTTGTCAAAGTAATGCTGGAGATACTTTATTTCGAGAGCTTTCGCAGGCTGTCTGGTAGAGATCGAGGACGAAGCATGTTGCAGTAACACTCAACAATTACATACATAGTCCTTACTATGACCTACTTATTGCGATATTACTCAAAAACTGCACACTGCATTATTTCTGGAGTATTTTTTAACTGATTACATAAAGCGTGTGCGAAAAAACGAGCTTTGTACTGAATAATATTTTAACAATAAGTAAGACCTCTAGAATTTATGTTTCATAAAATCTTTATTTTTAGTTTACGGAATACGGACCGTTGTTCCTGATACCTCGACACCCTTTAAGTGACTAAAAATAAATCCCAGTGCAGCATTAGGACTATGTTTGTAACTGTTGGATGTTATTTCGCCTAGTCTCCTCTAGACAAGACAGTTGGTCGGTCGTCGACCTCTCGCTCCTCAGTTGCCGCCGAGCGCCTGCCCACGGCCCCAGTTGTGGCCAAACATCTGGGGCGTCGCCTGCTGCGTTGTGGTCGCATTGCGCGTCGTCGGCGCCGTGCCGAACCCGCCCACATAACGCGTGTCCGGGAAGAACTGCTTTCTGCAAGTATCAACAATAGAAAGACTTTATAACATTCTAATAGAAGGTAATCACCAATGAGATGGACGGACCAAATCAAAGCAGCACTACGGTCCCTTACACGAGTGCACTAGAAAAGCCGCAATACGAGAGGAGTGGCGAAGGATTGTCAAGCGCGCCACTACCCCCGAAGTGACGATCACGACCACTGTACCAAGAGTTTTCACGAAGCCAATGCACCCCGACTTCGATCTGGGGTTGTGGGTTAGAATCTTGGGAGGTGCAACAATAGTTTTTTCTATTCTAAAAATGTATTTTTTTGTTATACTCAAAAACATTGAAGGTCAAGTGTCAATTTTAAAAAGGAATGTCAATAATCAACGGAAATAAACTATTACACATAATATCTTTTGGTAGATGTATTGTATAAGCTTCAGTTAAAAACAGATAAGGCATCAAGATTGGACTGGGAAGATATTTCTCCCAGCTCGTTATTTTCGAGAACTAAATTCGAATAAATAACTTACAAAATAGCAGGCGGCGCGAGTAGCGCTGGGCCGCCGAACTCCTGAGGGTATTTGAAGAGCAAGAAGAATGAGATGTGACCAATCAGGATCCCGATGAGCTCCATCACACCTCTGAAATAATTAAATATTATTTAACGGCAAGAAAAACAGATATATTCCCATTAACCCCACTCATTCGTTCGTCCGCATAGTGGGGCCAATCGGAATACATATTTTATGGAAGTTTCTGTGTTTCTGCTGTGGTGTGGTATTGACATAAATACCTATAAACTATATTTTGTGGAGTTAGAATAATTTTGACGAAAAATATAAAGGAGAGTTATATCCAGCAGTGTTTGCCAACAGGTTAAAAATATAGAAAGTCAGAGGATACAAAACACAAAAGGTTTTTAGGTCATTTTGATACTTACCCTCCACTGATAACGACATTAAAGGCAAGCAGTACCCAGGGTAGGTACATCGCTTTGAACCGGGTCCCGAACCAGAAGGAAACTATTGTGTCCTTGTTGAGCTGACACCAGACATACAACACCGATAGCACCATTGGGTCCATGAGGATCTGTCAGTAAAGAAAAAAGCTTAGCACAAGATTTTTCATGAGGCTTTAAAGTGAGGCTATACTAGTGGTTCGCCCTGAACTGAGATCGCGTGAGTCTTCCATAAAAATTGACTATCAAAATAGTGCCACGAAATAAACAACCACATTACTTGACCTACAGTTTCATTCAAATTACAGGTAACGGGAGTTCATGTTAATTGGTTATTATTTTTGGGGTACAAAATGCAGTTATTCTGGATTTCAGACTTTTGAATATATTTGTGTTACTTAAGCTACACGAATACCAAATTTCAGCATTTTGGGGTCACTGGTGTACCCTGTGAATTTTGTCAAAGTTTTGTTTTTATTATGGCTAACAACTCAAAAACTACAAGGATTAAACTAAAAATAAAAACAGCGTTGAAATGTACTAGTGACGACCTTTAATTTGAAGTCCCATTTGACCTAATAGTCTCATTTTCATTTTTATTTACGCCTCTGAACCCCAATATCTCAATAACCCCCCAACATTTTTAGCTCATTTAGTCACACCGAAACGCTTCGAAAGTTATCTTCGGACAAACAAACATACATATGTACATCCATACTTACATACATACAACGCCGATTTGCCCAAGGTGATTTGGAGATCTCGCTTTGCTTGATCAATTATATAAGTCATGATGAGGTTGTCTGGTAGAGATCGCTACTTAGCGACAAGACCGCCAATTGTATACATTCATTTGACTTTTAATTGTTTTGTTGTTTATGGTGTGCAATAAAGTATTATCTAATCTAATATAAAGTGTTGTTTTTATACTTGCTGGAGATGGTATATGTATGTATATGGCCCACCTGATGTTAAGTGGTAACCATCGCCTATAAAAGTTTGTTATTAAAAGTTGCCTCGTAGGTATAACACCCTATAAAGGGCCTTAAGATGCACTGCTCTGCATCCATCAACTTGAGGCATACTTGTAAAGCCTCATGTGCCTGTAATTTCAGCGGCAGCACCATACCCTTCGAATCGAAACAGCAATGCTGCTTGGCGGAAGAAATAAGTATAGTGGTAGAGAAAGGTAGAGAAGTTCGCCCAGGGAAGTCCCTGGGCGAGCCGTTTCACAAGGAACTCATCTACTCTTGGAAAGTTAGGGGCAAATTGAATTATAAAAAGGCAATTACATACACAAGAGACTTTACAATTGCATGCCTAAAGTTGATGGTAGTGCATCGTAGCATTGCATGGCAGGTTTCTAAGGTGCGTGGCCTACTTACGTGGCAATACCGTTGTAGGAGATGGTTACCACTTAACATCAAGTGGGCCATATACTTGATCTATCTCGAGGTTATATTAAAAAAAAAGTTATACAATGTGTTATGTATAGTAATTTTCATCATCATTTCACCCATAATAGCACAGTAACAGACTATTGATTTTGCATTATGCAAAATAGTCTGCCCAAGTAATTATGTACTTTTATAATTTTACTTCATAGAGAAGTCCATGACCTTTAAAAATATGTTGCTATGCTGCATTAAAACTTGTTTTTCTTTTATAGAAAATCAATTTCTGGAGAAAAAATATGGTTTCTGCCAATCTTTTTAACAGTGTCCACCGTTAACAGTGTCATATGAGATATGGATGCTCAACAGAGGATGTGAGCAATATTATTGATGTGTAACATCTTTCCCCTCGGTTTGTGGGAGTGATTATGGCAAAACGAACGGAAATGTGTAACAGTAAACCGGGAAAGAGCGCGCTATTTCATTAGACCAATGATCGCGCGCGGTATTCAGATGCTACACATCATATGCGACTACTGTAAGGCTCGTAATTTTTTCATATATGTATTTATTTTATTTTTACAGTATTAAGTAAATTTCTCGTCTATAATTAACCCTAAAAGACTAAAAGACGAAACATTGGGTCTTATTAATGTAGGCTTATTCATTCATGTTATTAATTGGAATAAAGAAAAACATATTAACCTATGGAAAGGGGAAGGCCTCCTGCCTTGCAGTGGAAAAAGGGCAAACCACTAGTAATAATAATAAAACAAAATTCATACCACCAAACCAGCGAAAAATCCGATGATAACACAGCATAGCCAGTTGAAGATCAGCATGTAGAAATAGTCAGCAGGCTTCCCGGCGAACATGCCGGACTCTAGTCGCTGTGAGTAGTTGTAGAGGAAGTAACAGTTTATCATGAAATGGAAACCGGTCCCCGGGGTGATAGGGTAAAAGAAAAGGGCTGTTAATGGTCGCCATATCTGAAAAAATAAAACTTGTTTTACATTTCTAGACATATCAGTAATTATTATTTTATTGCCTATTTATTCTGACTGATTTGTTTCTTTTGCGCCTCTATTCACTGGCATCATCATCATCATATCAACAATAGGATGTCCTCTGTTGAACATAGGCATCCCTCATAGATCTCCAGTGCAACCAATCTTGTGCAGCCTGATCCATTACAAAAATATGTTTTTATTTAAATCCTAAAAGGAAGTTTAAAATCCACCTTTTCATACACTGTCACACCTTTAGAGAAATATGAAGTTGAAAATCCACCTTTTTATATTCTGTGGGATCTTTTGACAAATATGAAGTTAAAAATCCTCCTTTTCATTCACTGTGGGATCTTTAGACACATATGAAGTTGAAAATCCACCATCATTTCATTCACTGTGGGATCTTTAGATACATATAAAGTTGAAAATCCACCTTTTTATACACTGGCATTTTTAGACAAATATGAAGTTGAAAATCCACCTTTTCATACACTGTGGCATTTAGGCTTTGCAGTTTGTATAGAATTAATAGTGACTTTTTAACTTGAACATTGGATAAAGTAAACATAGATCATTGTTCTTGATTACAGGTGGAACAGTTAATCAACATTTGTTGTTCTGTACAAATTAAATAAATAATGCTTGACATTTCAATAGCAAGTGCCAATCCATGTAACAGGTAAAATAACAGTAGGTATATCTACCAACTATTTATAGAAATAAGTAAGTATAGACTTATTAGATGTATTATTAGTATGTTTAAGTTTATATTATATCTTAAGTTTACTTCATTGAATTTTATTAGGTTTTTAAACAGTCAATTATTACATAATTTGATTTGATCTCATAATTTCAGATAATTGTGATTGATTAAACACAATAAAAGAGCAAGAAAGCAGTAATGAAAGGACTCGACTTTGATAATCATCTTAGTATGGTGACTGTCATCAAAGCGGAGAAAAAACAAAAACATGTCTAAAATCTTGAGTATTCAGAGTCACTAAATAATGTCATTGTTGTGTTCGCCTATAATTGGCAAAAGTATTCAAACAAAACCAAACCACATTATGTAAGATTCTATGTATTGATACTTATGCTATTGGCGTCCCTATTTTAAATAAATAAAATAAAAATATGCAGAGATTGTACGTATAATTCACCCATATTAATAGTTTGAACTAAAGTTTCAACTAAAATTAAATATAGGTACCCAAGTGTTTATAGTATCTGAATATGGTCAACATAGCTGCCAAACTATGTTGATCACTAAAATCATATTTTGTGATCATGTAAGGTTGATAAAAAACAGGTGGGTTTTTACAGATATGGGTAAGGGAAGGGATAGGTAAGTAAACAGTAATTGAGTTAAAACTATATGTTTATGAATTTCCATTTCTGACAGCACAATGCTAGATCCTTTGTTATGCCAAACAGATCAAAACACAATGAACAGCGAAAATAAAGGAGATACTGACCTGGAATGAGTAAAATATAGCAGGAAAGTCCAGCACCAAGTGGCCCATGTTCAGGATGCCAAATCTCCCCAATAAACTCAGTCCTATCGTTAAACTCAGCCAGTATCTTGTGAAAAACGGCACACTGTTGAACCAATCTTTAAATTCAGACATATTTATGACTTTTATTCGACGTAAACACTTATAAAAACCCGTGACCCATTAACGGATGCACGTCCGATTTCTGCGTTAGATACGCGACACTGGCAGTTGTCCTTGCGTTCACTTGTTTCAGATTATAAGAAGATGATGAAAAACAATACAAATATCGGTAAGTACACGTGTACTCTGAGAATTTGTCTAGAAAATTCAAGAAAGATGATTTTGTTATTTTTGACAGCACGACTGTACAATGTTGCCATAAAGGCTCCAATAAAATGGGCAGATTATAACATGATGTTATTGTCATACACGCACTGTTAGCTTTGGCTCATTTTGTACCTTGAATTATTGTAGTAGTTAAGATAAAAAAATTAAATAGAGAGATTGTAAATGTCTGGTGTTTTTTGTAATATGTCTAAAATGTTGTTAACCACTTCTAGCGAATGGAGTGGAAAATAAAGAAAATTAATTAAAGCAGGTATGGCTGCACTAAAGTATGTTTCAGTGTTCGTAATTCCTTTAGAAATCGTTAAAGAAGATTAATCGTTTGCCGAGACAAATTTTGTGTGAAATGGATCGTTTTAACAGGCTTCGTTCAAAACCAAGTTAACCATTTCGAATCAAACTGATTTAATTTTGACGATTTTTGAGCAGAATGGCATTAGATAGCTTGCTTGACAACTTACTTGAGCTGACTGACACAAGTGACACTTGACAGCGCATTTAATTTTGACAGCGGTTTTTGTCGGGGGAAACTAATTTTGTTTTAAAACTTCCAAAATGCGTATTATCCTCCGGAGATTGTTTGCAGGCGTTAATTTGTCATTTACCAAAAGAAATGTTCGCCTATGCTCTAGCGATGCACAAAAGAAACCCGAAGGGGAACCAGAAAAGCCGGAAAAAATAAAGAAAAGTGAGGTTATGTTTACTTAATTTATTTATCAAAAACACAATTTTTTTAACCGTTTTTCTAAGTGTTAAAGCCATAATGCCTAATTTATTACTTTTCTAGAGATTGTGAGCCAAAATAACAAGATATATCAACAAAACTAGACAAAAAATACAATTCTTTCATCACTTAGCTATATTTCTCATAATCCTTTCACAGACATAGTAGTTGAAAAATTCGGTTCCATAACGACCCTGAACATAGACCGTCAGAAATGCCGAAACAGCCTCGATGAGGTGACTCTCCGTGAGATGGCTGCAGCCATAGATGCCTTCGACAAGGATAAACAGGCTAAGGTCCTCGTGTTCAGTGGAGAAGGAGGATCCTTCTGCTCTGGGTTTGATATTGATGAGATGGGAGAAAAGGGGTATAACACTTTGAAGGATGCTGCGGTAAGTTTTATTCTAAATTCTAATTCTAGGGTGGGGGGAATAAGAGATGCACTGGCGTCCCGCATTAGGGTGTATTGTGCTTTACCCCCCAACTAACCTAACCCCAGCCATCCTAACTCCTTGAAGTGTTAGGTGGCAGTAGCTTTCCAGGGTCCCCATGGATGTAGTAGTGGTGTTAGTGGAGGATGAGGAATCAATGACCCTTTGCAGACCCATTCTCAGTCTGGCATAGATTGTGGCAGAGCAGTGAAGTATCACATGCTCCAAAGGTTCTTTCCTCCAGAGTTTTACTCTCATTTTTGGACAATTGTTTTACCAATAAGTTCATTACGCAATAAGTTTAAAGAAATAAATATTATGACATTCCCTTGTGAATACATCTATGAAAATCTGATGTATGTTCACAAAAATATTAATTTGTTTAAGAAAAATAGCGATTGATAATCATAATTTTAATACTAGAAATAAAGATAAACTCACTGTTGCCACTTGTAGACTCCATAAAGTTAGTAAATCGTTTAAAGAGCAAGGTGTACGCTTTTATAACAAACTCCCAAGGGATGTACAAAAATTGACAATTAACAAATTTAAAAATGTAATGAAACAAAGCGGTTTTGGCTCCCACATCAGCAATGCCAGTCAATGAACGAAGCGTGGTATTCCTTACCCGATTGGTTCTCTGGAATCCTAGAACGCTGCGTTCCATTGCCCTTTGGCAAATCTTGAGCTTGGACTTCTGCAGCTCTGTCAGTGACCATGTTTGCGCACCGTAGGTTAGGACAGGCAGGATACACATGTCGATGAGTTTGCGCTTTAGACTCAGAGGAAGATCACCCTTCATGTGCGCCTTCATGGACCAGTAGCTCTTCCAGGCATTTTCGATTTCCTTGTCATCCCTGTTTTCGAAGCTTGCTAACTGGCCCAAGTAAATGTATTCATCGACTTATAGTATTTCCTGCCCATCTACCTCGACCCTACGTTTCATGGCATTGGTCATTATTTGCGTCTTCGACCGATTCATTTGCAGTCCAACCTCAAGACTTGCCGCGCTCAGTTTTGGAGCATTTCTTGTAAGTCATGTGCTGTTTGGGCAAAAAGGACAATGTCATCCGCAAAACGCAAGTTAGTTAGGCGCTTGCCACCGATGTTTATGCCCCTTGTTGCCCAAGATAATGTTGTGAATACCTCCTCGAGGGTGGGATTGGGCCGGGCACGTGAGTCGAATGCTTCCGGAGAAATGGGTCAACATTGTAACAGATTGGGTACCGGAAGATGGACAGCGACGTCGGGGTCGGCCGCTAAAGCGTTGGCGCGACGACATCAATGAATTCGAGAAGGAATGGTGGGAATCTGCCAAGGATCGTGATGGGTGGAAGGAGTTGAGGGAGGCCTTTGCCCAGCAGTGGGAAAATGTAGGCTAGTTAAAAAAAAAAAGGAGAAGCTTGAGATTGAAATTGCTCCAACTCGCTCAAAATGTTACAATTTAGACGTTATTTATTTTCTGTATTGAAAGAAAGAAAGAAAATATTTTTATTATGCCAACCACTAATAATAACAACACAAAAAAATATAAATACAGTAGAACAAAAGATTACACAGATATAAATTATTAGTAGTCGCCACAAAAAGGTTCCAACTCAGCATTGTGCTATGTCACAGCAAGGTAAAACTGCGCTGGTCTTCCGTTGGAACCTTTGTGAGTGAAAAATAAACAAGTAGATGACTTATAATAAGACTCAACTAGCATAATAAATAAAAATATATAAGTAAAATAATTAAAATCAATTTGTGCGCTCAGTGCCAAAACTTACACGTTATAAAACCCTAAAAATATTGTTATGTATTCTAAAAGGATCATTAAAAAAACAACCAGTCTTGTTTCTTGCCTTTCTTTCCTGGCTTGGTTGCGAAGGTACAGGCAGTAAAATTGATGTTTCAAAGTGATCCTTGTGATTTTAATGAATAAAAATATTTGAATTTGACTTTGACCACTGCTTCTCCCGCCAGGCTAGCATGACCACCCTAGAAAAGTTTCTCTACGAAAGAACAGACAAATGATATTTTAGAGAGTAGAAACATTTATGGTGACAAAAAAACATACAACACAATTGGCAGTATTATTGCCATGTGCAGTCTCTTCCAGACAACCTTGGGATCGACTAACAAAATCAAAATAATCAATTCCAGTCTCGATTACTAAGACGGCCGCTGTGCGACAAGCCGACAATAGCCGCAGTCGCCGGCTATGCAGTCGCTGAAGGCTTCGAACTGGCGCTGGCATGTGACCTGAGGATCATTGAGGATACCGCTGTTCTCGGCTGCCTTGGCAGGAGATTTGGTAAGTTTATCTAAGTGCCGAAACATGGGCATTCACTATGGCACTGTTGCACATGACGAGTGACTTTTGAAAAGGGGATATTCATATATCCTGCCCGGGCGCCCACCCCGGTTGGAAACTCTAACCTAGATGTTGTTGATGAGTATGTCTACCTAGGACAAACAGTCCAGTTAGGTAGGTCCAACTTTTATTTTATTTATTACATATGCCCCACAAAACACAACGCATCCAGCTAGTATGTAATAAATACATTATAAAAAATATTGAACTAGGAAATATACAAAAAAAAACTACGAGCCTTACAGTAGTTGCATATGATAAATATAAAATATAAATATCGCTGGACATTTCACACAGCCCTATCTAGCCCCAAACTAAGCAGAGCTTGCACTATGGGAACCAGATAACTGATAGAATACTTATATACTCTTTTTTGTGCATGACAAAAAAATAGATGATGTGTAACATTTAAGCACCGCGCGCGCTCATTGGTCTACTAATCCATCAGTTCCTAACCTGGGGGTAATTACCCCTGCGGGGGTAAAACTGGTATTCTGCAGGGGTAATTAAGTAATTTAGTAATATTGTATAATAAAGATTTGTAAGAACATACTCAATATTTTTGTGCAATTTTTATATGTATAATAAAGTCAATTTGTATTAATGTATGTTGTTTTGTTTTGTGTTCATTGGTAACATGAGGGAGAGCGGGAGGGGTAAATCAGATTCTCTAGAAGTCATAGAGGTGACAAGATCGAAAAGGTTAGGACCCACTGGTCTAATCAAATAGCGCGCGCTTCCCCGGTTTCCTATTCTACACATCAATATGTATACACATTACAATACTAATTAGTGGTCAGCCAACGAATCCAACTCGGCTGGGCAGCGTTCGGGAAACTTCGTGACGTCTTCTCGTCTAAAATATATGTGTCTTTGATCAATGTGTGTTACCACCACCAGTAATGACATGGTACAGAAACATGGTCTTTCACTATGGGCCTCATAATAAGGCTTAAACTTTATACCCCTTATCATTCATTCGCAAGAATGACAGGAGGAGGAGTGGAACTCACTTCCGGCGTATGTTTTTCCGGATCAGTATAATCTCGGAGTTTTCGAGTCCAGGGTGAATAGGTTCTTTCTAGGCAAGCGTGCTCTATCTTCGATCACACCAACACTTACCACAAGGTGAGGTAGTGGTCAAGTGCTTGACTATAACTAATAAAAAAAAAGTTTATGTACAATAGTTCAAATTCTCCTTTATATTCTGCCTCGTCAAGGCGTGCATAATTTTCATAAGTAAAATTACCTAATAACAATTGTGTAAAAAATGTCAAACTAGTAATTTCATTACAATGTGTCCTGAATATAACATTTAGTTAAGCATATTGCCATTTTTAAGCTTATCGCGCGTACGGAGGATTGTGAGGTGGAGAAAGAGGGGTGGAAGTAAAAAATATGCTAAAAAAAATCTTATGTATTTCGATCAATGTGCACTGCTAACTAGTAAAAATAAATAAATAATTTCAGGGGTCCCACAAAGCCTGTTCGGCGCGCGGCGCCTCACCTCGCTGATAGGGCTCTCCCGTACCCTGGACCTGCTGATGACGGGCCGGCTCATCAGCGGGACGGAGGCGAACCACGCGGGATTGGCTTGCAAACTCACTTCTACTGGCACTGGTAATAAACATAACTATGATCCTTCACCAGCCAGAACATCATCATATCAACCAAAGAATGTTCACTGCTGAACATAGGCCTTCCTCATAGATTTCCAGAGCGACCAATCTTGTGCGGCCTGCACCCAACGGCTCCCATCAACCTTTTTTAGGTCATCTTTCCATCTAGTGGAGGGGCCGTCCTACGCTGCGCTTTCCAGTGCGTGGAGACTCGAGAACCTTTCTGCCCCAACGGCCGTCAGTTCTTCGAGCTATGTGCCCCGCCCACTGACACTTCAGCTTGCTAATCCTTTGTGCTATGTTGGATACTTTGGTACGTTCGTCTACATCGTATTTTTAATTTTAGTTTAGTGTTATAGTGTTTCTATGTGGTAATTACAATTAAGAGAGGAAAGAGATTAAACTTATGAAAAAAATGTATGAAGTCAGACTATCGATGCATTCTAATCAACCGGCTGTGATTTGAACCAAATCAGTAAAACCGCCTTAAGCGCCACAAACATACTAAAACTGAGTGACTGAAACTAGTTTCTCCTGTTTAGATTCACAATTGGACCCGGTAGGTGGCGCTGTTATCGAGATCTAGAACGAAGACGCGGACATACAACTCAACTAGTGCGCAATATAAATACGCGTGACGGCACACAATTCTTTATCCATAGTTTTGACATTTTTGACAATCATTAATACACGATATCTTAACCCCCAATCTTACTTACATCTTATTTTATTGGACGCATGCCGTCAGAGCGTGACGGCATACGACTCAGTCTTACCCCCCCTCCCCCCTCCGGGCGTCAATAAATGTGTCACCATCATAAAAAAAACAATAAACTGTCACATATCTTACACTATTGTATGAACTCCGCAGCTCTAGGCGAATCGATGAAACTGGCCAAGTCCATGGCGAAGTTCCCGCTGAACGCGCTTATGATGGACAAGCTGGCCGCCGTCAACTCGCAGCTGAACCCCAACAGCGAGGAGAGCATGCGGGACGAGGCCGTCATGACCAGTCTACTGGGGGGCGCGATCGACGATATCAAGGAGGGAGTCATCAAATTCCAAAAAGGTATCATCATCATCTTGGTGGGTAGGTAGGTAACCACCTACGAGCGAGCGAGCGGAAGTGAGGTCATGACTACGACCGAACCGAACGCCAATTTAAAACGCGCGGATTTTGAAATTGCTTTAACTTTCGTGTGCTCGTTTTTTTTTCTCGGTCGTCTCTGGTGCCCCCCTCGACGGGATGCCCTAAGCAATTGCTTAAATAGCTTATAATCCAGGACTACACGGGAACGAGAAATTTCAAGCGTGCGAAGCCGCGGGTGTATCAGCCAGTAATACAAATACATCATTTTTTTGTTTCAGGTATAGGTAAGCACGGCAAGTTCTACAAACTGACCGACATGCCGCTAAAGGACTGGGAACTAGAAGATACGTTTCAAGAAGTCACTGTCACATCACCAAAACCGCAGAAAAAGGACGATTAAAAATAAACCTTAGCGCTAATGAATAGGGTTTGTTTAGCCGTAACGTTGCTATTATTCTAGTCTGCTATCAAACTAATCTATAAATTATTGAAATATCTCAAAATCTAAGATTCCTATACGAACTTTCACTAGATAACTAAACAGTAATGTCTAAACATATGCGTATCGAATTACTTGCGTCTTATTATTGTCCATAAATAAAGGCATAAAATTGCACTTCATTCATAAAAGACGCCTGTCGCTCGGTGGGCGCGTTTTGTGAGTGTGGCTCGTGTGCGGCGATGCTTACATGTAACTTGTTAAAACAATTAAAACTAATTAATTATTATTAATAATAATACTAATAATAATAATTAAACTAGACGTATGACACAACACTATTATAATTTTTAATAATAGTAAGTATTACACAACCCAATAATAATTATTATTAATAATAATAATAAGTATTACGCAACCCTATTACAATTATTAATATATATATATTAAATATAATATAAAAATAATAATAATAGTTTGTGTATTTTATCCGCCTTATTCTGCTTTTGTCGATCTTCCCCCCTAATATTTATAATTTATTTAGATAGGTTGTTGTAAGTTTTGTATCTACTAAAACGTGCTGTTCACTGAAATGTAGTTTTATTTATGAATAGTTGACCCGCCCCGGCTAGGCACGGATTACAAAATAAACAATAGCGTGAATTTTAAAATTTTCTGGACAATTTGAGATGCTTTTCCTAAAACCCTTATTCGTAATAATAAGAACATTAAAAATTAATAGCCAAATCAGTTCAGCCGGTATCAAGTGATGCGCAACGAATCCCGGGATCTAGGGGGGAAACCGGGGGTGGCGGTAAATTCTTAAATAAAAAATATGCTTTAAATATAAACTAGTTTCAAAAAGAGCTTAACATCCAGCGCACGTCGTACCATCGATTATTCCATTCCATGGTGACCAGCCAGGTGACCGTGGGTCACCTGGCTGTTCATTTGATTTGGGACGCTTCAAACTTTAATTCACCCCCCCCTCCCTTTCTCTCAAACGCTGGAGGAGAGAGGGATAGAGAACGAGAACGCTGCGAGCGAAGCAAATCTGATATACTAAGGTGAGCAAACCAATCCTTTTGTTGGTTCTGTCTAGGGTAGCATTTCTTAACTTAGGGTTCATGGACCCTTTAGGAGTACACAACACGAGTCTTGAGGGTCCATGGCTATAACTGAAGAATATAATTTCTCGCAATTTCCATAATAAAACGCAGAATTATTTTTTGCAACTGGTCTTATCGACGTGTGTCGGAATAATTAACTTCACAGGTTCCTTTGTTTGTTGAAGTGAAAACTTCTTTAGGCGCCTTGGGCATTTTTGAGATGGGAAAAAGCCATTGAACTCGCGACACTGTTACCGTTACCGACACCTCTGTATATAAGTATCTAGTAATTGTTCAAGTTTTCACTTTGGCGGCACTCCTGGAGCTTTTTTTTTTCTATAATTATATTCAAAAGGGGTCTATGAGATTTAAGAAATTTTCAAACTACAAAAAGGTTAGGAAACCCTGTTCTAGGGCAAGTTTAAAATAAAACCAATCATATTAAAAATAGTTATATTAAATCGTGTACAATCTACGCGTCATCAGTGACCCCCTTCTCGGCTTGGTACTTGTAGTGGAGATCGGAGCAGTCCTCGTTGGATATGTTGACCCAGCCCAGGTCGTTGATGTGGTAGACGCGCACGATGCCGCCGGAGTACGCGTCGCGGTGGGTCGCGTGGTAGATGGCACGACGCCCTAGCTCTGGGGAACAACAATTAATCATATTATGATGAGCTCAGAGATCTGTCCTTAAGGTGATGTTACGCAAGCCCTATAGATATCCCACGACGTCTCTTTACATAGATGCTGGTGTTCTAAGTGTGCACAAACTCTTTGTGCTAAAAACATCTCTGATAACGCATAAATCTGTCATAACATCCCCAGAGTACGACTTCTTATTAAACCGCAGAGTCTTTAAATTACCAACCCCTCCCGTTAATACAAAATTTGCACAACGTTTAGGTTGTTTTATGAAGTTACACGTCTACAACAATGTCGCAAAATACTGTGACATAAAAAATAAATCAGTTAGTGAAGCAAAACGTATGATTAATATTTGGCTAGCTACAACAACTTACCAAGAAACCGAGGACATTATAATATTCGAAAGTTAACTTCATTGGAATTTTCAAGTTTTACAATATATATTTTTGTTATAAGTACTACGAGGCATGCCTTTTAAGTTCTGTCGTTTCCATATTTTCCGGCAATTTTGAATTTGGAACTGTTCTATATTCGAATGTGTTTACATTTTGAATCTCAAAACAGTTGAAAGTATTAGGATTAATGCTATTGTTTAGTCACAGTTTCGATTTGAATCTGTCAGGTCACGTACGAAAATGAATCTTTCTAAGGAAAATGTTCGTGCAATAATTTTCTACAACTTTAGAAGAGGCCTGACACGGCTTCAGTGTTTAGAAGAGCTAACATCTGTGTTCAGTGATGTAGCCCCATGTCTGCGGACTGTCGAACGCTGGTATTTAGAATTCCAGCGTGGACATACTAGTGTTAGTGACAGATTTCGCGAAGGACGCCCAAAATCCGCCTTCACTGAAGATAACATCATTGCTGTGAGACAACTAATTCTCGAAGATCGTCATGTGACGTATCGAGAGATAGAGGCTCTATTAGGCATCTCAGGGACAACCATTCAGAAGATCTTGCATGAAGCGCTTGGTGTGAGAAAGCTAGTTTGCCGTTGGATACCGCATCTGCTTACCGACGATCACAAGGCGGCCCGCGTCAGATGGTGTAAGAAAACTCTGCAAAGGTTCAACCGAGGAGAGTCAAATCACGTCTACGACATCATCAGTGGTGACGAATCTTGGATCTATGCCTACGATCCTGATTCCAAACAACAATCTACAATCTGGGTCTTTCAAGACGAGCCAAAGCCGACTAAAGTTGTTCGTTTTCGAAGCACTTCAAAGAAGATGGTGGCCACGTTCGTTGGAAAAACCGGCCATGTTGCGACTATTGCACTTGAAGATCATAGAACGGTTAACGCAGAGTGGTATACCACAGTTTGTTTACTACAAGTCATCGCCGAACTTCGAAAATCTAACTCAAAGCGACGCATCATCCTGCACCACGACAACGCAAGCTCACACAGCGCTCGTCAAACGATTGAGTATTTGAAGCAGGAAAAAGTAGAAATTCTTGACCATCCTCCATACAGTCCTGACCTAAGCCCTAACGATTTCTTTACATTTCCTAAAATTAAGAAAAGTCTTCGTGGTCAAAGGTTCCAGTCCGGTGAAGAAACAGTCGACGCTTTCAAGACAGCCATTTTGAACACCCCACTTTAGAGTGGAATAAATACAATATTTATTTATTTTGAACTCCCCTATCTATCAAGTCAATCGGTGCATCATTAGCTTTTACAACTATTATTACTGTCTACTGTGCGAGAATTCGTTTATGAAAAGTTGTTTATAATGTTTCCTCGATACAGGCTTAGCCTAGTGAGGAGACGACAGGTACCTGTAAATGTTTACCCTGCTCTACGAATTGTACTTACTAAAACTGTAACCTAAGTTAAGCTATGTATGTACCTACGTGCATTTTGTAGTAAATAAATATTTCATTTAATTTCATTAGTTTATAGTATAGAGGTGCAAAAATAAAGGGGTTGCAATTTAAACTAATTTTAATGAAGGGACGGTTTCTTTGCAAAAAATAAATGTAGTTATCTCTAAAATATTCTTGTTTTATTATCAAAATCTCGAGACAATGGATAAAATGATGCTCGACGGAATTTTAGAGAACTAGTTTATTGCACGATGCCACAGATTAGTGTTAGTTCAATGACCTCACCCAGTCAATGAACCCAACCAGTCAACAGAGCGCATATAGTGCGTACGGCAGGACGGTAAGTACCTACATGTTACGCACAAAAACACAAAAATTGAGTATTTGGGAAAAAAATATTTACTCATGGTCTCAAAAATATAGTCCGTCATAATTTTTTAGTTTAAATTGCAACACCTTTTATATATAGGCGTTGTCGTTGACGGGTCAATAGTACATTGTTATAAAGCGAGCGAGGACGCTAATGAGTTGAGCATGCTATTGATCGCTTGTACCAGAGTATAAACACATAACTTTTCATCACGAATGTGGAATTAAACAAGTCTATAAAACAGACTGTAGCTAAAAAAAATTGAGTAACTGTGGAAGTGTTAAAATGCCTTTACCTTGAGCCTCCAAATCAGTCAGGTCCCAGTGATATCCTGAGTCGAGCACACCAAAGGCGTACACAGATCCTGATCCCACGGAGAACACCTTGCCAGGAGTACGGGTTCCTTCACTGTCGACATAGTATAGCTGAGCACCCTGAAAAAAAAATTACTATATTTACACAGGATGTTTACCATGAATTGTAGCAAGGGTAAACTGATCATGACGCATGTAAAACTCAATAATGTAAAATAAGTTATAAAGAATAATTATTCAGAATTATTTAAAAAGTTAGAGATTTTGTATTTGAAAATAATGCAGAAGACCCCAATGTGGAACGTCAGTGCAGATCTTATTCCCTTCACCCTAGAATTATATGAAAAGATGACCTGATAAAGGTTTATAATGGTTACCCTTTTATCAATCCCGGCGAGCATCATGCCCATACTAAGGCCCATGCCCTTGTAGTTGTACACCATGTTAGCCATGAGCTTGCTGGCTGCAGCCACAGAGATGCGTTCCCGATTCCTCAGCTCGTACAGACGGCATTGCTTAGCCAGCACTCGGTCCCAGTACACACAGTCAGCGGCGCCTCCAGCCAGGGTACCTAGGAATATAAAGTTTTATTACTCATAGAACATACACAGCTTCATAGTTCTTGTTTAATAATAATAAAAAAATGCTGGACATTTCACACATCTAGCCCCAAACTAAGCAAAGCTTGTACTATGGGGACCAGATAATTGTTTTCTTAATAAGTGTACCTATCTATGTTTAATTGTGTTACTTACTATGGATCTTATTGTCTGTTAAATATGTTCCATTTTCGCATTTCTTTGGCACAGTTTACAGTTTGGTGACAGATCTTATTTTGAGCTGTCTTTGAGGTTGAATATGGTATAAAAGTTATCTTACCGAGCAAGTAATCGTTAATCTCTACAATCTTCTTCATGGTCTGGGAACCGATGAACTGGCCTCCTGTGGCACGGGAGTCCACTGCAAGAAGGACTCCACCCTAAAAATAGCACACTCTTTATTTTTGTACTTGAAACTGCAGGATAAGCATGACAAATTAAAGTTTTATGTATTCTATTCAGAGAATAATTGTTTTTAAATTTGGTACATGCACGATAATAGCAGGCAAGCATATGATTCAAGGGTAAAATTCAGTATCAAATTCATTTCAGTATGAGGCTTTGAATGATGTGCATTTTACAATTCTGCCTATTTAGTTAAGCCCACCCTGAAATGAATTATTTTGGCTGCGTGGTAGACAAACAAGTTTAGATAAAAATAAAGAAGATAAGTTTAAGTAGCTACATTTAGAGTACCTAATTCGACTGTACTTGCTAAGTCTCTAAAATAACGCTTGTTACATTTCTTTGCTTGGCTTACCTTATAGCGGAATCCAAGAGTTGTAGTTCCATGATCAAACTGAATTTTGATCTGTTTTCCAGTTTCATCCTTTGAGTTAAACTTCGCAAGGGTCTCTACAGGCTGAAATTCAAAGTTAGAACAGTAAATACAATTAATTTGATGCGATAAACAGACGTTTTTAGCAAAATAACCTTACGTTAGCGAACGGCGGTGTAGCGAGTTGTGTGTTGCTCATGAAATTCTGGCTGAACCCAATCACGTCATTTTGAAACGATGCGAGGGAATCCACAGGTCTCAAGTTGATTTTCTCGTCCAAACGGCAGAAGTCAAGTAAAGCCATGTTTTTAAATTTTACAGTGAAAACTAAATTTCAACAAACAAATATCTTGGGTTCTGAATGAATGACAAGCGATTTCTTCAAAAACGCCGATTTGTCAGTTTTGACAGTAAATTATGGATGTTACCTACCTACTTGTTTTCAAAATGATGTTGCTATTAGTTGTAGTTGAAAACGTTTCGAGCATGAAATAGCGCCGCCATCGCAACATGCTAGATAAAATTTCCAAAATAAATATTTTTTTAATGTATGTATAAACGCAAATATTAATAAAAGTATATAATGTAATTTAATAAGAATTGTATTAACCATTTTGCTGTCATCTAGCGACAAAGTAAATAAACTGAAGTAGTATCTACTCCCTGCTAGATGGCAATTTATTATTAATTTTACTACTGTATCATAGATGGCGCTGTGTTTCTCACATTACCGAAGAAAAATCTATTAATTGTTGGATTAAAACGATACGCTTTAAGCCGATATGATACATATACAAAAACCCGACACGTATTTTATTGTTATCACTTCTTTTGGACATCACATCCGCACAGATAAATACCGAACATATCTACTAATACGAGTACACCCACACAGCTACAGGTTTATTAGACCATTTAATATTGAGAAACAAATCAGACTAACTAACCGTATAATTTAACCAGATCTCTAGTTTATCTGCATTTAAATCTCAAAATTAGCTAATAAATAAATAAGCAGTCTTCAAAATTAGCGGGTACGATATCTTTTTTAGGTCCCTACGGAACCACCGCCTAAATTCACAGAATCCAGAGGTTTATCTTAACCTATCATTAGACGCTGAGTCAGAGAGACTTATCGAATCTGATATAATCGGCAGGTTAAGGTTAAAAGGAATTCTATGACCTGCACACTATCATCATCATCAGCCACTAACATCTACGAGAGATGTTTAAGCGACGGAAGTTGTCACCACAGCCTGTCAGTTAATTGCAATAGACACATGCTCACTTGCAGTGCCCTCTAGGAACTTTAAGTTCGTTCTATAGGATCAGATTTACATCATATCAGCCCTTTACATCATAGCATAGAAGACCTATAAAAGAGTGACAGCTCCGACCGCATTTTTTGCAGTTCCCTGTAATGCAAGAGAGGAGCACCTGCTAACATATTATTAGGCATCAGCCCCGGATCTAGAATGATTTCTAACCGGGGCAATAACTTGATGTGGCAATAGGGAGTGGAATAATCGCTAGTACGAAGTGCGCTGGTTGCCAAGCGCTTTATGGAACAGTTTTTTTCAAACACTATATTTTATTGAAGCATTTGGCGCCCTCTGGAATTGTCGCCCGGCGCTGGTGCCCCGGTTTACCCCCCCTCTAGATCCGGGGCTGTTAGGCATCATTCGTTTGGCTTAGAGAGATTATGCGATAATACTTTTAGTTTACGTAAGACGTTTCAAACTGATCTATATGATGCCAATGAATAAACATTGATTGGCTTTGACGTAATGAAGTACCTACCTAGTGTGGCGCCCAATTATCAATCTAGTCAAGTGGGGCTACATTGATCCATCCCGTTAGGACAATTAAGACGAAATAACCAAGACAACGTCACTCAAAATTAAAGCCCTACAATTATCATTGAGAGCCGAAATCATTTGAAACATTTTAAAATCTGTAATAACTGCACCATTTCCAGTCTCCACCCATGGATCAAAACTCAAAATGAAGTTTTTACGTCAAACAGATTATACAATCGTGAGACCTATGGCCATATTCAGAGATATTACATAACTGTAATGACCATTAAAAATCCTTAGCTAACCATTATTGTGCGGCAGTTCTTGGAATATTAAGAGGGTTTAATGAATACTCAAGTTATTTGAGTGTTATGGGTGAGGCTGTAACTCGAGGAAAGTCACGACTTTTGTCCAAAAGTGCATATTAACTAATGCTAGCTCGAAAATGATAGCCCAAAATTCATAAATGCAACTTTTCGGACTGCTTTGTAACAATAGTAACAAAGTTACGATTATTAGGAATTGATCGAGCGAAGCGAGATGATAATGGGACTATCCGGTCAAGTGGCACGTCAAATAAAACTCTTTGTGAGTAAATTTCGATCCCGTTTTTATTTTGAGTTTAAATCTTGTAGTTTTAAGTTATCAATCATGATAAAAACTGAACTTTGACAAAATTCACAGGATACACCAGTGACCCCACAGTGCTGTAATTTGGTATGCGTGTAGCTTTAGTAACACAAATATAGGCAAAAGTCTAAAATCCAGAATAACTGCAATTTGTACCCTAAAAAAGCGTAACCATATTACATGAACTTCCGTTACCTGTAATTTGAATGAAACTGTAGGTCAAGTTAATTATTCAATTAATTTAATTTAATTAGTTAATTTCGTAAGTATTTCGTGGCACTATTTTGATTGTCAAAGATTTACGAATAATATTTTTTGTTTTTATGGGAGACTCGCGAGATCTGTTTGGGGCGAACCACTAGTACCTATATTATGAAACTTTTTGTTTGGAAGTTTTAGTTTAGATTTTATATAATAACTGAACTGCCCGCGTCCTCGCACGCGTATTTTGTCAATAAAACCCTACTTCTGCGCAGTTGGGTAAAATGTAGCCTATGTCTCAATCCCGGTCCTTATACCAAATTTCTCAGAAATCGGTCCAACTGTTTAGCCGCGAATACGTCAAAAACAGAGAGTCAGAGTTATTTTTGAATTTTTATTATCAAGTAGGGAAGTATCCAGACTTCGCATTAATACATACGACGCGACAGCCTCCACTAGATAGAAAGACGACCTGATAAAGGTTGCTGGGAGCTGTTGGGTGCAGGCAGCACAAAATCAGTCGCTTTGAGAATAAATGGGGGGAGCCTATGTTCAGCAGGAGACGCCATCAACTAACTTTTTAACATAACCAACTTAACCAAACTACTGAACCGATTTTAATGAAATTTCTGTTCATATTTCCTTTCGAATAAAAAAAAACATTTTCCAAATCGGTTGATAAATGACGGAGTTATCATAGATATATAAAAAAAGGGGTGTGGCTGTATCATGGGCACGGCCGTATGTTGTACGTGAATACGTGTGTTGAAACATGTAATATTTTGTATAAAAAATATAGTATATGGTATTTTAAGTATGTAATAATCATGTTTCAACACTAAGAAGTCCTTTGGGTCAGACTAAATGGAAATCTTGAAACGCAGCAAAATGACCTCAAAATGGCGGCGCTTCCCGCTCCACCGCACGCGATGCTTCAGTCTTCACTAAGCATAACGAATTCGTTGATCCTTTAGCTATCCAGTGGTGTAATTACATTTTGAATGGAAATAATAATAATAATAATAAATATCGCTGGACATTTCACACAGCGCTATCTAGCCCCAAACTAAGCAGAGCTTGTACTATGGGAACCAGATAACTGATAGAATACTTACACATATATATATATATATACCTATATATATACATATATATATATATATACATATATATATGTATATATATATGTATATATATATATATATATATATATATATATATTTGTAAATACATACTTATAATAGATAGAAAAACACCCAGACACGGAAAAAATATCTGTAGATCATGCAAACATTTGTTCCGCGGCGGGAATCGAACCCGCTACCTCCTGCGTCTCAGCCGGCTATACGCCCACTGCACCACGGAGGAGGAGGAGATGATTGTTTTTTCAGTCGCGAGTGCATAAGTTACTTCTAGGCAAGCGTGATCCATCGTAGATTGCATCATCGCTTACCATCAGGCGAGATCGTGGTCAAACGCAAGCCTATAAAGTATATAAAAAAATGTAGGTGCAACACCACACTGTTTCCCTGATTTTGTTATCATTCGTGTTATGAATTGTCTCCCACTATGGAAGCAACTTTAAAAATGTATTCACGTCAAAAGTTCAACCGAATTTAAAACCTCCTTTTTTGAAGTCGGTTAAAAATAGGGAGGCAAGTTATGCTAATTTACGTATAGATTGGTGTAGCATGCTGATTTGGTAGACATTCCTTAGCCCTGCGATTAGAGTGAGGCTCCCATAGGAAACTTGAGAACGTCACGCGATTGAGAACTTGTGCTGACACCCCACTTTAGCATATTCTGTTCGTAGCCCCCGACGCAAACAGAAAGTGTTATAAATGATAACAAGTTGGATGAAATCTAAAGCTAAGACTGAAACAGATTGAAAAAGGAGCTTCTTTATTGAAGTGAAAACTTCTTTAAGCGCGTTGGTAGGCGAAGATAGAAAGTGAGAGTTACGCTTCGTATATTACTGTAGGAGCAAGAGAGACAGGTGCTAAAGTTATACTTTAGTCGTGTGGTCTAAAGCACACTCGTTTTTTTATTGTGTAAGATTAAGAATTGTACACTAGGAGCTAATAAAACAAAAAAAGAGTGTGTGTACTTATGTACACGCGTTAGAAGTTATACTTCTTTGGCGTATGGAAAAAAAATAACTAAAATGCAGTAGTGATTAACGATAAATATTAAAATTAATCAAAAAGATTTTATTTCACTAAATAAAAAACTATTAGTATCACCGTCGTATATGAAATTGATTTAATAAAAACACCAAAATAATATTTATTTATTCACACTGTTTAATTGTACCCTTACGAAACACGTGTTCTACATATAAAAATACTAGAATATACAACTTGAACATAGTTATCAATTTTCATACCACCTAGAACTAACTTCATGCTGTTAAATTTAGGTGTCGGTGTGCGCGCGCATCGTAAAAATTCACTCTCATCATTTTTCTCCATCGCGCCAAAAGAAGTATAACTTCAAAAACTTGACGTCTATGTCTGTCTTTGTCTGTAACATCGTAGTTCTCAAACGAATGGACAGATTCAGATACAGTTTTTTTAATAGAAAGCTAGTTTAACTGGGGTGGTGTGATGAAGATTAGCTCAGCCAGTCCGAAGACTAACAGCATTTTTCCTTTTTGGTAAAGGGATGTCAGGTGTTTTATTTTTATATTATACGGGTTTTACTTAGAAAACTTCCGTGTTAGATTTCAATCATTATTAAAAATACGGCATTTATCACGTTTTATCGGTATTTCGACCGTCAGTGTTTCGGTTCAAATCATGAATCTTCATCAGGGTGAGTGCGATCCGCTCCGAATAACGTCTCGCCTCGCACTACGCGCAGCAGCCCTCCGCGAGTAGACGGGCGCAGTGGTGGGGATTGCGTCAACGATGCCCCAGCGAGTTGACAAGCTGCATCATCACTGCTACTTTCTTCGGTAGTTCGGTACAGGCAAACACACAACACTAACTGTCTCTACCAGGTTCACTCACTTCTCTGGCGCTTGCATCATGAAGACATGGCCTCCAGGCTGGCAGTAGAACCCATCCTCAGAACCCAGCTCTGTTATAGTTCGACACACTACTTATTTCTATCGCCTATCGGATCTTGCGAGGAACGAAGAACTTCTCTCTAAGTTGTCGAAACGTATGTAGTGCAACGCATCAGAATCTAGGGCATGTTCCGCCACTGCAGAACTGTTGGAGTCAACATTGTTGATGTGTTCAGTCAATGGTTCACGAATTGAACCGAAACATTGTCGGTCAAAACACCGATAAAACGGTACATGATAAATCCCGTATTTATAATAATGATATATAGTATATATATAAAAATTAACTTGTCTACCTTAGAAGTATACACCAGTATAATAAAATACCAACTCCATTAATTTTTAAGTTATTTCGTGTTTATGAGTCATCTTAACTTAGGTAGGTATGTTTTGTCGCACTTATATTATAAATGCGAAAGTTTGGATGTTTGTTTATTTATTTATTTGTTTGTTTGTTACACAATCACGTCGAAGCGGCTGAACCGATTTCGATTAAATTTGGTATGAGATTATAACCTGGATTAACACATGACACCCAAAAATGGGATGTCATTGTTTCTATATGTATTTTTGTAGCCTAGAACAACGCGGGCGAAGCCGCTGGCACCAGTTAGTGTTTTATAAACTTTGCGATCTGTTTAATTCATTACTATGATTTTTTTTTAATTTTCAATATACCTTAATTTCAAGTCCTAAAATATCAATGAAACAGCCAGTATAAAATAGATAAACAAATCATATTCATTCATCATGCAAGTAGGTACCTTCTAAACTGACTAAGCGGCATCGGCCGCCGCCGATTTACATTAAAAGTTGTTCATTGGAAATGTATCGATAGACCAGGGTCGATAATTTTTATAACCAAAAAAAATAATAGTAGGATGAAACCCATTAGAAAAGGAGGGGAATATTATAAAAATGAAAGGAAAAATAATTTACGGGCGATCTGAGGTCGGGAAGGGGAGGGGGGGGGGGTGAGTTTTTAAGGGTAAAAACGGTTTTTCTCGATTTCCGGCAAAACTAAAAGTCCTATCGAAAAAAGTCAAATGGCAAAGTTGTAGGTAATAAAAAGATCTAAAACTTTTGTATATACACTTTTTTCACATAAATCTTCACATAAAATTTTTTCATCTTACTATTTTTTTTTCACTTTGTATTATTTTTAAAGGCTTCTACCCTGGTCTACGATTACTGGATAAATATTCAAGCTACCGGTATTACACCAATCTCTAAAATCAGTTAATACGATTTTGCATATGTGTTTTAAATTAATGTCGTGAGTGCGGTGACGACTGTATACTTAGATAATTTATATTTATAAAATTTTATCTTTGAGCAAGGAATATATACGGCAGTAATATACTGCCTTGCGTCCATCATGCTTTGATGATCTCCGTGGCAAAGTGAGTGAATGTATTTATATATTATTATTATTTGTAGATTTGTGTCTTACTTACGTGGATTTTGTCACTAAACTATAAAAATTAAACCATGGTTACTCTACAGTTCGTTTCAGAGTTCGCCGCCGGCCGCCTCTTTCAACTGATTATAATGACACAGAGTTGGACAATTTGATAATAAAATCACTCTGAATTGGACTACAATTGTGTCGTTTTACATAACAAATAAGACCAAAACTATTATGAAAATAGACAAATAGAAATTTCAATACATTTTTATATGGTTGTGGTGCCTGATCGATTAAAGGGTTAAAGACGGGCGTCTTAAACTCTTTAATCCGTTGCGCAGTGGGCGAATAGCCGTCTGAGACGCAGGAGGTTGTGGGTTGGATTCTCACCGCGGAACAAAAGTTTGCATGATCTACAGATATTTGATCCGAGTCGGGTTGTTTCTCTATTTATTACAAGTATTTATTAAAAAAAAAGTATATTAGTATTCTCTCAGTTATATGGCTCCCATAGTACAAGCTTTGCTTCTTTCGGGGCTAGACAGTGCTGTGTGAAAGTGTCTAGCATTATTTATTTATTTAAAGAAAGAAAGAGATATTAAACAAATGTTTATTTATGCCAATCACTAATACAGTAAAACAATAAAATAAAATAGAAATTAGTAATTTAGTAGCCGCCACAAAAAGGTTTTAACTCAGCATCTATAGTTTTTTTCACGGCCTCTTTCATTTATAAATAGAAATAAGGATTTGTCACAAAAGTTATATTGTTACGAGCTGAGGGTTCGGGATAAAATAATGGGAATCGATTTGACCAAAATAACACGTTTATTCAACACGATAACGATGAATACACGAACTTGGTCACACGTAATCACAACACATTAATTCACATCACTGTTGCAGCATTTAAAGTCACCGAAATGATCGCACGTATAGCTTAATCCAGACTGACTCGGGAGCAACTACTGTTCACGCGAGACCCTTCTCACGTCAGTCCTCCAGGGCCTCGCTGAGACTCACTCAGTAACTGACTCGAGACTAACTGACTCACTCAGACTGACTGTCCGGCCATCTCTCCGGCCTATTTATATCGCACACATTTCGATTATTCGAGAACGATGTCGATCCTTCCAGGAAAGGGTCGGTCCCTCGACACAATGGCCACTCCCCATTCTGCGAAACCACAAACAATAGCAGCAATAACACAGCAAGACAAAAGCGTTCGAGAAGGTTCGATTATTACTCATTGTTTAACAGCCTCGGCGTAACACTGCCCCCTCCTAAAACATGCTCGTCCTGAGCATTCTTAGCCCCATATCGCGGCAGCCGATCAACACGAACAATTTTAGGCGCACCTCGCGTTGAAGATGTAGCAACTAGAGGAGCCACATTGCCGTCTCCAGTACTTCAGGACACCCAGAGTCCCTTTCTCATCAGCGATCCCAATTCCAGCCTCCAAAACACGGCTCTCATGATTTCTATCTGTTCTTTCACTTCCTGGAATTCCTTTCCAGATGAACCGAACGATTCCCTCATCAGTCGAGCACGCTCTTATGGCCAACGTCGCTGATCTTCCTGTTGACGACCTGCTCTTCTTTATCCTGACGTCGCTGTTCCTCTTGCAACCGAGTCTGCTCCACCTGTTCATGTCGCTGTTCCTTCTGCAACCGAGCCTGCTCTTCCTGCTGACGACGCTTCTCTTCTTAATGCTGACGGCGTTGTTCCTCCTGCAACCGAGCCTGCTCTTCCTGTTGACAACGCTTCTCTTCTTAATGCTGATGGCGTTGTTCCTCCTGCAACCGAGCCTGCTCTTCCTGTTGGCAACGCTGTTCTTCATGCAACCGAGCCTGCTCTTCTTGCTGACGACGCTGCTCTTCCTTATCCTGACGTCGCTGTTCTGCCTGCAACCGAGCCTGCTCTTCTTGCTGACGACGCTGCTCTTCCTTATCCTGACGTCACTGTTCTGCCTGCAACCGAGCCTGCTCTTCTTGCTGACGACGCTGCTCTTCCTTATCCTGACGTCGCTGTTCTTCCTGCAACCGAGCCTGCTCTTCTTCCTGACGTCGCTGTTTTTCCTGCCAACGTCACTGCTCTTCTTGTTGACGACAAAGCATGGCCATAATAGCAGCAAGATCGCCTGTCACAGGAGCTTGCCCCACGGATGATGATGATGATGATGCTCCAAATGATTCAGTGGCGGCTGATTCCATCTCCATCGACTGACGACTCTGCCGAGCTTCTTGAACCGGAGAATCTCCAAACCGCCTTTCATCCATTTCCTGTTGTCGTTGACCTCTCGTCCTGACACCGTCCACGTTATCCATTGGTAGAACCGGCATTATTTTATCCCACTTCTGACACCAAATTGTTACGAGCTGAGGGTTCGGGATAAAATAATGGGAATCGATTTGACCAAAATAACACGTTTATTCAACACGATAACGATGAATACACGAACTTGGTCACACGTAATCACAACACATTAATTCACATCACTGTTGCAGCATTTAAAGTCACCGAAATGATCGCACGTATAGCTTAATCCAGACTGACTCGGGAGCAACTACTGTTCACGCGAGACCCTTCTCACGTCAGTCCTCCAGGGCCTCGCTGAGACTCACTCAGTAACTGACTCGAGACTAACTGACTCACTCAGACTGACTGTCCGGCCATCTCTCCGGCCTATTTATATCGCACACATTTCGATTATTCGAGAACGATGTCGATCCTTCCAGGAAAGGGTCGGTCCCTCGACACAATGTCCACTCCCCATTCTGCGAAACCACAAACAATAGCAGCAATAACACAGCAAGACAAAAGCGTTCGAGAAGGTTCGATTATTACTCATTGTTTAACAACCTCGGCGTAACAATATTTTACTATAGCATACTAAGAATGTGGCTTCTTTCATTTACAAATAGAAATAAGTATTTGTCATAAAGGTTGTATTTTATTATAGCATATTACGAATGTGGCCTTTTCATTTATGAATAGAAATAAGGATTTGTCATTAAGGTTGTATTTTATTATTGCATATTAAGAATGTGGCCTCTTTCATTTTTAAATAGAATTAAAGGTAAGACCGCATTAGAACGGCGCTGCGCGGCGCAGCGCTGCACGTCAGAATATTCTTTTGGAGCTACGCCTACTGCAGCGCCGCTCTAGTGCGACATGCGTCATTCAAAATCATTAAAACAATATTTTGACGCTTTGAGGCGTGGCGTGCAGCACCGCACAGCGCCGCTCTAATGCGGTCTTACCTTAAGAGGAAATCTGGGCTGCGTTTCGCCCATACAAACCCATACAAACGTAGTCCCCTGTTTCCTCTCTGGATAGTGATACTAGAGCAAATATTTTTTTATCATACAATCTACAAGTACCACGGTCATGCCCTTACGTTTAGTTTTTCTCCATAAATTAATTATTATAAGAATTAGGAACCTTCTAAAATCACAGAAATTGCTAATTGTTACTGCCCCTTTTCAGACATCCAGCAAACAAAGGGGCATGCCCATATAATGCTGTCAACTGCACAAAAAATTGCGTTCATCCAAAAAATATGTTACATTTTTTCGTTATTCTACGTATCAATCGATTAACACGAAAAGTATCCTACAATATTTTAAAATAATAATGAATATGAAAACGACAGGAAATGAAATGGTAGCAAATTGCCTCCAGTTGCAAACATTAGTGTTGAGCCAGAGTTGTTCTGAGACAATAATCGATTATTGATAAAAGACCATAAATAAAACAATCGATTTATTTGACTGTATTTTCACTGACACGAAAAATCGGTCACCGATTTCAGAAGTACGAAACCAAAACGATATTTGTTTCCCAATGAGCGTTTTGTAAATCGTTTTTTTTTCTCTTTAATTAACCCGGGGGTGGTATTATGCTTGACTCGCGCTGGTAGCGAGCGCCCGAGCGAGATAATCTCAGCCAATCGCAGTGCGCGCTGAATTTGCGCTCAGCTGTTGACGCACCGCAATTGATCTAAATCCTCTCGCTCTCAGCTAACCTTGATCATAATCGGTGGGCCGTTGATCTCAGCGCCACCTTCTAGATGGCTTTAGGATTAACCAGTGGAGAGAAAAAAAGCGGAAAAAAAATAACTCGGCTTATCTGTAGCATTATCTCGATTTTAATTCGATCAACAGATGAGAGGTTAAAGCTTCGCACGATTTTTGCATAAGGCCATGCAGAGACGAGTTAATGACACAGACATGAGATATTTTTTAGTTAGGCACCTATCACTCGTTATTCCTCCCAAATCATCGAATTAAGAACTAACTCAAACGATAGTCGATATCGATCGATATCGACTACCTACTCGTATTCAATCCAAGTTTACAAAATCAACACAGAAATACATAATGAATTCTATTAAACATCTCCAAAGACAAATAAGTACATTTTTTTTTTTCGCTTGGGTACAATTGATACTTATATTTTTCGTACATTTTATTACCTTATTACTACCCCTGACACACTAAATATCTGATTTTCAGAAGTAAATAGGTAGGTATGTTTTTGTATTTATCTGTGGCGCTCGTGTTGAATCGAAATAAACTCAATTTTACTTCGATTCAACATTTACTCAACAGAATCAGATGATTATTATTTCTTTGCATTAAAATATTGAATTTTGATTTACTGGAATAATTGCCCTCGTCTGTTGATTGTACAGGAGCGCGATGTCAAAAATGGCACTTCTGTGCGCGCGCGCCTTGAGATTAAATATAATCGATTGCTCGATTTGACCGATTATTTTGCGCCGATAAATCGATATTTCGGATAATAGTCGATGGTCGATATACCAATCCCTATGACTGTGCGCGTACGTCATTAACAAACAAGTACCTATAGTCTAACTTTTTATTAGCTGCAGTAAAATGACGTTTTGTGGGTTGCCGGTTTTTGAAGAAAAATAAATAGGGATGTAGCTAAATGAGTGAATCATATATGAATAATCAGTTTGGTTTTTTTTTTTGAGATTTAATATTAAGTTGTAATGTATTTTTTTTACCTATTATTATTACTATACTAAAGGATTGATCTTTTTTAGTGGAAGTATAGGGAGGTACATTCAAAATGAAACAAAAACGTCATAATAATGTTATTTAATTAATCTTTTTCGAAATCACTGTCGCTGTCGAACAAAAAAGAATCATAAGTTTCGACATCAAAACAAAAAGGGAACAAATAGAAGAAACTAAGAGTTGACACGTACCAGCGTTGACCCAGGTCTCGTCTTAATATATGTATTTTCCCTCCCTACGATATTGTTTAATTAAACGCAGGTAGCGCTGGCGCCATGATATGATATCTTGTCTATCAATAAGCACACTCTTGCGTGATCGAGTAGCGAATTCGAAATTAAGATGCTTCATAATTTTTCTCAATGTCTCTTTCGAGAAGTTGGGCAATCCTGGGTCATCATTTACAACTTGCAGCACCTAAAAATGATTAAAGTTATTACCTAATTGGTTAAGATTACATACATCATCATCATCATACATAGATAGATTGGGATGGGAGAAAACATACATAACGTATAATAAAAAGATGAGTGACGACATGTGTAAACTAACTTTTGCGATGGTGGGTATTTCATTTCTATGATTATGTACAATTCGTCTAAGAGCAGTGAATGTGAAATCATCAAGTTTATCTTTAAATGTAAGTTTTGGGCCCGTTTTTTCGGGAGGTTTTGGTGATTCGCTGTCGTTCTCCTTGTGCTCCTTTAAAACGGAATAAACTGTGCGGACGGATATTCCCAAGACTTCAGCCACCTTGTTAACGCATTCACTTGTTTTTGGAACTTCAATGTTTGATTCTAAAGATTTCACTTCAAACCCATATTTGTAAACGTTTTGGACCCAAAGTTTTTCAGTTGCACTTAGAGCTACACGTGGCCTTTTTTTCTTAGGAGATAAAAATGTGTCTTCATCTTGCGATGTGCTCGGCAGAGCATCCATGTCTTCAATGTATCAAACAAAAAAAAACTAACACGAGTAACGAAAACAGGTAATGAAAAACAAACACAACGTAACATAAGTTTAACAATAATGATAACAAAAACAACGCGCAGTGGGAAAATCAAAGTTATTCATGCACTCAAAACAGAAGTATGAAGCTGAATGAGCGAATGACAACCGAAACAAAATGGCGGTCAAGCGTCATCGTAGCACCGTAACCAAAAACCAGTACTACCAGCTTGAGAGAGCGTTTTCTTGAGTGTTACCTTGTATATGTCTAAAAGGATCAACGTTTATACAGCCTTTTATTTACATTAATATTAAATAGAATTTAGTATGATCATTATGAGTCAGCTATGGAACGATTAGATATTCTGTAAACTTTTGTGAACTGAATCACATCCCTATTGAGATTAGGCTGTCAACATTATTTTACGGAATGACATTTAGAAACGTCATTTTACTGCAGCTAATAAAAAGTTAGACTATACACAAGCCGTTTCCTGTGATATGTGTCTGTGGCCGTTTCGTTTTTTTTCTCGCGTATTTTTGTTTGTTGGCTGACTTAAAGCTTAAACGATTAAATTGATAGTAATTATCAATATCATAATTTATCTAGGAATCGTTATAATTACAATAATAAACTATTTAAGTTGTAGTTGAATACAGTGATGTAAAACTGGTTGTTTGTGAAAAATAAAAACTGATTTTTCTCTTTATAGTAAACTTTTTTATAACTAACTTCTTAGCTCTTTTATTACTAACTAAGCCTAGAATCATTAGCAATTAGTTTCAAGTGTGTGCAGTGACAGCATTTTTTACAAGGGAGAGTGGGCATGCCCCTTTGACGAATATAAATAAAAAAAAAACGAAACATACAAACATAGCCAAAGCCCTTTTTATTACATATTTGAAAAAAAAAATTAAAATCGGTCCAGTTTTGGAGGAGGAAACAGGGGGCTACGAAACAGTGATTTCGTCTATTTTAAATAGGTATAATCAGTCCGACCTGCAGTTGTCTCTATCGCACGCACATAGGGCATATAGGGCACAGCGCGACAGCAATAGATTTGTCAAATACCTATTTTCCAAAGGTCTTGCTTCCCGGATTTCCTCTTAAGGATTTGTCTTGGAGATTGTATTTGATTTTCATCATCATCATCAGCCCACATTAGTCCACTGCTGAACTCAGGTGGCAAACAAGCATACGGCCCACCTGATGGTAAGCGGTTACATTAGCCTATGGACTCTCATTCTATTTTCTAATTTACTTTTGTATAACAAAAGTATCTGCCATTATCTGTCCCTATGTCAAAGTTGAAACTGTTTGTTATTTCATCATATCACTTTTTATGTATTAAATATGATATATACCGTAGCCTATGCACGTTGATAACAACAAAGGTTGAAGAACGTCATTATTTAAAAATCTTTAGATTTTCCTGTTTATTATGTCGAATGCAACTTGTTGTTTACTAGCTTAAAGAAACTATCAAATCAAATCAATTTATTGCGTAATATGGGTAGGTTATATGGCTGTTTAGTATTTTATTTTTATTTTTTTGGTATATTGAGTAATTAATTTATATTTTGTTCATTGTTTAATTGTATTTTAATTGTTAATTTTTATTTTATTACTGTGTTTTACTGTGCGTATAACTTTTTCGTGTTCTATTTGTTTTTATGTATGTGGTACTGTATGTTTCATTTTTTATATTTGTTTTGTAGTACCTAGTTATAACGTATTGGTCTTATACTGTAAAGTTGTAAACTATTTTTATTGAATTGAATTAAACTGAATTTATATGTGCAGCCATATTCAGCGTTTTACGCATGCAATGGTGGCGATTCTATTGTTTACGCTGCCTAACTAAAATTATGTAAAATACGAATGGTCTTATTTTGTTCACGCTAAACATCAAATTAGAATGAAATACAAAGTGACATTTTTTAATTTAAGTATTTTTAACTAAGAAGGCGTGTTTGCGGGCTAGTTTTAGTCAACACCAATTTGATTGATCACTAAAACTAGCCCGCAAACATGCCATGATAACAAAAAATACTTAATTTTAGAAATGTCACTTTAAATTTAATTCTAATTTGATCTTTAGTGTGAACAAAATAAGACCGTTCGTATTATACACAATTTTAGTTAGCGTAAACAACATAATTGCCACCAATGTCCAGTTTAATTAGCAGGTTCCATTTCAATTGCCAAACAATGCCAAAATTATTGAGTTAATGATAA
The DNA here is from genome assembly GCA_963924445.1 of Philereme transversata. Classification (NCBI taxonomy): domain Eukaryota; kingdom Metazoa; phylum Arthropoda; class Insecta; order Lepidoptera; family Geometridae; genus Philereme; species Philereme transversata. Next base: position 15,085,951 of record OZ004351.1, read on the forward strand.
TTATTATTAAACAAGATCCTTGTCATCTAAATAACACTAACTGTATACGCTTTTTCTATAAGCAAATTTTTTCAGTTTTGCCTTGAATACGTTCAGACTTGAAGATAAAGATAAAGATTTATTTATTTGCCAAAACATGGGTAAAATTATACAGATGTTACAAAATTAAATGGTTTCACCATATTCAACCACAGTGGCGTGCAAATTACATGTCACCTAAAATTAAATTACTATACGAATAACTAAGAAATAGTACTTAATATAATACCAGCACATATTAATTAAATAATTAGATTTAATTTTAAACTAGAAATGTCATTGTGTATCATTTAAATATTCATTGATTGTGTAATATGCTTTTTGGGTTAGGTAATTTTTTAGTTTTATCTTAAATATATGTGAACTGCGTATAGATTTTATATAAATAGGAAGCTTATTATATATCTTCACTCCCATACAAAACACACTCTTATTAAACAAAGCTGTCTTAGACGTTATTGCTCGAAGGTGGCCTTTATGCCTATTGCTGTTCAAGGTTTAAGTGAAGCATCTGACACAGACTTAGGAAGTTTGTTATATATACGGGCATCCATACAGATAACACTTTTGTTTTATTTAATTTTATATTGTGACGTTTGCTGTTACATTTCATAAAAAGGTCCATATTTGTTATTACAAATGTAGCAAGTTCATTAATGTTGAACTGGGCAGCGTCTGTACTATTTTTTTAATACCATTTTTTTATTATTATTATTCGACAATCTCCGTGGCGCAGTGGGCGAATAGCCGGCTGAGACGCAGTAGGTAGCGGGTTCGATTCCCGCTGCGGAACAAATGTTTGCATGATCTAAAAAGATATTTGTTCCGGGTCTGGAGGTTTTTCTATATATTATAAGTATGTATTTACAAAAAAAAGTATATAAGTATTCTATCAGTTATCTGGTTCCCATAGTACAAGCTCTGCTTAGTTTGCGTTGTGTGAAATGTCAGTAATATTTATATTTATTTATTTATTTACTATTATTTTGTGGGTATTTTTGTGCATAATTGAATATGAGTAAAAATGAAATGTTTCTTGAATGAGTAAAATTAAATTATACTGTCCCACTGCTGGACAAAAGCCTCTACTTCTTTCCACTCTTGAAAATAAAATATATATTTTACTTTTGTCTCTAGTGGTACTGAATAAGTGGATAGTTGATAGAGATAACAAAAAAACCGATAATAATAATTTCCATACATAATACCAGTTATACGTTTCCATACACAATAATTATATATAAGTCGTTAGTTATAGAATTTAGATAAATCTTTTGAGATAAACCATCTTGCACCAGAAAGGTCGTCAATTTGGACATTAGAGCGGGACAGAAGTATTATTTTAGAGTGAGAGGGAGTGGGATAGATGACGTTACTTGATGTGAAATACGGCGTAATGCACGCTTCTTATTAATATTCAAAAAAAGAATGTTGTTATTTGCCCTCCGGGGAGGGGAGTATTTTATGATAGTGATGGGGTAACATCGATTCGTAATCGTGTACTTCAGATGTATAATACTAAATCGCCTACCTACCGTTAGTCAATGTAGTCTAGTCTAGAGTACCTACAGCCTGTTACGGTGGTGCGATTAATATACAAACAATCAGTGGTGCAGATTCACTAGATGATTGAACAGTAGAAATTTAGATTCTTAAGCGTGTCGAATTAGGCGTAATCAATAAAATTGCACACATTCAGTGATAAATATCGAAGTATTTAAACATTTTCACTTATTTGAAATGTCATTAAAAAACAGATATTTTCGAGTTATTATATCTTTTATGAAAATATACACGTGATTGCCACAACATCCTCCCCCCCCTTCCCCCTCCCCCTATTCGAACAAAAGACGTGAAGAAAAACGAAACGTTTACGAAGACGAAAAGACGACCCTAGGTGTGTTCACCTTTCTCACCCCACACCCATCAGTGGATGAGGAGAACGGCTGGTGATGATGTTGATGATTTACTTAACGTTGTAGTCTATAGAATTTATCGATATCGATAAAAGTTTGTCCCATCACTAGCGGTCGGACGGTCGGATGGTCCGATGGTGAGCGATAGTAGTGGTCGCGCCGCGGGCAGCGTGCGCGCCACCCTTTCATTTTCTAATTATATAACTGGCAACACCGACCCGTGCGCGACCGCCTATAACTTCTTCAATTTTTTCTAGAGATGTTGCTAAGGCCGAAAGTTTGGCCGAAGCCGAAAAATCTTTTACCCTGCGATCACTATTGATTTTTTTATTATTGGCGATAGTCAAGCGCCATTACCTTACCTGATGGTAAGTGATCATTTGACCGAATCCAGAGTGAACAACAGAGTGAAACCCTGTTCACTCTGGATTTGAAGACTCCGAAATAATAGTATTTCTCAAAAATTCGCGATCACTGAACAGAATTACTGATTTAAACGGGTATTTATCGCGTATGTACTTATTTATTTATTATCCTGATACATACGCGATAAAAGACGTTCAGAAAAACAAACGCCGGAAACGAGTGGATTCAGCAAAGTTTTGCGTTATTTGTCACTATCTATCTGCATCAGTCGTCACATGACATACATGCAGTACGAACATTCGCCGTAGACCGATAATGTGGCCGCAGAGTAAGGAACTCTGAATGTAACTCTTCAGGTGATGACTGGACGAAGACATTAAGAGTGTTACAAGCTTCCGAACTAAAACTACGTTGGCTACTCTTCAGCTACGAGAAGCTACGCCACTGCTACAAGAAGCTACGCTATGACAACAGTTTACGCCTCGGATACAAGAAGTTACACTACTGAATAGAACAGTAGGACTGCAAAGCCCCCAGCAAAGCCATAGCGTAGCTTTGCGTAGCTGAAACAGTCTCTGTCCGTCATAGCGTACCCATAGCATGGCCACTTATCGGCACACGTTATCATACTAAAATTACAGTTACTGTAAGTGTAGTAGGGTATAATAACGACAAGCTACGCAACTGCTACGCCTCGGCTACGAGAAGCTACGTTACTGCTACGCTGTGGCTATGCTATGGCTACGCTATGACGGACAGAGGCTATGTCTCAGCTACGCAAAGCTACGCTAAGATATTTGGTCACATGATAAATACGAAAGTTTTGAATTTGCAATAGCTTAATGGGTTCTAGTGGATTTGTAAAGAAACCGAATCATGCAAAATTCGGTCAAAAATAACGAAATTCCATATCCCACCACAACCGATACCGAAGCATTAGTGCAACCCTAATTTTGAATTTAGAATCATTATCGAGCATTATGCTCTCGTATGCGACCGAGGACGAACGTGCGTGTCATTACCTCGTTATTTTTGAGGTTTTATTATAATAACTAGTTTAATCCCACGACATCGTCAATATTAAATAATTCTATAGAGGACCAGAGTTCAAAATATTTAAAACATTGTCTTATAATTAATAAATAAACATCTTAACTAATGAAACATACTTCTCTAAAGCTCACAGAGTCAGTACAGATGTGGACGGAGTATTTAAGTATACCCTACCCTGCTCAGAAGAACTTACATGGGATAGTTAAATTAAGCGTGGTTAAATTAATGTGTGTTTGTAGGTATATAAGTGGTTAATATGACTGACGACCTCCGTGGCGCAGTGGGCAAATAGCCGGTTGAGACGAAGGAAGTAGTGGGTTCGATTCCCGCCGCGGAAAAATGTTTGCATGATCTACAGATATTTGTTCCGGATCTGGTTGTTTTTCTATATATTATAAGTATGTATTTACAAAAAAAAGTATATAAGTATTCTATCAGTTATCTGGTTCCCATAGTACAAGCTCTGCTTAGTTTGGGGCTAGATAGCGCTGTGTGAAATGTATGGTAAACATTATTTATTGAATTAACTACTTGTATGTATGTCTTTAATGTTTAGTTTGCGTGTGTGATTATGGTTGCTGTGTAATTTATATTTATTGATTGATTGACAGAAAATACTTTATTGCTCTTATAAAACTAGTACAAAGGCTGTGGAACGCTTTACCTTTCTCTATTAGATCATCTAAATTTCTTCCTCTCTTTAAAGCTAAGGTATACAACCATTTCCTTTCTTTGTCTACGCACTGCTAGTTTATCGTTATGTTTATCTCCTTTACAGTAGTTTATATATAAGTATATATTATAATATTTGTAAGTACATATTTAGTTTATTAGTAAGTATAGGTAGTTTATGTAGGTTTATGAACATATTCGTAGATACACCGCCGCCTTTTTGATTTTGTTTTGTCCAGTCCATCCAAAGGTTGTCTGGAAGAGATCGCTTTTAGCGATAAGACCGCCCATTGTACTTACCTTAATTTTTGTGTATTGTTATTGTATTTTTAATTTTGTTGGTGTGCAATAAAGAGTATTCTATTACATATATTCTAAAGGCGATCTTAATGCTAAAGAGCATTCTCTTCCAGATAACCTTTGTGTATTGTAGATAAAGATGTGTAGGTATTGCACAGAAAAGGGAACAAATGAAAATTTGCACAGGACTAATAAAAATAGCATAATATAGGTATGTAACTATAACTACCGAATTAAACCTATTTAAATTATTTATATGATTAAACTATACCGATATGAAATAAAATATATACTTAACAATAGAAGAAGTGATAAGGAAAGATTTTTATTGTAATTCTTTATTATAAAAATCATGGTCATAGTGCGATAAGTGATTTATGTCGTTAATCTGTAAGTATTTGAATTATAAAATGTAAATCCTTTATTAGCTGTAAGTTTTATAGTATTATACACCTGTATTATACTAAGAGCTGTGGATTTTATTCGAAATAAAATAAATAAATAAATGTATGTCTTATCATTACGAATAACTTAGAACCTGCATAATACAACTTTTGAAACTATCATGGTTATGAACACTATCTACTTGTTACCGTCATATTTAAACTTGCCGCTTAAAGGCTATTTTGCCGTTAAAATTCTGGCTATGGATATTGAACTCTTTTCTCCCACCTATTTCTCCCTTATCAGCGTCCGCAAGCAACATGAGCGGAAAGAGGTTAAATAGCGAATCAGGCATCCGCCATTGAGATCACATTTGACCAGCGTTGTGAGAGAACAAAAAATACAAAATATATTACAATTGCTTAACTGTTGGTGTTTTAAGACTATAAAGGTGCTGTCGATTGTGAAAACGGACAGTGAAGACCAAACGAGGTGTGATTTGTGGTGATAAAGTGGCTGGCTGGCCAAGTCGAAGAAACCGCGTGGTCCAAAGCCTTGAAGACTTCGTACCTGGATTGGACCGTCCGAAAGTGCTCCATCATCGCCATATTGGAAAAAGATAGGATGCTGCCCACACATTTTCAACTCCTACAACATCCTTGTTTTCATTCCTTTGTTCGGGTTATCCATAACCAACTTTTTAGATAAAACATTTTCATAAAGCTGAACCGTAGCCTCGCATAACCTCGGTTTTCGAGTCACCGCTCTAAGCCCTTAGAGGTCTGGTTGGCTGAAAATTAATTTAACATCCATACCTTCATGGTCAATTCCCGTTAAGATGCATAAGCACTAAGTTATTTTTTTAAGCTCCCTGGCGCTAACACTATTGTACTAAAAACGGAATATTTACGGAAGTTTTTGAGTATACCGATATTTCGACGCAGTTGCATACGCCACTCAAAAACTCACAAATCATGGTAAATATCCCATTTTTAGTACAAATAACCTGCATAATCTCTCAGATAAAATTTCTGAATATACAATATGTAACAAAAACCCTGTCGGATTTTTAAGGGTGTGATATAGTATCGATATTTCGTCACAATCATGTAATTCTATTACAGAAAAAAAAAATACCCGACTAAATTTCATTATTTGGCGCTCAAAAATTAAAACTTACATCTGGCAACACCGGAGACGGTGACCGCCCTTTAAACGACGAAGACACGTGCCTGCGCACGTGTCTTTTGTTTTTTTTGTTGACGATTGTAGTCAAGAAACAATAAGTTTATTGCAGCTCTGAAAAGAACTTGGGTTTAGCTCTGAAAAGAACTTGGAGTTAGCTCTAACAAGAGCTTAGGTAGGTATTGCTAGTTATGTAGAAGCACGTCAACTTGATCAAGACTTCGGCGGTCGTGTTCCTCGTGTCGACCTCCAACTTCAATGCACCTTCGACACCGTTTTATAACGTTGGCACGCACTTTTCGCAGCACACTTGTATCAGATTTTATTGACTCAAAAGCCGCGACGATTCGAGTTCGCATTTCCACTTCCGAGTCACACAGCTTATTAAACACAACTTGTTTGACGTGCCCCCACAAATAAAAGTCTAATAGAACCACATTGAACGATGGAAAGCCACGTTTAAATCGTCCAACTCTTCACTAAGCTCTTCGCGCAAAAACGCCAAGTAGTTCGTACCGCTCATAAAACGATTTAAAAAATACGGACCAATGATTCGATCTCCGAGTATACCGGCCCACACGTTAATACGCCAACGATGTTGGAAATGGCTTGGTTTAATAGCAAACGGATTTTCCATTGCCCAAACGTGTTCATTGTGCGAGTTAAAAACACCGTTTCTCTTCTCTTGCAAACATAGTAAGTCGGCGGCGGCAATCATAATTACAAGAGTTATAAATTTTTATAGATAGGTAGTTTTAATTTCGTAGTTTAGTTCAAAAAGAAAGAAACGGTACAATAATCCTCAATGCATACCGAACGCAAAGACAATGCACATTGCACGTGTCATAAAGCTAGTTATCAACTACTTACTTTTGTTCATTCTCTGTTTATTACAGTTACTATAACTGTTTACTTCATTCTCGCTCGGTCCACAGCTGAATATCGAGAGTTGACAACTCGGTAAAATTTGCCTATTTGGGGGGTAAAATTCAGATAATTCTTGAAATTAGAAATGAAATAACTTTCAAGTTATTTGATACATATGTTTTTTATCATCTGCCCGACTTTAATTTTTATGACGGAATACGCTCTTCATGGATCCGACGGGGTTTTTGTTACATATTGTATATACTTTACTATACTTTTTTGTAAATACGCGGTGATTTCACGAACCGGAACGGCGTTCCAGTATGTTCCGGTCCTTTTCGAGCACTGGTTTATATAAAAAAAGGTTTTGTTAACTCTGCTGTAAGCTCCATTTGCCACACAAGGCCTTCCAAAGAGCATTGTGATTGAGAGTACCTGACTATACTCTACTTATGATTTTTTTGTGTAAATTGTATTTTATTTTATGTTTATTTTGGTGGTTGTGACTGAGTTCGCTGTTGGGGATATTATTATTAGCTTTGCTAATTAATCTAAAAAATATCTAAAGGGGATTATATTTTGTAAACTTGCCTATCTTGATTAGGAATTATAAATTATAAATTCCAGGCATTTTACTTATCAGTTCATGTTTCAATTTCAAGATTGTAAATTCTTAATCTATAAATATATAAAACAAAGTCGGGTTAGTTACACCATTTATAACTCAAGAACGGCTGGACCTATTTTGATGATCTTTCATTTGTTGGATTTGTCTCCGCCCCGAATAGCAGAATAATTATTAACAAATTGGAAAAATTCACGCATACATATATTTTTTCATACATAGATGCAGCGAATGGCCGATTGACAATTCTACCGATGACGTAAATTGGCAGCCCGCGTCATATGAATGTCAAGGCGGTACGAAGTTCGCCAGGTTAGCTAGTAAATAATTTAAAAAAAAATTGTGTCTGTTTTTTGTGAATGAATGCAGTGTTATCCTTTAATTGATTGTGCAATTAGCTTTCATACTTACTGTAACGTATTAATTGCTCTTGTATAAAATTATGTGAAATTAAATTAAATATTATTACATTAATATTATTATTGTTATTATTATTTATTATGGTCGTAACAATCTTTAGTTTAATATTAAAATATAAATAAAAGAATACGTCAAATGTTACTTGAAATAAATAAATAAATAAAATTAACACGATACCAAAGAGGTACATATAAACCGTCCTATCAAGGGATATGCCATAGTAATTTCCACTGTATCTCACTCGGTTGCATTACGTGTAATCTGATAGCTAATCGAATACTTGCCTTCAGGCATCATGGCATCCTTAGGGAATCTGTTTATCAGCTATTTTAGGTAAATGACCTAGGGAAGCCGTAAAGTCTAAATAAAGTAGGTTTAAATTACATATTTCATAGCACCTTGTACTTATAATTTAATCTTTCTTTTAACAGGTATTTAGCATCACCTCCGGGCGCCATGTCAAATCTAATCCATTAATATAATGATTAAATACATAATTACAGATGTTAGCTAGTTAATCATTTGATTGATTGAGATTTCATAATTTTAAAGGTCAGTTGAGAAAGTTAAAGTACCTATCGCCGTTGTAAGTGTACAGCCATTTTAAACTTTTGATCTATTTATATAATGTACGATTAAAATTGTCATAAAATTAGATTTGTCATAAAATTGGACGAAAAAGGTAATACCATTGACAAAGCCTAGCTTGCATAACGATCGGTAAATGTAATTAGCAACTAAACATGTTTAAATTTGAAGTATTTGTATCGACTACTGAATTAGCGACGATCCCTAAACGTAATTAGCGTAATTAACGTTTTTTCAATCCAGTCTATCCAAAGGTTGCCTGGAAGAGATCACATTAAGCGAAAAGGCCTCCATTGTACCACAACGTATTAGTCTTTAAGTTTTATAGGTTATTGTAATTTGGTGTAAAAATACAGAATTATCTGTTTTATTCTATTCGAATTAGCGACTAAATATTTGTGTGATTTGTCTCTAATCTTGGTTTCTCTAATGTCAGTAGTTAATTATTAAATAAATATAAATAAATATTGCTGTACATTTCACACACTGTCAACTCTCATACATGATGAAGAATTTAACTTACGCCCAGCTACGAAGTAGGCTTAGATAAAAAGTCCCGATTCTTAATCTACCTATATCAACTGTACATAGTAAATACCAACATCAATACATACCATACGTACCAACAATCCCTTCAACAACAGACAAGGTAGAATGGTAAAGCGACATTACTCACCACAGACTTGACATCAAAAAGCGCGCGAAGCCACACGATAGACAATTTCGCGCGCCAAAGATCCCAATCTGTCCGTGGCCACGTGACGCCGGCGGCCGGCCACGTGACCATGTTTGTTCGATCCTCCCTTTATTAACTCCAGCATCAAGTCAAGGGCTTGGGGGTTTAAACTAATAATAATCGATTTATCGTTCGGTGAGCCTCAAGCCGCAAAATACCTAATAGACTGAACATATATGAACAAAATGCATAACCTACCATATATATCTATAGGTACTACAAGTACTTAAATAATATACTACTAGCTAACTCGCCACGGCTTTGCATGTAGCTTCCTATTATTGATCCTAGTCGACCTCCGTGGCCCAGTGGACGAATAGCCGGCTGAGACGCAGCAGGTTGCGGGTTCGATTCCCGCCGCAGAACAAATGTTTGCATGATCTACAAATATTTGTTCCTAGTCTGGTTGTTTCTTTATGTATTATAAGTATATATTTACAAAAAAAACCGTGTACTTATAAGTATTCTATCAGTTAATTCGCTTTTAGCGATAGGGCCGCCCATTGTATCTAAGATTTAAAAGTGTATTTTGTTTTATTTGTTTCTATTTTAATGATGTGCAATAAAGATATTAACTATCTGTGGCACTAACTTTTTCAATTAATTTTAAGCTTACATCTTCAATTTCATAGTCATATTTTCTTTCAATAACTAAAAATAAACAGCTATATAACCTTGTGCTAATAATCAGCTATACATCTATGTCTAATATCGCAGGGTGTGATCTGTAATGTCAACAGTGGAGTATTGAGTGACACTTGACATTCGCGCGACATAATCCGTACCGTGGCTCGTAGAACAGGACTGGTGAGGATACGGTGTTTTGACTTCAGTGGGGAAACATAAATAAATATTGCTGGACATTTCACACAGCGCTATCTAGCCCCAAACTAAACAGAGCGTGTACTATGGGAACCAGATAACTGATAGAATACTTATACACTTTTTTTTGTAAATACATGCTTATAATATATAGAAAAACAACCAGACCCGGAACTCTCTATGATCTGTAGATCATGCAAACATTTGTTCCGCGGCGGGAATCGAACCCACTACCTCCTGCGTCTCAGCCGGCTATTCGCCCACGGCGCCACGGAGGTCGCCAAATTATAAAAAAATCATTTATATCTCAAAACAATCAATATACATATGTATAACAGAACATATTATAATGGTGACCTGTAATACAAGTTTTCTAAACCTATCTCAGGCACCAGTCCCTCACGAAACAGGTTTCTATTTAGGCTTGCTAAAAATGTAATCAATAAGTTAACTTCCTTCCTACCTACTGTAACATAACTTGCCTACTTTTATATCTTTTGTAAAACCTATTTGTGATGGGAAAATAAACGTTTTTATTTATTTATTTATATTAAACTTAATTAAAATACAATTATGTATATAATGGCTTGTATAGGTGAGCATTGGCGTGCAGTACCTGCACTAAGTACGAGACTGTAGGCACTGCTTTACCTTCCATACATAAATCAGTTGTTTAGCCATGTTGGTAAGGTTATATAATAATTAGATTTTAATTGTAATTGTGTATTATACTATGCTATTTTATTTTATAATAAAGTTAGATTATTCATTTATTACAGTAATATAATAATGATTTCCATTTAATATTATAAATATGTATGCAAAAAACTATATAGGTAATTAGAAAACCTATTCACTTACTTTATTTTTTATTTAAACCTTAGTCCAAATATTCTTGATAACTATTTATATTGGTTCGCACGATTCAGGCCTGGTCTAGTGTGATGATCGCTGATCCAACATAATAACAAAAATAATATAGTGAATAAGTTCTCAGCGTTTAACACATGACCTAGATAATAATAATAGAGATTATGATGTATAAATCACAATGATGTCCATGCCACTTTCAGTTGCGCATATCTGTGTCACTTGAATGTTGTTTACACTGAATTGGATGAGCCAAATGTTACAAAACTACCCGCACTTAGCTTTTATTTTGTACAAACTTTCGTATCACTTTTAACTTTGTTATTAGTACGAATAGCCCGAAAAATTTATAAACTAATTTTTTTAAGTTTCTGTATAAGTGAATGTAATTCTTTGAGCAAAATAAATATCTTAAACGTAATGTATCTGTGCTGTATATAAAATATTTATTTTCAAATAGATTGTTGATTGTTCAAATTAATTGTTTAAAGTTATTTGAGAATTTTAAATGTTTTTTAAATGATTTTTTATATGATTCTGTTAAAGAGTAATATCGAATAAAAAATATTAGTGTAAAAATAGGTATTTTACCCTATCCAAAAACATTGTACATTCGTACATCGGTTGCCAAACTGGGCATTTAAACGAGTGTTGATTTTTGTTCTCAACGTCAAGGGTCCCGAATACTGCCAATCCTCAGTTCCCATGGAACACCTCGTCTCTTGGGAGTGGATGGTAACCTTGTTAGCATCCTTCGATTGGGTATGAATATTGGGTGCTTAATTTCATAACATATTTAAAGCTTGCAAAACATTTCTGCGAAAAAAACACATAATAATTTATTTTATTTTATGTATTTTAAACTTAAATGTTTACTTTGTGCCACAAAATTGCCCGCATACATTCGAGAAGATTAATTAGTTAAGTAGAAGAGAAGATTAAGTAATTGTATGAACGTAAGAAGTTATGCTTCTTTGGCGTAACAGAACAAAAATAGCTAAAGATTTCATCCACAACTCTTTGTTTGTAAAAGGAATGATAAATGAATAAATATCGTTATGAGGTTTTACGGAAACTTGAGAGACAGTTATCAGCTAACTTCATCCATTCTTCTCTTCTTTGTTCCACGACCTCCGTGGTGCAGTGTGCGAATAGCCGGCTGAGACGCAGGAGGTAGCCGGTTCGATCCCCGCCGCGGAACAAATGTTTGCAAGATCTACAGATATTTGTTCCGGGTCTGGTTGTTTCTCTATCTATTATAAGTATGTATTTACAAAAAAAAATGTATATAAGTATTCTATCAGTTATCTGGTTCCCATAGTACAAGCTTTGCTTAGTTTGGGGCTAGATAGCGCTGTGTGAAATGTCCAGCAATATTTATTTATTTATTTATATTTATATAACTACTATATATATATTTTACATTGCAATTTGAGACGGTTTTTCGGTATTAATGTGAACCTAATTAAAATCGCCCATTCATCTGGTTCCATTCCTTTCTTAAACCACGTTAGGTTCCCACTCCGTCTCCCGGGACCGAGTCGCTGAGATGTTAAGCTTGTTATGACCCTCCTACGGAATTGTGGTTTCCGCAAATTCAGTAATCTAGTTTCACAGAGCAAGGGGTGCATACGAATTTATGAGCTTATTTAACGACCTCTATGGCATAGTGGAGTAGTCTTAATGAACTGGTATCCAACTTACACAAGTAACCTTTTAACAAAAATATAACCAACTTAACCAAGCTACGGAACTGATTTTGATGAAATTTCTATGAGACCATATTTAGTATCCTTTCAAATAAAAAAAAAATCAAATCGGTTGATAAATGACGGAGTTCTGAGGTAATAACAAACATAAAATCGAATTGTGTCCCTATAAAATTTGAGGGTTGTCCTCGATTTGTTTGGGATCCCATCATCAGATCCTGCCATAGTGCCAATGTATCTACCTTTTTAAACAAAAAATAATTTATCGAATCGGTCCAGGCGTCTTCGAGTAATCGGGGAACATACATAACGAATTGAGAACCTCCTTCTTTTTTTGAAGTCGGTTAAAAACCAGGAACAAGGGAAGTCAATTCAGGAGGCAAGATGAAATTAAAATTTGGAGCAGAACAGCAGGAGCCAGAAAGAATTGGAAAAAGTTGAGGGAGGCCTTTGCCGAAAAATGGCAAACAGATAAAGTTGTTGATTTCAACAAAACCTGATTATTCAAGTAGTTATAGGTTCAATGTACTAAACAATATGTCTGAATAAAGGTTATATTAAAATGGCACAGTGGGCGAGTCGCAGACTGAGATGCTAGAGGAAGCCACGGGGTTTTTTTAATTCGATATAATGGCACTACAAGAAAACGCATAAGACAGCTAAAATGGCAGTGGGCAGGACATATCTGTAGATAGACGATAGGTGGAAGAAACTGGTGACAGAGTGGATCCCACTAGAAGGAAAAAGGAAACAGGGTAGACCAAAAAAGGAGATGGAGAGATATTTTCACACAACGATGTGGACCGGTATGGATGAGAACAGCGAGAGAGAGGGTATATGGAGGGATTTAAGGGAGGCCTACGCCGTGGAAGCGACTATTGCGGAAGAAATAGATATTAATCATATTATAATTAGTAGGTACCTATGTAAATAAAAGTGATTAAATAAGTAATGTAAGAATATGCAGTAGAAATAAAGGCTTTTTTATTTTATTTATTTTTAATGGCACCAACTAATAAAAAAGAAAAAGACGTCTATAAAGTTAAGAAGCTTCAAGAGTAGTAGAAATACTTGTGTAGTGCTACCACCATACCTATTTCTGCCGTCAAGCAGCATTGCTGCGGGTATGGTTGCCGGCAAAATTACAGGCACATGGCTTTACTTAGGATTTTTTAGAAAATTGCCTCATAAGTAACGCTTTATAAAAACGTGCCCTACGATGCACAGCACTGCGTTCATCTACTTGAGGCATACAGAAGCCTCGTGTGCCTGAAATTTAACCGGTAACGATACCCTTCAAACCGAAACACAGCAATGCTGCTTCGCGGCAGATATAAGTTTGATGGTAGTAGTTCCCCGTGCGAGCCCTCTCACAATAAACTCTACTACTCTTAATCACAAGAACCTCTTATGTTATTTAACTTTATTGTTAACTAGCTTCCGCCAGCGGCTTCGCACGCGTTATTTGTCACTAAAAAGTAGTCTATGTGTTAATCCAAGTAATAATATACGTACATACCAAATTTCATCGAAATCGGTTCAGCCGTTACGACGTGATTGAGTAACAAACAAACAAGCATCCAAACTTTCGCATTTATAATATTAGTGTGACCATAGACTAAACACAAATTAGTTATGTTTGCCGATTATTACCTCTCTAATTTGCAAGTGGCCAGAACCAGGCCTCTTGCCATATATCACACTAATATTATAAATTCTCTGTTTTTTTATACCTCTAAGGTAGCAAACAAGTATACTGTTCACCTGATGGTAAGCGGTTACCGTAGCCTGTGGACATTTGTAACACCAAAGGTATAACTCGCGCGTTGCCGACCCTCTAAAATTGTCAAAACGTCTTTTTTGAAGAACCCCACACTGTAATCCCTGGGGAAAACCTCGGCAGGGAGACCATTCCACAAACGAAGTGTTCGCGGAAGGAAATTCCTCTGGAACCTCACGGTGCGCCACCACATCGTCTCCAAGATGTGTGGATGGATTTCCTGCCGATGGCGAGCGGTGCGATGATAAAAGGAACCTTCAGGCACCATGTCAAACAACTCCTCAGAACCCAACCCATTATACCTAGTCAGGTCATAAATTCTGTCACATGTTTAATATAAAATAATTGAAACAAGTTTATTCATTATGTAACCATTTATATACCAAAATGAACTTAACAAAACATAGATTCTTATGACACTAAAGTTTATTCAAAATGACCTCCGTGATTTTGAATACAGGCCTTCAATCTGCGCGGCCAGTCGTCTATCGCAGCACGAACGAGGTCCATGTCAATATCGGCGGCTGCCTTAATCAAGGATGTCTTTAGTGACTCCAAATTGGGATGAGGCTTTGAGCACGCCTTTTCCTCCAAGTGTTGCCATATCTTGTAATCTAACGGATTCAAATCTGGACTGGAGGAAGGCCAGTCTTCGTGCCGGATGAAGTCGATTTCATGCACCGCCAGCCAGTCTTGTGTGCTCTTCGCTCTATGAGCTGGCGCCGAATCTTGTTGGAATACCCAGTGCCTGTTATTGAACATGGTATGAGAAACAGGTTCCACAAGGTTCGTCAGGACTGTATTTTGATACACAACTGCATTCGTTTTTAGACCTTTCTCACAAAAATGTACCTCTGTTAAGCCCCAATAAGAAACTCCCAACCATACTATGAGTGAGGATGGAAAATGACCTCGTTGGACACGCGGAATACGGTTGCTCGCTTCTTCACTACTGTGTGCGTACACCTTATCATTTTGTTTGTTGTAGCTCTCTTCTACGGTAAAATTTTTTTCATCCGAAAAAAGAATTTCCCGATATTTTTTTCCCGCGTACCGCTTCAACAAAGTGCGGCATCTCTTCAGTCTCAGGTCCATTAGACGAGCATTCAAACGATGTCCTGTTTTTCTTAGATATGCCCGAAGCCCTAAGTCTTCATTTAACACCCTTTTCACCGTGGTTCTGCTTAACCCCATCTGAAGGGCCAACAGTTTCTGCTTACGTTTGGGATTTCTTTGAATTCGCGCCTTCACAGCTTTTATCACTGCTGGAGTCCTAACAGACCGAGGGCGACCACATCTTGACCTGTCATCTACACTAGAGTCTTTATTGTATCGTTTGATGGTGCGATACAACGAATCTTTTGGTTATATTCAAATTTTTCAGTATGTCAAAAATTTGAATTGGCGCATAACCGCAACGATGCAACGCAATAACTGCAACACGGTCTTCTTTAAGCGTCCACTCCATATTTAAAAATGAGTAAAATTCTAAAAAGTATACATTTTTATTTTCATGAACAATTCGAAATTCGAATTCTATAAACTTTTTTGTGGCCAGCATTCTAAAAGAAAAGTTTTTACTGTGTGACAATACTTATGACCTGACTAGGTACAAGCGGGGGAACACACACAGGGAAGCAAAATCACTCGTGAGACTCTGTCTGTCTGTTACATTTTCACGACTAAATGGCTGAACCGATTTCTATGAAATTTAGTATATAGAAAAATATGAAGTGGATTGAGACATGGGCTACTTTTTATTGACAAACCACACGTGCGAAGCCGCAGGAGGAAGTTAGTTGATAATATGGGAAACGTCGTGGGAAGTATTTTTACTACATCTTTCTATCAAGTTTTAATTTATTTTTAAGCTATTATTAAGCGCTACACATCATAAAAATTAAAAATCACTAAAGGCCCGGTCACACATTTTCAACCATTAGCCCATAAAAACTATTACAACCTCTAATTTCACCAAAAAACGTAAATAAATTACGAAAAGAGCAAACACGAATTAATATCTCTATCCTAATATTAACGTGATGATAATTACAGCTTTTAAAACCAGAGTTATATTAAAAGCGTTTTGGTCGAAGATATATCCTAATAGGGAAGGGTGTTGCCGACCTTTTGGATTGTTTTTCCGGCTAAAAATTACTTAGTTTAATAAAGTATGTAGGTATCTACCTACCGCATTTAAAAGGCTTGTCACTTTTTTTTTTAATCTGGATAGAACTTCGTTTGACCACAATCTTACCTGTTGGTAAGCGATGATGTGGTCTAAGATCTAAAAACTATATAAATGAATCCAAAATTATCAAAATAGTTCAGTTAAAAATTTTACGTCCCGTTTTACTATATTTGGAATCGATTTATAGGCCAATAATTGATGACATAAAAAAAAGATAACTGATTTTTCTCGAACTGCTAAATTATAATTCGTGATCATCATCATTCTCAGCTTGTAATCACCCTCTACTGGTGCTAAAGCCTCCTTCATTTAGTGCTTGTGATTATGTCTTAGGCAGATCGTATCCAGGTCTTATCTGCGATCCTTTCGATATCGACGGCCCATCTAGCAGGTGGTCTGCTAGCGTCTACTCTCCCTAAGCAATCATTCCATCAAGGCCTTAAGACGATATACAAGTTTAATTTCGGTGACGATTGGGCGGAGCATTCGGAAATGCAAAAAAGTGACAGTGCTATTTACTTGGGTGGAGAACGAGACAAACATGTATCATAGCCGCGCCGCATTGTCGCAGGAGTAAATGACGTAAGCGACAAAATATAAAATCTCGAATTGCATGAGAACCAACAAATTAAAAAAAAAAATGCTTTTCCATTAATTTAGGTACCATAATTACCTACATAATTATGTAAAAAAAGACTTTAAATCTTTTTTAGAGTCGGAGAATGAATGATATTAGTGTTTTAGAAGAGCCGATTTTGACAAATAATTGTATCGAGAAAAGTTTCACCAATTGCGTTTTTGACTTTCATTTATGTAGATCAAATCCTCAAGTCAATATTGCTTAAATATGAAATCAGTACCATTTTTCGTTATTGAATACGACACTTACTTAGCGGCTCAAATTGTTTTACATGTCGTCTTAATCGACCTGTCATAGTTATTTAACTAGAAAAAAATATGGCCATCACGGCTGATGTGAAACATTTAAATTGATGCTTATTGAAAGAATTTATAATTAAACTAGCTTCCGCCAGCGGCTTCGCACGCGTTGTTTGACAACAAAAAACCTATGTATTAATCCAGGTTACAATCTACGTACATACCAAATTTCATCGAAATCGATTCAGCCGTTACGACGTGATTGAGTAACAAACAAACGAATAATAACTAAAAAAATATCCAAACATTCCCATTTATAATATTAGTGTGAAGTGTGATAAAATCGTTTATCTTAAACTTACGCAAAACGGCCCAAAGGCTCAAAGTACTTGGGACTTGGGAAAAGTAATCCGAAACATCGGACATATTACCTCTATATATAATAGACATCGCCTATTGGACGCATGCCGTCACGGCGTGTCGGCTTACGAATCGGTTTTACTGCCAAGGCACGGCAATAGATGTTTCACATCAACAATATCCGGTTTTTCGTAATCGAGAATCTGACTTTGCCGGCTTTTTCGGTAACATCAAGATTGTTCGACTTTCCTGACATTTGAAAACTTAACCCTAAAACGCACACGTATCATTATGTTTGTATTGTTTTATTCGTTTTAGCCGACCTAAGGTTAAGTTGGGTCACGACTTACCCCAATTAGGGGTGATTAGGAATAATTTATAGTGTGTTCGTTCGAAACGCGGCAACCTTTGAGGTTGTCGTGGCGCCAAAACTTTTATTTTTAATTTTTAAGCAAAAGTGTTGATTTGCGAACATGCTTCTCGGAATGTGAGAATTTTAGGGGCGATTGTACGATAACCTTCATACTTTTACACTTTCTTTAGAAATAAATTATACTCTTTTTAATATAAATTAGCAGCATTGCTGTGTTTCGGTTTGAAGGGTATGGTTGCCGGTGAAGTTCTATATTTGTATTTGTTTATTCGGTACTTTTACTTTCTATTTAATATTAGGTTGGGGAAAAAGTCTCTTCGCATTTTTTAAGAAAATTCAAAACATTTTTTAATATAGTTTATTTACATTTAACTAAAGTATGTAGGTACCATTTTGTTCGATAACTTTTTGCCATCTTGTAGGTAGGGATATGATCCCTTTGCTATAGAATTATTGGGGCTTCGGATCAAAATACCGCGACAAGTGGTTTTGGCAGATCTCTCGTGATGTTAAACTGACACTGCCTAAAGAATTCTGAAGAGACCAAAACAGGTGGAAATCTGAAGGTGCACGGCGGATGCATTAACACCTCCCAGCCAAACTCTCTTAATTTTTGCTGAGTGGCTAAAGATGTGTGAGGTCTAGCGTTATCATGATGAAAAACCACACCCCTTCTGTTGATTAATTCCGGCCGCTTTCTCTCAACTTCTTACTTTAATCTCATCAGTTGTTCGCAGTAGAGTTCAGAATCGATGGTCCTGCCTGGTGGTAACAGCTCATAATGAATAATGCCCTTCCAATCCCACCACACACACAGTATCACCTTGTTGCGAGTTAACCCGGGTTTCGCCAGTCTGTGAAGCCTGACCGGCCTTTGACCACGATCTTTTTCGCACGTTCTTGTCGTACGTGATCCACTTTTCATCACCAGTTATCAGCTTCTTCAAAAATGGTTCGGTTTCATTACATCGTAATAAAGAATCACAAATGAGTACACGGTTCATTAGGATTCTTTCAGTGAGCTCGTGGGGTACCCAAATGTCGAGCTTTTTTGTGTACCCATTTTTTTCCAAATGCGCCAAAACTGTTTTGTGGTATATTCCCAGTTCTTTAGCTACGTCGTAAACACTGATATGCCGATCTTGCTCCACTTTTTAAAAAATGGCATCACTTTTATCCGTAATAGGGCGACCAGAGCGACGTGCATCTTTGACATCAAAATTTTCGGATTGAAAACGCTTAAACCAAATTTGTGCTACTCTCACAGACACTGCACTAGGTCCATAAATATCGCAAATTTTTTTCGCGGCTTGCGTTGCATTTTTATCTTTTTGTAGTAAAATTTTATAATGTATCGAATTTCTTCATTAGATTCACTCATCTTTACAGTACGAAAAACAAATAAAAATCACACATTTTCCTAATTTGAATTTGGAATTATCTTCTTCAAAATTTAAGCTTTGAATGATACCAAAACCAGCCAGATACAAATAGTAAATATATTTTATTACAAGTTCATACATACTATAATGCGAAAAGACTTTTTCCCCAACCTATTATTTAAAAAAACACAGTATTTATTACCGTACCTAGGTTTGTCTTAGTGTTTAGAAACACACGAGCCAGTAACATAATTACATTTAAAAGTGTATTCAGTAAAGTTCTCATTATAGAATTAGTATATTTTTTAGTATTTTTTATGCTACATGAAGATGGAACAAATATATGGCCCACCTGATGTTAAGTGGTAACCATCGCCTATAACAGAGAATTGCCTCGTAGGTCACGCACCTTAGAAACGTGCCCAACGATGCACTGCCTTTCGTCATTCAACTTGAGGCATACAGGTGTAAACCCTCATGTACCTGTAATTTTACCCCTTACCCTTCAAACCGAAACACAGCAGCACTTGGTGGCATATAATAGGTATGGTGGTAGTATTTCCCCGGACGAGTCCTTTCACAAGAAACTTTACTATTCTACTATCTACTATAATTAAAATAACAACAGTAATATTTTATCCGTCATAAGATCAAAGCAATCCACTATTCAAACAAGAAGTCCATCAACCCCAAGATTATAATCCCTATAAATCATTTAGCATATTTCATATCGAGTTTAGATAGAGGATTTGCATCCCAGCCGATTTTACCCTACTTTATGGGTACAGTGGGGTACAATCGGTCTCAAAGTACCCCAGAGTGCCCCATAGTCATACGCACGCTTTACTAATTGAGCCATTTCACAGATAAGTAGATAAAACACGGTATAGGGCAGAACTCTAAATTATACGTATAACCCATTTGCATATAATAACTATGGGGGTGACATATTCCGTACCCCATTCCGAAACATCACAACTGCCGCGTCAACTAAACACATTTTCGGCTTTAACTCTTTTGCACAGAGTGGAAATTTCCTTGTGGTTTTTTTGAGTTGTGGGGTAAAATGAGATATGGTGGCCCCCCGGGAATCGAAGCCGCGACAATACCGCATGCTTAATACAGTTATGCAGATTCGGTAATGATGCTCCGTTTGGCTTTATTTAACTGGTTTTTATTCTGGTATCGGATGGATAAATTGTTGCTCGTGGATTATGATTAGTCATACTCATAATCAAGTATCTGTATGCCTCAAGTTGATGAACGCAGGGTAGTGCATCATAGGGCACGATTCTAAGTTCCGTGACCTACGAGGCAGTACTTTGCTATAGGCGATGGTTAGTAGTAGAAAGACAGTCATGACTCATGAGTGGTACGTGATCCATCACTATGGGCCTGAAATAAGGCTCACGGTTGCTCAGCGAGCTATGGAGGGAGCTTGCTTAGAATTCTCAACGACATCGAATCGTAGAGAACGATAATGTTACACAAGTTAAAGCAGATATAAAAATGAAAGACGAGGAGGTGGCCCTTCCTCAATCGAGCCCTCACATTGATGAGTTGTCGAAGAGACTTAGTTCTGCGGCATACGCAGTCAAAAATATCCGTCTTTTTACAGACGTAGACACAGCTAGACTAGTTTACTTCAGCTACTTCCACAGCATTATGTCATACGGTATACTGCTGTGGGGGAGTGCTGCAGATATAAATACTGGAAGAGACATACAGAAGAGGGCTGTTTGTGCAATTTATAAGATAGATAGATATAGACATTTATTTCGACACAAGTAACAACCACACAGAAACTACATACAGTGGATAAGTAAAGACAGACAATTAAATAAAGACGATAAAATACAGACAATTAAAAACACGTTACTTAAACAAAAAATAATAAATAATACCAAAAATACGTACCTAGTCACTATGAGCCCTGTGCCGAAAAAGGGGAATGGCTCAGCATTATACTGAACAATAAACTTATTGCTCAGCGCTGGGCTTTATGTATAACATGGGCCCCGAGAATAATTACGCCATAAGTTTAAAGAAAAGGATCATTAAAAAGAACAACCAGTCTTGTTTCTTGCCTTTCTTTCCTGGCTTGGTCGCAAAGGAACAGACAGTAAAATTGACGTTTCTAAGTGATCCTTGTGATTTTAATGAATAAATAAAAATAAGAAATAAAAATATTTTGATAAAGAGATTCGTAGAGATAACAAAGTCCCTGACGAGCCCTGTCCCTGAGAGAATTAGCAAGCTGAAGTGGCAGTGGGCGGGGCAAATAGCTCGAAGAACTGACGGCCGCCGTTGGGGATAGAAAAGTTCTCGAGTGCCTGGACATCCACTGCTGAACACCCACTTTCCAAAGCGACCGATCTTGCAGCCGGCACCCAACGGCTCCCAGCAACCTTTATCATATCGTCCTTTCATCTAGTGGGGGACCTCTACATACCAAATTTCATGAAAATCGGTACAGCCGTGAAAACAAACAGAAAAAGAGACAGCGAGTTACTTTCGAATCTATAATAGTGGATGTGAGATAGAATGTTTAATCCAAAATGTTACACATTAGAAAAATTGGACATAACCAACGATTGCCCCGGGTAGGCCCAGAACTTTTATGGTCCGTAAAAGAATCAGCCGCGGGCGTCGCACGCGCACTTCTAATGACTAATAACAAGCGATCAATAGGTATAACATATTCTGTTTGTCGTTTTGAAACGAAGCTTTCTCTTAAAACAAATATAAACATTAAACTAACCTAACCTGTCCACGCGGTTCGTCATTTAAAACATCACCTTCAGCGCAGTCGGGTACAAAGTAGCCATCTCATTAATTAAATGAAAACACGGGTAGGGCTAATGACTAGTATTGTTGTAAAATAGGTGTTTTTTCAAACTCATTATCATAGAAAATTTTAAATTTTCAACTCAAAAATATCAATGAAACAGACTGTGTAAAATAGGTAAACAAATCATATTCATTCATCATGTATTGGATAAATATTCAAGCTACCAATATGAAACCCACCTTTAAAATCAGTTAATACGATTCCGGATCTGTGTTTTAAATTAATGTCGGACATAACAAATACGTTGTATAACAAATTTCATCTAAATCATTCTAGCGGTTAGACGGTAAAAATTTAGTCTATGTCATCCGGACCATAATAACGAAGCGATTGACACCTCATTCATCAAAATCAGATGAGTAGTTTAGGCGCTCGTAAAGCATAAGCTTCCTTTTGGCTTTGCCGTAGTCGGGCAAAAAGAATAACCAGTCTTGCTACTTGCCTGATTCTTTTCCGGCTTGGTCGTGGAGGCGATAAAGTTAGTTTTTCAAAATTATTCTTGTGATTTCAATCAATGAATGAATTGAATTTCAATTAGGAGCTGACACCAATCTACTAGTGGTTCGCCCCGAACTGAGATCTCGCAAGTCTCCGATTAAAACAAAAAATATGATTTGTAATATTTGACTATCAAAATAGTGCCACGAAATAAATAACCACCAGGTAACGGAAGTTCATGTTATTTTTTTCATGTTATACTTTTTTGGGGTACAAATTGCAGTTATTCTGGATTTCAGACTTTTGCCTATATTTGTGTCACTTAACCTACACGCATACCAAATTACTGCACTGTGGGGTCACTGGTGTACCCTGTGAATTTTGTCAAAGTTCGGTTTTTAGTATGGCAAAAAAACTATAAGGATTTTACTAAAAATAAAAACGAAGTCTAAATGTACTAATAAAGACGTTTCATTTGACGTCTCACTTGACCTAATAGTCTCATTTTTTTTTATCGTCTTAAACTCCAATATCTCAACAACCCCGGAACATTTTTAGCTCATTTAGTCACATCAAAATTGTGCCATCACTACCTATATATCAAATTTCACGATGATCGGATCAACGCTTCGAAAGTTATCCTCGGACAAACAAACATACATACATACAACGCATATTTGCCAAGTTGATTTAGATTAGATCTTGCTTCGCTTGATCAATTAGTACCATCTCTACCATCTTTTTAAGTAGCAACACCTTTTGTAAAACGTTGCAATGGGGTAGTTCTGTTAGCAGAAGCTATATAAAAAAGGCTTATCAATATCAAATCAAATGTTTTTAATCATTAAAATCAGAAGGATCACTTTGTAACGTCAATTATACTGACTGTTTCTATTTAGGTTTGACAGTACTTAAATGACAGCTGTCACTCTCTGTCTGTCTAAACAAAAAACAGGCAATAATTTAATTTCTTATCAAACCTAAATGTATAAATATTTATTTTGTATAATACTAGTTGACCCGGCGAACTTCGTACCGCCTGGACATGCATATGACGCGGGCTGCCAATGTACACACGGCTACACATCAAGCTATACATATCCAGTCTATGCTGACCTCTCATTGTACGGAAAACCAACACAATGCGAGGTCAGCTTATACTGGAAATAAGCTTGAGGTGTAGCCGTGTGTACATCACCCCGTAAGAATTGTCAATTGGCCATCATTAGCTGCATCTATGTATGAGAAAATGAATTTTCTTCATAATTTATTTTTGCACGTATTTTTCCGATATTTTAATAGTTATTCTGCTATTCAAGGCGGATACAAATCCAACAAATCAAAGATCATCAAAATCGGTTCCGCCGTTCTCGAGTTAAGAATGTGTTAATTGGCACTTTTCTTACAGTCTCTATTTGAGGGGAAGATACTCTGCCTATATGAAATAAAAAAAGGCAATGATTTAAGTGCTTTCCGTCCTAGATCAATAATGTTTATTTATACTATACTAGCTGACCCGCCCGCGGCTTCACACGCGTGGTTTCTCAATAAAAACATTACTCTCCTGTGCAGTCGGATAAAAAGTAACCTATGCCTTAATCCTGATCACAGTCTATCTATATACAAAATTTTATGGAAATCGGTCCAGCCGTTCTTGAGTTATGGTGTAACTAACCCGACTTTGTTTTATATATTTAAAGATTTCTGTATGTAGCGCAAGCTTATATTTCATTTATATAATTTTGATTTCTGTTTAGAAGTTGTCCAGCATTTATTTATAATGTAAGTACTAAAATCAGTGGAAACTTAATTAAAATATGTACTAATCTTAAATTTGTTATTGTTAAATTATAGTTCTGTTGAATCCTAATAAAATAAATTTAGCTTGGTTTATGCAAACAGAATTGCCCCTTATACAGAAATCTAGATATATTGTTACGCCGAGGCTGTTAAACAATGAGTAATAATCGTAACTTCTCGAACGCTTTTGTCTTGCTGCGTTATTGTTGTTATTGTCTGCGGTTGCGCACAATGGAGTGGCCATTGTGTCGAGGGACCGACCCTTTTCCTGGAACGATCGAGATCCTTCTCGAACAATCGAAATGTGTGGATATAAATAGGCCGGAGAGATGGCCGGACAGTCAGTCTCAGTCAGTCTGAGTCAGTTTGAGTGAGTGAGTTAGTCTCAGCGAGGCCCTGGAGGACTGACGTGGGAAGGGTCTCGCGTGAACAGTAGTTGCTCCCGAGTCAGTCTGGATTAAGCTATACGTGCGATCTATCATTTCGGTGACTTTAAGTGGTGCACCAGTGGTGTGAATTAGTGTGTTGTGATACGTGTGACCAAGTTCGTGTATTCATCGTTCTAGTGTTGAATAAAAGTGTTATTTTGGTCAGACCGATTCCCATTATTTTATCCCGAACCCTCAGCTCGTAACAATTTGGTGTCAGAAGTGGTATAAAATAATGCCGGTTCTACCAAAGGATAACGTGGACGGTGTCAGGACGAGAGGTCAACGACAACAGGAAATGGATGAAAGGCGGTTTGGGGAGTCTCCGGTTCAAGAAGCTCGGCAGAGTCGTCAGCCGATGGAGATGGAATCAGCCGCCACCGAACCATTTGGAGTTTCATCATCATCACCCGTGGGCCTAGTTCCTGTGACAGGCGATCTTGCTGCTATTATGGCCATGCTTTGTCGTCAACAAGAAGAGCAGCGACTGTTGCAGGCAGAACAACGACGTCAGGATAAGGAAGAGCAGCGTCGTCAGCAAGAAGAGCAGGCTCGGTTGCAGGAGGAAGAACGCCGTCAGCACAAAGAAGAGAAGCGTCGTCAACAGGAAGAGCAGGCTCGGTTGCAGGAGGAACAACGCCGTCAGCATTAAGAAGAGAAGCGTCGTCAGCAGAAAGAGCAGGCTCGGTTGCAGAAGGAACAGCGACGTGAACAGGTGGAGCAAACTCGGTTGCAAGAGGAACAGCGACGTCAGGATAAAGAAGAGCAGCGTCGTCAACAGGAAGATCAGCGACGTTGGCTATAAGAGCGTGCTCGACTGATGAGGGAATCGTTCAGTTCATCTGGAAAGGAATTCCAGGAAGTGAAAGAACAGATAGAAATCATGAGAGCCGTGTTTTGGAGGCTGGAATTGGGATCGCTGATGAGAAAGGGACTCTGGGTGTCCTGAAGTACTGGAGACGGCAATGTGGCTCCTCTAGTTGCTACATCTTCAGCGCGAGGTGCGCCTAAAATTGTTCGTGTTGATCGGCTGCCGCGATATGGGGCTAAGAATGCTCGGGACGAGCATGTTTTAGGAGGGGGCAGTGTTACGCCGAGGCTGTTAAACAATGAGTAATAATCGTAACTTCTCGAACGCTTTTGTCTTGCTGCGTTATTGTTGTTATTGTCTGCGGTTGCGCACAATGGAGTGGCCATTGTGTCGAGGGACCGACCCTTTTCCTGGAACGATCGAGATCCTTCTCGAACAATCGAAATGTGTGGATATAAATAGGCCGGAGAGATGGCCGGACAGTCAGTTGTGAGTCAGTCTCGAGTCAGTCAGTGAGTGAGTCTGAGCGAGGCCCTGGAGGACTGACGTGGAGAAGGGTCTCGCGTGAACAGTAGTTGCTCCCGAGTCAGTCTGGATTTAGCTAAACGTGTGAACATTTCGGTGACTTTAAGTGGTGCAACAGTGGTGTGAATTATTGTGTATTGTGATTACGTGTGACCAAGTTCGTGTATTCATCGTTTAGTGTTGAATAAAAGTGTTATTTTGGTCAGACCGATTCCCATTATTTTATCCCGAACCCTCAGCTCGTAACAATATGTATATAATAAATCATCATCATCATCATTCTCAGCCCGTGTCGACCCACTGCTGGGCATAGGCCTCTCCTTATTTCTGCCACTCTTCCCGATCCTGTGCCAGTCTGAGCCACGTACAACCCACGGTCTTATGGATGTCGTCGACCCATCTCGCTGGTGGGCGTCCCCCATTTCGATGGCCAGTTCTCGGCCTCCACTCTGTTAGTGCCTTAGTCCACCTGTCGTCACTACGTCTGGCCAAGTGTCCTGCCGAACTCCACTTGAGCCCCAATATTCGCTTGCTGACGTCTTGTACTTTAGTCTGCTTTGAATTTCGGTATTGGGAACTCGATCTAAGAGTGTGATGGCGAGCATGGCGCGCTCCATGGCTCTCTGTGCTACACTTATTTTGTGCACAGCCTCCTTCGTGAGCCATGTCTCGGCACCATAAGTCATAGTTGGCAGGACACATTGGTTAATAAATAATAGATAAATATTGCTGGACATTTCACACAGCGCTATCTAGCCTCAAACTAAGCAGAGCTTGTACTATGGGAACCAGATAACTGATAGAATTACTTATATACTTTTTTTGTAAATACATACTTATAATAGTAACTGTTTGGTCTTTCAAAAAAATCTTTAAAAAAGTGCTTGTTGAGTTTTCAAAAGTTTTCACACGTAGGTGGTTGTTCTGGGCCTGGTTTCTAGCAATATCATTCTAATTATTTAATTTTCAAAGCTCTTTTTATTATGCCTATTCTGTATTATATTTTTATTTTTTATATGTTTCATTTTCAAAACTATTTTAATTATGGCTGTTAACTGTTTATAATTTTATGTATTTTGATTTTTTGTATGTTTTAATAGTTCGTAAGTAGGTACATAAACGAGTCCGAAAGTTTATATCTACTAGTAATATGTATCGATAGGTAATTGTAAACACAGTTGCTGCCCTGCACACACGGCAATGGCACCACGGAAGACCAGCGCTATAGTAGTATAAATATGCTACTATAGCACAATGCTGAGTGGTGACCGTTTTGCTCACAAATTTGCTCATTAATTTATACCCATTTGTCTAAGCTGTAATGTACACTTGTGATGCAAAATAAACGTTTTTCTATTCTAATAAATTCTAATATATAGAAAAACAACCAGACCCAAAACAAATATCTGTAGATCATGCAAACATTTGTTCCGGAGCGGAAATCAAACCCGCTACCTCCTGCGTCTCATCTGGCTATACGCCCACTGCGCCACGGAGGACGTCATAATAAGAGATAAGATGGAAATTTTAATTTAAATTAAAAGTGAAATTGGTCTTACAGACAGAGTCATGGGTTATCACTAGTTAATATAATCGAGAGGTCGTTAATGCCCACTCGAATCAATACCGTTATTCGATCGCTATCTATCGATTAGTGGAAGACAGTTATGATTTGATGTCTTGGACCTCAAAGCCGATTCAATGTTCGGACTTGCCCCTCTGACTACTTCTAAAAATCAACCTTTGCCCTCCTTAAAAAACTTGAATTTGATTTGCTTATGTCAACAGTTTTGCTTGATTAATTCCTGTAGTAAATAATCTAGTAGAATTAAATTTCAATGCCTGACAATGCAACTTTGGTCACAATAGCGGTACGGAGCTTGTCGATCAATAATTTGATGTTTATATTCGACCAAATCTTTAGAATCCCTCGTCTAAGTCAAGAAAATACAATAAAATCGCTTGAA
This sequence comes from Philereme transversata, assembly GCA_963924445.1. Lineage (NCBI taxonomy): Eukaryota > Metazoa > Arthropoda > Insecta > Lepidoptera > Geometridae > Philereme > Philereme transversata. The sequence continues at coordinate 15,114,288 of OZ004351.1, forward strand.
ACCATCGACTAAGTCACGAAACACTTTTGTAATTTTTTGTACCTACATAATCAAAGCTTTTTTTTTAATTAATAGGATTTTGTCAATACTTGTCAGTGGGACCACAAGCCAAAGCATTTACTTATTAAAATAAAGATCGTTCGCTCTACCATCTAAATGGTAGACCCACTAGTGGAACCAAACAGTGGGGGACACGAAACCGAAAATTTAACGAAATCGCTAGAACCCCTCGACTAAGTCAGGAAGGTTCGACTAAATTGCTAGAATCCCTCGACTAAGTCAAGAATATTTAACCATATCGCTAGAGTCCTTTGACTAAGTCAGGAAGATACGTCCAGATCGCTAGAACCCCTCGACTCTCGACTTAGTCAAGAAAATACGATAAAATCGCTTGAAACCCTCGACTAAGTCAACAAGATTTGACCATATCGCTAGAATCCTTTGACTTAGTAGGAAGATACGTCCAAATTGCTAGAACCCCTCGACTTAGTCAAGAAAATACGATAAAATCGCTTGAACCCCTTGACTAAGCCAAGAAGATTCGACTATATCGCTAGAATCTTTCGACTAAGTCAGGAAGATACGCCCAAATCGCTAGAATCCCCGACTAAGTCAGGATACGATCAAATCGCTAGAACCCCTCGACTAACTATGTCAGTAAATTCTTTGTAGGACTTTTAATACCAATCCTTGACTAAAAAAATACGAGAATTAGATACAGTAGTATAGAAACCCACGCACAATTTACCCACCTCAGATTCGTCGATGAGATAATGTATGATTTGTGCCTTCCGCTTTCTTGTATTGATTTATATTCTATAGGTAGTGATTATACAATTAATCAGTCAGAGTCCAATGATTGTCCTATCTTAAATTATTATAGAAATAACGTGGCAGGGTAGTCGAGTAGACGAATAAGTCTTAAGAGGTTACGGGTTCGATTGCCGCTGCTCAGATGAGACGCAAGGCTACTTACATATATGTAGGGTTCCCAGAATAAAAAATCGAAATTCCGGAGTAGATTCCTGATATTTGATGCACATTCCGGACTTTCTTGTAAATATAACATTAATGTTAATATTAACATAATGTATATTCAAGAGCAAATATATATTTGTTATAAAAATATTTGGTTTTTGTTCTGTTTTATTTTACTCGTTACCTACTTAAATTGTAGAAATTCCGGACGGTTTAGGGTTCCCCCCCGCATTCCGTACAAAAACCTATATGTATATATTACCGGACATATCCGGAAAATCCGGACATATGTCAATCCTACTAACATACATTTTTTTAAATGCAAAATCGGAACAAATAACTGTAGATCATGCAAAGATTTGTTCCGCGGTGGGAATCAAATTCGCAACGTCCTGGGCAAGCCGTTTATTCGCCAACTGCGCCACGGAGGTTTTCAAAATAATAACTACCTATTTATTAGTCTTCAACCTTTCTGAACTTCTGGTAAGAAAGCCTTTTTTACCGCAAATTGCGACAGTCGATGACAATACTCGATGAATATTCTAGTACCTTGATCACAGGTTTTGTACATCGATGTCAATGTCCGTGATTTCCTTGAGCTGTGTCCTACTTTGAGATATGGCTAAGCGATACTATTTCAAATAATAGTAATATAACTATACTAGCTGACCCGCCCGCGGCTTCGCACGCATGGCTTGTCAATAATAACATTATTCTTCTGCACAGTCGGATAAAAAGTAGCCTATGTCCCAATCCCTGTCCTAATCTATTTATATTCCAAATTTCATCGAAATCGGTATAGCCGTTTAGTCGTGAAAACGTAAAAAAGGACAGACTTTCGAATTTATTGATCGAACGAAGTGAGATCTACAAATCAACTTGGGCAAATCAGCGTTGTATGTATGTATCTGTGTTTGTCCGAGGATAACTTTCGAAGCGTCGATCCGATCATCGTGAAATTTGATACTTAGGTAGGTAGTGATGACACAGTTTTGTTATGACTAACTGGGCTAAAAATGTAAGGGGGTTGTTGAGATATAGGGGTTCAAGAGGGGTAAAAAAAATTAAAATGAGACTATTACGTCAAGTGGGACGTCAAATGAAAGGTAGTACATTTCGGCTCCGTTTTTATTTTTAGTAAAATCCCTGTAATTTTTGAGTTTTTTAGCCATAATAAAAACTGAACTTTGACATAATTCACAGGGTACACCAGTGACCCCCACAGTGCAGTAATTTGGTATGCGTGTAGCATAAGTGACACAACTATAGGCAGAAGTCTGAAAACCAGAATAACTGCAATTTGTACCCCAAAAAAGAGTAACCAAATAACAAGAACTCCCGTTACCTGTAATTTGAATGAAACTGTAGATTAAGTTAGTTAGTTACATATTTATTTCGTGGCACTATTTTGATAGTCAAAGATTACGAATAATATATTTTTGTTTTTATGGGAGACTCGCGAGATCTCAGTTCAGGGCGAACCACTAGTAATAGCAGTATAGCACCAATTAAATAAAAAGCCTACGCAAAAAATATACTAAAAAAATTTAATAAACAAAATTGGTTTAATTGATAAATAAATAAAATGTGATATGATGATGATGATGATTCTGTAGCTTTTGTTCGCTCACTCACCTAAGACACAATCCCCTAATTCGCAGGGATTGGCCACAATTACCAGGTTATTACGGGTCAGAACAGAACGGTTGAAAGATTGCGGTTAATTTCATAATGGTTTAATAGAAACGATTTGACAGGACTGTAAATGTCCCCCTGTAATGACTGTAATGACCCTGTACCACCTTTAAAAGCATTAATAGATGACCCAGTTGGATCTACCCAACCACCCGATATGACGTCCAGACGCCTTCAACCAGTAAAATAATGATTAGGTAGGTATAGTTGGGCCGGCGGCGCTCGACCAGTACACAATGCAATATGGTTGTATGTATGTGTCGCGTCACATCTTTCTATTTTCTGATTTTTTCCTTTTATGTGGTGTCAGATTTTGCTTCTTGCCAAATTTCATGATTCTAGGTCAACGAGAAATACTGAGTGTATTGATTTATTTGCGATCAAAATATGCGGCATAAATGGGCGTATTTTTTGATTCCGTTGACTTAGAAGCTTGAGTTTTTTACAGCTCCAAGGGACCATAGACATACGTATTTGATATTAATTTCGACTTGATTGACCCGTTCTTAAGAAAAAGGTTCTTGATAGACGGACAGACAGACAGACGGCCAACGAAGTGATTCTATAAGGGATCCTTTTTTCTTTTTGAGGTACGGAACCCTAAAAAGAATTATAAAAATCGTACGTGGTAAAGAATAATCACTGAACATATATTTTTTATCGACGAATTTTTAACCTCCTCCGTTTTTGAATGTCGGTTAATAATATAGTCCCATACATTTTGTCGTATTCAATATTAAAATGAGATGAAACCGACCGCACTGTGGGTAGTCGATTGGCAAAATCAACGCTTCACGCATACTCTAACATAGGCAGTGGGGTCGGGTAGGGGAGCCACGTTCATAATGAAATAACATAGAAATATATTGTTTAGAAGCGCCCTGCGTGACTAGGGTTGCAAGAATTGGACATGACACCTTTTCCACAAATTGTCCTTCCGTCATCCGGATCGATCACCTACCGAATTGTACAACATTAATAAAGTTGTTAAGATTTTTTTACTATTGTCGCGTTGTAGACACGGCGGATAAAGTAACAGAGTAGATCTTAGATTACCTACCTAGTAACAAAAGTTGGAATAACCGTGCTAGTAAAATTAGCTATAGGACCTATCTATAGTACAGGTAATCTGCATGTCTTCAGACACTTTCGTCTAGTAGCTATCTCTCTTTGTCTATATGAAACAAAACAGGTTGGCAATAATTTTAGTGCTGTCACCTAAATGTAGTTGATCGAGCGAAGACTTGGGCAAATCGATGTTGTATGTATGTATGTATGGCTAAATAAGTTAGAAATGTTGGGGGGTTGTTGGGGTTCAAGAGGGGTAAAAAAATGAAAATGAGACCATTACGTCAAATGAGACGTCAAATGAAAGGTCTTTATTAGTACATTTTGACCCCGTTTTTATATTTAGTAGTTTTTGAGTTATTAGCCATAATACAAACTAACTTTGACAAAATTCACAGGGTACACCAGTGACCCCACAGTGCTGTAATTTGTTATGGGTGTAGCTTAAGTATCACAAATATAGGCTAAAGTCTGAAATCCAGAGTAACTACAATTTGTACCCACAAAAAAGATTAACCAGTTTACATGAACTCCCGTTACCTGTAATTTTAATGAAACCGTAGGTCAAGTTGGTTGGTTACTATTTCGTGGCACTATTTTGATAGTTAAAGATTGGGGCGCAAAAATGGGATAATATATTTTTTTAAGAGCTTTATTACTCCTTTGGTTTTTTGAAGGTGTCAGTTTTCCTAAAAGTATTGACGAATTGATAGTCTACCAAACTCTGGTCCATTTATAAATAGATATTTTCCACCTCTGAAAATAATTTGCTCCTGATATTTTAGACTAAAATTAAAATTACTTAAAATTAGGCCTAAGTTTTCTTAAATTTAAAATTATTAATGTTAAGCTTAAAATCTTAATTTGATAAAACAGGTAGGTAAGTAATAGGTTGGGGAAAAAGTCTTTTCGCATTATAGTATGTATGAACTTGTAATAAAATCTCTTTGGCTATACTATTTGCATCTGGCTGGTTTTGGTATCATTTAAAGTTTAAATTTTAAAGAAGATAATTCCAAATTCAAATTAGGAAAATGTGTGATTTTTATTTGTTTTTCGTACTGTAAAGATGAGTGAATCTAATGAAGAAATTCGACACATTTTAAAATTTTAATACAAAAAAGGTAAAAATGCAACGCAAGCCGCGAAAAAAAATTACGATGTTTATGGACCTAGTGCAGTGTCTATGGGAGTAGCACAAATTTAGTTTAAGCGTTTTCAACCCGAAAATTTTGATGTCAAAGATGCACGTCGCTCTGGAAGCCCTATTACGGATAAAATTGATGTCATTATAAAAAAGTGGAGCAAGATCGGCATATCAGTAGTTACGACGTAGCTGAAGAACTGGGAATTGACTACAAAACAGTTTTGGCGCATTTGAAAAAAACTGGGTACACAAAAAAGCTCGACATTTGGGTACCCCACGAGCTCACTGAAAGAAACCTAATGAACCGTGTACTCATTTGTGATTCTTTATTACGACGTAATGAAACCGAACCATTTTTGAAGAAGCTGATAACTGGTGATGAAAAGTGGATCACGTACGACAAGAACGTGCGAAAAAGATCGTGGTCAAAGGCCGGTCAGGCTTCACAGACTGTGGCGAAGTTGCGAGTTAACCCGGGTGGGTTAACTCGCAACAAGGTGATGCTATGTGTGTCGTGGGATTGGAAGGGCATTATTCATTATGAGCTGTTACCACCAGGCAGGACCATCGATTCTGAACTCTACTGCGAACAACTGATGAGATTAAAGCAAGAAGTTGAGAGAAAGCGGCCGGAATTAATCAACAGAAGGGGTGTGGTTTTTCATCATGATAACGACCTCACACATCTTTAGCCACTCAGCAAAAATTAAGAGAGTTTGGCTGGGAGGTGTTAATGCATCCGCCGTATAGTCCTGACCTTGCACCTTCAGATTTCCACCTGTTTCGGTCTTTTCAGAATTCTTTAGGCAGTGTCAGGTTAACATCACGAGAGGACTGCCAAAACCACTTGTCGCGGTATTTTGACCAGAAGCCCCAAAATTTCTATAGCAAAGGGATCATGTCCCTACCTACAAGATGGCAAAAAGTTATCGAACATAATGGTACCTACATACTTTAGTTAAATGTAAATAAACTACATATATTAAAAAATGTTTTGAATTTTCTTAAAAAATGCGAAGAAACTTTTTCCCCAACCTAATATGTAGGACATTTCACATAGCGCTATCCAGCCCCAAATTAAGGCAAGCTAGTATTATAGGAATGAGATAACTGATACAGTACTTTTTTTGTAAATACATGCTTATTTATAATAAATAGAAAAACACCCAGACCTGGAACAAATATATGTAGAACATACAAACATTTGTTCGCGGCGAGAATCGAACCTGCAACCTCCTGCGTCTCACTCGGCTCTTAGCCCAGGACACCAAAGAGGTCGAGATAGATAGATAACTCTATAATAAACACCAATTACTACTATTAATATCGGATTTACGCCGCCGTCCTTATTTTGTTCACATAGATCCTGTCCATCCAAAGGTTGCCTGGAAGAGATCGCTTTTAGCGATAAGGCCGCCCATTGTACCTATTATTTAAGAGTGTATGTTCTTATAAACGTTTGTAGTTAATGGTGTGCAAATTCCTTTGAATTATCTATCTATCTATCAATTATAAAGTCAATTCAAATACAAAGAAAAATACTTATAGACTAAAAACAATAGAAATTCACAAGGTCTTATCGCTTAAAGCGATTACATCTGGACAACCTTAGTATGGAGAGGACTCTTTAAAAAACATTTATTTCAAGTAACTAAGACTCATACAGTAAATACAAAATAGATTAAAAACGAATAGGGTTGGCGGTGCGGTGTCGCTCACAAAAGTCATACCTGGCAATGGTAGATGGATGGGTAGATGGGCAGTCTGCCCTGGCGGCTATCATTGCCAAGACGGTGTTGGAGCTGGTCCGCAACCTGCGCTAGGGCTTGGAATCGAATATTCGACAGATTATTGTATTCGAATATTAAATATTCAAAATCAAAATCGACAAATTTTGTAATAGCGTTATTCGATTATTCGAATAATTTTAACTATGAGACTTAGCCATTGTCTACCAATGGTAAAAATTAGTATATTTGCTTCATAAACCTTATAATCACTATCTTGATTATTTTCATTTACCTATTAGACACACTGTTTAAAAAAATATATATTGCTGGACATTTCACACAGCGCTATCTAGCCCCAAACTAAGCAGAGCTTGTACTATGGGAACCAGATAACTGATAGAATACTTAATACTCTTTTTTTTTGTAAATACATACTTATAATTATAGAAAAACATCCAGACCCGGAACATCCGGTTCTGCGGCGGAAATCGAACCCGCTACCTCCTGCGTCTCAGCCTGCTATACTCCCACTGCGCCACGGAGGTGTTTTGTTTACTATTCGAATACTACAGTTTCAAATATTTGCGCACCAGGGACGCAGCGCGCTTTCGCATGATGCTGTGGAAGCAGTCGACTCGCGCCTCCGCGAATATCCCCGATGCGCTGCAGTAGCGGTGGTTTGATCGGTATGCAACTACCCTCTCAATTAGCGATATTACAAATAGCTGATCCCTACACAATGTCACAAATAACCACTTAGGGCCCCCATGTCATGTCATCGTGACGGATTTGTTTAATAGTGCTGGGAATGTCATCGATACTTTTATTACAAATAAGAGCAAAATGGCTGAGAAACAGATCAGAGTGTTTTTTAGCCTGGAAGTTTCTTGCCGGTGTAACAAACCATGAAGTAAATTTTTTCGATCTGATGTTTTCCAAGTGGTGCGTATACATTATACTATTTACCTATTCACGCCAAAGAAGTATAACTTCTTACGTGCGTACATATTATAAGTACACGCACGCGTTTTTTTAGTTGGATATGACATGATCAGTGCTTTTTGAATTTCATCGATAAATGAAATGTTTCCCCGCACTAGTATTCAGCTGCATTGTAATATTATTTAAACTTCATTTTAATGCTCTCTTTGATCTATAAATATACATTATCTTAATTTATTTTCTTTAATACATATTTGTATACAGATTAATTAATGATTTAATTAAAACTCTTATTGTACACCTACCTACACACAAACAAACAAACTTATAAACAGTTAGTCATAATATAATAGAACAAACACCAAAACTAAAATGAGCGGTCCTATCACTAGAAAAGCGATATCTTCTAGAAACCCGGAAAGAAAGCTTGGGTCTTAGGGTACCTAGGTACCACCCAACTATATGGATGTTGGGGGTGATTTTTTGTTACTAAAGATATATATACCTTAGCCTAAATGAATGAATGAAATGAATGAAAATAATTTATTGCACACCACTTAAGAAACAAACATAAAGTTAAAAATTCACAAAACAACAAGTACAATGGGCGGTCATATCGCTTAGAAGCGATTTCTTCCAGAAAACCTTTGCATGGAGAGGATTTTTGTAACAAAAATACACCTAAACCTATAATACATATAATAAAAACATATATTCATTTAGAACGTAAACACTGTGGGTTATGTTTGTGGTTGGGTTTGCAAACAGTTCGTAATTAACTTATTTTATAATGATTGTGCGTGGTCCGACACGTGCTTAACCAATTTATTGTAATTTTTATTATTTCGACTCATAACCCTTTACATTTGTAATGGTAAGCAGGTAAGATATTATTATAAACAAACTTATCCCAACCAAAACTTATTCACTTTGTTGGATAAACTGACGAACATTAACAAAGCACAGAATTTGGATTCGAGACTGTTTACTTTGCATTTTGGTTTTATTATTATTTTGCACAGAATAGATAAAACACCAGAAGAAGTGAACGCGCCTAATACTGAAGCGTTAACATCTACTCTAAATAGAGTAGTTGTACGCGAACGCCATCAGTTACTCTGTGACAGTCGTCACGCGTGACGTGTTTTGCAGTGTTCAATATAATTAAGTTATGCCTTCTTGTGTCGGCCCAAAGTGTAAACATTCAGCTAGGGCTCAAAAAAACAACATGGGATCACATTTCATACAAAAGTAGCTCATTTAGATGTTGTGTTATTTGTTTATTGAATAAATTATTCGGTTTGTATTGTCGTAAATAATGATCCTACATTTTACTTAAAAAACTTTCGTGATTTATTTAAATCATTATTATAAATACGGGATTTATCATGTACCGTCTTATCGGTGTTTCAACCGACAATGTTTGGGTTCAATCCGTGAACCTTCATCAGGGTGAGTGCGATCCGCTCCGAATAACGTCTCGCCTCGCACTGAGTGCGATAAGACGGTACGTGATAAATCCCGTATTTATAATAAGGATCCTACATTTTGCTGGTGTTTCCAAATATCGAGTGTTATTATTTTCCCTACTCTAGAATTCTGAGGTTAAAAACTTTTATTAGTTGTAGTTTCAAATTATACTAGTGGTTCGCCCCGCACTAAGATCTTGAAAATCTCCCAAAAAACAAAAAGAAAATTAAGATGATTTGCGCAACGATGCCTAAACGTATTAAGTAGCTAAATATGATTTAAGAAGTTCTCAAATCATACAAATATGTCAAATTTAAACATGTTTAGTCGATAAGTAGTAGATGTTATCGATGTTTTGCAAACCGGTCTTGATATTTGATTAATAAAACAGTGCCATAGTTAAATTAGTTGTATCTTACCAAAATATTTACCCCAAAATGATGACTAAGCTAGCTACATTACGCGGGTGGGGGTGAGGTGGGCGCGGGACGCGGGTTTTGTTTTATGGACACAGCGCACGGCTTGCAATTACAGCTGAATACGTCTTCTGGTGTTTTATCTATTCTGAGTTATTTTGTATAAAAATTATAACAATACTTCTTGCACCTGACGGAATAAAAGAGTTCGGAAAAAAATATTTTGGTAGAGTACGATATAGTTAAGTAGGGATTAGTTTTTGTGAATAAAAAATAAAGTTGTTCTAAATTTAAAAACTCAGCAATCGATTTAGATACGCATTTTTAAATAAAGAATACCCAAAATACGAGTGGTAAAATAGTGATGGGTATCAGTCTTGTTAATGATCCTAATCTTGTTTTAATGAGGTAAGGTTTTTATTAGGAATGCCATTATGAACCACTCCTAAAAAAAGTAATCAGCACAAGTCACCCTTTGAAGAGAGGTAGCTGATTGTGTGTGGACGCAAGGTTTCGGGTTTGATTCTCGGTATGGGACAAATGCTTCAATGATCTGTAAAAAAATTCCGGGTTGGATGTTTTGTTACCATAGTATTCGAAGTTCTTAATGCCCACATGCTTACATTATTATTTTTGGACTACTTAATGATCCTATGTAGCGTTAATAAATAGGTACCTTATTTTTATTTTGAGTTGTGTACTTTTGAAACATAAACCCTTAGCTTAGCAATTATTTCTTTGAAGTGCCATTCAAAAGGTAGAGTTTGTGTTAGTCCCTTGTCTCAACTATGACGCGTATCTTAAACGCTGTCATAACTGTCACAATCAAGATTTATTGTAACTACTAAAACATTATTCAGTCTCGTTTCGTCCAGCCCTTTAAGATCATTACAGCGAATGCTTGAAATATCCGAGCGCAGCCAAATTGGTTGGCAGTACGTATGCTTGGAATGCCTTTGCGAGAAAAAGAAAAGTATATGGAGCGAAAAAGTCGTGATAGTTATTCAAAAAAGGAACACTGGGCAATTACTGGCACGCGAGCAGGCAGTCGCGCGCCGGCCTCGGAGGCGTCCACATTGGAAATAATTCATTTTTACAGCTTTCAACTGCACAAAGTCAGGTTTTTGAAGCACTGAGGGTTACTAAATAACTAAAATTTATCGTATATCTTACTGTGCAGTGTTTGATAAATTAAATACGCGATGTTACACTGACAACAAGCTTAAATGAGAAAACAATTTGAGACTTGAAAGTACTTATAAGTCGAGTTTAGTATCGTTTATAAGATAGTATCGATAAACAGGCTAGATTTTATAGTGAGTCCTGTTATGACATAGCTTTCCTGCATGCATAAGTAGCATAAAGCGGTATTAGCCCTGAGCCATATCAGTCTACTACTGCAAGTGTGTTCGGATCCCTAGGTCGCCGGTCGTCGTGATCGCCGCGAGCCGCTGACGGATCGCTCCCCGTCACGCCCCGCGCCCACCTCCTTGTATATCTGCTGCCCTGGTACTTCACCAGAAACACGGCCTCTGTTCTCTTTGAAAACAATCGCACAATGGACTCAATTCAAGTAATTTTCCATGTGATTACTATCATAATATAATATAATATGCATTTTATATGAACTTCTTTTTGTAGGTAAAAAGTACGGAGTTTATTATTTTGTATGTATTTATCGCAATTTACCCAGAAACAATTTAGTAGACAGTTGTTTACTTTGAAGCTAAAAAAGGATAGAGTCCGTTTCACATAAGTATTTTTTTAATATCCTAGCATAGACATTTACGTCTTTAAGACTGAATTGAAAGGAGCTATTGCCGATTGGCCGCCATTCAAAATCAATTAAATCCTTTGAATGAGCTTTAGAATGGATAAGGTTTGAGGATAGTCCTATTAATTCTTTAATGATAGATACTTGTCATTGCGTTTTAAAAATAATATGTATTTTTTTACTTCAAAGAAAAGCTTCATCAGTACGCCGCACTCCCCCAATGTTTTTATCATTCGGTTTTACTATTATTATCCGAGTACACACAATGGATTCATAAAACGCAAGTTACTCGCACGGAACCGCTCATTGTTGCCAAGTTATTACAGGGGGCCAGATTGTCTTATTCCAATATGCCTACGCTTCTCAAAACCAAATACCTCGAGGCTACGCGGTCCCTTACCGACCCCAACTTCCAAACTTCCACTATAAAAAACATCACCCGCTGTTGAATGATTGCTGCGAATATGTTCCAATTAAAAATAAAAAACCTATTCTTTTTTCGAATTTGACAGGCCGGGAAATGAGCGTGCGCCTCACAGTCAGATCACAGTTGGGTTTGGGAAAAGGATTGTATGCTAACTACTATAGAACAACACTATGCAAAAAAGTGTAGTAGTTTTTAGAGACTACTTCACCATAATACCACTTCAATAAAACTCTATATTACATATGTACTTTATCATTCCAATTTCTAATAAAAGGAACTTTTTTACACACTTGATTTCAAGAATGATATAACTATAATACTGCTACCAAAACAAAGTTAAAAAAATACTAGATTACGACAGCAAATAATAGTTTATTTATTCCAGACGAATTGTTAAAACTGCTTTATTTACAAAAAGGTTTTACTCCAAACAAACCCTATTTTAACCCGGGATAAAATCCCGGGTTCATTTGAACTCCGTATTGCAAATTCGATATGTCCGGCCCGAGGCTTGTTTACATCGAGCAAGGCATGGGATAAGGATTATGCCTTTCATTACTTAAGTGCAGTTGAGGGGAAGATTAGACTGTTTAAAGTGTGTTTTAATCTGTGTTCCGAAAAGTAGTTAAATGTATGATTTTTAAAACCACCTCAAACAATTTCAAGCCAGACTGGACACATGTTTATCATTTTTTTTTGATGTCTGTTTTTGGAATAGTTTTATAAATCTTAAAATTTTCATAAGTGTTCGGATAAACACTATAAAAATAAAATATTATTAGTTGTATGTGTGTGTTAATATTTTAATTTATATCAGTTCTCGAGTATGCATTCAAATCTAAACAACGTTACCTAGTCTCCTTTATAAAAATAGGAAAAAACTCTTCGTAGGATTTAGGGTAACGTTCGAATTTCGCAATCATTCTGCACTTTTTTAGGATTTTTATTTTATTTAATTTATCAGTTGCATCAATATGGTGAATGATGTGTGATATAATTAAGTCTAGTTGTTAAGGGTATCATTGTAAGATTTAACAGGGCTGACATAGACGCAAACGACTCAAATCCCTTAATAAAATAAATTAATAAAAAAAAAACATAGTAAACACTAACCCATTCAATTCTTATCACTAGTTACACTAGTGGTTTGCCCCGAACTGAGATCTCGCGAATCTCCCAAAATAAATATTATTCTTAAGGCGACTTGCACAACGATGCCTAAACGTATTTAGTGGCTAAATATGATTTAAGGAGTTGTCAAATCATACAAATACTTCAAATTTAAACGTTAGTCGCTAAATATGTTTAGTGATCTTTGTGCATGCTGGCTTTAATATTTGACTAATAAATTGGTGCCACAAAATGCATAACCAACCTACTTGACCTAAAGTTTCATTCGAATTAGATGTAACGGGGGTTCTTGTTAATTGGTTAATTTTTTGGGGTACAAATGGCAGTTATTCTGGATTTCAGACTTTTGTCTATATTTGTGTCACTAAAGCTACACGAATACCAAATTTCAGCATTGTGGGGTCACTGGTGTACCCTGTGAATTTTGTCAAAGTTTTGTTTTTATTATGGCTAATAACTCAAAAATTAAACTAAAAATAAAACGGGGTCCAAATATACTAATGAAGAGCGTTTATTTGACGTCCCATTTGACCTTATAGTCTCATTTTCATTTTTTTTACCCCACTTGAACCCCAATATCTCAACACCCCCCCCCCCCCCCCCATATTTTTACTTCATAGAGTCACACCAACATTGTGCCATCACTACTTACCTATATACCAAATTCATTATGATCGGATAAACGCTACGAAAGTTATCCTCGGACAAACAAACATACATACATACATACAACGCCGATTTGCCCAAGTTGATTTGGAGATCTCACTTCGCTCGATCAATTACATTCCAAATGTCACCACAATTACAGACGCAAACATCAAAGCAAACATGACAACACCAAAAATACATAATTAAATGAATGAATGAAAAATTCTTTATTGCACAAAATAAAAATAATCTATACATAGGCGAACTTAATGCTAGATAGCATTCTCTTCCAGTTAACCTTTATGTAATGCGACAAACAGTTACTAGAGGTACTGCATATTTATTAATTATCATTTTATTATATTAGGATGTTAAAGATTATTACTACTTCATTCATGGATATCTTAAGTAAGTATTCTACCATGTACAAAAAAGTCAAAACATTAGTTAGAATACATATACGTACATTGGGTTAAAACATTTTTTTAATGATTAACAAGCGATTAACCTCGTTAACCGCAACGCGCGGCGGGCGGTGGCGTCCTGCCGAGAGGACAGTCAGAAACATAAATGGATTAGGAAATTGATAATTAACAGCATAACTATACTCGTGGAATAATTAAATTTGACAGGTGTCAAAATATTACCAACGAACAACAGAACCAAATGATACAACATTGGAATATCGTTCTGTCGAAATATTGATCCAGGATTAAATAGTCATTCTGAGTCTAATTTTTCAATAGATAGTGAAACTTGGAGCTTAATGATTATTCTCATTGTTGTATGTAGCGTATGGATAACATAATAACTAGTGGTTCACCCCGAACTGAGATCTCGCGAGTCTCCCATAAAAACAAAAATATAATATTCGTAATCTTTGACTATCAATAGTAGTGCCACGAAATATATAACCAACTCACTTGACCTACAGTTTCATTCAAATTACAGGTAACGGGAGTTATGTAAATTCATTACTCTTTTCCGGGGTGCAGTTATTCTGGATTTCAGACTTTTTCCAATATTTGTGACATTTAAGCTACACGCATACCGAATTACATCACTGTGGGGTCACTGGTGTATCCTATGAATTTCGTCAAAGTTCCATTTTTATTATTAATTTAAAAACTACAAAAAAATTACTAAAAAAATGAAAACGGAGTCGAAATTTACAAATGAAAACCTTTCATTTGACGTCCCACTTGACCTAATAATCTCATTTTTTTATCCCTCTTGAACCCCGATATCTCAACCCCCCCCCCCCCCACATTTTTAGTTCATTTAGGCACACCAAAATTGTGCCATCAGTATGTATCAAATTTCACGATGATCGGATCAACGCAACGCTTCGAAAGTTATCTTCGGGCAAACAAACATACATACATACAACGCCGATTTGCCCAAGTTGATTTGGAGATAGCGCTTCGCTTGATCAAATATTTGGCATTATGTGGTTTATTTTTCGATTTCTTCTGTAGACGTTCTTACAAAGTTATCACAGCGTGAAAAATGATAGACTTCAAATCGGACCTAATTTCCATTCAATGTAGTAGGTTGATTTATTAGCACTTCATTTTATGATACAAATCAGTTCGCTATAAGGCCTGGTCAAACACTCAATTTTCTTGTTCGCTCAGAACAAAAACTTTTTTTTTAATATTGGATAATTTTTGCCAGCTAACTGGCGCTGACTGTACTGACGGCGCGGGTACTGCAGCGTTCTTTATTTGAATTTAACATATTGCTGCTACTTTTTGAAGCTTCCGGATTTCGAACTGAAATTGGAATGTTTAGAATTTGTAGGGTCCTCGAAATCTTAATTATTTTATTCCAAAATTGAATTGAAAACGGGCAAATTATTTATTTAATTAAGAAAACCAACAGCATTATGATAATAATGGAATTATAAAACTTATTTACCTTTAATAAGTATGAATAAAAGCATTAACAGATGACTCGATTGGCTCCCAACCGCCCGATGCCAAAAATAATGAAATGGTTGACCCAACAGCGCCCAAACAGCCTACACACAATGCAATATGGTTGTATGTAACATCATATCGGTTGGTCAGATCCAGTCAAACTGGATACAAGATATTTATTACTACTATGTATGATACCTTGTTACCACAAAAACAGTTAAACACTGTTTAACGCTTGATTAAAAAATTCCTTACCAATTTTATTTTAGGATTTTTTTTAACAGTGTTTAGCGGGTGTTTAACTTTTTTGTGGTAAGATCCTTACACCCGGTTGTTGGAACGATGATTAACTCGCAAATCAGTTGACCATTGGTCAAACCTCTTGTCAAGTGCATATTGGGTTGCTGGAACGTATTTTACCTCATTTGATTTTAATCAGAGATTAGCTAATCAGGTTGTGAAATCAGTCAACTAAATCTCTTGTTAAACGTCAAAATGGGTTGCAGGAACACTGATTAGTCTTTTTTCGCCCACTAATCGGTGGTCAAATCAATAGTTAACTAATCAGTGCGTGAGCTCTAATTAGCAGAAATAATTTGATCATTTCGAGTGAATTTTGTGGTTTTATTCTACAAATACATAAGGTGTGTACTCCAAAAGTGACAATATAATGATTATATATATTTGTCGAAGTGTTTTAAAAAGGCTCAACCAATTACAGGCTATCCTAGACACAATTAAGCCCGGAAATGGTGACACAAAATGCCAGGTCATTTGTACCAGTATGGCGATCTTTCAGGGGTCCAATTACGTAATGACAAAAAGGAAAATGATGGTCATAGAGCTGATACCGGCGCGGCAGACCAATCGTGTGGGCGTTAATCGAACGTGTCAGATAAATTACGAGTGTCGAACGATTTGTTCCATAAAACTTCTTGTATTTTCCGATAGTCTGTAAAAAAGAAGTAGGCGGTAGTGTAATGCCATACTTCTCCGGTGTGACTTACAGCCCGCCATACCGACGAGAACACAATAATTTATAAAAAAAACAATTCAACCATTTGTACAATGCTAATTTTTGCACGGCTAATCATCGTCGAGTACCATTCACGAAAATCACCATGCCATACTTTTCCGATGGTTTCAAATGGCTGGCATACCACCACAAAGAGGTAATTTTTTTTTTGCAAAGCTATTTGTACCAATATGTATGTTTGTCCGGGTGGAATCTTGCAACTGAATTTTAAACCCGTTCCCCTCAACCGATTGAGCTGAAATTTGGAATACAACTCTGGTGACAATGCAATAATATGGTACCATGGAGGTGGTCTCATGCTGGAGACGGATGCTAGGCAACGGAACTTCTGAATGGATTAAAGTAGGCTACTAGTGTTTGGGCTCATTTGAATCTGCTTGCGGTTCCGATTATGAATTTTATAAAAGCTTGTTTGGAAAAAGTAATTTTTCAACAAAAAAACTTATTAATTTTAATTTTGAAGTGAAAACTTCTTTAGGCGCATTGGACATTTTTAGAGATGGGAAAAAACTATTGAACTCGCGACACTGTTATCGTTAACATTACCGACACCTCTGATATAAGTATCTGTAGTGTAGCCTGTCCATGTTTTCACTTCTGTCGGCACTCCCGGAGTGCCACTTTTTTTTAACTGAAATAATTAATTGTTTTAAAATCGACACATGTCTAAATACAACTCAGTATTATAACATCCCAGTGTTTTTCCACGCCGTGTTTAGAACAATGCCACTTGTAAGCGCAATCACTCGCCTGTCAATTGAATACCTCCTGAATAAGTAATTGGGGATGCAGTAATGCGAGATGTGGCCAAGAAATGATCTCGAATTTCCGCCCGTGGTACTTACAATACTTACAGTACTTAGCTAGTATGCATTTTAAATAATAATAATATGACGTTTATTTCAGGCAACAATGTGCACATACAAAAAATGATGACAGGGCCCATAGTTGATCGAGCGAAGCGAGATCTCCAAATTAACTTGGGCAAATCAGCGTTGTATGTATGTATGTATGTAACTTTGTTTGTTTGTCCGAGGATAACTTTTGAAGCGTTGATCCGATCATCGTGAAATTTGATACAGTTAGTGATGGCACAATTTTGGTGTGACTAAGTGAGCTAAAAATGTTTGGGGGTTTTTTAAATATTGGAGTTCAAGAGGGGTAAAAAAAATTAAAATGAGTCTATTACGTCAAGTGAGACATCAAATGAAAGGCCTTCATTAGTACATTTTGACCCCGTTTTTATTTTTAGTATTTTTTTTGTTTTTGAGTTATTAGCTATAATAAAAACTAAACTTTGACAAAATTCACAGGGTACACCAGTGACCCCACAGTGCTGTAATTTGGTATGCGTGTAGCTTAAGTATCACAAATATAGGCAAAAGTCTGAAATCTAGAATAACTGTAATTTGTACCTACATTGAAACATAATATTCACACAATATTCAGACAGTTATCAGCTAACTTCATCATGTCGCTTTTTGGCTGTCGGTGTGCACGCGTATCGTAAAAAATATTTTTTTCCAAATGCGCCAAATGAAGTATAACTTCAAAAATAATAATTTAGGTAACCTGACAGTTGATTATAATTAATAATTTTGACATTTGACCAAATCATATTTATTTATTTAAACTCACAAAACACATTAAATATAAATGGTCAAATCCTAAAAAACAAAGTTAAAGTTAAAATAGTATTTTATTGCATAACACTTTTCATATTGCATACGTGTATAATCACTTCGATCGACCCGCAGAGGGGTTTGTCACCCTTCCACGGAACCCTGGTTTTAAATAACAGGTCGTTTTGAATTTGGAATACTTTGTAATTATGTTTTTATTAGAGGTCGATGCAAACCGCATGAAGAGTATTCTGCCCGATCATAGATTAAAATTATAAATAATTGATACTCTGACCATAGATAAAGTGAACTACATAATTTCATTCGATACTTTATTATGGCGTAGGATGTCAGACAAATTATTAAATTGTAAGAATTATAGTAGATGGATAGATAGAACACATATTTTACTTTAGAAGTGATTTACTATATATTTTATTATAGTATATTTCTGTGTTTGTTACTTGTGTCGAAATAAATGTTCTAAAATCGTGTCCCCTGATAGCAATTCACTCTTCATTCTCAACACTTAGAACAAACCATTTGATAAGTAATTTTCAGTAAACACCGCCATCTGTCTGCGCGTGCGACCGAAACTGATGACTAAAAAACTATGAATTATTTATGGAGCCACTCAGATTTGAGCATTAGTGATGTGATCGTGGATAGATCGGTTTTTTAATCACTGTCATAATCAAAGATATAAAAATATAACATAACAACTTAATATAAATACACGTTTGGCAACTCTCTAATTTTTAGAAAATATTTTCTAAAAATTCTCAAATCATGCAATTTATGTATGTCAAATTTAAACATATTTCCACATATCGTCGACAATTGAGTATCGCGCACCACACGCTTCATGCGATCGTTTCTACCCCATACTTGCAAAATGTGGAATGAGCTACCATCTGAGGGTTTCCCGTTAGACTACGACATGGTGCGCTTGAAGAAATATATAAAGAGGTTTCTACAGGGTAGAAAAGGCATCGACAATACCCCGGGTGTTGTGACAATAGGCGACGGTGACCGGTTACCATCAGGTGGGCCGTAAGCCAGTTTCCCCACAAGTAACATAAAAAAAGTATTTAGTTTCTAAATACGTTCAGGGATCGTTGTTTTGTACAACGATCCCAAGCTAAATTTGAAAATTGACAACTTTAAATAAAAAAACGGTATGTGTAAGGCGTCAACTCGCTCTCCTCATATCTCCTCCACGATACCGATATAATAGTGTACTTAATGAAATGTGTTCATAAAATCTATTTTCATTGATATCACCCCATCACTAGTCAAGAAGACTAGAGAGAACTTATTATAACGTTGACAGATGGCGTGCCCGCGGCTACCGATCTCCAAAACAACATATTCATCGACTTGAGAATATTTAACGTGCCCAACACTAGCCTATTAACATTTTTATACACGTTAATTTTCAACAAATTTCACATCGAAAAGTGAGTTTCAAGAACAGTTCTGATAGCCTTCAGATCAGCTCACCTGATCTTCATCACATAGCAAGAACCACCCCAATTAAACTAGATTTCTATTAATTTGAATAGCGCCTCATTGATTCCAAATCTTTTGTGTTGCGTGTTCCAACAACTGCATCTTTCGACTTTTACAAAGGAAGAGTTTTGGCCGAAAAGCGTGTTGTTTTGTTGTTTTCGCAGGCGACTACATTACACAGCGCAAGTGCGTCACTCGTCGTAGACTTTTCATGTCAGAATATAGTTTTAAGTATTATAATAAGTATGTTAGTCACTAAGGTATATATTTATTTATATGGGTAGTAGAATTAAGTTTTAACATCTTGAGGTTTTTTATGTTGCCTGAAATAAAGAAATATTATTATTTATTAAACAAAAACTTATAACACCCCTCTTTTTGCGTTAGAGGTTAAACATCCCATTTGCGAGAGGATAGTGGGAGACAGCAATGAACAGGCTTGATTGGAGGGATTTGGGGGAGACTTTTGTCCAGCAGTGAAATGATAAAGTAAAAAAATAAGGTATCGTTACACTCAGGAATAAAAACGGAAATATTCATTTACACAACTTTTTGAGAGACCTCTTAATTTTTGTTAGGAAATTGATGGATTTGACCATTTTACTCAGAATTAGTCCTGAGTTTTAGTTTCAGAAAATGTTTAATATATGTGAGTGGTTGACCAAAAAGGGACCTCAAAGGAAAATAATTGATTTCGAGTAAATCGCGTTTGAAGTTTCGTGTAGAAACAATTTTCTACGTACGTAACAAACTTTCTGATACGTACGAGCGTCTTTTTCTACCTAAAGAGACTTCGTTGTACTAGAGATAACCTCAAAAGTAAAATAAAACAATAAAATTGATTGTATACACTTACCTGACATCACAAAAACTAGTGAGCGCTATTTGTAAGGTGTATTATTTCCAAAACTACCTTGGCTCACAAAAAAATTCATAAAATAAAAACTAAGGTGCCTAAAAATATTCTGGTTAGACCAAAACAAAGCTAAAAGACCACAAATTCAGAAAATAAAAAAAATGAATAACGGTTTCCAAACCCTCCAGGTCCCTTTTTGGTCAACCACTCACATATTTTAAAATGAGTTTGGATCCAGCGATCTTAGACGTTTGCCAAACTCCTTTCGTATGTTAGGTACTAACTAATAGTCTACGTACTTGCAGATGGAAACAAAAAAACAATAAATAAATCAAGTATACATTAAATCGCGCATAAACGGGTAATCTCGAGAATTCAATTACACTTGATTGCAAATAAAAGTGCACGCAGCATGACGCGCGGTAGCGTGTTTGTAATGCGCTCGCAACATGTGTACCCTGAGTGTACGCAATTTGTCGTAAATAATAAGGATTCTTTTATTTTTGGAACTACCTTTTTGAGGATACACTCAGTTGCAATAATTGGTAACTCGCCGTTCGGATACCTATAAAAAGTCGTATTTAATACTTAACTGTATTTATTTAGAACAGGCAGGAGAAGTGTCCTGCTTTAGCACTGTTGTACTACCATATCTGATCTTCGAGTGCTAAACTTTGACTCCAGGGACAAAACTTAAAATAAGTACTTTAATATTATGTGTCTGTGTATGATCCCAAGTTGATTGAATTAAATTAAGTAACCAATAAGGGGGCGTTCATTAATTACGCGAGACGTTATTGATGATTTTACGACCCCCTTCTCCCCTCCCTTTATCTCACGTGAGATTTATCAAAATTTGTATTCATAGGCTAAATGTTTTGGACTTATTTAAAAAAAATACAATTGGCTTCATTATTTCAAGATTACTTCTCTCGTAATCTTTATTACAGTGACAAAAAAAAATAACGTGATATTAGCCCCCCCTCTCCCCCACGTGAGATTGGGTGTAATTAGACTACCCCCCCCCCCCTAACAGACTAAAATATATTTGCTACAATAAGGTACTTTCGTAATAAATATCAACTCTTGACATAAGTTATTTTCTGACATAATTTATAATTCAATTTTTTATCATAGCATGTTTTTTTAATGTTACTTTAACGATAATGTTTCTTAAGATCTTTAAATACCAAATTGAAGCAACTAAATGAGTCATACATATTTCAATATAATTTGGATTTTGCTCAAACTGAAGCATGCAAGATTTCGTAAATTTAAATATCATTCCGTTATTCGCCTCCGAATCCGATTTTTACCCGTAAATACACTCAGTTATACAAAATGACTAATAACAATGACTCTAGAATGCAATATGGGACCAAATAATGCAAACACAAATAGCAACTAAAAAAAGGTCGATCATTTGCCCAGTCAGTAGGTAAATTAAATAAACTTAACTTAAATTTAGAGTGAGTAATACCACGATTCATACCAAAAAGCTGAATGGAACAGCCTCCGAGGCTCCAACTGCCCAAGGTTTCCATATCGCCTGACAAGTTCAGGTTTATTACACCTGCGCACGGATGCAGATACAAAGACGCCATGCTAAGCCATATTGATGTACGGCGTCTCAGCACGAACACAAATATGTACCAGCAAGTGTACTACTTTATTCAATGATTCATGTAGATTCTTCGTTGCTTGGCCAAAGACTAGGTAGACTTGTTTTTTAATTTAATTATTTTATATAATTGACATGAATTCAGGTAGATTATTAACAATTGAAGGTTCACTATTAATTATATAACATAGGAATTACATTCATAATAACATTTTTTTTTATCTAACCTATCTCGTCCCACTGCTGGGCAAAGGTCTCCCCCAAGTCCCTCCAAGTATCCCTATCCGTCGCTATCTCCCACCATCCTCTTTGGAAGGTGACCAAATCGTCCCGCCAACGCTTTCTCGGCCGACCCCGACGTCGCCCTCCGTCTTCAGGCGTCCATGGTGTCACAATATGGGCCCATTTCTCGGAGTGCATTCGGGCAGCGTGGCCTGCCCAGTTCCACTTAAGTCCAGCCGATCTCCTCCCTACATCTGCAATGCCGGTAAGTGAGCGCAGAATGGTGTTACGAACTCGGTCGACACGTTTAAAGCCGAGAATGCTGCGCTCCATTGCCCTTTGACAAATCTTGAGCTTTGACTTCTGGGCTTCATAATAACATATAAGTAGTAAATTAATAATTCACTATGAATAGGTACCTACTTAAAAAAAGTGTGTGTACGCAGGTAAGAAGTTATAATTCTTTAGCGTAACAGAACAAAAACAGCTAAAGATTTCATCCCGTATGCCACAACTCTTTGTTTGTAAAAGGAATGACAAATTAATAAAAAACTACTTTGAATATAGTTATGAGTTTTCGCGGAAACTTGAGAGACAGTTATCAGCTAACTTCATCATGTCGCTTTTTTGCTGTCGGTGTGCGCGCGCATCGTAAAACTTTTACTCTCATAATTTTTTCCAAACACGCCAAAAGAAGTATAACTTCAAAAGCCTATTTTTGCGCAATCTCAGGCTCAAAAAACTGGAATCCAGTATGTAAATTTTGTCATCATTTGCTTAGCATTAAAACTCATAATTTTCTTTTTATTATTTTTCAATATTTATAGATCATCGTTTGACCACAATCTCACCTGATGGTAAGCGAAGATGTGGTTTAAGATGAAGCACGAAGATCTAGGAGAAACCTATTCACTCTTACCTTAAAGCGGCTCGGATTGTATTCTTTAGGAAAAACAGACGATGGCAGTGTTCCATACCTTAAAATTATTCCGATATAGTAAACGAATACCGACTTCGATTTTTAATTTCATTAATGCACGGAATACTACAAAAGATTACCAAATAACATTACTCATCACAATCCCAGGTAGGGACCTATCCTTCTGGTAGGGATCAAAAGAAATCCGTAATCCCTTCCCTATCTGAACTCCGTACTGTTCGTGACATCACTTTGTGGGATTACGGACCCATTAGTTACCATGCGGTGAGTACAGACGCTCCGCGATGCGCCACCGCTACATGGTAGACATACCTCCCATACGCAATTCCATACGGTGGCACGGTAATGAAACTTTTAATACTTCACCGTTATCAGTGGCGTCACCATTCTGTTTTTTATATACAAATATATGTATATATTTTATATATAGGCTAGCGTTTGGCCACGATCTTGCCTGATGGTAAGCGATGATGCAGTCTACGATGGTACACGCTTGCCTAGAAGAAACCTATTCACTCGCGACTTCAAGATCCCTATGTTGTAGTTATAAGGAAACACAGACTCAGGCAAGGCGTTCCACTCCTTGGCGGTGCACATAATAAAGGTGGAAGAGTACACAAGTGATGATTAAATTAATAAGATGCGTCAACAGTTGTTAGGAAATAGGCGCTTTATTACGTTGATTAATTGGAAACACTTTATTACACTTATAAAAATAGTACAAAGGTGAACTAAATGCTAAAAAACATTCTCTTCCAGATAAACTTTGTGTATTGCGGATAGAAATAGTGCACATAAAAGAAAAACAAATGAAAATATGTACACAGAACTAATAAAATCAGCATAATAGGTATAGGTACATACTACATAAATAAACTTGTCATGTTAACCTAATAGAAAGCAGGTGATTAAATCCCTACGGCTGAGCCAGGAGTTAAGTTGTACAACTTCATAATAATAATGTGATTTGAATTACTGAATTTCATTATGCCCGCGCGAGCATAATGTGATTTGAATTTGGAAGCTCATCTGTATTAAAATTTGAACCAAAGAGACCCACACAATAAGAACTTAATCGTAAATCTAACTAACCCCTGCACAGAATGCTCCAACCTAGATTTGGTTTTTATGTATCGCAGAAAGTGTGAGTATTCTTCTCGTGGATAAAGCTGTCTGCATCTAGGGCGTGCTTTTATCTCTCTCTGCACTAAGGATTCTAGTAACTCCTTCGCTCCGCTCGAGAGTTAACTCTGGAATCCTTCGTTACGTTCGGAATTCAATATAGCGCCCGTGACGCAAGACACTGCTTTATTCCCTCGTTTAATAATCTACTGTGAATATATAATAAACTAACCTAACCTAACTAATGGACTATACTGATATCAAATAAAAATAGAGGTTCGTTTTAAGACTTACGTACTCATATGAAATATATAGGTACTTGTGGCATTGTTTTTTATATTTACTAGTTCCCAGTGGACAGCGGCTGTAATGATTTTTTACAGCTTAATTTTAGCATTCACCCCTTCTCTCCGTATCCACTTTGAGTACCTATACCAATCTCAAACTCCTCTGTGCGTGCAATAAGCTTAAAAAGGGGGATTTAAGAAAATTGTATTATTTTAAAATAAATATTTACTATAGTAAGGCTACTAAAAATACAGGAGAAAATAATCACAATCATTACCAGCATTAAAATGAAAACATCCGTCTATTTCAAAAATAGAACTACAAGCTGCTATGTTGGCAACACAGCGTGCGTTCTCTCAGCACGGGGCGCGAAAATTATAACCTCTGCAACCGCGGACACAAATCAATTTACACATTTACACCATTACGAGCGGTGTAAACGCGAGCGGTCCGTGGAGCTGATAAATAATAGAGGCGGTATATTATTATGATATTTTTTTAATAAAAAAATAGCATGAATTTGTAAACAGACAAATTTTCCGTCTCTGTCCGTAATCCAATACAATAATCAAGTTGAAAATCCATCTCTTACATTGCGGTTGGTGTAGACAGTGCTATTAGTACGGAATGGTGGATTTTCATCTTCAATATTATAATGAAACTAGCTGACTCGCAGCTTCGCACGCGTGATTTGTTAATTAACACATTACTCTCTTGGCGCAGTCGAGTAAAAAGTAGTATATGTCTCAACCCCGGTCATAATATAATCTATGTACCAAATTTCATCGAAATTGGTTCAGCCGTTTAGTCGTAAAAACGTAAGAAACATACATACAGAAGGATTGAGTTACTTTCGCATTTATAATATTAGTAAAGACAAACAGAGAATAATGAAAGATGACTTGATAAGGATTACGGGAGTCGTTGGGTGTAAGTCGCACAAGATCATTCGTTCCGGAAATCTATGGGGAGGCCTATGGCTGATATGTTGATGCCCAAACCAAATAAAAAACTTTGTTAAATTCAATACGAAAAAATATGTCAATCTTAACTAAGCTTACCTAAAATTTGTTTTATTTTATTTTAAGCTAATCCTTTACATACCACAATGATATTAAAAAAAAGCCACTTTGAGAATACACGACATAAATTGTTACCTACTTCTTAGCTTAATTAAACGATTGCATTGTTAAGGCATTCAAATTTAGAATTTTTAAAACTATATAACTATTGTAGATTTAACAAATACTCTTTGCTTTGCATATTCTTATTTCAAAAGAGCAGTACCACAGACTATTTATAGTTACTACAACACTTGTAAAACACAGCTCTTGCGGTTAGTTAGAGTATAATTTCATAAGCATTTGGTTCAAATGCTGTAATTTATTAGGTTGGTACACGTGGTTGATTGGTGGGCGAACTGGGCGATGTCACCAAAGAGTAAGGTGTGATTAGTCTAGTTAGCACTTAGCTTAGCACCGTGTTTATGAATAAGCGCAAGTACCAGTAAGGTATGTATTAATCATAATTTATGGTCGTTTAATGCTAAACTATTCCCATTCTTTATTGTTTATTGTACACAGATAGATTACAGACATAAAAACTAACAAAAAGGACATATACAAGGACGAGCGAGACTCAATGGAGAGTTATGGTTAACCCTAACATTAGTTTTCTTCCAGCAAACCTTTGAAGATAGGGATAACTCCAATGCCATCTAAAGTCAACTGTTTTCTTACTACATTATTTTTCTTCTTTTCAGGATATTTTCAGTTCACTCACTTGTATTTATGACACTCATAATTCCACTCGCAAAGATGACTTAAATTATTTAGGAAAAAAATATATGTTCTAAATTGTTTTCCAAAAACAAGCTCATAACCTCCCTCCACATCTGAAAAATTAGTCTAGACTAGAAACCCTTTTATTTATTTAATTTTTTTCAAAGAAAAATCAGTAAAGTGTTCAAAATACCAGGCGGACAGATGAGACGAGGTTGCCAGAAAATGACGGATTACTAATAAGCCTTAGTAATACCAAAGTACATTAGGGAACGTACCCATACTACGTGTCCCGTTCGGGGGGGGGGGGCGCAAAATACCACGCTTGGTTACAGGGGCGGGGGAAGTGGTGTAGGTTTTCGTCACGTACTTAATATCCTCTCGGGAAATATTGCTCGTTTTCGAGTTATATTCAAATATGGCGCGTAGCGTTTAAAACTTTTTAAACTTGTAATTATAGGTATTTTTTTTTGTTGTATAGGTATACGCTCTCTTGGCGTCACGCAGCAAGCGCTGTATTAATAAAGACAAATACGAGCCAAATTTTTATTTTTACTTTCCATTTGCAAAAAATTATTTAAAACCAGATTTATGAATTACTACGTGAAAATCAGAAGCTGAGGGAAGGGGGGGGGGGTAAGGTATTGGCATATACTACAGGTGGTCACCGTGAAGGACGAGGAGGGGGTTAAAAAAAAATGGGGCACGTAGTTGTTTTTTTTCTACTAGCTGTTGCCCGCGACTTCGTACGTGTTACACTACTAAATGAATAGATAACCTAGAAATAAAGCTAAATTTGCTATTGCAACTTGACTTGACCCCATTTTTACCCCATGGGAACTGATTTATAAGATAAATGATAGCCTATGTGGTAATCCAGGTAAATACCAAATTTTATCGAAATCGGTTCAGCCGTTACACCGTGATTGAGTAACAAACAAACATCGAAACTTTCGCATTTAAAATATTAGTGTGATATAATGTGTTGCAATTTAAACTAATTATATTGAAGACATGGTTTCTACACAAAAAATACATGCATCTATAAAATTTTATTATCAATATTACGAGAAAACGATAAAATGCTACTTGACGAAATATTAGCTTATTGTACGATGCCACAGATTTATAAAAAAGTTACTGCGAGCGCTTTAACGAACCCACTACAATGACCCTTCACAGTCAGTGATCCGGCCCGGTCAATGACCCAACCAGTCAATAGAGCACGCATGATGCGTACACGGGAGACCGGTAAGTACATAAACTCAAAAATAAAGTGTATAAAAAAAAGTGGCTCTCTAGGAGTGCCGACAGAAGTGAAAACTTGACCAATTACGAGATTCTTATATACAGAGGTGTCGGTAACGGTAACAGTGTCGCGTGTTCAATGGTTTTTCCCATCCCAAAAAATGTCCAGCGCGCAAAGAAGTTTTCACTTCAAAAACTGTAATTACTTTTTTATAATAATTCTCAAAAATTTACTTCGTAATTATTTGTCCTTAAATAGCTAGGTTTTTTGTTTACCAAAAATACCTAGGTGACAAATAGCTAAAAACCCCTAGTAGAAACTTTTTTCTTTTCTTTTTTCCCAAGAAACGTGTTTAAACACTGTTCAAAGTACCAGGCTGGCAGACGAGAGGAGGTTCGTTTCCAGAACAATACGGAAGACTAATGACTGTTGCATATTTTATAAGATGCGCACTGTCAAGAGCTTTTCTTGCCTGTAAACAATTCTGGTAGGCGAGTCTTCACTCTGAACTTATGTCATTCTATTCAGTTGAGCGTTTCAGTTAGGTAAAAATTGCCGCTTAGCTAACGAACTTATATATGTACTTAATTTTAGACTAAATTATACCAATCTAAATATATAAAACAAGTTCGGGTTAGTTACAACATTTACAACTCAAGAACGGCTTGACCGATTTCTACGAAATTTGGTATATAGATAGATTATGTTTGGAATTGGGACATAAGCTTTTTATCCGACTAAGCAGAATGTAATATTTTGATTGACAATCCACGCGCGCGAAACCGCGAGCGCGTCAGCTAGTATTAAATAAAAATACATACTGGAAGAAGAAGAAGTGATAAGAAAAGATAAAATTATTGGCAAATCAACTTGGGCAAATTGGCGTTGTATGTATGTATGTATGTATGTATGTTTGTTTGTCCGAGGATAACTTTCTAAGCGTTTATCCGATCATCGTGAAATTTGGTAAATAGGTAGGTAATGATGACACAATTTTGATGTGACTCAATGAGCTAAAAATTTGGGGGGATTGTTGAGATATTGGGGTTCAAGAGGGGTAAAAAAAAAATTAAAATGAGACTATCAGGTCAAAAGAGACGTCAAATAAAAGGTCTTCATTAGTACATTTCGATCCCGTTTTTATTTTTAGTAAAGTGTTTGTAGTTTTTGAGTTATTAGCCATAATAAAAACTAAACTTTGACAAAATTCACAGAGTACACCAGTGACCCCACAGTGCTTTAATTTGGTATGCGTGTATCTTAAGTATCACAAATATAGGCAAAAGTCTGAAATCTAGAATAACTGCAATTTGTACCCCAAAAAAGAGTAACCAATTAACATGAACTCCCGTTACCTGTAATTTGAATGAAACTGTAGGGCAAGTTAGTTGGTTATTTATTTCGTGGCACTATTTTGATAGTCAAAGATTACGAATAATATTTTTTTGTTTTTATGGTAGACTCGCGAGATCTTAGTTCGGGGCGAACCACTAGTTATTATGTATAAATACGGAATTTATCTTGTACCGTTTTGTCGATGTCAACACGTCGGGCCATCGTTGACGCAATCCCCACCTCACCACCGATTCCGTCTACTCGCGCGCAGAGCGAGGCGATATGTTATTCGGAGCGGATCGCACTCACCATGATGAGGGTTCACAAATTGAACCGAAACATTGTCGGTCGAAACACTGATAAAACGGTACGTGATAAATCCCGCACTTATAATAATGATTGAAATAAATTACGAATTTTTTTTAAGTAAAAGATAACATTGCTAATTTATGGTCAGTTTGACCGAGAAGCCATCTCTCAATCTGAATGCTTCCACTGAAGGTGATGATAACGCCCATCAGACTTGCGCAAAATGATAGACTTCAAATCGGACATTCTTAATAGATTACTCTTTGGGTGACTTGTGCAACGATGCATAAACGTATTTGATAAATACATATGATTTAGAGAGTTGTAAAATCATACAAATACGTTAAATTTGGAAATGTTTAGTCGCTAAATACGTTTTGGGATCGTTCGTGCAAGCCGGAGTAAGACTATGATGACTAGTGTCTTCATGTCAAGATAGAAAATAAACAACCAGTGTGACTCTAAAAACACTTTTAAATGCAAAAAGTGTTTTCAGTGAACCATTTTTACTTACATTTCACGCATTGCCTTTAAATCGTATAAAAAAGGCGTGAAATCGTAATACTCGTGGTAAAGTGGTTGCTCAAACAGCATTTAAATCAAATTGGTTATCGATTCAAAAGGTTTCTAAATATTAGTAACACAAAAAGCGAATCGAATAGTGTGACTAACGTGAATGTAGGAAGAGAAACATTAATCATCATCACTTGTGACGTAGGACGTCCACTGCTTAGCATAATTACATGCTGTACATTTTAGACAGCGCTATCCAGCCTCAAACTAAGCAAAGCTTTTATTATAGAAAGCAGATAGTTGATAGAATACGCACCTATATAATTTTAATTGTGGAAATATACTTGAAACTTCTCAGAGCAAGAAAAAATATCTGGCGAAAATAATAACATTTGTTCCGCGGCGGGAATCGAACACGCAACCTCTTCTGCCTCGTCTCGCTCTCCGGTCTAGGTGTTTTATAAAAATACTAGCTGACCCGCCCGCGGCTTCCGTCGTTTCTCAATAAAAACATTACCCTCCCTCTGCGCAGTCTGATAAAAAGTAGCCTATATCTCGATCCCGGTCATAATCTGTACACCAAATTCCATCAAAATCGGTCCAGCCGTTTAGTCGTGAAAACGTTACAAACAGACTGAGTTACTTTCGAATGTATAATATTAGTATAGATGTTTATAGTATAGATTTTATCAGTTATCTGGTTCTCATCTTGGTCGCACTGGAAGAGGCAGTGACGTTTTAAAGTGTGATTTTAATGAATAAATGACTTGGGACTTTGTTCATTAATATAAATACGTGATTTATCACGTACCGTCTTATCGTAGTTTCGACCGACAATGTTTCGGTTCAATTCGTGAACCTTCATCAGGGTGAGTGCAATCCGTTTCGAATAACGTCTCGCCTCGCACTGTGAGACGAGACAGTGCGAGGCGAGACGTTATTCGACCGACAATGTTTCGGTTCAATTCGTGAACCTTCATCAGGGTGAGTGCGATCCACTCCGAATAACGTCTCGCCTCGCACTGTGAGACGACACAGTGCGACACAATTGAACCGAAACATTGTCGGTCAAAACACCGATAAGACGGTACGTGATAAATCACTTATTAATGATTGAAATCAATCACGAAAGTTTGGACTTTGACTTTGAATTTTGAAATTGATTTTTACTATAAACAAGCTTTGCTTAGTTTGGGACTAGATAGTGATGTGTGAAATGTCCAGCATTATTTATATATTTATTAATAATTCAGTAAATACTGGTACCTGTAACCATAAATATTATTTCATTAATTCATCAATCAGAAACAGGAGAGATACAAACCGAAGATAAATAAGAAACTGAAATGATACATTACTCCTGTAACAATTCCTTAGGCGTAAAAAAAATTGCTAACAATAGCAACCTTATTATAAGCATCTTAAGTTGCATTATATTAGAGTTTGTTTGTTTGATTATGTTTCGTTTTTAAAAGGAGAGTGAAATGTTTCCCCCGAAGGCTTATTGCCAGAAAGGATATACAGGGTGGCGCTGCACGCTGGTGACGTGAACAATGCTAATATTCGAACCAATACAATGGTCGAATTGGACTTTCGAAGCGAAACGCATTTCCCTTCAAACCTTTCGATATTTTTATTAGTTTTATTTGACGTTAAAACTTCTTTAGGCGTGTTAGGCATTTTTTGAGATGAGAAAAAATCATTGAACTCGCGACACTGTTACCGTTACCGTTACCAACACCTTTGCGTATGAAGTGAAAACTTCTTTAGGCGCGCTAGGCATTTTTTGAGATGGGATAAAACCATTGAACTCGCAACACTGTTACCGTTACCGTTTTCTCACCTCTGTAAATAAGTATCTCGTAATTATTCAAGTTTTCACTTCTGTTGGCACTCCCGGAGTAACCTTTTTTTATACCACCTGGAGTTGGAACAATCAACAACAATTCATCACATCAAATCATAACAAAGTATTGCCTCGCAGGTCACGCACCCTAGATAAGTGCCCTACGATGCACTGCCCTGCGTTCATCAACTTGAGGCATATAGGTGTTCAAACCGAAACACAGCTATGCTGCTTATATAATATATTATAGGCAATGATAGCATTTTATTTCATTTTTAAATACCTAGTACCCAGTTAGTAAATAAAAATGAAAAAAATTAGTAAAATGTTTTTCGCTGATGAGAACTTACCGAACGGAACGGACCTTACAGACCGTGCGTTCCGGTACATTTCGATCACTGACCACCCTGTATTTTTGTTCGTATAAGAATTATAAATAAACTAGCTTCCACCAGCGGCCTCGCACGCTTTGTTTGCCAACAAAAAGTAGCCTATGCGTTAATCCAGGTTATAATCTACGTATACATACCAAATTTGATCGAAATCGTTAAGCCGTTACGACTTGATTTAGTAACAAACAAACATTCGCATTTATAATATTAGTGTGATAAAAGTTATTAATATGTAGGTAAAACAATGGGACATGTTAAACAACTAAATAAACAATGAATAAACCAAATCCGGTCAAATGGCGACCTCTTTCGAACAGTTTTGGTTGTTTTTTGACTATGTAGATATGCTATTTTTATTTCCTTGAAGCATATTGACGAATTGATAGATTTACCCATACTTATATATGACCTGTATTATATAGACTATTTTTATTGATAAGCCACGCATATACTAATCCTAATAGATACCTACCTAGATAGTCCTCTGAGTTGTATGGGCGCTCATACAATTTAGAGGGCAATGTGTAGTATTTGACTGGGTTTTTCAATAGTACATATAAAGTGAAACATGGCGCTAAATCCCCCACATAAATTGAGGAGGTGAGGAACAAAAAGTGACATTTACGTATTTGGTCATTTTCGTTTATTTTTTATCCGACTCAAAAGCTTGAGTTTTATCATTATCTGTAAAGATCAAGTTCAAAAAGTGACTTGTTTCATAGAAAAATCAATCTTAATATCTGCTCCCGGAACAAATAGTAACATTTCTTTCAAAAACAGTAGTGGTTACTTATTTACTTAGTTTGGGGCTAGATAGCGCTGTGTGAAATGTCCAGCAATATTTATATTTGTTTATACTGAAAATAATGTGTTAATGTCACATTTTGTTCCTAACCTCCTCAATTCGTTTTTAAGTTTATTGTTTTATGTATTTTCTATAAGGTTCTAAAGTTTGGATGTTTGTTTATTTATTTATTTGTTTGTTTGTTTGTTACTCAATCACGTCGTAACGGCTGAACCGATTTCGATGAAATTTATTATGTACGTAGATTATAACCT
The DNA here is from genome assembly GCA_963924445.1 of Philereme transversata. Taxonomy (NCBI): domain Eukaryota; kingdom Metazoa; phylum Arthropoda; class Insecta; order Lepidoptera; family Geometridae; genus Philereme; species Philereme transversata. The sequence goes on from OZ004351.1 coordinate 15,147,339, forward strand.
GGATTATCTAACACATAGGTTACTTTTTATCCCATAAATCAAGTCCCATGGGAGAAAAATGGGATGTCAAGTTGCAACAGCGAGTTAAGCTTTTCTTAGTAGTGTAACGCGTATGAAGTCGCAGGCAACAGCTAGTAGATTAATATAAAGGCCTTATAATCATATTTTGTATCTGCACATTGTCGCCTGTAGTGAATGTAATATTATTATTTTTATTATAAAAGCTTAAATCTGGGCAAAATGCCTTTAATAATAGAAAGAATATACCTACAATTATTAACAATAAAATTCTGAAGAAACAGTTGAATCATCTAAAGACCGTTGAAAACGATCTATAGATAGCTCAACTGCTCCAAATCACTAGGTACCTGGCGGAAGTGTCCCCAAGACTCTGGTTTCATTGCCACGCTGATTATAAAAAATGAAAGAATGAAATAAAAATGAAATGATATGAAATAAAATTTTAAAAAAGTGATAGACGAATATCGGACCTAATAGATTTCCTTAAGGGCTACTTACGTAACGATGCCTAAACGTATTTAGTGGTTAAATATCATTTAGAGAGTTGTCAAATTCTACAAATAGGTAAGTACATCAAATTTAAACGATTATTCGCTAAATATGTTTAGGGATTGTTATGCCTGCCGGGCTTAGTATAGTAATGTGTCTAATGTATTTTAACTAAAATTTGGTAAAATGAAGGCGAATGTTTTGACATCTGCTAGGTATTTTACAAAGAGAACTGAAAATAGGTAGCTAGGTGTAGTTCACAAATTTCTACAAAGCTCGACAGCAATTCCGTTTTAGAGCTTTAATCCCAACTCTACGAATAAAAGGCATATTTCGTTCGCCGACGCTCGCAAAATTGTCATCGCAAATAGCTTTTGCCTACGGCATTTTGCCCCACAACACCAAAACGAACGAACTCCCGAAAACACTCACCCTAAAATCAACCCTAAACCCAACTACGAAAGCTGAAACTTCGATAGCTACACGAACAGAACTGTAATGTAACAATGAAAATGCCAGCATTGCACACGTAAATACAATTCCTGAAAACGCTTCCCCCTTTATAGCTTCAATGTAGATGGAATAAGGTTCAAAGTCACTTGAAAGGAAAATGTGAACTTGAAATCATCGCCTGACGCTCGATATCAAATAAACATTCACAACGCCTGAAGCGACGACGGTTTGTTCAAACAAAAGTGGACTCTAACGCGACTGTTCTATAGTGAAAAGTTGACTCAATTTGTGTAGCTAGGATTTTAGCCGGGGGAAGCGACAGGGATAGCAGGATGAGAGTATTAGGGCGTGAGAGCGAGAGGGAGATATAGCTCGGAGCACTGTGATTGGTCAGGAAGGCCGCAGGCTGTGAACAGTAGCCCGCCCTATGTCTACTGTTCGGTTACGGATGTCACGGATAACACCGGATTTGGATAATTGTAATAAAAAAACGTAGTAAACAAGTTTGAAACTAGTTACTCCAAACTCTATAAGCAGTAAAGCACACATGGGTTGAACCATACAAATATTATTTGGAAAGTAACTGTCTGGTTACGTTATCACGACTAAACGGCTGGACCGATTTCTATGAAATTTGGTATACATATAGATTTTGACCGGGATTGGCAGTGGGTAGTGTTTTTCCAAACTACGCGTGCGATGCCGTGAGCGGCAGCTAGTTCAATATAATATAAAACAGGCCCGGATCTAGGAGAGGGCAAACCAGGGCATACGTCCCGGATGGCAATATCAGGGGACGCCAAATTCATGTTTGAAAAAAACTTGCTTCAGAAAGCGTGCATGCTTAGCTTGCATCCAGAGCACGTCGTACTATCGATTATTCATTTGTTTTGGAATGCATCCTCAGTTGGTTTGTGACCACATTTTAAGTATACCTAATCCTTATTATTATATTGTTTGCGGGGATATAATACTCTCCACAGACAATATGGGACCCGAGACGGGGAATAAATCCGAACGGCGTTCGACCGTTCGGGTTCAAGCGACGATCACTGTGTGGTTATGTTGTTAATTGAGTGTGCGAGTTAATCACACAGTTGTTTATATCTCGTTAAATCCTAGTGTACCCTCTCACGCGATATTTTAGGTAGTATTTTTATGCCTTAGATTACGATAATGGGCGTAGTAATAGGAAAACTATGAAACTATGGAAAAATCTTTCCTAAGCGCGTTACAAACGATGACAATGCTATAATATTTTATGTTAATACTAGCTGACCCGTCCGCGGCTTCGCACGCTTGAAATTTCCCGTTTCCGTAGGAACTTCGAGATAAAAACTCTTGCTTGAAAACAATCTTGTCAAAGTGACGCGACACTTCATGTAAATGACTTCACGTCAATAAACGGCGGTTAAATTTTATGGGTATTGATCATACAAAAATACTAAAATCGCGATTAAAAAATGAGGGGTGGGGGTAGGAGGGTGAAAAATACTCTACGACCTATTCTCATACCTACAAAATATACAAAAAAAAATCATTAATATCGGTCTAACGTTTCGGAGAAGTGCGACCACATACACCTTGATGCGAGATTTTTATGTATTGTATCAGTTATCTGGTTCCCATACAAGCTTGACTTAATTTGGGGCTAGATGGTGGTGTGTGAAATGTCCAGCATTATTTACTTATTTATTTATTATATTAGAATTATAATGAATCAAGGAATAAATGCGTGCTTAAAAACTGTCACCCAAAATGTGCATCTACAGCCCTCCACACGTAGAACGCCGGGGGCAACACCAAGGGCGCACTTTCCCGTCGCTCTGGGCGGGCGGGGCACACACATAGATGCCGTGCCTGTACACGCGGGAAATGCTGAGTGTATGTATGCGTGAGAACTTTAGAAGACGTCTCCTTTTTATGTTAGAAACATTTCTGGATAATTATGTTGATCGTGATTTATTATGTTTTGCGTTATTCTGTTTATGGAACACAAGCTTAGGCCCGCGACTTCACACGCGAGTTTGTCAATAAAAACATGACCGGGAGGGATTGACAAACCAACCTGGGTCATGTTTGCGCAGTTGGATAAAAAGTAGCCTAAATAGCAAAAAATAGACAAATTATAACAGGGATTGAGACATTCAATCCCTGTCATAATTTGTCTATTTACTAAGTTTTATCGAAATCGGTCACGCTGTTTAGTTGTGACCATTCCACCCACGGCTTCGCACGCGTTGTTTGTCAAAGGTAAAAAGTAGTCTATGTCTCAATCCCGGTCATAATCCGTCTATTTGCCCAACTTTATCGAAATCGGTCACGCCGTTTAGTCGTGAAAACGTCACAAACCGACAGAGAAACAGAGACATAATTACTTTCGAATTTATAATATTTGTAGGGATTATTCGTTTTTGTAAGAAATTTTGGAAAAGGTTACGTAAATAAATGTAGCATAATTAACTGATAAAGGTCACTAGACTGAGGACTGACGGCCGTTGGGGCAGAAAGGTTTTAGAGTGGAGACCACGCACTGGAAAACACAGCGGAGGACACTAAGGTCTCTTTATTGCGTCATTTTCTTCTCCAGTCCTCCGCAAGTTTCAACCAATAGGTTCAAACCAAATATTTTTAGGACTTCTCCATATATAATACGATTTAGATTTGACCCTAAAGCCCATTCGTAAAAACTACCCTTTTTTATCAAGGCATCTGGCACCATGTCAGTGAAGTCATGGTCAAAAGCTAGTCAAGATCTAATAAACAAGTCTTACTAACAATTACATGAATAATTAAAAACCGTATTATCCTCAAAATACCGGAAAAGGCCAAAAGGTAATCATTGTAATCTCATTACGGGCATGTTTGCTGAAAAATAAAGGGAAACTCCCTAATTATTTAAGAAACTCGGCATTACAAAAGAAACTCGGCAGTTAGAAAAGAAACTCCAGAGTTACAAAAGAAACTGTTTTGATGCCGCCCCCTCGCGGTGAAAGATGGGGAGCTATTGTAATTATTTTTCTTTAAACTTTCCTGTAACGAATTTGTTTCTTTGATGATAAAAAATGTAAGATTATCATGGATATGACTAAAGTCGCGGGCCGTCAATGGGTGAGACTAGCGCAGGATAGTGGCAGATGGCACACGCTTGGGGAGGCCTATACCCAGCAGTGGGTGAAGTCGGGCTGTGGTTGACTAACAGCTACCAGGATAAGATATATAACTGACAGTATATAGACCTACGCATTATAATTGTATAATGAATTATTAATTGAATGAATAAAAAAAGTAGGTATACATATTTATGTTTTTCTCTGCGCACATAAGTTACGTTTCAAGCTAGATCAAATGGTTATTTTAGTTAAATTTTATTTTTGTTGTTTGAAATGTGTAATGTGTGCCTTTTTAAATGAAAAAAAAAACACTTTATTCTACACCATAAGAATAAAAATTACAGACAAAATAGAAGACACAAAGCAAATAGTACAATAGACAGATTTGTTTATCTTTATTTCTAGTAAGTACTAAAATTATGATTATTGCTAAAAAGGGGCAATAAGCTTAATAAAACCGGTCATGTGCGCCCATACAACTCAGAGGACTTAATTGGCGTCAACTATGTATGTATGTATGGGGGCACCCTTTAATTTTCAACTTTTTTTATTTTTTTGATCTTTTCCTTTATTTATGCTGTAAGACCTTGCTTTTTGCCAAATTTCGTGATTCTAGGTCAACGGGAACTACCATATAGGTTTTCGACCCAAAATGTATAGGGTACTTCCGGTTGACCTAGAATTGGTAATTTTGGTTAAAATCAAGGTTTTAAAGCACAAGTAAAGGAAAAAGTCCGAAAAATAAAAAAACTTTCAAATTAAGGTAAATTTTGGTACTTACAAGTTTTCGCAAAAATCAAAATTTGCCCATATCTTTTTATTGTGTTGATTCAGGACCTTGATTTTTATACACCTAATAGGGACTATAGACCTCAGTATCTGGTATAAATTTCATCTTGCTAAGTCCACCTGTCCTGCGAAAAATCGGTGGTGACACACGGACGGACGGACGGACAAGAAAGTGATCTTATAAGGGTTCCTTTTTACCTTTTGAGGTACGGAACCCTAAAAAGGGGTGCAAAGTTTAATCTTCGCATATTAATAGGTATATAGAAGACTGTCTACGCTACACGAATAGCATCAGAGATAAACGAATGACGAATTAATCCATATTATTCTTACGGCCACAAATGCCCTCGCGAAAAGTTTTAATAGCAAATTCGCGGAGATTTTTCACAAATACATCCCCTTAGAGTTATGTTAAGAATTTTAAGACTAGCGATTGCCTGGTGGTTCATTTATATTTACCTGGTTTTGACTTGCGAGCCATATTGAAATAGGAGGATATGTAAGAAGAAATATTGTTTCGCAATCTTCGAGCCCGCAATCTCCTGCGTTTATCATTTAATTTCATTTAAACTAGCCCATAGGATTAGCCCCAACGATCAATAAAATACTAGATATACGATCGGCCCGTCAAGGACGTCCACGCTGGAGAGTGCTTAAACGCCGCTTAAGCACTCTCGGCTCTTAGTCGCGCGCTTGCCGTCGAAGTGACAACATGCCCAAGTGCTCCGTCAAAAGTTGCAAAAACAACACTTTAACTACATTAAAAAAAGATGGAATTTCGTATTTCCGGTGAGTATTACCTTAAAGTTTGATAATTTGATGAATTTGATTTTGAATTAGTCTATAATATGCTTTAAAACAATATTTTACGGAAATATTTGTAACTACAGACTCACGACTACGCTACGCTACTGTCCCTTTCCCTCGCGTTGCATCGTTCATTTATCTGTACGTGACCGAAGACCAATGAACCGGACTACATTAAATTTCGAATGAATGGAGTCGCATACTAAAAACATTTTAACAAGTTTAAAAAACAATTTTATTAGTAAGCATTATATACTAATCAGATGCGGCCAATTCTAAAACTACCTTCATGAAACAAATAACTCTCGTGTTTTATTTTTATCAAATTCATTAAAAAAACATGCGGTAGCCTACCCTACCGTTAAATTGTGGGCAACGAGATAAATTTTCGGTACTAAAAATACAGGCATTTTTACCACCAGCGCCACCAAGCCCCTTTATCTGAAGTACAATAGCCTAATGTCAACTGCTCGTTATCTGTTACAAAATACACAATTAACAGCAAAAGAGAAATTGAAACTCTTAGCTAGGCTTACAGCACTCTATATCTTTGTCCTACTTCTTGCAATATTTACTTTTTGCTGATTTCTGCCTATACTGTTAAAGTTCTAGTACTAAACATGGTTCTGCAATATTGTATATAATACAAAATTCGATTTTATTCACAACTAGAGGTTGCCCGGGAACTTCGTACGCGAGGATGAAAATGTTATAACCCTCCTTTTTGCATCATTGACCTCGGTCTCATACATTGAAGGGAGATTTACGATTTTATTATTGTAGAGAAGAGAATTCATCTAGGACCCGAGTAGTCGGCAAGACAAATTAATCGAGCCCAAAAACTCGATGAGGTGGCATCGTTTAATCACAGTTCCCATAGCCATCTTCTGTATCCATCATCAGACCCTGGATATCATCTAGGTAAAGAATACTCTTTAACACTAATCGAACGAGCCCACACTCGATGTAACTAAGTATGTCATTTTATTACAGAGTTCCCATAGCCTGGCTCCGTCATTAAACCCTGACCTGGATATCATTTAGGATCCGAATACTAGTTAAGACAGATCAAATGAACCTAAAGTCGATGTTGTTGTGTAGTTTACTTTAAGCATCTGATGATGCACCATCTTACTGCATCATGAGATCAGCTTCATGTCGCATATGCATGCAAAATTTCAACTCAAATCAGAAACCGGGCAGGTCTAATATCGCAATATTTTATTACCTATAAACGATAGACAAGACAACGAGGCACATTAAACTGAATAGGAGCCTGTAAAAATGAAAGATTTTATCAAACTATCCGATTATTAAAAAATCCGACTTTTGAATTTGGTTAACAAATGATTTATCCCTACGTAATAGATTCGAAATTTCATTTCTCAACAAAAAATATTGTGTACGTTTCTACTCCTCCACACTTCTGTTCCGAACGGAGTAATTTTACGATCTTCGAACAGCACATTTTGAATCCGACCTTATTGCCATACCGTTAAAGTCAACAGTTTTTTAAATGGCAAAAGAAGGCAATAAATTTTTACGACTTAACAGCTGCTTCATTTCATAACGTCATATCTCCAAAATGCGAATGCTTGAAATGAAACTTTTAATCTGCGGAATAAAGTCGAGTTTAGACTATTTAACTTTTGGTATTAATAATGTTAGGCATTTTCGGCACTCACACAAATGCAAGGTATCGCTCGCCGCTTTTCGGCGGTGAGTTTGTTAGGGACAGTGATTCCTGAGATTATAATTTCTTTGATTAGCCCATAGGAACGGGCATGTAAGTCGAATGCTTCCGGAGAAATCATCGTAACCTTGGGTACCGGAGGATGGACCGGAGATGGATTAGAATTTTAGGAAAACTTACAGCTAGGTTACAGAAAAATTATTTGAGTAAACGATAAATGCTACTTATATTATAGGAGGCCAATTAAAGTTTCCGCAGATAAGGTAAGAGATGAATAGGTGATATAAACAGGTAAGGTTTTTTTGACGACCTCTGTGGTGCAGTGGGCAAATAGCCGGCTAAGACGTAGGAGGTAGCGGGCTCGATTCCCACCGTGGAACAAATGTTTGCATGATCTATAGATATTTGTTCCTGGTCTGTGTGTTTTTCGGTTTAAAGATTTTATTCTCAAAAGAACTTAATATTATATACAGTTCACTTATATGAGATATAGTTTTATAATACTTAGGTAAGACCTAAGTATATTTATGGTACATATTAATAGGTGCTGGTGACAATCAATGCGTTTTATTGAGCTATAGATACTTGTTACTTTAGTATAGTTAAAGATAATACAAATCACAAAAATGCAATACTATTAATTTGTGGGTAAATTTTAATAAATAATTACCCACTTCACTGGCGTTGTTTTGATCGGAAGGAGTAAGAGTGTGTGCGAGTTCGGTCTATGTGTGAGTGAAGGTGCCTAGAAAACTGACCACTGTGGCACAGTTATGTTATAGAATACGAAATGCAAAAATCAATGTGTGCGTAAAAATAGTGTAGGAGTAACATAACTGTTTTATTACAATATGCTTTTGAAGTCTTGCGAATATTCTAGGATTATTTTATGATTTTACATGTTTTATTATAGTAAATTATATATAAATATTTTTGTAATTAATTAAAAGAGTAATGTAATATTTTATAAATAAAAGTAATGAATTAATGATTTAACTAAAGTGATTTGACTCCGATAATGTAGTGCTTAACTTTCTTTTTGTACATTGAAAAACTTTGGCATTCTTTTATTTCATTTGACAATTTATTATACATGTTTACGCCTTCAAATAATATATTCTTTCTTCCGTATTTTTCCGTTCTAGGTTGGCGAACATAGAGTTTATTTTTATTTCTTAGGTTATATTTGTACGTTTTTTTAGTTAGGGTTATATTGGTTTTTATGGTTTTATTCAAAATCTTTTTTATTAGGACACACATATTTAGTGTGTATGTTTGCGTCACATTTAATATTTTTGTTTTTTCATAAAGTATTTTGGTAGGTGTTAAGTAATCGTAGTTGTAAAGTCGTTTAATTAATTAATTTTTTCTATATATTATATGTATGTATTTACAAAAAAAAGTATATAAGTATTCTATCAGTTATCTGGTTCCCATAGTACAAGCTCTGCTTAGTTTGGGGCTAGATAGCGCTGCGTGAAATGTCCAGCAATTTTTTTTACGGTAGGGCACTTCAATTGATAAAATAAATTAAGTAGAGGAAATATTAAATATTAATACACACACACGCACACACACACACACACACACACACACACACACACACACACACACGATATCGGTTAAGTTCCTTTTTTTTATAAATTATAAGCTAGTATTTGACCACGATTTCGCCTGACGGCGCGCGATGATGCAGTCTACGATGGTACACGCTTGCCTAGAAGAAACCTATTCACTCGCGTCTTCAAGACCCCTATGTTGTAGTTATCAGGAAACACAGATCAGGCAAGGCGTTCCACTCCTTGGCGGTGCGCATAATAAAGGTGGAAGAGTACCGCTTTGTGCGTATGGGAGGTATGTCTACCATGTAGCGGTGGCGCATCGCGGAGCGTTTGGTTGTCCGATGATAGAATGGGGATGGTGGGATCAGGTTGAAAAGGTCCGCAGCACACTCTCCGAAATGTACCCGATAAAAAATCGAGAGGCTTGCAACCTTTCGTGCTTTCGCAAATGAGCTTCTTGGCTCTTCTCTCAATTGAATCTAGAATCTCTAGCTGGTATTTCGTTTATCCGTCTTATCCGTCCCAAAGGTGAGAACAGTACTCCAGACATGATCGGACTTGTGCTTGGTATAGGTTGAGCAACTGTCCCGGTGTGAAGTATTGCCTAACCTTTGCAAGTATACCAAGCTTTGTAGTGGCCAGCTGGAGGTTCGACTCAATGTAGGAGCCGAAATTTAGTGTCGGTGTATATATTAAAATAATTGTCATTAAGTTTTGTGTTGAATATATGAACCTCCATCTGATGCAACGCTGATGGGTGCAGACCGCACAAGATCGGTCGATGTGAAAATCTTTGGGGGAGGCTTATGTGTAGCAAGGGACGTCCTATATCTAAATTATGATGATGGTTCATAATGAATGTTCGTAACTATGATAAAGCAAAACCACTATTTTAATAGAAGATTCGACTAAAAACCTATTTATAATCTTAAATGACTTTTTACTCGACTGCGTAGAAGCAGGGTAATGTCTTTACTAACATAGTAGCCGAAGGTTAAGAGAAAATATCATAGAAAAGACCCATCTTAAGAAACCCTGTTCTAAATTCGTTTAGTGATTGAAAGCTTTAACGGGATTTACCCTAAAAACCTTATTTTCAGTAAGCGACGAAGCAAACTAAATAGTGTCGCTACCTGGCACCGGAAGTAGGCTTATTGGCGGAAATGGCGACGCTCGGAAATGGCAATTTACACCGTCCGTTTGTTGGGGAATTGAGGAAATAGATTTTATTTGCAGTTGTTACTGGACTGCTAGACTGAGCGCTCTTGTGCTTCGGAACACCTTTGTGCTTCGGCGACGATGATAAAAAAGTATGTATTCATAAAGTATACTTTTTCTATTTATTGTAAAACTAAAATAAAATTAAAATAAAGCCTTCTTTCATTTTTAAGGTTCCGTGGCTCAAAAGGGAAAGGAAACCTTCGGATCACTTCGTTGTCCATCTGTCTATCTAACAAAACCCTTTTTCTCAGGAACGCATAGGGGTATCAAGTTGAAATTAATATCTACGGTCCCTTGGATCTGTAAAAAGCCAAGCTTCTAAGTGAACGCAACAAAAAAATACGGCAAATAATACCGCATAGACTCTCAATTATATCAAAATCGAGCTAACTTTGAACGTGTTTAACGTTGGAACTCACGTTTGACAGATGTCGCGCATGTCAGCGCTATACGACATGTGCATAATCGTAACGTTTTTGATTTGGGTTTTACTTTGGTATTAGCGTTCAAAATTAGCGCCATTGCCCCCCTAGAAACATGTTTGGTAAGAAACAAGGTCTCTCAGCGCAAGAAGTCTTTAATTTGTAGTTATATCATCTCAAACGCAACATCTCATGAAAAAAATACATTTTCGGATCCCTCGGTGTGCGAGTCAAACTCGTAATTAGATAGATAGATAATATCTTTAATACACATCATTAAAAAAAACAGAATAAAAATAATGCTTAAATGCCTTAACAATAAAAGTGATCTCTTCCAGGCAACTTTTCCGATTTCGTACTCATTTTTAAGAGAATTTCTAATCAATTTATCGTGTAAATGTATAAATTGAACAAGTTCGTTCCTTTCCATACATAGCATATTTTCCCATCTCATATTTTGAGCAATCAATGATTGATTGTTGACTATTGACTATTCCCCCGTTAATGTTTTCATTCCGTGCCAGAAAGCATTCAATCAGCGAGCTATCAGTTCACTAAACAACATTTAGTCACGGCCACTTGAGCGGGGCCGATTATCTGATGGCTGGCCAAACACCCCAACTGTCAACTGTTCAATTAATACAGGGGTCTATGGACGTACAATAATATAGGAAGTCCTGACACAGAATAGATATAGAAGTTAAGTACAAAGAGCAAAAGCAAATGAGTTCAATTTTCGATTTTGAAAGTTATTTAATCTATATACATGTTATATATAAAACAAGTCGGGTTAGTTAAACCATTTATAACTCTAGAACGGCTGGACCGATTTTGATGATCTTTGATTTGTTGGATTTGTCTTTGCCCCGAATAGCAGAATAATTATTAAAATATCGGAAAAATTCACGTAAAAACAAATTATGACGAAAATTCATTTTTTCATACATAGATGCAGCTAATGAAGGCCGATTGACGTACATTGCCAGCCCGCATCATAGATATGTCAAGGCGGTACGAAGTTCGCCGGGCCAACTAGTAGATAATATAAAAGCTTAACTAGTACAATTACGGTGTGAATTTAATCCTAGAATTAACAATCATATGATTTATAACGTTAATTAAGCTAAAACGCTTCTCAAAACTTATAAAAATAAAATTTAATCTAAAGTAAATTTATACCTATAACCTAAATTTTTATGTATGAACTTTTAAAAATATGTAAGCTTTGATGAGCATTGAACTAAACTTAAAAACTTAACTTAACTTCACTTTTTAAACTTTTCCTGCTACTTGTCGTACACTACCTACAAAATATATTTTCCAAACTACGCAAAGGTTAACAGTAAGAGAATGCTTGCTAGCATTAAGTTCGCCTGTGTACAGATATGTTAGTTTTTGTGCAATGAAGAATTTTCAATCAATCAATCAAAAACAGGCGCACGCAAACATACACGTGCCCGTACGAGGATCTAGGATATTGATTTTTATATGACCTCAAATGGCCCACCTGATGTTAAGTGGTAACCATCGCCTCTAACAAAGTATTGCCTCGTAGGTCACGCACCTTAGTACGATGCACTGCCCTGCGTCCATCAGTGTGAGCTGTAAAACCTACAATTTCACCAGCAACCCTTCCAACCGAAACACAGCAATGCTGCTCAGCAACAGAAATAGGTACGATGGTAGTATTTCCCCTAGCGAGCCCTTTCACAAGAAACTACTACTCTTAAGAGTGGACCGCCTTTAAGGGCGACTTGCGCAACGATGCCTAAACATATTTAAGAAGGAAGAAAGAAAAAACATTTATTTGTGTCGGAATAAAACACACACAGTACACAAGTATATTTTTTGTGTGTCACACACAAAAAAACATATTTATACATACAAAAAAAACAATACCTAACAAATGTGTGTCTCATACCTAAACGACCTTTAGTGCCTCAATATGATTTAGAGAGTTGACAAACATCAAATTTAAACATGTTTAGTCGCTAAATAAATTTAGGGATCGTTATGCAAGCCGGCCTAAGAGGGAACTAATTTGCCATCGTAATAACTAAGACAATGAATTTACAAACTCATGAAAGCTTGTCACTACACGGAAACTAAACGAAACTAAACGAAGCTCAAAGACGCGGCAGAATCAATTTATGCCAAACATCAACTTCGTTACACCGTCTTTTCATTTACGCGACTAACAACCGTGAAAAATCGCTTTAACACGTTGAATGCCACGGGGGTCACGGATGAGCCACGAAGGACGATCCGTTGTCCAAAATCGAACGCATTTTTGTCCAATTTTGAATTTGGTGTTTTATTGTTCTAAACGATTGACACTATGAATAAAGGTTTGGCGTTATTTGTACAATATTTTGAAGTTTATTTATGATCCATCACCGGTGTCCCCTATGGCCGTGGTGAAATAAAATCCAATTTTTCTTCCGCCTGGGTCGCGGGGGATGCATTTGTAGACGCGTTGTGGGTCACCCCGGAATATTTAATTTCAGTTATGCGAAAGCCATGATGGACGTTTACGTCATAATAGGTAGGCAGGTACTTAAATAATTACATAGGTAGCTCTATGCACTATTTTTAGAGGTGCTAGACAAACAAGCATTATATGCACACTATTTTATCCATTAATTACATAATTATAAAACAAATATGAATTTAAATTAATAATCAGTTGAATTTATAGTAATCTACCAGCAGCTTCGTAAGCGTGTTTTGTCAATGAAAAGTAGCCTATGTTTGAATAAAGGTCATAATCTATCAACACACATTAAATGTCATCGTCATCGGTTCAGCCATTACGACGTGATTGAGTAACAAACATCCCAACTTTCGCATTTATAATATTAGTGTGATACATAAAAACATCTAGTTCATAAATAATTAATTTAAATAAAAACGAATAAATTAATCTTTGCGCTCCGTTACCAGAGCCGGCTATTGTGGCAAATGCATCGAGATGGCAATGGAGCGCGAGATGTGGAAGGAAAGGGGGGATACCTTTTTCCAGCAGTGGGACACCATAGGTTAATAAAAAGTATTATTAAAAACCACAATATACAGGGTCACGGGGGTCATTTCCTCTACGATTTTGCATAGAAACAGCCTTTAGTGACTTGAAGTAGACGTTCAAACCGTCCATTGGGTCACTGGTGCTTCCCATGGCCAGCTACGACTCGTTTCTCCTTGAAAACGTGTCAAAACTTTAACACTAGTTTGACACTAGTTTGACACTTTTTCAAGGAGATACGAGTCGCAGTCGATTAACGACGGATATAGGAACCCGCCATTAGTGGCTCACCGGTCTTATACGTGGCTTAAATGGAGCACCTTGTTTTTTTGTGTAGCGTTCAACGTGTTAACCTACCAACTTTATCAGACCCTTTGCTATTCCATAATAAACTCTAACACCTTCATATACAGTTTAAACATTACACATTTTAGCGTTGCACTGTTTAACTCAAAAATTATACTATCTATCACGTGTCACTGAAAATGCTACCTTATCCACTTGAGTTACAAATCACTTTTTCTGCGTACTTCACTATTGCAGTGTTTTATAGGATTTCGTATTCGAATTAGGAACCCATAGTTTCGCCATGTCCGTCTGTCCGTCTGTACGTGTAGTTACAGCCGTTTTGCTCGTAGTCGCTATTAGTGATGTCAAGCTGAAGTTTGTCATGGCAATAAATTTAATTTAAAATAAGAAATCGAAACAAAAAAAAACTTGTTTTATTAGGGTTCCTTCCTAGGTACCCTATTCCTAGATAGGGTTATAGGTAAGTAGGTAATGTATGTTGAAGTTGATTGTATTTGACTTGCGCACCCCATCGTGTAGGGTTTCGTTGAATAGGTCTTCAAATACAATATGAGGTTTTACCAAAACTTTTTCGACTTTTTTTTTGTAAATATGTACTTTCTTTAAAATATGTATAGAAAAACACACCGAAAGAAATACTGTAGATCGTGCAACATTTGCTCATCCGCGGGGATCGAAACTGCAACCTCCTGCGTCTCAGTCGGCTATTCGTCTACTGCGACACGGAGGCCGTCGATGATTCAACCGGTCAGACTACGGAACGAAACTCTTCACTATGCGTAGTCCGACACGCTTAACCAGTTTATTCAACTATGAACGTGGAACCAAGCCGACCGGAACTACACCTTATATCCTTGAGTTAAGGATTTACTGTAGTTGAAAATCGTCAACTATCAGAATATGGATTATATCAACCAGAAGTGAACCTTATAGCGTTGGTATAGGAGTGATTATGGGATGTTATTACGCAGAGTTACACGCAGGTTCGGGTGTAACAGGCGAGAGAATGTAGTTGGTTGTCATGGCAACCAATCAATAGTAGGTACAGAATACACCGCTAAGGATCAGCTTACGAGTCGCGATGCGACGCAACGAGGCACGTAGATGCATGAAGAAGTTAGTAACAGAAAGATTAAACAATTATTTACATGACTATAAAATACATAAGAAACAGTTGAATCATCTAAAGACCGTTTCGAACGATCTATAGATAGCTCATCTGATCCAGATTATCAGGCGGAAGTGTCACCAAGATACTGGCTACATTGCCGGGTCATATGCTTGTTCCATCTCCAGTCGTAAAAAATAGTGGCCGAAATTAGAATTATCCTCAACCTTTAATTTTGGTAGCAGATTTTTTTTTAATGTTAATTGTGGGGAAACAAGCTTACGGCCCACCTGGTGGTAAGCGGTCACCATCGCCTATTGACACCGGCAACACCCGGGGTATTGTCGATTCATTCCCTACCCTGCACAAACCTCTTTACATTTCTCTTGAAGCGTGCCATGTCGTAGCCTAATGGGAAAGCCTCAGATGGTAGCTCATTCCACATCTTGCAAGTATGGAGTACAAAAGATGGCGTGAAGCGTGTGGTGCGCGATACCCAATTGTCGATTATATGTGGATGAGCTAAAGTTCAATACGTTGTCAGGAAGTGCGGTGGTAAAATCTCGAAAAATACAGGCGGTAGATAACACTGAGCGATCCGATTTAACCCCTATTCTGCTGTTGGGCTAAAATATAACACTTAGACTGTACATTCAGTGAATTCAAAGTGAACGAATGATTGAATGAGTGGTTGTTATTTAAGCCGGCTATTGATCGCTTTCAGAGGCCGAGCTAAAGGGTTGCGTATTACAATGATGTTGTCTGATAATGCTGTAGAGCTAGACACTTTTAGAAGTTTCATTAAAAAAATACGATAAGTATTTTTTATGTTTTACACTTTATTGCACTGCACAGTTTGCGTAACATTTATTTTATGATATTACTAGCTGTTGCCCGCGACTTCGTACGCGTTACACTACTAAATGTGTAGGTAACCTAGAAATAAAGTTAAACACGGTGTTGCAACTTCACTTGACACCCCATTTTTATCCCATGGGAATTGATTTATGGGATAAAAGGTAGCCTATGAGGTAATCCAGGTTATAATCTACGTATATACCAAATTTCATCGAAATCAGTTCGGCCGTTACGACGTGATTGAGTAACAAACAAACAAACACCCAAACTTTCACATTTATAATATTAGTGTGATTTTATGCATTCCAAGGTCGGTTAGCGTTCCGTGGCTGCGTGCGGTCGGAATTAAAAACCTTTCTCGTTATATTAAATTTTGAGGTTCCGTTGAGATGCGTACGTAAGTTAGTCTATTTTTATATTATAGTTTTAGCTAGTTTTCGGCTAATATTGTAACGGCACAAGCCGCAACGTTACAATGATTTTATTAATATACTTCCACCCTTTACTACCTTTAATTTCGTGATTAATGGCAGGTTCCTATATCCGTCGGTAACCGACTACGACTCGTACCTCTTTGAAAGTGTCAAACTAGTGTCAAATTTTTGACACGTTTTCAAGGAGATACGAGTCGTGGTTGATTACCGACGGATATAGAAACCCGCCATTAATGATAAAAGTTCATAAAATTCAACTTTAGAACTATTGTTCATCTATTCATACTTTTGATTATAAATTTAAAAAGAGTTTTGGAAGAGCCAACTTTGAAAAAAAAAATCTATCGAGAAAAGTTGCACCAATCATGTTACTGTCTTATCAAGTTATCATATTACCAGAACCTCAATTTAACTTTTTCATAAAATTAAAAACTGTACATATTGCATTTTACTGAGAAACGTTTCTCAGAATTTGTTCAGACTTCAGCCAAATCCTTTCCCGCCTACCCTCTACCTCTCGACAACTCGCAAATTCAAATCTGGCGCCGCGACAATACGGAACAAACGCTGACCTACATTTCAAAAAAATTGAAGATGGCTGTCTACTTTAAAAAAGCCGTGTGCGCTCTGTACGAAATTCAAAAACTAATGTGAAAGCTTTCATCGTGAACTGAAAATTAATATCTAAAACAATCGAAATATTGCTGTAATTTATTTAAACTACAAGGCGTGCAATAACAAGTGGAGTGTTACCAAAAAAGGAGCGGACAAGAAACCGAATGAATTGTGAGTACCTTTCAATTAGGAATGGAACGTTTCACGAGAAGCATGTGAAAAATCATATGAAATTAAAAATCATATGTCACACCTGCTACTTTCCTTCGCATAACCTGCTAAAATCATTCAAATGAAATCACTTTCAGTTTTCATCGTATAACGGTCGCAGTCATTCGGTTCTGCTACACACACAATCATTCGCATTTTTTCGGAATTCATCGGGCGTTTTCGTTACCTGTGATTTTTCAAATGTGAAATAGCAAGTGTGACATTATAATGAAAAATCATTGTCTGTGATTTTTCACATTTGAAATAGCAGTGACAAAAATAATCATATTAAAATAAATAATAAAATGATTTAAAATTAGCAATCATTTCCATGCCTACTTTCAATACCTACCTTTGTCCTGCTGAGTCTGACGAAGGAGCTTTAATTTCACCTCGTTTAAGTAAAAACAGAATTAACATCCTAAATTCAGATAAAAAATTGACCGTTTTCGCCTATAATTAGAACAAATGATTAATTATTCATTCACTTCTAGTAGTACCTAAGTCTATCAACAGTGAAGGGGTTAAGCACCCTTTCGCTTTCCACCATTGTATCGGGAAATGCCTACAGTACAATAGCAACTGAAGGATTAAATACAGAGCTCTATTGTCGATGAAATGTTTCGAAGTATATTAACTAGTTGAATGCCCGCGATTTCGGCCACCAATTTTCTGGATCTCGACAACAGTACCTACCGTGTCCAACTATAGCTTCACACGCGTGGCTTCTCAATAAAAATATTAACCTCCTTCTGCGCAGTCGGGTAAAATGTAGCCTATGTCCCAATCCCGGTCACAATCTATCATATACCAATGGTAAATAGGAAGTGCATCTAAAGAATACCTCATGATTTTAAACCTTACTTCTCCCCCACAGATCTACAGAGCGACCGATCTTGTGCGACCTGCACACAACGGCTCCCAGCAACCTTAATAATCTATCAATCTTTTTTGTTTTTTTTACCATTTTAACAAAGATTGCATTTATATGTTTAAGAATATAGCATCTAAAACCACTAAGGTATGTACATATGTATCAATAAGTATTTTGTAGAATTAAAAATTAGTTTGATGTGTCTACGCTGTCCTTTCCAGTGTGTGGTCTCCACTAACTAGAACCTTTCTGCCCCAACGGCCGTCAGTTCTTCGAGCTCTGTGCCAACCCCCACGGCCATTTCTGCTACTCTTGGCCTATGAGAAAATACCTATGAGAACCAGATAACTGATAGAATACTTATATACCTACTTTTTGTTTTGTAAATACCTTAATATTATAGAAACACATCCAGGCCTCGAACAAATATCTGTAGATCATACAAACATTTGTTCCGCGACGGGAGTCGAAGCCGCTACCCCTAACTCAGCCGGCTATTCGCCCACTGTCACGAAGGTCGTCGAAATGAAAAGATCTGTAGACAAAATAGGTCACAGAATTTTTATAAACATATACCTTGCTACCACAAAAAAGTTAAACAACTGTTTAACGCGTGTTTAGAAAACGCGCTAACTAGTGTTTATTTTTTTTATGGTAAGACCATCTCCAACTTAATATTATAAACGCGAAAGATTGTATGGATGTATATGTGGATGTTTGTTACCCTTTCACGTCGTAACAGCTGAACTGATTTCGATGAAATTTGGTGTGTACGTAGATTATAACCTGGATTAACACATAGGTTACTTTTTGTTGACAAACTACGTGTACGAAGCCGCTGGCGGAAGCTAGTCTTTTTCATAAAGCATTGTGAATTTGTGATACATCAAATCTGAGGGCACTGTGCACTACCGCTGCATATCATCCGAATCTTTTTGTTTAAATTGTATTTATTTTTTATTTTATGTTATTTCCATCGTCCAGCCGGCGGCGGACGGTTTTCAAAATAATAATTAAGCGGATACATTTATTATTGTACTACAGGATGTTCTTATTTATGGGGTTGTGTTTGTAATTATTGCCGTGGGTTGTGATTTGTCTTTTATATTGATATGATATGGAGATGAAAATCAATTTGCAGGTAGATGTGACTTTCAGGCATATTTCTAGACAAAAAATGTAGAATTCGGTTTTTAAAGTGAAACTTTTATTACATCGTCTCAAACTTTTTCGTCTGTGTGTTGCATATCGCGTGACGGTCGGCCGCGGAGTAGGGATAAAGTGAAAGGCGCTCGTCAGAGCAGCCGAAGCCAATATGGCGGCTCCTATAGTTCGCATCAGCTGACCGTGTAGTGCAGGGGTCGGCAACCTTATGCTATAGCCGGGCCACATATGTTGCCAGAGTATCAGTGCGGGCCGCACTTATATTTATATGTTCGGGCATGTATTTTTAATATTTGAAATAAAACGCATATATATTCATACAATTATCTCTTTTTTAATTGAACTACTATACTAACATAAAAGTAAGAACTAGTGAGATTTTTGAGGCTGCATTTGACTTGCAAGTTTTTTAACGTCTGCTTTCATTTTAGTAGTAGACACGCGCAGTATCGCGTCTAAATGTTCATCCGTTAACCGCGAACAATTCTTATTTTTGCGGTAGTTGAGAATTGAAAAAGTCTGCTCACACAAATATGTACTACCAAACATAGTTATTATCTGCTGAGCAAACTTTTTCAATTCTTTGAAGTTTTCAGAACTCAAACCTCCGTAGAACTGTATCAAGTCAGTGCTTTCCTTAAATGCCGTTTTAAGTGTGCTATTACTTTGCAAATCTACTATGTTCATTTGCAAATTGCTTGGTATCTCACTAATATCAATTGCAAAAGGGTTTTGGAATATTTCCATGTTAAGGGAGCTCTTTTTAAAGTCGGTGAATCGATTTACAAACTCAGTTTGTAGTTGTGTTAACACGTTTCTCATTGTAATATTTTGCCACACAAAATTATCTCCAGCTTCTTCCACGGCTTTCTTGCAATTAGGAAAATGGTCAAGCTTTTTTTCATCAATATGCTTGATAAACAGTTTCAGTTTCATTTCAAATGACTTTACATCTGTATACATATCGCAAATCAATTTATTTTTTCCCTGCAAGCGTTTGTTGAGCTGATTCAGGTCCTTAGTCAAATCAGTCAAAAAACCAAGATCGATAATCCACTGTTTGTTAGTAAGCTCTTCTACTGGCTTTCCTTTCATCTCCATGAAGTTGCCAATTTCTTTCCTCAAATCAAAAAACCGTTCCAAAACGGCACCTCGACTGAGCCACCTCACTTCACAGTAGTAAACCACGTCACCATGTTCAGCTTCCAGATCTTCCAAAAACTTTTGGAACTGACGGTGTGTGAGCCCATTTCTTCTTATAAAATTAACAGTGGATGTTACAGTATCCATTATTTCTTTCCAGGATATAACTTTGGAGCACAATGCCTCTCGATGGACAATACAGTGAAAAATCAATGGCACAGTAGATCCAGAATCTTTCACTTTGCTGATGATTCTCCCAACAACACCTTTGTTTTGACCGCTCATGTTCTTGCCTCCATCGGTAGTGACACTTGTTAACTTTTCCCAGCTTAATTGCAATGAATCCAGAGCTTGTTCCACATGGTGAAATAAATCTTCTCCCGTAGTTGTACCTTTCAAACTGCACATTTTCACAAGCTCTTCGTAAACAGTAAAGTTTTCGTCAATGCCGCGTACAAATATGAGTAACTGTGCTGTATCCGACACGTCCGTACTTTCATCCATCGCTAAAGAGAAGCAGTCGAAAGACTGCGCCTTATCCCTGAGTTGTTCACACAAATTAGCACCCAAGTCTTCAGTACGTCGGGTGCAAGTTCTTGCAGAGAGACTAAGACTTTCAAACATTTTTTTCTGCTCTGGGCATATTTCTTCTGCGATAGCTAAGACACACTCTTTTACTAATTCACTATCGGTAAACGGACGTCCACTTTTTGCAAGAATCTCTGCTACCCTGTAACTGGCCCGAACATTCGATTCGCTGTTGTCTGCCACAACCTTAAATATGTTTTGTTGATTTTGTAATGACGATTTCAAAGTGGAAATTTTCCTTTTCCGTATTTCTCCTTCAAGACAGTCAAATTTAGCTTTGTGCTCGGTGTCGTAATGTCGCTTCAGGTTATATTCCTTTACTACAGAAATACTCTTTTGACAAATCAAGCATAACGGTTTTCCTTTAAACTCGATAAAAAAGTATAATTCTGTCCATAATTCGTTAAAAACTCTTTTTTCTTCTTCTATCTTCCTTTTTCTTGAAGCCATGTTTATATAATTATTCTGTAACAATAATGAAAAAAATTAAATTCGTTGTAAAATTATATGTTCCAGTTAGCACCTACAAATTCAACTCCACATTCAAATAATAATTAAAACATGACACACTCGTAACTAACTTCATGTCATGTAACTACTATCCCCGTCCTTATAACATTTACCCATCAATCTGAAGGTTCACATTAACAAGCAGTAAATAAAATAAAACAAAATGCTCGCGAGTGCATACAACTTACCTCATACGTCGTGCGTGAGAAGCTATCAGCGAAGGGAAGAAAGGTGAAACGAAACGCGTAGCTAGCAACCAGATGAGACGTGAGTTTCCGGCGAATTTCCACAACCGAATGTGGCGAGAGCTGCGCGCGGCTGTGATTTTAACTAAAACCGGTCGCTTTGAATTTTTTCGCCGCCGCACACCTGCGTCTAATCAAAGACTGCCGCCCCGCCTATTGTCTCAAAGGAGCCGCCCGCCGCCGCACGTGCGGCGGATAAACGCAAAAGAAATTGCCAAGAATTGAATAAGTACAGCAAATATTTATTTTCGGTAGAAACAATACATAACATCACAGTCTTGATAAACAGTTCTTAAGAAATGAAATAGAGGTACATTTTTATCACCCCGCGTGGAAGCGAGCTTTCAAGAATACTCTCATGGCCCAGCAGCATGGCCGTATAAATTCTAGTGAATTTATATGGCCTTTTGCTTCGGTATTTTTTTCTTACGGACCTCAGGGTTGCGGGCCGCACCGAGATAGTCTACGGGCCGCATGCGGCCCGCGGGCCGCCGGTTGCCGACCCCTGGTGTAGTGTATAGACTATTACTCATTTGTGCCAACGAAAATTTTTAGTTAAATGTCTATAATGTGAAACAAAGTTTCACTTTTACCGTGGTTTCATAAAACCACACAATCCTTTTTATTGATCGAGCGAAGCAATATCTCCAAATCAACTTGGGCAAATCGGCGTTGTTATGTATGTTTGTTGAAATTTGACATCGTCAAATTTGGTACCTGGGTAATGTCAAAATTCACAGGGTACACCAGTGTCCCCACAGTGCTATAATTTGGTATGCGTGTAACTTAAGTGACACAAATATAGTCAAAAGTCTGATATCCAGAATAACTACAATTTTTATCCCAAAAATGAATAACCAAATAACATGAACTCCCGTTACCTGTAATTTGAATGAAACTGTAGGTCAAGTTCTTTGGTTTTTTATTTCGTGGCACTATTTTGATAGTGAAAGATTACATATAATAGTTTTTTGTTTTAATCGGAGACTCGCGAGATATCAGTTTGGGGCGAACCACTAGTGATCATAATATAACGTTTATTTCCGGCAATAATTTGCACATAACTACAAAATATGATTACAATGCCCATGTCAATAAATACCTACCTTAAAAACCTTAAAGAACATTTGGATTTTTGTTTATTTGTTTGTTACTCAATCACGCCGTAACGGCTGAACCGATTCCGAAGAAATTTGGTGTGTTGATAGATTATAACCTGGATTCAAATATAGGCTACTTTTTGTTGACAAACAACGCGTGCGAAGCCGTTGGCGGAAGCTAGTATTAAAAATTATTTGGGGGATTTTGCTCGTAGCGTAAGTCACCCTTAATGACCCTTTTCAGTTTCCTTACCACATTCAAATACCAGTTCAGATAAGATCAAACATGATCTTTTAAATCATAACATATACTAACAAAGAAGCAGCCTGTATAGCGTCTGGTCTCGTCCTGGCCCATCAGTGGCTATACACAGGGTGCGTTCATTACGATCTGACCACAGTATACCGGTCAGTATCGACTCGGCAGCTGCGGTCGATGCCGCGGGCGGGTGCTATATGCTACATCACACTAATAATATAAATGCTAATGGATGTTATATTCACATTCTCTGTATACCATTGACGAATATTTTAAATGACAAATATCACACAAATCCCTCTAATATTATAAACGTGAAAGTTTGTATGGATGTTTAAAACTCTTTCACTTCTTTAGAATTTAACCTGGATTAACTCATAGGCTACTTTTTATTGACAAAACACGCGTGCGAAGCCACGGGCGGAAGCTAGTATTATATTTATAAAGTTTGGATGTTTGTTTGGTACTCAATCACGTCGTAACGGCTGAACAGATTTTGATGAAATTTGGAATATAGATAGATTGTAACCAGGATTGAAACATAGGATGCTTGTTATTGACAAACCACGCATGCAAAGCCGCGGGTGGTAACTAGTTATAGGTACTTCTTACGTCGATCATAAGAAATGTTTTGAAATATTTTTTTGATTGAATATAAATACCTAATAAGAAAAATAACAAATAGTATTTTTATGGTGTTATCCGAACACTTACGGAAAATTCCAAGATTTTAAAACCTTCTCAAAAATTTTCAAGCCTAGACGGGACTTGAACGTGACGTGACAAGAGCCCAGTAGCACAATTGGTAGTGCATCCTCGTATAGAGAGAAAGGTTGCGGGTTCAAGTCCCGTCTAGGCTTGAAAATGTTTGATATGGTTGTAAAAATGTAAGAAAAATAACCCTATATACAGTGGAAAATAAATGAATTGAAAAAACTTGTAGTTTTCTTAACCATTTAAATTTAATAAAAAAACAAGGGATATAACTCCTTGTATAGCATCAGTGGTTATGATGTTATACACAGGGTGCGTTCATTATGATCTGACCACAGAATAACAGTTAGTACCGACTCGGCAGCTGCGGCCGACCGTCGGACGCCGCCGCGGGCGAAGCCTATATGCCTGCATTCTGCAGATAATCGCGCACTTGTCAAAATTATATTATTTTATGAAATAAGAATGGACCTTGGCTCTTGGCTGTAGAATAATATTATGAAGGTATTTTTACTTTCTTCGATGCACCCTGCCCACTGGCACTTCAGCTTGCTAATCCTTTGTGCTGTTGGTAACTTTGGTTCGTCTACGAATCTCCTCATTTATGATTCGATCTCGTACAGAAATTAAGCATAGCCCTCTCCATAGCTGTTGGTGCGGGCCGCACAATGTCGGTCGCTCTGGAAATCTATGGGGAGGCCTATATTCAACAGTGGACGTCTTGTGATTGATATGATAATGATGATGATTTTTATTTTATAGGTAGATTTGTTTAAGTCAGGCATGTCATGTCATAGAATCTAGAAAAAAATTAAGGCAACCCAATCCTTTGTTCCATGTCAGTGACTTTAAATAAATAAAAAAACAAACATTTATTTCAAGCAATTAACTAACTCATATAGGGAAGGGCACAACACAGTAGGTATGCTAAGGTTTATACTAAACAGGGTTTTGAGAGCATGACTGTGACAGCAATGTCTGGAATACGGGCAGTCTACTCTACTGGTTATCATTGCCAAGACGGTGTTGGCGCTGGCCCTCAGCGTGCGCCCCAGGGACACGGCTCGCTTGCGCATGACGGTTTGAAAGCAGTCGACCCGCGCCGCCGCGAACATCCCTGATGCACTGCAGTAGCGGGGCAGCCCCAGCATCGCCCTGAGTGCATGTTATATTGGACGCGGAGTGCGCTGTACGTCGCCTGCGTATATTTCGCCCACAGGCTGCACGAGTACAGAGAGGTACAATACGCCGAAATAAAGTCAGCTTAACCCCCTCTGAACTACGTGCAAACCTGCGAGCAATCATATTTGCACGCTCGGACAGCGCCCTTCGCTCCCGTTCGATGTCTTCATTGACTTTGAGGTCGGTAGTGACAACGTAGATTTTTAAACGCCTAAGATATTCATATTTGTAGCAGGAGCCTTATTTTGTTTTTATGAACGCACGCCGATGACGTAGCGACCGGGGAATAGGGAACGCATCTTTCTGCCTCTGCCGAGCGAGAACGCAACACGTGCGAGCGAGAAGAGAGATTCGCCCACGCCACCGCGAAGGACGCGTCGGCTCCGTTGACTTTAATTATTTTATTTCGTGTTTACCATCATATTTGTGTACAATCACTGTTGCTACTTGTTTATCGTGTCTCAATATACAGTTTTACCAATTGATCGTGTGCCGAACTCATTTATTCACGCCCTGAGAGACAACCGCCTTACAGTGACGCCCAACTCGCGGGCACGATCAAATCAGTGAAACCCACGAAATAACGAAAGAAACTAACAGTGCAGTGTACTTATCGCGAGTGCAGTTATCATAGGACATCCTCCGATAGTGGCATTCACGGGCACTTTGAGAAAAGTGCATAAAGCAATAGGATCCGGCACACACGCGGGCGAGTCCACTTCCGCCCGCCGCCGCTCCCGACGCGACGCTTTCCTACACGTAAAACGGACGAATTCAACGTTCCCGCCAACGGTTATACCGGCCTGGAAAAGTGACGAACGGAAGATAGAGCGCTGCCGGTCGCGTGAGAAACGGATCATCACCGAACTGTGCGCCTTACACGTTCTACCGGCCAAGGATATTACCAACGTGCGAAGATTTACCGCCTTCATCACCCAAGCGACCGAGCGAGATTATGCCGCCGAAGAAACGCATTGGCAGAGATGACGCGCAGGAGTCTGATACCGATAGTGAACCGAATTGCACGGAAAAGGTGACAAACGTGACTATGTCCGAAAGCATGTTGCAGGCATTGGTCGCTAATATTTCGAGGAACCAGATCGAAGCGAACCAAGTCCTAATCGAGAATATGTTAGCGAGTAACAAAGAATTGTTATCAAACGCTTCGTCGCCGAGACCCGAGGGGCAGTTTCACCCGTCGCCGCCGCCGCAAAGCGGTAACTTTGTGAAGTGTACGGCGCGTTTCAACGGCGAGTCGAAGGACGCGGATGAGCTCGAGGCGTTTATAGACGCGATCGAGGTATTCCGCGATTGCACCAACGTCAGCGACGAGAACGCCCTACGCGGTTTGCCTATGCTGCTGGTTGGCGAGGCAGCCGTCTGGTGGCAGGGTGTAAAGGCGTCCGTGACGGCATGGACCGACGCCCTGCAGCGACTTCGCGGGATGTACGGAGTGCCGCGACCCGCCTACAAAATCTTCCGCGATATATTCGCGACGGAACAAACAAGTGAACGTGCCGATGTGTTTGTTTGTAAAGTGCGAGCTTTGTTGGCTAAATTACCGTACTCTGTTTCAGAAGTGATGAAACTCGACATCGTGTACGGGTTGTTAGACCGTAGAATAAGAAAGCGCATATCTCGCGATGGCGTGGACGACTTAGAACAACTCGTAACCAAGGTCAGGTTAGTGGAGGAATCCTTGGCGGAGGTAAGCTCAAATCGTATTGCTAATAACAGTAGCAGTGCATGCCCCGTTAACCCGTTCGCTACCGCGCGGAGTAGTGTCAACCCGGCGATTGCCGCAGGCTCCTGCTCGACCCTAGAAAAACCTAGTTCTAAGTCGTTACCTGAATTACGCGTAGTAGGTTCTTCAGATAACCGGTCCGCACTTAACACGAAGCGTAGCTTCAATGAGGTACATAAGCGTGTGCGACCGAAGTGTGGGTTTTGTAGAAGATATGGCCACACAAGTGATGAGTGTCGTAATAAAGAAGACAAATCTAACGATAGTGCAGGTAGGTCTTATATCAGCCCAGCTAAGTCTAATAATAGTGCCCAGTTGCGTTGCTACGGATGCGGTCAATTGGGAGTGATCCGGTCTAAATGTGAAACATGTAAAAACACTCCCAGCGATAGTAAATCTAACTTTTGCAGTGCTTATGTGAATGATAATGACGACCCACGCCCCCTAGTGGAAATAAAAGTAGCAGGTCATGTAGGTGTAGCCATTCTAGATACAGGGGCAACCCATTCAATCGCAGGGCCTTTATTATACAGCTTGTTAGTTGATGCCGGAGTTGAATTTAAGGAAACATCCCGTACCATAGCCTTCGCTAATGGTACACAACATTTATATAAAGCACTTGAGTGCGAGGTTAGTGTCAACTTAGGAGGCCGAGCTATACCTATCTCGTTCATGGTACTTCCGGATGCACAGACCCGGACTCTTTTGGGTAGAGATTTTATTATGAAAGCCTGCATAATGCTAGACCTACCACAAAGTAGCTGGTGTTTTAACGATGACCCCCAGAAATGGTACCCGTTTATTACCAGCTTTGACTTATCTACAGCTAGCGGAACGGAGCTGATGAAGATGGAGGCAGCCAACCTGATGCTGAGGGACGACGAGGGCACCAAGCTGACGTCAGACCAGCGGGGCCAGCTAAACGCCCTACTTGTGAGGAGAGCCGACCGCTTTGCGAAGGAAGGGCCTCCGACCGAGTATGCAACACATCGGTTGAAGATTAATGCTAGCCAGGAACCCGTCGCAGCACCCCCGTACCGGATGTCTCCTGGTAAAAGGGCCATCCTGGAGAAAGAATTACGGAAGCTCCTAGATGATGATGTCATAGAGGAACGCGATTCACCATGGGAAGCCTGCTATGCCGAGATAGATCTTCTTTCGAGGAGCCCGAAAGATGTTCGGGAGAATCAATTAAAGGATCCCGAAGTACGGAAAATTATTGAAGACCTAGAGGACACTGACGATCCGTTTAGGGGGAGAGGTTGGTCAGACCGAGGGTTCATAATTTCCGACGGCATCCTATACCGGGACGGACCGGACGAATGTGAAGAAGAGACCGCATGCCTAGTAATACCAGAGCATGAACGTGAGAAGCTCCTTGCAGAATACCACAACGCACCCACGGCTGGACATTTTGGAGTCGAGCGAACGCTGGACCGACTGAAGGGAAAATACTACTGGCCTGGGATGCGACAGACTATAACAAAGTACCTCAAAACCTGTATTGATTGCCAGAGATACAAGGCAGATAACCGGAAACCGGCTGGCCTGTTTCAGACACCCGCAGTGAACCGCCGCTTTGAAGTCGTTGCCATCGATCTCTTCGGACCTTTACCCGAGACCGCTGACGGCAACAAGTGGATTCTGATAGTGGAAGACACATGTTCCCGCTGGGTGGAGGTATTCGCCCTACAGAAGGCCACAAGTGCCGAATGCGCCAAGATCCTTATTTCAGAGGTGTTCCTGAGATACGGAATCCCGCGTCGAGTTCTGAGTGACAACGGAGTCCAATTCATTAGTGAGGTCATGCAGCAGGTATGCCATACATTTGGTATTTCTCAGTCACTCTCGCCGGTGTACCACCCGCAAGCGAACCCTGTGGAAAGGAAGAACAGAGATCTGAAGCCGCAACTCGCCATTCTTGTGGGGAAGGACCACAAGAGTTGGGACGCCCATCTAGCTGCGGTACGATTCGCGATGAATTCCGCAACCACGAGCAGCACGGGGCACTCTCCTGCGTTTCTTACTTTTGGTCGTGAGATACGAGCGCCAGTCGACGTAACGACAGACATGCGCGCCGTCATAGAGAGCGACAACGCCGTAACGAGCCTTACCCCTTACCTTCGACGGATGTCGAACGCGCTATTTGAAGCCAGGGAAGTGCATGAGAGAATACAGGCAACGCAGAAGCGTTTCGCAGATGAAAGTCGACGCCCAGCGCCTGATTACTTTCCAGGAGACCTCGTCCTCTTGAAAACGCAAGGAAGCAACGACGCAACCCGAGGTCAGACGCCCAAGTTCCTGCCTCGACGAGACGGTCCATATCGCGTCAAGGAAGCTGTGAGTTCATCCACGTATACCTTGGAAACGATAAGTACTGGGCTTATTTTAGGCAGATACCACGTCTCCCAATTGACCCCGTTTGTAGGCGACATACCACCGCTACCCGTTCACGAGAAACGTAGGCGCGGTCGACCCAAACGTTACCTGAACTAACCCAGACGCGAGGGCGCATAGTCTAGGTTAGAGGGGGAGGTTGTAGCAGGAGCCTTATTTTGTTTTTATGAACGCACGCCGATGACGTAGCGACCGGGGAATAGGGAACGCATCTTTCTGCCTCTGCCGAGCGAGAACGCAACACGTGCGAGCGAGAAGAGAGATTCGCCCACGCCACCGCGAAGGACGCGTCGGCTCCGTTGACTTTAATTATTTTATTTCGTGTTTACCATCATATTTGTGTACAATCACTGTTGCTACTTGTTTATCGTGTCTCAATATACAGTTTTACCAATTGATCGTGTGCCGAACTCATTTATTCACGCCCTGAGAGACAACCGCCTTACATATTTATATACTTTGTCTAAGATAATCCCGTTAAGACTTACGGTCGGGACACTTTCAGGACGTTTTGTACCGGCCTCAAAGACCATGAATGGACTCTTCTTAGGGTTATAAAGTTCTTAGAGTTTTATTACTTTGGTTCGTCTACGAACGTCCTCAGATTCGATCTCGTAGAGAAATCAAGCAATCCCTCTTCATAGCACGCTGACCAACCTTACGCCTAAAATATTAATAGTAGGTTAATAGACCTTAAATAATCTAACTACAACATAGGAAGATTATTTTCTTATTGTTTTCCTTGAACAAAAAGATTATCTCAGTTCTGATAAATGCAGTAACGTATTATTATATTTCAATGAACATTGTTTACTGTAAATAAGATACCTCGAGCAGAATCATCAAGGTAAACCATTTATTATTACCCTATCTCACTCAACGTAAATATGTATAGCCGCAATACTAACCGGCAGAGCTAACAAGCGTGACATTTTCTCAACTAGTTTTCTCGTGAAACTGAGTACCATAATTTTAACAAATAAATAATAATTAGTGGTTTGCCCTGAATAAAAACAAAAATAATCTAAAACAAAAAAAATCGTAATCTTTGACTATCAAAATAGTGCCACGAAATAACCACCAATTGACTTGACCTACGAACCACCTTGAAGATTGAATGAATCTTCATTCAAATTACAGGTAACAGGAGTTCATGTTAATTGGTTACACTTTTTGGGGTACAAATTGCTACAAAAGACTACAAAAACTTTATTACAAATAAAAACGGGATCAAAATGTACTTATGAATACCTTTCATTTGACGCCCCATTTGACCTAATAGTCTCATGTTTTTTTTACCCCACTTGAACCCCAATATCTCAACCACCCTCCAACATTTTTAGCTCATTTAGTCACACCAAAATTGTGCCATCACTATATTGTATATATCAAATTTCTCGATGTTCGGATCAACGCTTCGAAAGTTATCCTCGGACAAACAAACACACATACATACTGACATGACTGACTCCGTGGCACAGTGGGCGTATAGCCGGCTGAGACGCAGGAGGTAGCGGGTTCGATTCCCGCCGCGGAACAAATGTTTGCATGATCTACAGATATTTGTTCCGTGTCTGGGTGTTTTTCTATATATTATAAGTAAATATTTACAAAAAAAAGTATATAAGTATTCTATCAGCTATCTGGTTCCCATAGTACAAGCTCTGCTTAGTTTGGGGCTAGATAGCGCTGTGTGAAATGTCCAGCGATATTTATTTATTTTATTTATTTATACATACAACGCCGATTTGCCCAAGTTGATTAGGAGATATCGCTTTGCTCGATCAATAACTAATGAATAAATAATGCTTGACATTTCACACAGCGCGATCTGGCCCCAAACTAAGCGAAGAAAAATTTCAATGAATATTTCAATGAACTCACAAAAGCGAACGTGAACGCGAACTAAAAAGCATTATCTTCCAGATAACCTTTGTGTATTGCGGACATAGACGTATTGGGAGTCTTGGGAGTGAACAGAAAAAGAGGTAATATAAAATTTGCCGACAGAATAATAAAAAAAATTTACACAAAGATACAGATTATACAAATAATTAGAGCTACGAGTATGAGATATGCTATACTAGTATACTTTTCCCGACTTGCACAACGATCCTTAAAAGTAATTAGCGACTAAACATGTTTAAATTTAACGTGTTTGTATGATTTGACAACTTTCTTAAACATATTTAGACATAAAATACGATATAAGCTCGGCTTGCATCCCTGAACGTAATTAGCGACTAAACATGTATAAATTTCACGTGTTTGTATGATTTGACAACTCTCTTAATGATACATATTTAGACACTAAATAAATAAGTTTTTTGTTTGTTTGTTGGTTCGTAACGGCTTACGCGATTTCATTTAGTTTATTGATAGAATATGACCTGGATTGACTGGGATATAGGCTACTTTTTATCGACAAAAACGCGTGCGAAGCCGCAAGCGGAATTTTGTAGGTATTCTTTTCTATCTATCCAGCCTCCAGCATCCACTGTTGGGTATATACCTCCTCTCTATGTCGCCAGTCCAATCGGCCTTGAGCAAGTCTCATCCATTGCTGTCCAACTTCCGTTACGAGATCGTTAGACCATCGGGCTGGTGGTCTACCCTGCGGTCGACGTCTTGGCCAACACTCTGTGACTGTCTTGGGCCACCTGTGGTCATTCCACATAGCCAATTGTCCTGCCCATCTCCACTTAAGCCTCGCGATTCGTATACCTACATCTTCAACTTTAGTTCGACGTCGAATTTCTACGTCTTTGGTTATACCTTGTTCATTACTTACCTACTCTGCCCTATTCACATAATATAAAGAAATTTTGTACACAAGTTGTGTCTTACACCATTGTGATAAAAACGTTTTTGCATTCATATATAGTTAACTAGAATGATAGGTATAATCAAAGGTTATTTATCTGATAATCCTTGTTTCTTATTTGACATATCGCAGTCACGACACAGGTAAAGTTCAACGGTGCGATTGTATGTAGCCGTCACTAACTTCACGTTAACTTATATCTATTTATAAATTCGTGAAGAGAAAACTTTATACCACTTAACGTAGTAGCGTGAGACTTGGCATAGTTAAAGTTGAAGAAGGGGCCAACGTAAAATATATGCAAAAAATGAAAAAAATACCACTGTGCACTAGCTACAGTTATTATAATCACGAGTTGCGCACTGTGAGATAGATAAAACATCACATTAATATTATAAATGCGAAAGTTTGGATGTTTGTTTGTTTGTTACTCAATCACGTCGTAATGGCAGAAACGATAGCGATGAAATTTGGTATATACATAGATTATAACGTGGATTAACGCATATGCTACTTTTTGTTCACAAGCAATGCGTTCGAATCCACTGGCGGAATAAATCGAAATGTGCGAAAAAATAAATTGGCTCAGTATATTCTGAGCAAGTTTAGATCAATGTTGATTTTTTTTATTCAACCTGTGTCATCCCACAGCTGGGCAAAGGTCTCCCCCACTGTCTTTTAGGACTTTCGCTCGCGTGCCAAATCCCACCAATCTGTCTCGAAGGCATCGAAATCATCATGCCAGCGTCTACTAGGAAGGCCTAGGCCTTTCTAGTAGACGCTCCTCCGCTAGAGTCGGCCTCGAGGTCTTCCTCGACGCCGTCGCCCGTCAATGTTGATTTTAAACGAAAAAAAAACTGTACCACCAATCAGGTGACAAACAGACAAACACATAAAATATTTTTATGACACATCTTAACCATATAACATATGTTTATATCCTTAAAAGGTGTTTGATAATATTCGAACAAAAATGAAATGGGTTATTTTGATGTGCATAATAAATAAATTTGTGAAATGTTTACCATAGAAATGCGAAATTTATTTTGGCATGTAAAACAAACACTATAATAAACTTATGTTGTGCTATTGCATAATGCTTGTCATCTAACCACAGATACTACATTGGTGACGTCTCGAGATATCTCTTGTTGTCCCTTTCTAACCCAAAACCCGCAGCCATTTCCGGAAGATATATCAACTCGGCCTTTATTTTTTGATTTTGGATGGAAGTTTTACTTATATCGAATTAATAACCTAAACTTAGTCGATTTTCTTTAAAATTTGATAATATAAAAAATAAAATAAATAAATAAATATTGCTGGACATTTCACACAGCGCTATCTAGCCCCAAACTAAGCAGAGCTTGTACTATGGGAACCAAATAACTGATATAATACTTATATACATTTTTTTTTGTAAATACATACTTATAATATATAGAGAAACAACCAGACCCGGAACAAATATCTGTAAATCATGCAAACATTTTGTTCCGCGGCGGGGATCGAACCCGCTACCTCCTGCGTCTCAGCCGGCTATTCGCCCACTGCACCACGGAGGTCGTCTATAAGGTATATAGGTCGTAATATAACTAGTAGTTTTTTTTTTTCGAGAAATCTTTTTTTATGTTTTGAGAAACCGTCAGTTGAATATCGTCAGTTACCAAACAGCCTGTATATATGTTATAAAAATAAGACGTCTCGTATAAATAAAGATTATTTTATTTTATTTTTATTATTACGATGAACTAAATCCATTGAAGTAAGTTACAGTGAGTTAGAATCGCCTAGCATGACTAATTTATAGTTTATTCTGGAGCTAGTTTTAATGGGCATTACAATATCAACTAGAAGGCCACACCCAGAGACCTCAATCAACTTAATTTGTTTGTAAAGAAACAAGTGACGTCACTGAGTTGATCGTTATTTTAAGGTGGCTTTTGTAAAACCTCTGAACAAAATAAAAAGATTATCTTCCTTATCCTCCTAAACTTGTGCATCAGTAAACAATTAAGTAAATATTTTAAAACAATCTGCTTTTCCATGACATTTCAAATAAAATAATATAAATAGTTTCTTCATAAAATGAATCGCATTCCACAAAAAAGCGCAAGCCTTATAATGCTCTCGACGCCTTCCACATCTCAATTTCAGATATCTTTACAAAATATAACACAATACTTTTGATCGAATAGTATAAACTCATAAAAATAGGTTTTTTAGATTTTTTTTCTAGAAATGGCATTGTACAACCAAATTGTAAATTGTGTCTTATGGGACCAAAATAATGTATTGAGGGCAAGAGCGATTGCTTGAATCCAGAACGAATTGAAGGATTCTAGAGTTGAATCCCGAGAGAAGCGAGGTATTCTAAAGTAGAATCAATTAAAGTACGACGCTCGGGGTTAAATAATTTTGGTACCGTGTGGCACACTCTGCTTTTCATCAGCCTCTATGAGAAAAATAGATAAGAGATGCTTTTAGTAGTGACGAAGCGAATTGCGTTCAAACTTATTAATTAAATAGTGTTCCAAATACAAAAGTCATTTCGTCACTGTTATTAAGTGTGCCAGAATGATCCATTTTGCGCGCATTTATCGAGGAACCCTTCATCTCTTTTCGAATAGATGGGATAAAAAAATATTTCATTCCATATCCCACGCTGCCCCATTCCAACTCCAAAACGCTACTTCACATAATTATCATACGTTAATGTTGGCACAAAGCATCGGTTGCAGTGCCGCCAACCTAACCGCACTAATAGAGGCTTGGCATTATGTATTGTCTTGCGGCGGTCATGAAGTACGGCACACGAGCGCCCTCCAGCGGCTAAAATATGGACCCTTCAAGCTAATTTCATGTGTGGAAGTACGCAGAATTGTACGCAATTAGTGTTGGCATTTTTCGAAGGATGCGTGCAATAAACTGGATAAAAGCTTACAAAATTATAGCTCGTCAAGGAAAAGTCTAGGAAAAAACTTCGATGACCTCAGACACTGTAGTGAACGGGTAGCTAACTGATTTGCGGTGAAGTTGCAAGTTCTTACCCGCTACAAGACAAATGTTTATGTTTGTATATTATAATCAGCAAATATTAAATTATGTTTCCTGTGAAAGGGCTCGTCTGACGAAATACTACCACTTATTCCACCGCCAAGCAGTATTGCTGTGTTCCGGTTTGAAGGGTATGCTTGCCGGTGTATGCCTCAAGTTGATGGACGCAGGGCATCGTAGGGCAAATTTCTAAGATGCGTGACCTACGAGGTAATACTTTGTTATTAGCGATTTTTACATCACTACATCACATACACATCAGGTGGGCCTATGGCGTTATTCCATCCACAGAGGGCGAACCTCAATCTCTTATAGCAATATTAAAATAATATTACACTGACATTTCATACCATGTTCCTCAATTAGTAAGCCTACATTATTATTGTAAAAGCGAAGCAGTTTTGGTGACGTCACCATAAATCGTTTAACAAAACGTTTCAAATTAGAGCTCAAATAAAGCGTATAATTATCCTAAAAAATGAGTAAATCGTGTTTATTTTCGCAATGTTTTATACTGAACGTGTTGTAATCACTAGAAAGCACTAAATATACAACATTATTAGGATTATAGCAGTAATGTTTAAAAGTTTTGTGGTTCCAATCGAAGTATTGTTGCTACAAGCTTGAAACAAATCGCTCCTGACACATGACGTTATTCTAAAAGATTGTGGTCGGCATGCAGGGGTTAAAAAAATTACGTTCCGTGTGTGGGTGTTTTGGAAGGTTACCGCACTCCATTATAGCTTCGCTAATTTTGCTTGCTTGCTGGCCATCCACAAGTTGCCTGGAAGAGATCTCTCTCAGCGATAAGGCCACCTAGTGTGACTTTTTATTCTAGCTTACCTATCTATCTACTTGTGGTTCCTGATAGGAATCCTAAGTGCCCTTGTTCCTTCACTTGTAAAACGTATCTGTGAGAGTTGGTCACTGAGGGCTTTGCTTCTTTTGATGTTATCTGTTTTTTTGTTTTCAAATGTTTTTACTATAAGAAATACAAGTACCAAAATATCGCTAAACCCATCTCGATTTTTCTTCGATTTGCGCAACGATGCCTAAACGTATTTAGTGGCTAAATATAATTTAAAGATTTGTCAAATCACACTAATATTATAAATACGAAAGCTTAGATGTTTGTTTTTTTATTTGTTTGTTTCTCAATCACGTCGTAACTGCTGCATCGATTTCGATAAAATTTGGTATGCACGTAGTTTTTAACCTGGATTAACACATAGGCTACTTTTTACTGACAAACAACGCGTACGAAGTCGCGGGCGGAAGC
This sequence comes from Philereme transversata, assembly GCA_963924445.1. NCBI lineage: Eukaryota > Metazoa > Arthropoda > Insecta > Lepidoptera > Geometridae > Philereme > Philereme transversata. Next base: position 15,183,545 of record OZ004351.1, read on the forward strand.
CAGTCATACAAATACGTCAAATTTAAACATGTTTAGTCGCTAAACACGTTTAGGGATCGTTGTGCAAGTCGGTCTGATACGACAGGCCGAAGCACCTCTAAAAGTCTTTTGACAAAATTGTTATTTATAACTATTTCATGTTGAAATCTAGTGTTTATTGTTAATGCATTTTATACACTTAATTTTATGTGTAGGTACTCGTACATTGTCTAGCACACATTTTTATTTTTTAGTTATTAGATTTATTTATTCGACGGTCTTTAAATAGAAGAACTGGGCGTGCTAGGTCGATTATGTTCTCATCTTGAGTGTTTTTTATTGTTGATAAAGCGCCATTAGCTCACTTGATGGTAAGTGATAGTATAGTCGAAGATGGAACACACTTGCCTAGAAAGAACCTGTTCACTCTGGACTTGAAGACTCCGAGATTTAACCGTACGAAAAACAGTCACCTGAAGTGAGATCCACTCCTTACTTGTTGATCTTGAATTGCGCGCCCCGCTACTTATTCATCATCATTGTATCAGTCATAGGATGTCCACTGCTGGATATATGCTTCTTCCATAGAGTTCCAATGTGAGCAATCTTATGTGACCCGCACCCAAGGGCTCCCAGCAACCTTTATTTGTCTTTCCATCTAGTAGGGGGCCGTCCTACGCTGCGCTTTACAGTGCGTGATTTTCACTCCCAACGGCTCCGGCGTTCAATTATTTGAGCTATGTGCCCCGCCCAATACCACTTCAACTTGCTAATCATCTGGGTTATGTCAGTAACATTAATATGTCTACGAATCTCTTCATTTCTGATTCGACCACTACTCATTGCGTCTAAGCTAATCAATTTATTTAATTATTTACGTAATTAGAACGGCCTTGGCTAATTGATAAAATTTGGATTAAGGACGTAATTTTTACATATAATTAATAAATGTCAATTGCGTCCAGGAGGGCATTGAGCGCAGAAAGGGTTAGCGGGGTGGGAGACTGAGCGTGCGCGACTATTCAGCAAAACGACTCCGAGAACAATGTGTCTCCTACTGCGGCTGTAATTGTCGGGAATGTAGAACCGCAAGAGCTCATCGTGAAGATAAGGAGCATCTATCATGAAGAACCTTGAGCATGGTTCGTAATTGGTCACTTGCTCTTCTTACCTCCATACTATTAAACCCTAAGCAGCCCAGGAGAAACTTTGTCGGGTACGTAAATGTGTAATACCCATACAAACACTTTTATAGGAAGCGAAGAAAATCCTTTTGCACCTTTTCGAGCTACCGTAAGTATTCTCATGTGGGTGCCAACCACATGAGCTGGCTTCAAGTTTGCTGCGGACTAAGGTGCAAAAAATGCCAGACAACGTGTTCACTCTGAAAGTCTTCTTAATTTTAGTCATAACTATCATTTATTTATGGCGGGACCGCCATTTTGTATTCAATGATGGCTTTAGATCTTTTCTATAATCAAAACACATAAACTTGGCATTAACGGGTTTCTTACATACAGCCAACCGATTATGAAAATCTTATCCCTACCAAATGTCACGGATTTCATGACTTGGCGGGAATTTTTGGCAGTTTCCATGACGGCCTTAGGCAGATAATTAGACAATACATCATTACCTTACCGCTCCTTAGACGAGTCCTACCATTAAACTGAATGCGACGTGTGAACCGCTCCCTAAATGGGTTCACGAGATCGTGACACGCATCGTATCATTGACGTTTGTTGTTTTAGTTGGTGGGAAATACGATTATTGAATTCCTTAGTCTGGCTTCTGCATCTGATTCCTTTAACGACCATCTATATTATAATACTAGTGGTTCGCCCCGAACTGAGATCTCGCGAGTTTTCGATTAAAACAAAAAAATATTATTTGTAATCTTTGACTATCAAAATAGTGCCACAAAATAAAAAACCAAAAACTTGACCTACAGTTTCATTCAAATTACAGGTAACGGGAGTTCATTCATGGTTACCCTTTTTTGGGGTGCAAATTGCAGTTATTCTGGATTTCAGACTTTTGCCTATATTTATGTTACTTAAGCTACACGCATACTAAACTACAGTATTGTGGGGTCACTGGTGTACCCTGTGAATTTTGTTAAAGTACAGTTTTTATTATAGTTAATAACTCAAAAACTACAAAAACGTGAAAATGACGTCCCATTTGATCTAATAGCCTCATTTTAATTTTTGTTTATCCCTCTTGAACCCCAATATCTCAACAACCCCCAAACATTTTTAGCTCATTTAGTTACACCAAAATTGTGCTATAACTACCTACCTATGTATACATACATACATGCATACATACATACATACAACGCCGATTTGCCCAAGTTGATTTGGAGATCTTGCTTCGAGATTTGCAGGTATCAAAATCAAGATTTTGATGAGACAGTTACTGCAGTCGGACTTTTACTGATTAATAGCACACGGGGGAAACCTTGTAAGTATTAGAGCTAGTAGAGATATGACTTACCTAAACGTTGGAGACTAACCACACCATCCGATTACGCTATCTACAACCTGTATAGATTTATAACGCCCTATAAATCGTATAGCAAAGAAAATTACAGTATACAATCTGCACAGGATATAAATACTTCAGGACAATGCAACAAGACTACGAGCGGGCGGTGGCTGGAAGGCCACGCCTTGCAAGGTGCACTGTATCTGAGGTACTGATCTAAGGTGTACTATGTAGATAGTATATAATCTTATGCATGTGTGTGTGGACTTGCTTCTTGAGACATAGAGCGTCTATTGACCAGCCCCAATTGTGTTAGTTGATAATGGCAATGGATTTGAGATAAAAGATGGCGTGGCGTTTAATTACTAAACATAAAAATATACTAAGACTAGTTGTTACCAGCGGCTTCGCCCGCGTTGTTCTTGGGTGCAATAATACATACAGCTCAAGCTTTGACAACTCATTCTTATCTCATAAGGAAATTATTTATGGGATAAAAAGCTTTTCTCAATCCGTTCAGTAGTTTTGGCGTAAAGTGGTAACAAATACCAAAATAATGTTTCTATAGAAACTTGACACCCCATTTTTATCCCATGTGACCTTATTTATGGAATAAAAAGTAGCCTATGTGTTAATCCAGGTCATAATCTACGTACATACCAAATTTCATCGATCTCAGTTAAGCAGTTACGACGTGATTGAGTAACAAACAAACAAATAAATAAACAAACATCCAATTTCGCATTTATAATATTAGTGTGATGCACAATATAAATACATCATCTGTATGATAATAACCAATATTTATGATTAGCAAATATTTAAATTACATATTTATTGTCTTGTTTTGTGTTTTGATTTTTATATTTATAATAATTTAAATCAAAGCAAAGAAGATTTATTTAAATAAATGACTTTTTTTTAATAAACAATAAAAAATCTTTAAATAGGGCAGGTATTGTTTTATTAACATTCTCTAAAAGATCTCATTGCCAGTGTTAGTTTGAATAAAATGCAATACCATTTTATGCATTAAGCAAATTGTAGCGAGAATGCCCATTCTAAATAGCCATATCACAATAATGTATGCACCCCACATGTCATTCTAAACTACACAAACAAAACATTAAACACCGCGATAAAGAACTCATTTACACGGTGTATTAACCGCGAAATGGAACGAAAAAGAACTCCTTTCTACCAACCTCGTTTTACCTCACTATCATTCAATTGTGAGCCTTATTGTCTTTGAATACGGTTTAAAAGATTATTTCGGGGATAAAGTTATCGTGGTGGTGTCAATAAAACACTGGTGATTTGAACAAATGTCGCTCGCCAGAAAAAGTAATTGAGCTGTCAGATTTTGGAGGGAAAGTGAAACAATCAAAATTGTATTTAGAATTATCTGCTACAAAAATACGCGTAGGTTGGTACTCTTGGTTCTATAGCGTATTCTACCCAAGATCTAAAATTAAGTAGAGTCAAAATAAAACTAGAGTGCCTTTCCCGGTAGAAGATATATTCAGTGGTCATTCGGTTATTGGATAACAATAAGGTATAAATAGATGTTTTCGATGTGTAAAGCACATCTGGGTCTCATTGTTATCTTTTAATAAACGAATTAATAAGGATAATAAATTAATTTAAACTTTAAAAGGCTTTTGACAACTTCTGGCAGTTGGTACATAAATCAGAATTTCATTAGATTTATTAATAGAAATATGAATTTCAAAATCGATTTTATCACGGGGGTTTCAATAAAGATAATTTCTATGAAAGGCAAGGGGAGCAAAAAAAAGTTGTACTCTCGATTACTCTACTCCCTGACCGTGGCGATTTCGTTCAAAGTTGATCAGCCCCCCCCTCAAACGCTGGAGGAACTCTCCTCCACCATCATAGGCTAGCGTTTGACCACGATCTCGCCTTATGGTAAGCGATGATGCAGTCTACTATAGAACACGCTTACCTAGAAGAAACTGATTCATTCGACTTGAAGATCCCTAGGTTGTAGTTATCAGGAAACAGTTTCAAATTCAAAAAACAGGCAAGTTCTAAATCCGGGACTGATGAAACAACTGAATTGCTGAATTCTATACTTACTGCCACGGAGCAGATTACAAAAACGACTTGTGTAGTTCTTATAATCTGTTGTGTATTTATGTACGCACGTAAGAAGTAATACTTTTTTGGCGTGTAATAGTATTATGTCATTAGCGCACCACGGGGATAACTTCAGACCGTAAAAACTAACTTCATGGTGTGTTAGATCGGCTCGCGCAACTTCCGACACATGCTGAAATACACTCTGATCTGTTTCTAACGTGCCAAAAGAAGCCTAATTCGTTATCATAGTCACATTTTAACAAAACTGAATGATGCAAACCAATTTAATTATTGCCATCCTGTTTTGTTTTACATGGGCAAGTGACAGTTGCCATTCTAGTGTTGCCAAACCTAAATTAAGTTTAGTTCATACCAACAGAACTGCCGCATTACGTACATACCTATCAGCCTAAGTTTTAAATTACAATTTTAAAACACGAAACTAAAGCGTGGCCATTAATTTATGTGTAATTGAAATGAAGACATCTAAACGCGAGGGACCGAACTCATTTCGCGCCCAATTTGAGGTCGATTAAAAACGAATTCCTATCAGAATGCATTCGAATTTTAAATAGTTGTAGTGATGTATCTCTTTTTGATTTATCGATACATTTATTGTGACTTATTTTTATGGTTTTTTTTAATTAACTATTTCAGTATTAATAATAAACACTTATCGTCTTACCACAAACAAAATTAAACACTGTTTAGCGCGTGTTTAAAAAAATCCTAAAGGTTAATTAGGTGTTTAATTTTTTTGTGATAACGCCATTACTTTTTTGTATATTTCACTTGTAGGTTCAGTTACAGTTGCAATAATACGTGTTTTTAACCTCCGATATAGGATTATTAATTTGAAGTTTTTGTTTGTCTGTCTGTTCTTATTATCGTAGTTCTGGAAAGGAGAGATAGATTAGATTAGATAATACTTTATTGCACACCACGAATCAAATAAATACAAAAAACAACTACGTAAATCTATGGATACAATTGGTGGTCTTATCGCTAATTAGCGATCTCTACCAGACAACCTTTGGATGGAATGGACTGTGTAGACATATAGTTTGTTTAGTTTCAAAGCTGGTTTTTAAAAGATTCTTATTCTATTCGTTCTGTTTGGTAAAAATTGCCGCAAATATTTCAATCAAAATTAAGTAAATTCAATAAATAAAAATATCTTCTATGAATTTAGGTATGTAAATTTAAACTACCTTAGTACAGAACTAAGAAGGTTTTAAATACCAAAAATTAAACTCTTGTCCACTACCTCAGTTGATTTTAGGTTCGAGCACAATCACCTAGAAAAAATAGGCTCACTCAAACAAGAAGACTTAATTTGCGAAAATCATATCATCATATTAGCCAAAGGGCGCACTGCTGAGCTTTTTTAAAAGGTTCTTTCATCATAAATGTTTACAACGTAACGAACGTGTTTATAGGTAAATACAGTTTATTAAAACAATATCTTAATTTATATTTAAAAAAGTCGCAAGCTATATAACACCTTTATAAGTTTTTTGATAAAATCCCTGCCCATTGCCACTTCAGCTTGCCTAAATTTTGTGCTCTTTGCGTGAAAATCATATATTTGAATGAATGAGTGAATGAAAACACTTTATTGTCATCATCATTATCATCGTCAGCCCTTCTCATCCCACTGCTGGGCATAGGCCTCTCTTCGTTGTCGCCATTCGCCTCTGTCCTGCGCTGTTCTAACCCACATACGACCTGCGATTTTTATAATGTCGTCGACCCATCTTCGCGGTGGACGACCTGCGTTCCTAGTTCCATCTCAGGGCCACCACTCAGTCAGCACTCTGCTCCACCTGTCATCACCGCTTATTTGTACGCACTTTATTGTACACCATATAAACAAAACTTGCAAACAACATAGAAAACACAAAGCAAACAGTACAATGGGCGGTATTATTGCTTAGAGTGGATATCTTCCAGACAACCTTTGGATGGAGAGGATTTTGTAATAACTTTTGTGAAATAAGATATTTATAATTATGTTATTGTTACAAAGTTATTACGATAGTTTTCCCCCTCCCTACATGTATAGTGGCAGCCCTATCTCCGCGTCACTGCATAGAAGAACCCCACGCAAGCGACGCTTTGATCTCACGGTAGGGTTGTCACAGCGCTTTCAAAACACTGTGCCCTTTGACCTAACGCTGCACTGTTTACTTTTAACGTTCCATAAATCTGCGTTGAAGGAACTTTACTTTGCCGTGACTGAACGTTTTCTTGAAAGGGGATTCGTTTTCTATAAAACAAGAGTGGCCAAGTGCGTGTGAGACTTTATCAAGAGATTTTATGAGTTTACTAGCTGACCCGCCGATATTCATACCGCCTTTACATGCATATGACACGAGTTGGAGAATTGTCAATCGGCCATCATTAGCTGCGCGCGTTTATGTATGAGAAAATGAATTTTCTTCATTTTTTTTTTTGCGTGATTTTATCGGTATTTTAATAGTTATTCTGCTATTAGGGGCGGAGCCAAATCTAAAAAATGAAAAATCATCAAAATCGGTCCAGCCGTTCTTGAGTTATAAATGGTGTAACTACTTTGTTTTATATTTATGGAAGATATAAATAAATAAATATAAATAAATATCGCTGGACATTTCACACACCGCTATCTAGCCCCAAACTAAGCAGAGCTTGTACTATGGGAACCAGATAACTGATAGAATACTTATATACTTTTTATTTGCAAATACATACCAGACCCGGAACAAATATCTGTAGATCATGCAAACATTTGTACCGCGGCGGGAATCGAACCCGCTACCTCCTGCGTCTCAGCCGGCTATACGCCCACTGCGCCAAGGAGGAGGAGGAGAATATATATTGTATATACAGATAGATATATATATATACCTATAGATATCAAAACCCAAATAATAATAATACTTATAAATAGTATTTGTATTAAAAATGTGATATTTACCATGATTTGTGACTTTTGAGTATCCCGATATTTCGACGCAGTTGCTAGCGCCATGATCACGGGATGCGTTAAAACTTCGGCATACTCAAAAACTCACAAATCATAATAAAAATAGATTCAGAGATCCTCAAACCTTTTTTTTCAGAAAAATCAAATCACACTATACTATAAATGCGAAAGTTTGGATGATTGTTTGTTACTCAATCACGTCGTTACGGCTGAACCGATTTCGTTGAAATTCGGTATGTACGTAGATTATAACCTGGATTAACACATAGGCTACTTTGAATTGGCAAACCACACGTGCGAAGCCGCGGGTGGTAGCTAGTTAATAATATACTATAATAATTATTGTAGTTTCATGTGGATGAATAAGTATGCATACATACAAATGTTATATATTCGAAAGAAACTCTATCTGTCCGTTTGTTACCTTTTCTTTCACGACTAATTCCGAACGATTTCGACGAAATAGATGAAATAAATTATGACCTTCATATAGGCTACTTTTTATCTTCAAACCACGCGTGTGAAGCCGCACGCTGCAGCTTGTTTATGTATTTTACATGCTTTTAATACATAAAGATGTTTTACACTGAACTCCATAGTCTCCATACACATCATACACCTGCCATTCAAATCACGCCTACAAGCCTTTTCTTACAATAATAAAAACTTTAATATCCAACTAGTTTTTTTAATTTTGAATCTTATTTCATTTGCATAAAGATCAATAACAGTGTTCTCCATATAATAATCTTGGTATAGTAGATTATTGCAATCATAGATCAGATGATTGTGCAGATATGACATATTTTGTAGGTATATAGTACCTACAAACCTTAGGTTCCGCGCAAACGAGCTGTTCAAACGCTTTTTCATAGGTTTTAGAATAGAATAGAACAGAATAATGCTTTATTGTATACCAAGGAACACTTAAATAAAAATATAGTACCACTGGCGTGGTTTTGTATATGTTCGCCGCACACGTGTGGCCGGTGGCGGTCACCCGCTACAGCAGTGTCTGCGACACGCAGCATGTGTGTAGCAGCCACCGTGGCTGAGGCTAGTGTCGCGTTGGCGCGGAGCCTTTGTTTTGTTATAACTTATCGGCCTTAAAAAAATGTTTGGGCTTGCTTCTGACTACCCTCTTGGGATGTAAGCTCACGAACTCAGTAAAGGATTTACGTCTTGTACAAAATGAAAGCATTTTTTTAATTTTCCTTGATTTATTCTGGTTTTGCATTTTAGAGCAACCGCATTAAAAATCGTAGACGTGCTACGAAAACGCTACCGTTCTACGAAAGGGCTACAAAATGTTGAATCCATATTAATTATTTTTCATTAGATTTTAGTGCAACGATTTTCTACTGCGTTTTCTATTAAGCGTCAATCTATGGTTCAGGCCGGTAATATTATGAAGTTCTAAGAAAGATGTCCGTCCGACTGCGTAGCATGGTCTAACATTTTCCTTTAGTAAATCTCGATATTATAAAAAAAACATTTATTTCAAGCAATTATGAGCTCATATAAGGACACAACACAAAAGGTACCCATGCCTGTGACAACAATGTCTGGTGCACGATGAGCACCTGACTTACAATGAGGCAATTGTCCACCGCACCGTAGACGTCATCGATAACGAGATGACGGTGCCGAAGTAGCGATACATACTTTTACTACGGCCACGTGTCCACCGCACGCCATCACCGATACGCCACGTCTTGTTTCTCGGTGATGCGTGACGGCGGTGGCATTTTATTTACACCCAATTCCTCGCTTTTCTACCTGTTACCTTTTCCTTAATACCTGGGGTAGCTACAACACTGGCTCTCTTCTGACATTTGCCTTCGAGTTGAGCGGACGCAGCTCCTCGAAAATTATATCCAGAAACTCATCTAAATCAACAAACTTTGTTTTGAAGGGATCAAAGTGCATCATCAGCATCATCAACTAATACTCAGCGCCCTCCGCCGAAATCATCAACTCAACTGGGAGCAAGAGGAATACTTTCACCACGTGCATCATCACTACGCACCCAAACTCCGAGTTCCAGGTATGCTCTTTTTCTCTTTTCCCAGCCATTAGGGAATTCAAATATGTTTGACATTGGTGACTTAGTATTTTAGCAATGTATTTCTCTGATGTGGCCAAACAAATATGTTGTGTTTACTGATTGTTTGTTGTTTATAAGGCGATGTGGCCGCTCAGCGACAAACCCTTTTTATATGTTTAAAATAAAAAAAAGCCTTGTTTTAGAAAGCTCAAACTGACCCGTCAGTTGCTGTACAGCAGATAAAAAGATAAAAATGTTAATGCCAAAATTGACGCCAGGTTACATGATCCAGGTACAATTTTTTTTTTAGAGATTGATAGTGAGATCCAAATTAAGCATCGAGTTTGTACCTTGGGCTTCAGCAGTTAACAAAAGTAGGAAGTCTCAAGAGAGCTCACGTATTTGAGCCTTTTGGGGTCGAGACCCTGGGCCCACGGGATACCGAAGCCCATCGCGTCTTCAAAATTCTTTCTGGATGTCTAGTCGAAGCAACGTGTGATCCGAGAGCTGGTGCTTATCTGGGTCAACGTATAAGCATTGCAATTCAGCGGGGCAATGTAGCCAATGTCTTAGGTCATTTTTACCTGGAGCAGTTGAGCTATCGTCATTTGCAACGGGTTTAAGATGATTCAACTGTTTCTTCTGTATTTTACTCATGTAAATAATTGTATTTTCTCTCTGTGAACAAATGTATTATTTACAAAAGTAGGTAATTTTATACGATACAAGTGTCCTATCTTCATCTGTAGATTAGTTTACTCTGTGGCCTGCAGTTACCGAAGTGGCAGAACGTAAGCCTCGCGTCGCCTCGGGCTGTCACGGCGCGCCTTTCTACGCGCTACGCTTTGTCTCGTACCTCACCATGGAGTTTTTAATCAATCACACTTTGGTCATTCCTCCTTTTTCGGACTCTTTGGACTCTTTCGGACTTTTTAAGGACTGTTTGTTAGTACACAAGGGAATGTGTGTACTAAATAAACTCAATCGACCATTTAGAAACGTGTCGAATGTCTATTTGGAACCCCGGTTTCAGTTGGGAACTCTAATCGAAGTTGTTGACGAGTACGTCTACCTGTGACAAACAGTCCAGTTAGGTAGATCCAACTTTTATTTTATTTTATTTACTAGCTGACCCCGCGTACTTCGTACCGCTTTAGAATCAATAAATGTTGTCTTACAGAGTTAAATTAATTTTATTTTTTCAATATTATTTTTGTGCCCACTATAATCAACTATCTCTATATACAAAGTAGAACATTATTAGAGTAATAATATCGCTATTAATAAATAGGGATTGCTGTTAGAATGGTGAATATTTATGGTTGCATGTATTTTTATTTACAAATTATAAAAAAATAAACAATTTTTTTTTCATAAAATAAAAAAATAAATTTGGAGTGGACCACCCTTATCACATAGGGGTATGAAATATTCTGAGAATAGATGGTCGTGAAGTATTTTTCATACTTGACTGTGACACGAGAATTGTATATACCTAGTAGACTAGTAGAAGATTACATATGGCACACAAAACAGAACAGTATCAAATTAATCTGTCAAAGATAAAGCTAATATACATTAATAGATGAATGACTTTTTAAAGTTTGACGTAACTTTAAGTGGACGGTATTTTGCAAAGTATTTTGCATTCGTTTTGTAAACGCTTAATTTAGTAGTACTAGTTGCCTGTGCACTGAAGTAATCGAACTTCGAACCTAACATATTTTTTAGCTTACTCTTAGCATTCGCCCCTTCTGTACACTCTTCTAACTTCTATGATAACTCCTTCACTGTACAAGCTATCCGTCTATGGACATTCATCCAAACATTAGAACTGGCAAATCCCTTCTCATCTTTTAAACAGTTCTATTTAGAGATTTGTCTGCACTAAAATGCTGTTTTCTTATTTTCTCCCCTACCGTTACTTTATCGCTACTCTTGGTTTTATTTCACCTTTCTAGTATATGTAGATACCTACTTATTGTATTTTATCTAATGTACCTTAAGTATGCTATATTATTATGTACCTAATCCATTAATGAGTACTTATATATATGTACTAGCTGACCCGGCAAACGTTGTTTTGCCATATAAAAAAATAAGGGTTGATCGTAGAAGGGTGAAAATTGAGGATTGTATGTATTTTTGTATGTTTTATCATAAAAAAATAGAAATTAAAATTTTTGTCTAAAAAATAAAAAAAAAATTTAGGGGTGGACTACCCCTAACATTTAGGGGGATGAAAAATAGATGTTGGCCGATTCTCATAGATACTGGATAAGCACAAAAAATTTCATCAAAATCGGTCAAGCCGTTTCGGAGGAGTATGGCAACGAAAACTGTGACACGAGAATTTTATATATTAGATATATTTATTTATTTTGCTCATGTAAGTACACTGTTTATTCAATATTCAATTATTTTTTTATTAAAAGCTACCGGCCTATAACGTTCTCGTGAAATCCTGTCCATCTAAAGGTTATCTGGAATGAATCGCTTTTAGCGATAAGACCGCCACTTGTATTTTTACGTGTATTGTTATTTGTTTTTCATATTGTTTTATAATTTAAGTGTGATTTACAATAAAGCCTTTCTATCTATCTATCTTCTCCATATAAACTTTAGCTATGCCAAATATCACACTTCGCGCGCGCAAGGATCCGTCAAATTTGTTAACAGCTTTGGATTGATTTATATTTATTATTAAAATCAATACTTACCATAAGTTTAATCGTTAAAATAGCAAGACAATTTTCATGTCTACCATTTATTACTTACCCAGTACAGGTATAGAAAATTTCTCTATTCCGACAAGCAAATTAGACCTTACTATTACAGGCAACATTATTTCGTAACTGTTTTAGGTTTAGTACGGTACTGACCGGGTAAACAGTTTTATAGTCTTAGTAATAGCCGCGTCCAATAGTGCGACGGGTAGTGTTGCCAACATTGCATTTTTGGCTATTTCTAGCCACTTAAAACTTAGGTAGTTTCTATTTAGGTTTGTTTGGTATGAGATACATAAACATTTGCTCATCTATAACTAATCAATGATAAACATCTGGTTTTCTAGGTTTGTCATAACGCTATATTGGCCAGGCTTGTTTTATTTTCAGATTAATTTAAAATTCACACTTAAATTCACGAGACGTCTTTAATTCTAGTCAAACTTAATCGGCTAGATTTAATCCACTGAAATACTATTATTTTTTAACAATGTCTTCAAATGTAATAAAACTTTAGTGGTTAGTTTAATCCAAAAATAGGTAAAATCTAGCCACTTAAGTTTGACCTCAGTCGGCAACAGAGCTCGCGAGCAGTAGGTACTCGCCCGAGGCTGTCACGATGGACCTCGCCCATACACAATTTCACCGGACTGCGCTCATGAAAAGACCCCTCTTTCTTTTTTCTCCTTGACGTTTTTTTGAAAAAAGAACGCAATCGCCTTTTGTTTTGTTTAAATGGTATCTGTGATACTGTTGAAGTTTGAATTTGGAACAGTTCAAAACTGGATAAGCCGAGTTGTACCTATTGTATTTTGACAACGAAATTATATTTCATTCCATTTAACAATAGCATTAGTATTTTTTTAAAACCTTTACATACACACATTTATTTCTTAACAGTCGTGTCTGAAAATAAAACCAGCCAGCTAGCGTAAGTTATGCAGAGATTTAAATACTACGAACAAACAACATACTATTTCCCTATAAAAGTTATCAGAACTAGCGTAAAAAGAGGGTCTTGCGAACCCCTAAATTATAACCAACCGTCTATAATCAGTGCCCTATCGGGTTTTTTATCGTGTCTCTATCGGCCACAAATCTAATATAACTAATGACAGTGTTCGTCGTGGTACTATAAAGCGCCTGTTAGGAGTCCCTGTGTCAAAGAGGATTTATTCGTTTTTATAATCATGGTGGAGACTGGATTAGAATAAGTACTGGTTTGATGGCGGTACACATGTTCGTTTTATGATTTAAAAAAATGGAATTACTTACAAGAATTACATTTTATAACTTGGAAAACTTTCGTGGTTTATTTCAATCACGAAATAAATCGTAAGCGTGGTCCGAGGCGAGATGCAGTGCGGAGTGGATTGTACTAACCCTGATGAAGGTTCACAACTTGAACCATTGTCGTTCGAAACACCGATAAAATAGTACGTGATAAATCCCGTATTTATAATAATTCAATTTTTTAGTAAGGTACTTTAATTTACAAAGCTCATCTACCTGGCTACATTTATAAGTTTTTAATAATTTTGAGTACTCGACAAAAATTAGAGAACTGAATATTAGACATTAGTTTACTAATCAAATTCCTAATTAATAAGAAGTCGTCTAGAGCAAAAAACGTTTCACCGACCTTTATTAGGCGTTGCCTAAAGTTACGACACTGAGTCCGGATTACTCAACGATCCCTAAAAGTATTTATTGACAACATTTTCTTAAATTTGACTTGTTTGTATGATTTGACAACTCTCTAAATCATATTTATCCACTAAATACGTTTAGGCATCGTTGCGCTAGTCGCCCTGATTTGGCGGTGCGTAATGCTAGGCAACTCTGATGTATTTGAGGAAGGAAATGCCTTTAATAACAGAAAAAATATACAATTATTTACAACAAAGTACAGAAGCCACAGTTGAATCATCTAAATACCTTTGCAAACGATCTATAGATAGCTCGACTGCTCCAGATCACTACCAGGCGGAAGTGTCCCCAAGACACTGGCTGCATGACTGTTGCTGATGTATTTTGTGTCAGTCACAGTCAGTTGCTTCTCTTGTAAATTTCATATTATCATGAAAATCATAGACAATAATTTTAGCATCTTTAATTTAGTATTCAACTATTGAACATCGATTAAGGAAACGAAAGTTTATGCTAAAGGATTGGCTCACATTAATCGGTACTTAGTTAGGCGTCTTTTTAGCTAAAACGAGTGTAAGAATGAACATTATCTTTCTCTTTATCTTTCTCTTTATTCTTCATTGCACACAACAAAATATATTTTTGTTGACATGTACAAAGGCGAGCTTAACCCTAAGAAGATCTTTGTCAAAGTTCTATCTTACATATGGGCCTACCTTAGGCACGTGCTTCATTGCCGAAACAAATCTCTGGTGACATTAGCGAGACGAGGTAATGAAGTCAGGTCACAAGGAGCGCCCCCCACGGAGTCTCCCGTGGCGCCGCTGCAGGCCCGCTGTGCTGCACTCGGGAGCACCCTGACAAATCAATTAAAACAATTGAACGTCTACATAAAAAATCGTAATTGAGCTCGCGACGCTGTTACCGTTACCGTTACCGACACCTCTATATATAGGGTGTTTGATACGCACAAACATGAAAGGGGTTATTTTCATAAGCATAATAAATAAATTTGTGAAATGTTTACCATAGAAATGTGAAATTTATTTTGGCATGTAAAAACAAACACTTTATTAAACTTATGTTGTGCTATTGCATAATGCTTGCCATCTAATCAGATACTGTATTTGGCGACACCTAAACTTAGTCCTTTTTTTTAATTTGATAATACATATAACTAAAGAAAGGGCAACCTACAGGACGACGGCAACGTGGCAGACCGCGAAAACGTTGGCGCGACGATCTGGATGGGTTCCACTCTGACTGGCAGGAGATTTCTGGAGAACGCAAGGAATGGAAGGAAATGGGCTCCCCCATTTCCTTCCCTTCACTTCCTTCACCTTTGCCCAGCAGTGGGACAGTATAAGTTATTAAAAAAATATATAACTAGGTAGTAGTTTTTTTTCAAGAAGTCTTTTTAAATGTTTTGAGAAACCGTCACTTGAATATCGTCAGTATATATAATATTTATACAAACATTCTGTGTATGTATCTCGTAATTGTTCAAGTTTTCACTTCTGTCGGGACTCCCGGAGTGGCATTTTTTTTTATTGTAAAACTGCCTACCCTCATTATATTGTGTATATGTATACACTACAGACATGACGATATTCTAATTTTGTATCATTTGGTTTTGTAACGTTGGTAGTATTTTGAGGATACTATTAGACTTCCACGAGTAGTTATAAAGTTTCGGGCCGGCACAGGTATTTATATTGCTTATGTTAAGACAAGATAAGATAGTTAAAAACGGTTTTCTTTATTTATAAATTCTTTCGGTTGTCTGGAAGAGATCGCTTTGTTAAGCGATAAGACTGCCCATTATGCTTACATTTATTTGTTTTCATTTTATTTTTTATCTATTGAGTCTAGCTTGTAAGGTATACCTAATAAAGAATTGTTATTCATTCATTCTTTCAATAACCATCAACTTTGAAAAAGTGTTTTTCAAACTTTCGCGATCACTATAGGTACCTACATAATTACTGATTGAAACGGGTATTTATCGCGTATGTACCTTTTTTATTTGTTATCCCGACGTTTCAATTGTATTGCAACAGCCGTGGTCGCGTCAGAAATTTACAAATTTCAATCATAAAGATGGCTAGATATAGACTCTCAGCGTCCTGGAACCTGGTGATTACTAGGTGTGCGCGTGGTGATCGGTCGTCTCAGTGCGTAGATACGGTTAGTGTAGTGTGTCGTAACATGAACGAGGACATTTCTAATTCTGAAGACCAAGTGAGGGTAGTTGCTGCAGCTTCCATCGCTTCTCGAGTACTTCAGTCTGCCCGCGACCAAATAATAATAAATAAATATTGCTGGACATTTCATAGAGCGCTATCTAGCCCCAAACTAAGCAGAGCTTGTATTATAGGAACCAGATAACTGATACTGATAACTGAACTTAAGTAAATTGTTTTTTTTGTAAATCCATACTTTTATTATAATAGAAAAACATATATCTGTAGATTACGCAAACATTTTATTCCGCGGCGGTAATCGAACCCACTACGTGTGTAAACAAAACTAAGTGACTACACGAAGTGTCCCCTATCCATAGGTTTAATTAAGAGCGGCATGTTTGTCAAAAATTATACGACGGTAGACCAAAATCTTACAACCCCTTTATTCCTTCCTCTCGAAGACAGTTACGCACCAATAAAAAGTTCAACACTAGCAAATCAATGGTCCGCATTCTTAGCTGTAGGCTGGCAACATAAAGTTCGTATACTCTACCAGAATAATAATTGAAAATAATAACCTTTTTTTCTTAGTCAAACTGCTACGAAAGCTGTTGCATACGGTCGCTCGTTGCTGTGTTTGAATTAGGAATTCAATGTTACATCAAAGTCTTTTAACTTCATTTATTACATCATCCTCAATATTGTTTGGTGTGCAACATCTTTCCTCTCGGTTTGTGTGAGTGATTTTTTTTTTAATATAAATTATAGGCTAGCGTTTGACCACTATCTCGCCTGATGGTAAGCGATGATGCAGTCTACGATGGTACACGTTTGCCTAGAAGAAACCTATTCACTCGCGACTTGAAGATCCCTAGGTTGTAGTTATCAGGAAACACAGACTCAGGCAAGGCGTTCCACTCCTTGGCGGTGCTCATAATAAAGGTGGAACACTTTGTGCGTATGGGAGGTATGTCTACCATGTAGCGGTGGCGCATCGCAGAGCGTCTGGTTGTCCAATGATAGAATGGGGATGGTGGGATGAGGTTGAAAAACTCCACAGCACACTCTCCGAAATGTATCCGATAAAAAACTGAGAGGCTTGCAACCTTTCGACGATGCTCGAGGCTGAGGAGCCTTGCATTTGCTAACTCGTCATTGCAAATGAGCTTCTTGGCTCTTCTCTCAATTGAATCTAGAGCCTCTAGCTGGTACTTCGCTGATCAGTCCCAGAGGTGAGAACAGTACTCCAGACATGAGTGATTTTGGCAAAAGGGACGGAAATGTGTAACAGGAAACCGGGGAAGCGCGTGTTATTTGATTTGACCAATGAGCGCGCGCGTTGGTCAGATGTTACACATCATAAGACTCATAGTTTTTTTTGCAGTATCTAGGTACTAACATAGACGGAGACTGTGCCCCTGAAATGTATTTTCCTTCTATCAACCGACTATTACAATTTTTTTTTTGGCCAATATGGTATTTTTGTGTACCTAACTCTAGATGTCAATAGTTTTTCTGTAAGTTCATTTCACTGGCAGACCATAGAGTACCTAATTATGCAAATGTTTATCCGTCCATATCGCACTGGCGTGTATCGATTATGTTAATCGTGAACAGGTGCATACAACCACTATGATTACTGAGGCCCATCCTGTCCATTAAAATTTAAAAGTAGAAGGATAATTTAAAAAGAAAAGAAAGTTCTGATAAACGTCTTCGATTTTTTTAAACTCATATATATAAAGGTGCTTGGTAGATGTCAAAAGAGCTGAAAATGATTCCATGAAAACCTGACCAGGTATTATATCAAAATTTCTATGTGCTATGTTCCTTTTGGAGATGCGTAACTAAGATGTTCATTTTAATGCTCATTTTTTATCAAATGAATTCCATTTATCTCATATATTTTTTTTAGTTTTACTCTCTGTGCTATTTACATGATACACAACTAAGCTGTTCTTTTCAACATCTTTTACTCAAGACGCCTGAGCATACAACTTCTTTCTTCACTCTTTTACTCTGACTGCTATCCGCTTGTGGAACTCTCTTCCTGTGAAAGTCCGCAGGGCCGCCTCTATGGGAATCTTCAAATCCAAACTCTATAAACACTTCATCCATTCCGCTAAATAGGTCAATCTTTAAAGTTGGCAACACTGCATCTGTACAGTACATCAAATTGTCAAGCACCTAACACCTGACTGTATTTGTATTATAAATAAAAATAGTTAATATATTGTTGATCGAGCGAAGCGAGATCTCCACATCAACTTGGGCAAATCAGCGTTGTATGTATGTATGTATAGATGTATGTATGTTTGTTTGTCCGAGGATAACTTTCGTAGCGTTTATCCGATCATCATGAAATTTAGTATATAGGTAGGTAGTGATGGCACAACATAATAAAAACAAAACTTTGACAAAATTCACAGGGTACACCAGTGACCCCACAATGTTGAAATTTGGTATTCGCGTAGCTTTAGTGACACATATGTATATAGGCAAAAGTCTGAAATCCAGAATAACTGCCATTTGTACCCCAAAAAATATAATCAATTCACAAGAATCCCCGTTAAATCTAATTTGAATGAAACTGTAGGTCAAGTAGGATGGTTATGCATTTGGTGGCACCAATTTATTAGTCAAAGATTAAAGCCGGTGTACACAAAGATCACTAAACGTATTTAGCGACTTAACATGTTTAAATTTCAAGTATTTGTATGATTTCACAACTCCTTAAATCATATTTAGCCACTAAATACGTTTAGGCATCGTTTTGCAAGTCGCCCTAAGAATAATATTTATTTTGGGAGATTCGCGAGATCTCAGTTCGGGGCGAACCACTAGTATTTTGGATTTTATATTTAAAATACACGACTAAAAAATTTTTTTTTTCGTATTTTAAATACGTGCGAGATAGAATTTTGTAATTTGTATTTTAATTAAAGCAAAGCAAGTATTTTGTCCAGCTCTGTCCAACCTACACTAGGTCGTCTTTTAATGCTTTAAATCATCTTCGATTGATGTACTATTTACACAGATAAAATACTATAATATCAGCATGAATCACAATCTGAATTTCTATAAAAATAACAGTTGTGACTTGCAACCCCTGTTTTTGTAGAATTCATTTTTGGAACATCAAAGAATTCTTTCAAATCTCACCAAATTGACAATCGATTAGATTTGAGCATCGATTTCTCAGCTACAGAGTAGTACTAAACATCCTGTAGTCAGCCTGTTTTTAACTTTAGGATAGTATGAACCTTACCTCAAAGTTAGAACTACCTAATTACACTACTTGTGTTTCTAAGTCTCTAAACACATCCTGCCTTTTCATTATAAGAAATAAGGGATGATGAAGGTTCACAAATTGAACCGAAATATTGTCAGTCGTCAGTCGTATATTGTCGGTACGTGATAAATCGTGATTATAAACGCGAAAGTTTAGATTTTTGTTTGTTACTCAATCACGCCGTAACGGCTGAACCGATTTTGATGAAATTTGGTATATAGATTAGATTAGATAATACTTTATTGCACACCACGAAACAAATACATATAAAAAAACAACTACGTAAATCTATGGATACAATTGGCGGTCTTATCGCTAATTAGCGATCTCTACACGTATATATAGATATATACGTAGATTATAACCTGGATCACCACATAGGCTACCATTTATCTCATACATCAGTTCCCATCGGATAAAAATGGGGTGTCAAGTCAAGTTGCAACAACGAGTTTAGTTTTATTTATAGGTTACCTACACGTTTAGTAGTGTAACGCGTATGAAGTCGCGGGCAACAGTTAGTTTATAATAATGCATGTTCCTTTTCTTGTATTGTTATGTATAACGACGAGTTTAGTGGGCCAAATAAATTAAAAAAAATTGCAATAAATCACAAAAGTTTTCTTTTTTTTTCCTCCTAAATTAAACACATTCATAGTTACATATCATACCAAATATTCATTCTCTGTTTACGTTGAATGAATGTCTTCTGAATGAAATGCTTGTTCTTTATTGGTTAATTAGCGCTATCATAGTACATTCATTATTATATTTATTTTGCCTTTATCATGATGATTTATTTCAAAGTTCAGGCCTCAGTTTTGCTCTATCATCCGTTATCTCAGTGTTCACTCCTTTTCTATAGCTTCCTATTTGTTACTCTGTGTTTAACTCCCTCCAATTTGCACCCTCGACGTATCGTATTCGTGCGGAAATCCCATCACGCGGATAACTTTTGAACGAAGCATTCGAATTTCAAATTCTCTGACAGGTGGCTCGAGCCCGCGCATTTTGCATATTTCCGATTCGTTGCGAACATCATTGATACTGTGTACTTTTTCGTACGGTGAAGTTCATAGTTTGCCAGATAAAAAAATAATTTAGTAATTTAGATAGGTAGGAATGTGTATTTTATAAAATAAACCCTATTCCTATGAATGGTTCTTTGTTAGTGCTAGGGATTTATAAGGAAAAGTTTTAAGATGACTATCACAGCAAAAAACATACGCGTGACGGCGCGGCGTAATAGCTGTATTAAATTTAGAAAAACCGAAAAATTTATTCAATTAATATCTTTACTTCTTCGAGCTTTGTGCCCTACCCATTGCCACTTCAGCTTGATTATCCTTTGTGCTATGTCGGTGACTTTTGTTAGCACATATCTCAAAGAACTGACGGCCGTTGGGGCAGAAAGGTTCTCGAATAGAGACCACGCACTGGAAAGCGCAATGTACAACGGCTCCCCACTAGATGGAAAGCTGGGAGATCGGAAAGATCGGTTGCTCTGGAACTCTATGGGGAAGGCCTGTGTTCAGCAGTGGACATCCTGTGGCTGATATGATGATTATTAATATATTTAGATAATTATAACAATGTATTCCCAGCTCCTTCAGCTTACCGTATCATAACGCCACTCCACAGGGGAGCCCGACAATGCACTCTCGTAACGACACACGCCACCCATTACCAACTAGTGGGTGGCCAGCATAAAAAAATATTCAACATTGCTTGGCACGTGTTTTTTTATGGCTACCGCTGGTTAGGCCATTCTGCCACGTGTTGACACTTGATATCACTACTTTATTAATTTTGATAAGTCCATTTTGACAGGTCTTCGTATTAGCTTGTTAACTTGAGTACCTTTAATTAGTGTGGAAAGTTGGGAAATTGATAGGGAGTGTGTCTGAAAATAACATATTACTTTTTACGTCGTGATAAAAAGAGATATTTTTTTGTTATGAAGGTGACTATGATATATAAGGAGAACATCCAAGTCTTAGTAATTTTAAAACAAAAGTACACACCCATTATCCTACGTTGAAGTTGTAACTGCTTGTTAATTCATCATAACCATTTTTATAGTTGCTTATTTTATTACAATTAAATTTGTGTTATTATTAGTATTTTAAGTTTATAGTACGTAGTATGTTTTTAATTTTGTATAGATGCACCGCCGTCATGTGATAAATCATAATCCTGTCCATACAACGGTTGTCTGGAAGAGATCGCTTTTAGCGATAAGACCGCCTATTGTACTAAATCTATTTTTATAAATTATGTTCTGTATTTTACTTCGGTGTACAATAAAGAGTTATCTTATCTTATCATATATATGTATAGTTCGTTGCTAAGTAAAAGTATTTTCTTGGGATGGTATTATTACGTTAGCTAACAACCATGATGTATCAAGCTTAGGTAGATTTAACTTTTTATTACTGTTCTATATTTTTTAGAGTTCCGTAGTCGAACTTGAAACCCTCTCTGTTGCGCAGGGTTCGGGCTAGCTCCAGCGGCATCCTATGCATGTTTGCAAGTAGGTTTGATTGCCAGTATATGAATCATTGCTGCATGGTACATATACTGCCAAACAAAAATACCTAGATTAGTTGTAGTTTTTTTTAAATATACCTACTAATTGTACTTATGATCCTAATAATAAGTTGATCTAAATAAATGATTATTTAATTTATAATTTCGCAATGTCCGTCTGTCTTTCCGACCAGTTAGAGCCGTTATACTTGTAGACTATCGTGCTTTATAGCTAAAACTTAGCATAATGGTACGTGTTAGTGACGCCTAGTAAATTATGCAATAAAAACTAAAGAAACTTTTGTTTGGGGTACCTTCATCTGTATGGAAGTGGGAGTGGTGATTTTTTTACCTATGCATCCCATCGTTTGGCGTATTGTTGAATAGGTCTTAAGAGGTTTCCATAACATTTTTTGCAACATACAAGAATTCAAAATATGAAGCTTCAAAGTGGGCATTTTCGTAAAAGTCGTGTCCACCCCACCCCTGCTTGGGCAAGCTATGGGCATTTTCGTAAAAGTCGTGTCGCCTGCTTGGGCAAGCTAGGCCGTGGGCAGAAGCTAGTTCGCGAACAATAATTTAATTTTTTGCCTACAATAAATTCCTAAAAATATTTTAATCCAATTTTCTCATATTTAAATCAATAAATCACCAACTGATGCAATGCGAATTCCCAGAGCTGACTGATTCTTGTTATAAATCACAATTTTGTTAAATCGCTTTTAAATTGCCGATTCAAAATGCCACGGCCCAATTTTTGATGCACATTTAATAAAGAGCATTTTTGTAAAAAAACTAGATGAATGTTTTCATTTAGTTTTTTGGTTTGTTCATTAATTTTAATCCGAAAACTATCGTATTTTGATTTCATTTCCTAATTTATTTGTATATCTGTTTTCTTTCATCTTGTTGTCTATTATACAAAGTGTTTCAGTAGGTAGGTATATGTATCCTAACCCGAAAGGGAGTCATTGTCCTCACAAAAAAAAACATTGCTACGACTTTTTGAATTCCGATTCGGAAAAAAACGCTTGTTAAACGAGTGGTTTTTTTTATTAATTATTGGCCAGCGTTTGACCACGAACTCGTCTGATGATAAACGATGATACAGTCTACGATTTTTTCTGGGAAGTACGTATATTACATACCCTAGAAAGAAGAAATTGGGAAACTGAAGGCGGGAAAACCTTTTTTTGTGTGTAAAGGCGATTGATATACCGTCTATATCAATTTACTCATAATTATAAAATACTTATAAACAAAACTTTACGTATAAGAATACTGATCTCGCGTGTTCAGCCGCAATCAATCAGTCAAATTATATTGTCTTAGAGATTGCTCTAAATTGTCCCGAAACAGGCCGCGACGTGATCGACTCAAATTGGTAAGTAATCGCTGTACAGATTGTATTTATCTCTTTATATAAATGGGAAATTTACTTATAAAATCCTGTATTAAAAGATAATTCAAATGAATTTCTTAAATGTAAAAATTACACGAAAGATAGTTTAGAACAATGATAGAGATATATACCTAATAAAAATAAAAATAAAATAAATATATTTTATTTCAGACAATTTAAAGTCCATATCAGCACTAAAAGAAAAGTACACACAGAAAAAAAACATGAACAATTTTTTAACCAAGAATAAAATAGGGACTGGGTGAAAATAGAATCTACCATTTTGTGCCAAGGTTGACTAATTGAGGAAATTACTTCCTTCATTAATCACCCTTCGCACAAGGCACCTCCAGAGCCGAGATGTGCAGCACTCAGCCACCGTCCTCAGGATGCTGTTGCGACTGTCCCGAACTCTACCCATCAGCGATGCAGTTTTTTTGCGCATGATGGCGTGAAAGCCATCTGTATTAAATATTTAAAGAAATATTATCTAATATCCCGAAATATCGTAAAAAATATCCCGTATTTAATGAAAAGTCGACATCTGAGAATACTCATAGATAAATAGATAGAAAAAGCTTTAATGTACACTACGCTTAAATTATCAAATAATTATTAAAACATATACAAGTGGCTCTCTGTGCTACACTTATTTTGTGCACAGCCTCCTTCGTGAGCCTCCATGTCTCGGCACCATAAGTCATAGTTGGCAGGACACATTGGTTATAGAGACGTGTTTTAAGACATTGTGGAATATGCGTGGATTTTAATATATCATCTAGTTTGCCGAAAGCTGCCCATCCAAGTTGAACACGCCTGGTGACTTCCTTTATTTGATACTCTTTGCCAAAAGATAAAACATGGCCAAGATAAACGTACGAGTCGACCATTTCTAGTTTCTCGCTTCCAACAACAACGTTTGGGACCGAAACTCCAGAAATACTCGACATAACTTTCGTCTTGCCCATATTCATCTTGAGGCCCACTCTGAAAGATGCATTATAAAGCTCATTCAACATGGCCTGCAGGTCATCCATCGTCTCGGCAAACAGAACAAGATCATCAGCGAACCGCAAATGCGACAGGAAGACACCATTAATATTTATTTATACCATATTGGTCCCAAGAAAGCGTTTTTACGACGTCTTCTAAGACAGCCGTAAAAAGCTTGGGTGAAATTGTGTCTCCTCTTGTCAAATAAGTGTAGCACAGAGAGTCATGGAGCGCGCCATGCTCGGCATCACACTCTTAGATCGAGTTCCCAATACCGAAATTCGCAAGCAGACTAAAGTACAAGACGTCAGCAAGCGAATATTGGGGCTCAAGTGGAGTTGGGCAGGACACTTGGCCAGACGTAGTGACGACAGGTGGACTAAGGCACTAACAGAGTGGAAGCCGAGAACTGGCCATCGAAATAGGGGACGTCCACCAGCGAGATGGGTCGACGACATCCATAAGACCGTGGGTTGTACGTGGTTCAGACTGGCACAGGATCGGGAAGAGTGGCAGAAACAAGGAGAGGCCTATGCCCAGCAGTGGGTCGACACGGGCTGAGAATGATGATGATGATGATGATACAAGTGGCGGTCTGTAATATCACTCACTTTTTATCCAGATTTTGATCGTGATATTCACGTTACCTAATGTAAATACTTACATGGGGAGATGGATTCTGTGTTTCTTTCTACCATACTTTAACAATTTCATCATTATTTTGGTGAGAAAACTCTAAATTAATTCTCGAAACCTTAAAATGCCCATTATTACATTTTTATATGAGTAGAAAGAGCAGAATTTTCTCGTCACAGGACTATAAATGATGCTATATTTATTTTAACTTTTTAGGACTAGAAACACAAAAATAAACAGACCTGACATGGGTACTGACATGACATTTTAGACATATATTTATTTACTTTTAATTCACTGTAAAACCGTAAGGTTTTACTTGGAATTTACATAGAACCTCTGAATTTGATATAAGGCTGTACTGGCCGTTAACTATAATTTTGTAATTTAATTTTGGAACAAGTCCGAATGACATCGAGAGGATCCTTGAAAAAGACAGTCTGGACTTAGGAACTGCAGGTGAAAGATCTCAGAGGGAAACTCTTTAAACAGTCTCATTTTATCAATCCGTCCGCGCAGCCTGGAAACAGTTTGTTCTTAACGGCGATACCCTACTGGCTTGAGCTTGGGAGCCTGACCCCCTCAAGGTTGGAGCCCTCACGTCTCCCTCTTGGACCCTCGAGGCTGGAGACCTTTGCTCTATACAGACCTGAAGATCACAGTGGAGCTACTTGGTCCTCTCGGACTCTCGTCGACGTAGGCTCCACTAGCCCTCAATCAGCGCGCATCCTACCGGACCTGCAGACTCCCGGATTCATCGTGTGTGCGCACCATAGTGGGATAATAAGTGTTTTTGATAAGTATCGTATTAATAGTCAGTCATTGTATTAAATCATAACACATTGTAAAATCCCTCTTTCTTTTTAAACCGTTAGGTAGGTCTAAATACAACTTGGCTTACAGCTCTCTTCTTTTACAGGAGAGAGTTGTAACGCTACAGGTCTTATCGTTAAAAGCGATCTCTCCAGACGACCTTTGGATGGATTTCACTGGATTTATTTCAGGAACACTGGTTCACTCTGCATAATCTTCCTTACCACATCTTCGTCTTCGAAATCTTCATCTACATGTAGATTTGTAGATTTGGCTCAAGAAAATCAGCATATTTTTTCTATACGACCTGGAAATTAAACAAGCATATGGCCCACCTGATGTTAAGTGGTAACTATCGCCTATAACAAAGTATTGCCTTATGGGTCACTCACGTTAGAAACGTGCCCTGATACACAGCTCTGCGTCCATCAACTTGAGGCATACAGGTGTAAAGCCCTAGTACCCAAAGGTTGTCTGGTAGAGATCGCTATTTAGCGATAATACCGCCAATTGTATCACATAGTTCTATGGTGTTCTTTTTAACTGTATTTATGGTGTGCAAATTGACTGCCTCCGTGGTGCAGTGGGCGTATAGCCGGCTGAGACGCATGAGGTAGAGGGTTCGATTCCCGCCGCGGAACAAATGTTTGCATGATCTACAGATATTTGTTCCGTGTCTGGGTATTTTTCTATATATTATAAGTATGTATTTACAAAAAAAATGTATATAAGTAATCTATCAGTTATCTGGTTCCCATAGTACAAGCTCTGCTTAGTTTGGGGCTAGAAAGCGCTGTGTGAAATGTCCAGCGATATTTATTTATTTATTTTATTTATTTATTTAATTATCTAATCTAATCTACCCTTCAAACCAAAACACAGTAATGCTTGGCGGCAGACCGAGCGAGCTCTTTTACAAGGAACATTTCTACTTTTCAAAAAATCTATACAAAAACATATTCTTCGAAATCTCGGATCATAAATATTTAAAACATAACGTAAACGTCCAAGGGTCACCTATTATCGGATTAGTAAAAGTTGAATTATAATAATTAGGGCCGTGTTCACGATAACTAACCATAATGCCCGCTTCAAACGTTTTTGGTAAATTGTGATTGATTGTGATGAATATTCAACTGTTACGCGACTGCTTAAAATAAGGTACTGAAGTACCTACTCAAGTCTAAATCTAATCTAAAGAGCCCGCTGGATCCCACTGCTGGGCAAAGGCCTCCCTTCCATTCATTCATCCCGGTCTGCGCGTCAAGTTCGTCCCGCCATCTTCGCCTGAGCCGGCCACTCGGTCTCGCGCCTTGTGGGGCCCACTCGGTGGTTATCTTAGCCCACAAGTCATCGTGCATTCGACATACATACGTGTCCCGCCCAGTCCCACTTCATTTTAGCTGTCTTTTGCGTGACATCGGCGTTTTATGACTTATAGCGCAGTATGGTGTTTTTTATTCGGCCTGTGAGTCTAACTCACAATGCCTGCCAGACCCCAAATTTGGACTTTTGAAGTGCCGTCAAAGACCAGGTTTGTGCACATAGATAAGAATACGAAGAATGCACATATCCATGAGCTGTTTTTTGAGGCATATGGGAAGGTTGCCTTTCATTAAGTCCTTCATGGCCCAATAGCTCTTCCAGGCTTTTTCTGTGCGACGCCTACGGACCACTTCTATATCTTGTCCCGCCCGGAAAGAGACTATTTGGCCGAGGTATATACCTATTCAAGTATCCATACGAATTAACGGAATACGTGCGCGTGGCGTCTGCGTGACGTGAGCGTTCCTTGGCGTGCACGCAGCCGTTGTAATATACAACCTGTAATGTATTTGTTTTAAGTTGCGTTAACTTAATATTATGTTTAATCAACTATTATAGTACATTTATTTCTACAAAAACAAAATTGTTAAAAATTAATAGGTTAAACCAACCACTAAAAGAGGTTATTACAACACAACATTTTTGGTATATTCGAATCTAAGTAAGTCTAACTGATAATTAAGTAAAAGTCAACATGTTAACGAAGTTGAGTCAACAAAATAACGAAGTTAAATATACATAATCAGGTCAAATTTACCTTTATAGTTCAACTATTTTTTTTTTGTTAATTCAACAAATCATGTCGGCAGGTGCAAAAATCAACCTAAAATATAGGTTGAAAAAAGGTTAAAACAACGTACGACATTAATTTAAAGCACACATCCGAATCGTTGTTACAGATTTTAGGGGTGGATTTAATAACAGTAGCTTGAATATTTATCCAGTAATCGATACATTTCCAATAAACAACTTTTAACGTAAATAGGCGGTTACGTTTATTCGACGTCGACTAAAGTCGAAGATGTAGGTATACGAATCGCGAGGCTTAAGTGGAGATGGGCAGGACACTTGGCTAGGCGGAATAACAACAGGTGGACCAAGGCAGCCACATTGTGGTGGCCACGAGATGGACGTCGACCGCAGGGCACGGACCCCATGGTCCGTAGTCGGTCTGATGATCTCGTAACAGAAGTTGGACAGCAATGGATGAAACTTGCTCAAGACCGATTGGACTGGTGACATAGAGAGGAGGCTTATACCCAACAGTTGGTGCTGGAGGCTGGATAGATAGATAAAAAGATAGGTTGGTGCCTTTGTGATAATGCCACTTAGTACCTACTTACATGATGAGTGAATATGTTTGGTTTACCTATTTTATACAGACTGTTTAATTGATATTTTAGAACTTGATATTAAGGTTGTTTGAAAATTTAAAATATTCTACAATACTAGCCATTAGCCCTACCCGTGTTTTAATTTAATGTCGTACATAATAAAATACGTAGTATACTAATATTATAAATTCGAAAGTAGGTAACTCTGTCTATCTGTGTGTTTGTTACGTTTTCACGAGTAAATAGCTGGACCGATTTCGATGAAATTTAGTATATAGATAAATTATAACCGGGATTGTGATATATGTAGGCTTCCTTTTACCCGACTGCGCAGAAGGACGGAATGCTTAGATATATGAAACTAGCTGACCGCCCGCGGCTTCGAACGTATGGTTTGTCAATAAAACATTACCTTCTGCGCAGTCGGGACCCTGCAGATCAAATATTTCATTTATCATACCTATTTAAGTATGAGTCAGTATAAGTTATGCATGTAAGACAACATGGACTTTATCGTGCTATAAGAATCATCAAAAAACATTTTTCGCAGAAACTCACACCAAAATCTAAAGTTTAGATAATTATGCCAAATTATAAAGTTATTCTAATTTTATGATATGCTTAAAAAACATAGCTTAGAGAAGGAATGCTTAGCTCACTATATTGATGCAGCATAAACTTTCGCGATTTTAAAGATTTTGTTGATTGTAGATTTTATTCTGTATGGATATTGCGCCACCCGGCCGCGGCTTACTTAAAACTCTCCAAAACTCTCCGAAACGGGTCAGTGCATCCGTCACTCGACAGGTGTCAACATGAAAAAGTTTAGAGTCACTATTGTATTATTATGTCCATGAAAAGTAGCCTATGTTTTAATCCAGGTCATATTCTACCCATATACCAAATTCCATCGAAATCGGTTCAGCCGTTACGACGTGATTAAGTAACAAACAAACAAACAAATATGCTAACTTTCGCATTTGTATTATTAGTGTGATTCAATCAAATAATTGAATAACCAAAAGCAAAATCAGTATTTAGTATGCAATCTAGCATCATGCTAATTATTAGGGCTCCATACCCAAAGGGTAAAACGCTGTCTGTCTGTCTCTTTGTCCGTCTGTCTGTCTCTCTGTCCGTCTGTCACCAGGCTCCTCATGATACAGCTGTACCCTGTTAGTTAGACAGTTTAAATTTTCACAGATGATGTATTTCTGTTGCCGCTATAACAACAAATAGGTACTAAAACAGAATAAAATAAATATCAAAGGGGAGCTCCCATACAACAAACGTGATTTTTTTGCTCATTTTTGCTCGATATTGATAACGGCAACAGGTAGCGCTTGAAATATTCACAGAATATTTAGTTACATATTCACTTTAAAAATAAATAATTAATTTAAAATAAAACAAATATTTAAGAGGAGCTCCCATACAACAAACTTGATTTTTTAACCGTTTTTATAGATAATGGTATGGAACACTTCCTCCCGCACTTGGCCGGTTTTTTTCGTAATGTTTACTATATACGGCGTATTTAATTAGTTACCTATGATAAAGTAATGCGGTCGCCAATTATTTTTCGCGCTCGCAACGACGAACGAACGACATTACATCAAGTGATTCGTGATCACAAGGAATTACCTAGCTGTTCTTTTACAGTCTGTGTCATCTTAGATCAATATCTTCGAGTTATGCAAAAGGTCTCGTCACCACTATGCTAAGGGAGACCATTAGCGAAGGCTATACTTAGCTAATTACTTGTTATTAAAAGTTATAGTCTTGTTTTTGCTTTAGATTTTTCTAGAATTTCGTGTAAAGTTCAATACATTGTTGGGCCCAAAAAAATAAAATGGCGGCAAAAAAATATTAAGTATCATGTCCAACGTACAAATATTAAAGAGGATTAGCAATCTGAAGTGACAATGGGTGGGGCACGTAGCTCGAAGAAGTGACGGCCGTTGGGGCAGAAAGTTTCTCGATTGGAGACCAAACACTGCTGAACAGGCCTCCCCATACATTTCCAGAGCGACCAATCTTATGCTGCCTGCACCCAACGACTCCCAGCAACCTATAACAAGTCATCCTACGCTGCGCTTTCCAGTGCGTGGTCTCCACTCAAACGCTTTCGGCCCCAACGGCCGTCAGTTCTAGTTATGTGCAAGTCGCATAGTCAGAGACCAATGATAATGGTGTTTATGAAAGTGGAAGATACGCATAAAATTAATTAAAATTAAAATTAATAATAAAAATAAAATAATAATAAAAATTAAAATGTTTAAGCGAGTTGGACTTAAACTAAAATTGTAAAAGATTAAAGATTTATTTATTTACCAGAATATGGGTAGATATTAAACAAAGTCGGGTAATTACACCATTTATAACTCAAGAACGGCTGAACCGATTTTGATGATCTTTCACTTGTTTGATTTGTCTCTGCCCCGAATAGCAGAATAACTATTAATATATCGGAAAAATTCACGCAAAAAAATATGAAGATCATTCATGTTCCAATACATAGATGAATGATAGCTAATTGACAATTCTACCGGTGACGTACATTGGCAGCCCGCGTCATATGCATGTCAAGGTGATACAAAGTTCGGCGGGTCAGCTAGAGTCATATAATGTTAAATTATACATGGATTACGAATTATATATATTATGACGACCTCCGTGGCGCAGTGGGCGAATAGCCTGCTGAGACGCAGGAGGTAGCGGGTTTGATTCCCGCTGCGGAATAAATGTTTCCATGATCTAAAGGTATTTGTTCCGGGTCTGGGTGTTTTTCTGTATATTATAAGTATGTATTTACATAAAAATTATATAAGTATTCTATCAGTTATCTGGTTCCCATAGTACAAGCTCTGCTTAGTTTGGGGCTAGATAGCGTTGTGTGAAATGTCCAGTAATATTTGTTTGTTGATTTGTTTATTACTAAGAAATAATAATAATAAATAATATGTAATATAATGTCAGCACACACACCCATATTCAGCTTTAACAACATTTTATGCAATAAAATATAATTTCATTTCATTTATCATTTCACAAATACTTATCCGTGGTCCATAAAATGCTTGAAATAACAATGTTTGGGGCATGGAGCCGTCAATTAGAGGCTCCACAACTTGCAATTAAATAACGTTTTGATGTATGAGAGGGTCTACAAGGGAAG
The DNA here is from genome assembly GCA_963924445.1 of Philereme transversata. Taxonomy (NCBI): domain Eukaryota; kingdom Metazoa; phylum Arthropoda; class Insecta; order Lepidoptera; family Geometridae; genus Philereme; species Philereme transversata. The sequence goes on from OZ004351.1 coordinate 15,215,197, forward strand.
GTCAAATCTGTTTTTTACAAAAACAATACCTACTTATTTATAAATTAGTCCAAGCCGGATAAACTGTTGAATTTTTTTTTATATTTTCATGGTCTACTGATATTTATTCCGAGTCTGGTGGTTTCGATCAGTTATCACTATGAGTAATTTTAATACATTGTAAACATCTCACGTCATAGTCGCTAGAATACATAAATCTGATGTATGTTGACAAAAATATAAAATTGGTTAAGAGAAATAGCGATAATCATAATTTTAATACTAGAAATAATGGTAAACTCGCTGTTGCCGCTTGTAGACTCCATAAAGTTAGTAAATCGTTTAAGGGCAAGGTGTACGCTTTTATAACAAACTCCCAAGTGAAGTACAAAAATTGACAATTAACAAATTAAAAAACTTAATTAAACAAAATCTTTATCAAAAGCCTACTATAACATATTGGATTATTTAGATGATAGAGAAGCTTGGAATTGAAATTGCTCCAACTCATTTAAAAATATTACAATTCAGACGCATATAACTTTTAAAACTATCATGGTTATGAGCACTATTTGTGCTAAAAACGGGATATTTACCATGATTTGTGAGTTTTTGAGTATCCCGATATTTCGACGCAGTCGATCGCCATGATCACGGGTAAACGGGTAAACAGCGGCCATACAACTCATAGGACCATCTTAAACTGGCTTCAACTATATATGTATGGGGGCACTCTTTAATTTTCAACTTTATTTATTTGTTTGAAATTTTCCTTTATTTGAGCTCAAGACCTTTCTTTTTGCCAAATTTCGTGATTCTAGGTCAACGGGAACTACCATATAGCTTCGACCCAAAACCTGTAAGGTACTTCCGGTTGACCTAGAATTGTCAATTTCGGTTGCAAGGGAAAATTCCGAAAAATAGAAAAAGTTGAAAATTAAGGTAAATTTTGGTACTTACAAGTTTTCGCGAAAATCTAAATTTGTCCATATCTTTTTATCGTGTTGACTCAGGATCTTGATTTTTATACACCTAATAGAGACTATAGACCTCAGTATCTGGTATAAATTTCAACTTTCTAGGTCCACCCGTTCCTGAGAAATCGGTGGTGACACACGGACATACAGACGGACAGACGGACAAGAGAGTGCTCTTATAAGGGTTCCTTTTTTACCTTTTGAGGTACGGAACTCTAAAAATAACGTAAATCGGCGGCGCCTTTGCAACGATGTCGCTAGTCAGTTAAAAGATACCTAAAACATGATAAATTAATATTATTTCTTTACCTATTTTATACAAGCTGTTTGATTGATATTTTAAGACTTGATAATAACATTGTTTAAAAATTTTAAATTTCTATGGTAATCAATTTGAATAAAAAAACAACTTTACAACAAAATTAGCCAACCCTACCCGTGTTTTCATTTAATGTCGTACATATCAAAACACGTAGTATATAAAATAAATTTACCCAAATGTGTACCTATGTATGTGTAGCCCAAATAGGTGGGTCATCAAAGTATCGTCATCTAAATGGTAGATGGCAACACGATCGCCCCTAATGTCAGTAATATTCCTCGCGTGCCAGACTTTGTCAGCATTCCGGAGTAATTGAACTAAAGGTGAATGTTTGGAATTTTTCCAAAATTACATACTGAGAAGAATTTGGAGGTAATTTAGATAAACCTTCTTTTTGGAATGGTCTAGGGTCCTATGAGTCCTACCAACCTATAAATTATAAGATTATGATTTGGTTGCTTCGAATTTCGAATACATTTTGCCCGACATTTTGGGACTCAGGCCCCTTTGAGGTAGATACAATACAAATGTTTCTTAACAATAATTTAAATTATACATAATCGTAATAAATTCAGGATAAAAATCATAGGTAAATTAATTATTGATATAAATTTAGGCATTATTAACGAATTCGTAAAACTTGTTTATAGAATAAAACGAGTTTTCGAGGAGCCACAGCCTCGATTTGAAGGCCGCCGTGGAAGTTGCATCCCTTCGGATTGTGTCCGGCATCCTGTTATATACAGAGGGACCCATGACGTACACGAACCTCTCCGATTTGCGCAGCTTATGAGTGGGTGCGACTAAAAGATGGGCTAGTTTATTGCTACGGAGAGCATGGGAAGTGTTGAAGCCTCTACGGTTGCAGCCATCTGTGTTTTTGTGGGTGAATGACGCTATCTCGTAGATTAGTTCGCAGGCGAGCGTCATTATTCTTAATTCTCTAAAATACTCGCGGCATGACACGTCGTCTGGCACACCAACGATGGCGCGCACTGCGCGCTTCTGCATTACGAAGACTCTACGTCAGCAGCGCGCACCCAAAGCTCCACACCATAAGTTATGATGCTGCGCACCGTCGCGTGGTTGCACGCCAGCACCACGCTGCGGGTGGCGGTCGCGGCGAGGCGGCGAAGTGCGAAGCATGTGCGGCCCAGTCTCAAGCAGAGTCGCTGTCAATTTGAAATCCCAGCAACTTTGTGGATATTAATAATAATAATAAATATTGCTGGACATTTCACACAGCGTTATCTAGCCCCAAACTAAGCAGAACTTGTACTATGGGAACCAGATAACTGATAGAATACCTATATACATTATTTTTGTAAATACATACTTATAAATATAGAGAAACAACCAGACCCGGAACAAATATCTGTAGATCATGCAAACATTTGTTCCGCGGTGGGAATCGAACCCGCTACCTCCTGCATCTCTGCCGGCTATTTGCCCACTACACCACGGAGGTCGTCAAAATATTAATTATGTACCTAATAGCAGCATAGGAAGCAGGTGTTACTAAATACACAATTCCCGTTTTAATTAGGTACTCAGGTACCTACTGTACCTAAGCTACAAGTAATTTAGATGTTCTAACTTATGATGAATAGTTTTTAGGCATGTTGGCTGGAAGTCACATGACTATTACGGAAATGTCAATTTTGAATCTCTATATTTCGTAAACGGGATCATGTATCAAAAAAGTGTGTAGGAAACCTTACATTGATTTTAAAATACCTATTTAACGACACCCCACAAGATGGGGTAAGTAAAAAAACTACCCCTATGGGGAGGAGGGGTACAATGATGCAAGGGGCACATAGATACACAAGCATCACACTAATATTATAAATCTGAAAGTTTGGATGTTTGTTTATATATTTGTTTGTTTGCTACTCAATCACGTCGTAACGGCTGAACCGATTTAGATGAAATTTAATAAGTACGTAGATTATAACCTGGATTACCACATATTCTACTTTTTATCTCATAATTCAGGTCCCATGGGATAAAATGGGGTATCAAGTCAAGCTGCAACAGCGAGTTTAGCTTTATTTCTAGGTTACCTACACATTTACGCGTATGAAGTCGCGAACAGCTAGAAATTAATAATCGATTGATTGTATTCGTCAGAGCAATCGCAACGGATGCGTTTAAACATTTTTGGAGAGGTTTAGAGATGTGACCAATTAAATACATTTATTCGATTATTATATAATGATTGTGTATCTATGTGCCACTTGTATCTTTGTGCCTCACCTCCCCCTACATATAGGGATGGATTTTTTACGGTATAACATTTATTTATCTTTCCTTTATTTGTACCTTGCTTCTTGCCAAATTTCATGATTCTAGGTCAACATGAAGAATCTACCTTATAGGTTATAGCAAAATATTTTTTTTTTACTGGATAGAACTTTGTTTGACCACAATCCCACCTGATGGTAAGCGATAATGTGGTCTAAGATGAACTACGAAGATCTAGAAGAAACCTATTCACGCTTACTTTTTTTTTTAAATTGGATAGAACTTCGTTTGACCACAATCTCACCTGATGGTAAGTGATGATGTGGTCTAAGATGAAGCACGAAGATCTAGAAGAAACCTATTTACTCTTACCTTAATGAGGCCCGGATTGTATTCTTTAGGAAAAACAGATGACGGCAAAGTGTTCCATACCTTAGCTGTACGCATCAAGAACGTAGAACCAAAACGGTGTCTGTGGATGGGTGGTATATCAACTAGGTACGAATGGTACTGAGCCGTGCGCCTGCTTGTCCTTAATACGACATAAATGACCGTATTTTTTAATTACATTGACTTAGAATGTTGATTTACTTACAGCTTCAAGGGACGTACGACATACTTAGACATACGTATTTGATATTATTTTCAACGTGATATGTCCACGTGTGCCCAAAAAAAAAGGATCATGACAGACGAACAGACAGACTGAAAGACAACAAAGCGATCCTTTTTTCCTTTTGAGGCACTTTACCCTAAAAACAGTAATCAAGCTAGCTAAAAAAACCCCATTTCTAAATCCAATTTCTTCAAAATATACTACCGTTAATCGAAATTAAAAATTGACTCGCAAATGCATAACAAATCGAGCGGCTAAAACAAAAAGTGAATAAGTCGAAAAACGGTCGAATTTATCAAAGCATTTTGACATTTTAGTAATTTTTAATGAATGACGCCGAGGTCGGGTCACCGTGGTGAATTATACAAATTAGCTGCTAATGCGTTTTGAGTTGTTTTTTTGTCAGTAGTGCAGATTGTAATCTTTATTGTTTTGTTGAGGAAGATGTTAAGGTGTTTACTGTTTAGGTATTAATGTTCTTATTTTGTTTATTGTGGGCGGCCAACTGTTTAAAATCATTAAATTATTTAAGATGCGTCGGTACTTTTGATAACAATATATATTGCATTGGTTTAAGCCAGTGTGACATTGGTAATTAACCTAAATTGAATAAATATTATTGGATATTTCACACGGCGCTATCTAGCCCCATACTAAGCAGAGCTTGTACTATGGGAACCAGATAACTGATAGAATATAATATATAGAAAAACATCCGGCCCAAATATCTGTAGATCATGCAAACATTTGATAACCAAGACTGACATCTTAACATACTTTCTGAATCATGGATTAGTTTGACAAAAATATAACTGACTTTAGAATAGTTTTTTTATAGAATATATGTAAACACATTATGCGTCCCTATAAAATTTGAGGGTTGCCCTCGATTTTTTAGGGATCCCATCATCAGATCCTGACTTGGTGCCAACTGGAAAGTATACCTTTATAAACAAAAAAAAAGAATAAATCGAATCGGTCCACAAAGATACCGACGAATTGAGAACCTCCTTTGGGTTAAAAATGCCACTACGGGTCACCCATCCAAGTAGAAACCGCGCGGAACGTTGCTAACATCTTTATCTCATTTATTAATTGAAATTCCTGCTCAAAATATCATACAGTGATAAAAAAAGACAATTAACTTCCGATAAAGTAATTATTCGGCCTGAGCATTGAATGCAATTATAACAATTACAATCTAAAATGTATTATAACGCATATTGTAATCAAATAAATGCCGCATAAAAACCCACCTGTCATTATTCACAACAAAGGGGTGTAAAATTAACTTTCAACTTAATGAGAGTATCCGAAAACTTTTTGAATGGTCTTCGTCGACCAAATGTCTGGCACCCCGGGCAGGTATTAAAACACAGGAACACGTACACAGTACCCGTGTACCTACTGTATATTATTTATTTCCACAAGAAATTAATAATTCTGTAATTGCCAAATTAGGTATTTGGTCTTTCGTAAGTTGAAAATTGACTGTCGTCACCGCAACCCTGAAATTTGGACCACACAATGGTTTGACAGCTGCGTTTTGTGTTTTCTAGGCTCGCGGCGGTGTTTTTGTAATGTAGTTTTAGACCCTTTCAACTTTCTGATATACTGTATAACTACCTATAGCAGGGTTTCTTAACTTGGGATCCATGCATCCCTAAAGGGTTCGTGGAGTGAGTGCTGGGGTCCATGTCAGTAATGAATAATATTGCGTGATAATTAATAATATTGTGTAAACAACATCGTAACCGATTAGATGTAAAAAATGATATGCGCCTTGCGTTGTCTAAGAACTTGCGGAGAACCGACAACAGTTGGGGTAAACGAGTTCTTGAGTGGAGACCGCGTCTTGGAAAACGTAGTGTGGGGCTCCCCCCGGCTAGGTGGAGCGATGACATAAGAAAGGTGGCGGACAGAAATTGGATGAGAAGAGCCGAAGACCGGTCTCAGTGGCACGTATTGGGAGAGGCCTATGTCCAGCAGCGGATTAATGTGGGCTGATGATGATGATGATGCTGTCTAAGACAATTCCTCAATTGAACGCGCTAATCAAACTGAAGCAACAATCCATCTCACTGACCGTCACACGGAACATCTTCACTTTATTTGTAACTAGCTGGTGCCCGTGACTTCGTACGCGTTACACTACTAAATGTGTAGGTAACCTAGAAATAAAGCTAAACTCGCTGTTACAACTTGACTTGTCACCCCATTTTTATCCTATGGGACCTGATTTATGGGATAAAAATTATCCTACGTGTTAATCCAGATTATAATCTACGTACATACAAAAGTTCATCGAAATTCACCTTTTACGACGTGATGGAGTAACAAACAAACAAACAAAAATCCAATAAATGCATTGCTTTCTTTCCCTTTCGAATATAAAATATAGGGGTCCACCTGATTTTCTAAATGTTACTAGTGGTCCGTCACCTTAGAAAGTTTAAGAAACCCTGACCTATAGGAATTCATAATTTTACGAACCAAAAACTATCTCCCTAAAGTATTTATTTAGGTATTAATGTCATATAAATACATAACACTTAACACTGAACTTGGTTAACCAACTTGGATCTACGTTATATACAAGTATTTATTTAAATTAATTTAATACAAAATTTATATTTAATAAACACATCTCCGCACCTTACCTTTCTAAATTGGCTACAGATTTTCTCTTATTTTTAGACCCTGCTCTGGACAATAAAATAAATACTTCATGTTTAGCATAATACTTGCTCATTTCCTATTTCGAAATGTAGGGAATTTGAGACTCAGTTTCAATGTTTTTAAATGACAACAATAAATTGCCAAGTTTTTAAGGGTTTGTGGCAAACAAGCTTAACTTAACAAAATCGCGTATTTCAATAGAAACTGATCGCCTGTAGCATAATAAACAGTTTTTATTCAACGTGTATTGTACTAAGTTTTTTGCAAAATAAAAGATCTTGTTCACATTTTAGCTTCTCGAAATTGGTTTATTGATTTCTTATTTTTTACCCAAAAATGTTTAATTGTGACAAAAGATACTCCACAATCCATTGAAAAGTAAACAGATACACATCACTAACAAATTGTTTAAAAACGCCGTTACTAATTCAAACATACTGCCACTAAAGCCTGTCCAAATATCGACAAAAATGAACAAAACCAACTATGCAATGCGCCTGCGCAAATCTGACACAACAGCGATATCCAACAAACAAGCTATTCAAACATCGAACACAATCGTCACGTTAAACTGCTCACTTAACCCTACAATAGCCATAAAGAATTACAATTAATCGCTTCGATGAGAAATGCCACCGCGCCGGTAAAAAAACGTCAAAATATTGTCCGCGGATGCGACACCGTACCCCCACCGGGGGCTATTGGGGAGCCAATGGGGAGGCGCGTTAGAGGCCCGCTACCGCTTCGTGGCCAATGGTACGGCCCGGGGCGGAGCCTCCAGCTACGCACGGCGTTTCGCCCCCAGCTAAAACCTTTTCGCCTGCAGTCGTTTACAGATAAGCCCGCGGGATGGTCGATTATTATTACATTTCATACGCGTGATTCTGTGATCTACGCGTCGCCCCGGGCGTTTTCCGAATCGATAGCGGTGTACAAAGCCAAGTGCTATACTAGATCTAGTTCCGTGGTTCTGTTACAATCGTTGTGATACTTGAGAGACAATACTGTGTTCTGTGATAATGTTTGCCTTACTATAGACGGTATGAACCTTTATATGCAGTGCCATCGTGAGGTATGGATGCACAGTTTTAGTTACGCTTTAACTTTAACGTGTTAAATGTGCTAGATGTAAGAGAAATGGGATATTTCTATGTTTCAGGTTACGATTTGTTTCCTAAAAAATCATAGCCCTTATGAAAAGGGTAACCTACTAGGTAACAATGTTATTTCTCTATTACGGTTTTTTTACATATACCCCAGTGATAAAAACAGTGAAATATATCTAATGTCGAGTTGGATTTATTAAATTATTTTTGAATCGAGTTGGATTGACGAGTTGGCAACCCTCTGATTTTCATGAAAACGGTTTTACTTGATATAGAACCTATTTTTAAAAAACTAGTAATTTTAAAATTTTAACTGATAATTTACATAAAATTAGCGTTCGTTAGAAAATTTTACATTAAATAGATCGATTTTATACTGGAAAAGTTGAGAAGTTTTTGTAAATAGGTAGGTACCTATTAAAATTTTGGATATAGTTCCAAAACATTTTATTATAAAAAAATTGTTAATTATTCGCCCTTGCCTAAATTTATAAAAATGTCAAAGTTTTTATATATCATTTTAACGAACTTTTCCTAAATATAATGCTAGAAAAATCACACATTTTAAGTTAGTATAGCAGTTGATAACCCGTGGCCCATTTATTATGTGATAACAAGTGCTTGTGTGTCATTTCATTTTAAAAATACAATTATGCTTAGCCAAAAATAATTAACATAAAATACATTAATCGCACTTACTGTGTACACAAATGAAGTTTTCAAAGCAAGTACTAATCGAACATAACTTTCAGATTATAATAAAAACAGTGACATAATAAGAATAACTGACAACTGCACTCCATTATTATACATTATTATTTAAAACTAAAAGACAAAGTAAGATTGTAGCAAGAAAGCCGCCTGCTACATTTAAAACATTCTTCAAAAGGATAATTACAGTCTTCTGCTCTCTAACTTGTATTTTTTTTTAATTGGCGGTCCTCGACTCAAATTATAGGTGAGACCTTTGGTATATCTGTGACGTGTAAAATATGTTTTTATGTTATAAATTGTGTTTACAAATATTTGTATAAATTTTAAAACGTTGGCTGAAAAAGTCATGTTTTTGAGTTACCAGGTTTTTTATGCCATCATGAAATACCGGACGAGTCGAAATTGAAAATATATGTTCCAATTTTAAAACTATCTAAATTAATATTTTAATGATGGCATAGCCCCGTGTTCAACAACATACATGGGCGGTTCAAGATGACAGATACTAAATGAAAACACCTATCGATATAGACTGCCGTCCGTTCAAATGTTAGTCACATATCCAAGCGATTCGATTGTGTCTATTTCACCATCTCTGAGTCTGAGTCTGAGAGAGATCCAACGGATAAAAAATAAAAATGTATTCATCTTTTGTTTTCATATGAAAACAGTTAAAGAAATAGTGATTTGATCCGTCATATAAGTCACTGAATTTGTTTTTTTTTATAAATTATAGGCTAGCGTTTGACCACGATCTCGCCTGATGGTAAGCGATGGTGCAGTCTATGATGGTACACGCTTGCCTAGAAGTAACCTATTACTCGCGACTTGAAGCCCCCTAGGTTGTAGTTATCAGGAAACACAGGTACTTCGTAATGTTATTTTTGCAAACAGTAATGTAAGCTCTTAAGACCTCACATAAATGAATGAACTACGAATTTACGCATTACGTAAAAATACATAAAAATTAAACTTAAATTGTATTTTTAATCATTATTATAAATACGGGATTTATGACGTACCGTTTTATCGGTGTTTAGTATTTTTTATCTAATTTAGAGTTGTACCAATTATAAATTCATTGTATGGTTCCAATCAAGTCTATGGTAAATACCTAAATACCTAGTGGCATTTGTTTTAGATTGAGCGCTTTCGAGCTTCTGTATGATGTAGATTCTTTTTAACGGACTTAAAAAAAGGAGGAGGTTTTAAATTGGTTGGATTTTTTTTTATATATTGCTTGCGTTTGACAACGATCTCGCCTGATGGTAAGCGATGATGCAGTCTACGATGGTACACGCTTGCCTAGAAGAAACCTTTTACGGATTACTCAAAGACGCCTGGACCGATTCGAGAAATTCTTTTTTTGTTTTAAAGCGTATACTTTCTAGGTAGTCCCATTGGCACCAAGTCAGGATTTGATGATGGGATCCTAAAAAAATTGAGGGCAACCCTCAAATTTTATAGGGACGCAATTCGGTTTTATGTTTTTATTATCTCAGAACTCCGTCATTTATCAACCGATTTGAATTTTTTTATTTATTTGAATGGATACTAAAGAAACTGATATTGGTCTCATAGAAATTTCATCAAAATCAGTTCAGTAGTTTGGTTAAGTCTGTTGTCGATATTTTTGTTAAAAAGTGATTTGTTATGAGCATTATCCCTACAAACCTTAGTGGTTTTTAAGTGCTATTTTTATACATTACTGTTTGTAAAAAAATGAAGTTGTAAATAAATAAAAATAAAATAAAATTACGTTAGAAGCTATACGATACCATATTTGCTATAGTAATTTTTAGTGCGGCCTTTGCCTATTTGTTCTCTGGCGTTGAGTGCAACATTTAGCTGGTCCGTCGCCATTTTATATTGATACAAGCTTCCGCCCGCGGCTTTGCACGCATAATCTATTAATACCTTTACCAAATTTCATCAAAATCGGTTCAGCCGTTACGAAGTGATTAACATAAAAACATTAAACCTTAACTATTTACTTCGCGTTTTTAATTTTAATGTGATTCTTTTATATTAGCAACAAAAACTGATTTTTTCACAAAGTTTTAGACATTTTTATTGAGTTACTCTTACTTTAAAGTAATAAAATGTCCTCATTTTATACCTAAAGTAAGAGTAACTACGTGGTTTTCTTCGCTCATCGCTTAGCTACCTCGCACATCTCTGTGTTGTTCATAGGTTTCCGACATCGCTTAGACATCGCGGCTGTTATATACCATTTACCTGGGGCAGACAACTTAGCTTGCTGTCGCTCGGCACGTCTAAGTTTGGTTGTAAAGTTAGATTTTTAAAACCATCTTAAATACGTTTACGAACCCGCAACCAATCACATCAGGGTTGAAAGTAGCGAGATGACTCATATCTGTCGCGGCTTAAAGCGCCTTTACTAATGTTAACCTATCGTTATGAATTATGCCAACGATCCGCAATCGTCAGTTTTTTGAAAAAAAAACGATATTTGCACTAAAAACAGGATATTTACCATGATTTGTGAATTTTATATCTCGTTTTTAGTGCAAATAGTGTTCATAACTATACTAGTTTCAAAAATTAAAAACGAACTTATCAAAAATCACAATCTTTTAGATCATTTTGAACCGTCAATTCACATCAGTTTGTCTTTATTGAATTTTTGGACCCTTTGAACGATTTACTAACTTAAATCTGCAGTGCACTCAAGACAGCAAATTATTTGAAAAAACTGCGTTGATTTTGAAGATTTTATTTATTCTCCTGGATGTGTTTTTCATGAGATTCTATTAACTTTGAATGAATGAAAAAACATTCTTCCTAAAAAACTTTTTAAAATTAAAAGCTATCAAGAACTGGCGATAGACTCCCTGGTTGTCTATCAGCAAGTCGCGGGAGCTGGATCAGAGAAGTTCAAGATTGAAGGTAGGCAGAAGGAGACCTGATGATGATGATGATGACAGCTTATTACACTAACAAACTTAATAAACATTAGAGCACAAGGGGTCTCTGTTGTCACTAAAAATATTTTTACATATGTTTTTGTTTTGATAGCGTCACGCTAACGTTAATTATTTATGCTAAACCCTCTAACAACTATAAATTACCAAACGTTTTATTATCCTAAGTATATTGCCAACAAAACAATTCATAAAAATTACTAAAGCCACAACTCAATTACCAAATTAATTTCCGCAATCACAAAAGAAGTCAAATAAAATTCGAAATAAAAGGCATTACTCCTAAGTCCTGCGATCCCATTATGCCGCTGTCATCGACTTGATAAGATTTAAATTAGCCGCGCAATAAAGCTCCTGTCAAATTCGCCATTAATTTTGAATTTCGAATTTGGAACGGGAGCGGTGTTGCTATTTGAAATCATTTTGGTTTGGTGTTGTGACTAAGGTACCTTTTGTATTGTGCATTTTGTGAGTCTCGGTAAATTAATTTCAATTGAAATTGTAACTTAATTAATTTAAGGAGGAGTTTTGTTTAAATTTATTCATCTCTCTTTGTCGCAGGTATGGTGGGTATATACACACTTTAGAATGGAGACGTAAATAAGCGCTTATGACTCTCTAGGTACTTTCTACCATGACAACCCTACTTCATCATAAATCAAAATCGTAAATCATAGAATTCTATTTTGGAACTTAAACCATGGTACAAATTATGTCAAAAACGATGATATCTGCAGAAGTATTAAACTGTGTCGCAGACATCAACGCCCTCCTCCGGGAAATATTAAAGTAGGTCCCAATCAAGGTGTCCTAGTTACACATACAGTGTGTTCGTATGTATATCTTTATGACTTGTCTGAATGCACATTGTATGTGCTCGACGTTACTTGCGCGCACGCTCGCGGCGCTTGTTTTCGCCGCCCGCGGTCTGCACCAACACTTGCTGTACGCACCAACTGCACACGCATACATTACTCCATAAAATAATTACTCATACACGTGAGGTAGATTATATTCCACACAATAATAAAGTGATATCTTCCAGGCAACCTAGGCAGGAAGTATTATAACTAACAAAATATTTATTCAATTTAAAATATAGTTATATATGAATAATAATGTTTATTCGATTTTGAATGTAATTTGTTTGAATATAAATTTATTTGTCATTAATCTTTATTTAATTTATTTTTTTATTACTAACATAGACATAAACAAATGTACCTAGTACTAACCATAGGTATATGGACATAATACATCTGAAATAAATTTTATTGAATTTGAATTAAAAATACAAACAAGTTTTTATCTTTATTTTGTTAAAAATACTTAAAATGGTTTCTTATAATTGAAACATTTGGAAAATTCAATTTAAATTTACTAATTGCCATCACCATTTTGCCCACCTGTAGGTACATTGTACGCAAATTTAATGAAATCATGATGATGAGATAATTAAACTACGTGTTTCACTTCATGACAACTTATGTTAGGTAATGTCCACACAGTCCATTCCATCCATAGGTTGTCTGGTAGATATCTCTATTTAGCGATAAGACCGCCAATTGTATCGTTAGATTTACGTAGTTGTTTTTATATGTATTTGTTTCGTGGTGTGCAATAAAGAATTATCTAATCTAATCTATGTCATTAAATTCACAAGTTGACCTATATGGACCTCAACGACCAGATATGGAACAAATATCAAAAAAGGTACATACGCGATAAATACCTGTTTAAATCAGTAATTATTAATAAAGGTTAATCCAATCGACAGAAGAATTTAATATTATTTATGTCAAAAGATTTAATGACATGTCAGTGAGCTCCGCCCACCAACGATTCATAATCCTTTATAATCCAGCTCATTTACTTCTAATTGGCTTTTTCAAATATTCAATAAACATTGCCGATATATTTTTATAGGCAATAAGAGCAAAAGCGTGGGCAACACCAATTTATATAACAGGCTGATCTAACAGGCGGCAGTCTGCTTAATCTTAACAGTTAAATTCGTAGATAAACCCAGTTTTAAAAATAATTTAATAAATAGGTAGGTAGTTTCTTATTTATTGAAGTAAAACTTCTTTACGCACGCTTGACTTGGGGAGTAGGCTGGTGAATGCGTGACGAGAGCGTTACGAAAAGTGTGATCGGGCGAGGCGTACGGAAGTTGAGAGTGGTCTAAAGCACACTCGTTTTTTTGCAAGTCTTATTTTTTTAAATGTATTCATTAGATCAGTCCAGTCGAAAGTGTTACAGTTCTGCCCTAAGAACGTTTTACGGAATTACATGTGTAAAATTACTTAAAATCACAAACGCAAACGACCATAATAAAGTAAAAATAAAACTTTAAAAAAACGTATTGAAAGACCTTCCTACAACACTATTCTACCTATAAAAAAAGGTTTTGTGTAGATGTACGGCACGGGTCTAAATGAGCGCATCTTTTATTTTTGTTAATATAATTTTGATTTACAGCCAATGAATGGTGAACAGCAGTTAATGAAGTATTGATCATTGTCACTGCACTATGATATTTGTATTTTTATTTTTATTCATAATGGTATGTAATCATTACTCTTTGTTTGAAGCTCCTTTAATTCGAATCGTAAATAAAAACAAAGTTTTATTCTTATTGTCTATGGTGCCAGTATCGTTTTAATCAGTTTATTATAACGACGCACTAAATATTGCCAGTGGTAAAATTTTATGACGAAAGTTTCGAACCTCATTTGTTACGCACACGTAAAAAGGCTTAATAAACAAAGGCAAAAGGCTTGTAATGTTTCCACGTCAGTTTTTTCTAAGCACATTTGTTATAGCAAATACATCTATTGTGAGGAGATATAATGAGGTCAGGCGGCGATAGCTCTCTGCTTTTCTAAGTCGTAACCAGAATTTATACGGGGCATTATTCATACGATCTCGTCCGGTTGTTTTCCTAATTAGAACCCATTCAACCGTACCCCATTAAACCGCGTTTAAATTAAAATTCGAATAACTTACTAACTAGATGTATAAATCATACCGTACAGAAAGACAATAAAATATATTGTCCATCGGAGCGAGCGAAACTCAATAATTAATACAACAATACTCACCGAATAATTAAAATAAACTAATTTTCTTAGTGGACTGAGTTTTATGAATGAATACTCTATGGCCTTTTTTGGTTGTGGCAACATTTCTCATTCTACGGTTGGCGTACTGACAGTTCAGTTGACGGCGTTCTTTTTTTGAAGCGCGACCTCTCGCAGCGGGGATCGGGCGCATCCGTTGCCGCTCCAATTATCTCATTTTAATTTTAGGAATTGGCTTTACACTTTTCTGATTAATGCTGTTATTGTAACTAATGATTTAGCTTATGATTTTCTAGGAGCACAAACAACGATTCTTTTTCTTGGTGTTTTGCTCACAAATATGTACATACAATACTTTTAAATAAAACGTAAAAATTTTAACAATATGCTGTATTCATTTGTTTCAACAATTCATTTGAATAACAAAAGTAGTTTCGTAAAAAACAGGGTTCGTGATTTAATTCACGCATTCACGTAAAACCAAGTTACTAAACTAACCTACCTTGAACTAATAATACCTAAAATTAGCCTAAACTCTGTGAGAATATTCCATTCCGTTTGTTTCAAACATATTTCTCACGCTCGAAATCCTGACTCTCACGAATTAGTTGATTTCTTATTCCTGGCAACATCGGATTGGGATGAGCAAGCAAATCGGCGCAATAATTACAACCTTCATGGTGGAATTTGGCAGAATGGACCGACCGCCGCGTGCACAGTAGCAATAACGTGCAATTTAAATGTTTCAAATATCGAACGTGATGTTTCTTTATTGGGAATTCGTATTGCGTGCACGCATCTGAATTTATTGTGAAGTAGCACAGCTTGGGATTTTTGGATAACCAAAAACATTATTTCATTCAATTAAACCTTTGATAAGTCTATCTATCTATTATCTTAACCAACACAGAAATAACTTGACATACAAAATATGGATTTGAACCTGTTTATCAGGTAACGGATGCTGATTGAAACTTCCATACTTGATACTACACTAATTTTATAAATTCGAAAGTAACTGTCTTTCTGTCTGTCTGTTTGTTACGTTTTCACGCCTAAACGGCTTGAGCGATTTCAATAAAATTTGGTATATTGATAGATTATAACCGGGATTGGGACATAGGTTAAATTTTACCCGTCTGCGCAGAAAATTAGTAATGTTTTAATTGACAAACAATGGTGCATAGCCGCGGGCGGGTCCGCTAGTCTTCTATCAATGTAAAAGATCTATGATGATTTGCAGGTAACATTCACTTAGTCCATTTCATCCAAAGGTTTTATGGTAGAGATCGCTATTCCGCCAATTGCATCACATAGATTTTCATCTTCGGAATATAATTGTGAGTCAAATAGCAGTAGGTAGGTACCTACACATTAGTTTAGTAGAGAATGGGATTAGATTACTGGAATACTGCGTATTGGCCAGAATAAAAAAAAAAAACAAAAAATAACAACCAGCTGCTGTCCAGCTTAAAAAGAAACATAATTTTAAAATTGGAAGGTATCGTTAGTTTTCTACTGTATTCGTCATCACGTCCACTATAATAAAGGGGAATTACCGCTTTCCTGGACGCGGGAATTATTTCAATTCGTGGAGATTTCTCGCATTTTTTGTTTCTTACTCAAAGTTCAATATTAGTAGTTTATTTCAGGGGTTTTCAAATGTAAATTATATTACATCATATCAATCACAGGATTTCCAAAGGTGAACATAGGCGACCGGCCTTGTGCGGCCTGTACCAACGGCTCCCAGCAACCTTTAACAGATCGTCTTTCCATCTAGTGGTGAGCCGTCCTACGCTGCGCTTTCCAGTGCTTGGTCTCCACTCGAGAACCTTTCTGCCCCAACGGCCGTTAGTTCTTCGAGCCATGTGCCCTGCCCATTCACACTTCAGCTTGCTAATTCTTTCTGCTATATAATAATATAATCACCTTCCATATTTAAAGCTAGACTCAAAAACTTTTATCTCCATGAAGAGTCGTGATTATTCATCTGATCTATAATATTATTAATACGAGTATATGTACATATTAATATGTATATGTATGTATGTAAGTACATATTTATTTATTTTATATATGATATTTACTTATTTAAAATTATTTATGTACCTATTGTTTATGTATTTAAGGTTAAATAATTTTTCTTTTTCTATTATTAAGTTTATTCTTTTTACACCTCAGCCAATCTTCCATTAAGCAATGATCCTCTCCATCCAAAGGTTGTCTGGAAGAGATCGCTTTGTTAAGCGATAAGACCGCCTATAATGCTTACATTTATTTGTTTTATTTTTAATTTTTATATCTGTTGTGTTTAGCTTGTATAATAAAGAATTTTCATTCATTCATTCAATAGGAACAAAATGCAAACAATATTTAGTTTCAATAAATCCTATTGAAAAATAATCCTTCTGTTATACCTAACCTAATTAAATAACGAGTGAGTATCTTCTCCAGTGCCCGATAAACCACGTAGTAAGAGGGCCCCGCGCAATAGGGGGCCCCGCGTATCCAAAGCCAGGCCCACCTCCGCCTGAGCGTATTTTTTTGCCCCAACAGAGCCTACTGTACTATTAAACACCAAACAAAACAGTAACCTATAGATGGCAAATAAACTTATTGAGTCTTTTTTTTTACTACTTTATAAGTACTTATGAACCATTCATGGGCCTCTCTATAGAATTTGCTACGGGCCCCGCGCAATAGGGGGCCCCGCGTATCCAAAGCCAGGCCCACCTCCGCCTGAGCGTATTTTTTTGCCCCAACAGAGACTACTGTAGTATTAAACACCAACAAAACAGTAACCTATAGTGGCAAATAAACTTATTGAGTCTTTTTTTTACTACTTTATAAGTACTTATGAACCATTCATGGGCCTCTCTATAGAATTTGCTACGGGCCCCGCGCAATAGGGGGCCCCGCGTATCCAAAGCCAGGCCCACCTCCGCCTGAGCGTATTTTTTTGCCCCAACAGAGCCTACTGTACTATTAAACACCAACAAAACAGTAACATATAGTGGCAAATAAACTTATTGAGTCTTTTTTTTACTACTTTATAAGTACTTATGAACCATTCATGGGCCTCTATAGAATTTGCTACGGGCTCCGCGCCTGCTTAATCCGTCACTGATCTTCTCATCATGACATCTTGTTAGTGACAAAATTAACACAAAATTAATTAATGTTCCGTGTTAAAGCACCAATTTCCACCATCTCGCAAACACTAACTTTCAAACAACGAAAAATAGTATTGAAATTGTTCCATCCGTTTGGATACTGCAATGCCCACAACAGGCACACAGACATGCCTCAAATTTAGGTACAATTTTACTCTATTTTGTAGTCTAGCGTCGATGTCAAAAATATAAGCACTAAAGCTTATAATAATTGATAACCTTTCATTTTTAAAACCTGTTTAAATTAATTATCTGTACTTTAGTAAAATTTTTTTCAATACGACCTGGAGCTTGTACGGCGCAAGCATTATGGCCCACCTGATGTTATGTGGTAACCATCGCCTATAACAAAGTAATGCCTCGTAGGTCACGCACCTTAGAAACGTGACCTACGATACACTGCCATGCTTCCATCAACTTGAGGTATACAGGTGTAAGGTCTCATGTGCCTGTAATTTCACCGGCAACCATAGCCTTCAAAACGAAATTCAACAATGCTGCTTGGCGATAGAAATAGGTAGTACTTCTCCGGACGAGCCCTTTCACAAGAAACTACTACTTGAAATAGTTTTTTTAATATATCTGATAAAAGTATTTGATATTTTATATGTTTTGAAGACATTACTCTATATTCTAATATTAATTGCCACTGCCTATAATAAGAATAAGAATTACGTTATTTACAAATGGCTAGACATCAAGCTATAAATTACCAGTATAGGCTGAACTCTCATTGTATGAAAAGCCCACACAATGCGAGTTCGACTTATACTGGAATTTATAGCTTGATATGTAGCCGTACTTATTACAACTGACAAGCTAAATCTAGGAGAGATTTCAGTCTTATATTTCCCTCCCTACTACCTCATTATCTTGAGCTGGCCATATACAAGGACGCCGATTCCATCACTCCACGTCACGTGGAGTCTGGCAGGGCGCGCGCGAGTTAAAAAACGAGCACGAAAACTCCACTGCCGCGACTCCAAAGACTCCAAATGGGCGTGTTTTAAAGAGGAAATCCGGGAAGCAAGACATTTGGAAAATAGGTATTTAACAAATCTATTGCTGTCGCGCTGTGCCCTATATGCCCTATGTGCGTGCGATAGAGACAACTGCAGGTCGGACTGATTATACCTATTTAAAATAGACGAAATCACTGTTTCGTAGTCCCCTGTTTCCTCCTCCAAAACTGGACCGATTTTAATTTTTTTTTAAATATGTAATAAAAAAGGCTTTGGCTATGTTTGAACGTTTCGTTTTTTTTATCTATATTCGTCGAATTTGTTTGCTGGATGTCTGAAAAGGGGCAGTAAAAATTAGCAATTTCTGTGACTTTAGAAGGTTCCTAGTTCTTATAATAATTAATTTATGGAGAAAAACTAAACGTAGGGACATGACCGTGGTACTTGTAGATTATATGGTACAAAAATATTTGCTCTAGTATCACTATCCAGAGAGGAAACAGGGGACTACGTTTGTATGGGCGAAACGCAGCCCAGATTTCCTCTAAATTATACTCTATAATAATTTTTTTTGTGTAAAATGTTTAGAACTAAATTAAAAAAACTTACTCCAACGGTTGCGGGCTCCCAACTGAGCTCGTATTGGATTTATCGGGAATGTTGTATTGGCCACATACCAGCTCGCGCGGCGTGGAGTCATCGCACTCCATGGCGTCGAGTTTTGAAGTTCTGAATGGTCTGATATCTAAATATTCCTAGGACTCCACCCAATCCGCTTGAGATTCGCACGCACGGACGGTTTTTCGAGACTTTTGGAGTGTTGGCGTGCAATCTTGTGTACTCCACAAGATTGCGTTGACCAGCTTTAAGCCGGCAATCTAGCCTCTAATCCTGAGGAGCATTTTGAAATGTCTTTCTGTGAGTAATGGAAAACAATACATTACGCTAAAAATTAGCTGTCATCATAGTTCTAATAATTAAAAAAATAATGAGCGCGGCTTCATCTTTGACTCAACAAAAATAGTAAAAAATTAAAACGATTTCAGTTGTTTTATTGGTTATGGCTCATACATCAGCCATCGACATTAACTCTTTAGTTTTTATACCGGAAGACATGACACCTTCAGATTTACAACCATTAATTATGTTAATAGACTTTTTCTATCTCAGTCTTTTAGTTCTCGCTCTTTTTAAATTTACCTTTTTTAATGTATGAATGAGTTAACTCATGTAAGTAAAATTTAATTAAGAACTTTCTATAGCATACCTAACACAACTTTTCATCGTGAATACGAGGAGGTTAAAACAGGAATTATTCATAACATTTTGTTGCTAAAAAAAATTGCGATCCCAGTTTCTATTGTTAGGGTCCCGTACCTACTCTTGCCCGTCTGTCCGTCTGTCTGTCCGTGTGTCACCACCGATTTGCTCAGGAACGGGTACACCTAGCAAATTGAAGTTTATACCAGATACTGAAGTCTATAGTCCCTATTATGTGTATAAAAATCAAGGTCCTAAGTCAACACGATAAAAAGATATGGGCAAATTTAGATTTTCGCGAAAACTTGTAAGTACCAAAATTTACCATAATTTTCAACTTTTTTTATTTTTTGGAATTTTCCTTTACTTGAGCTGTAAGACCTAGCTTTTAACCAAAACTGACAATTCTAGGTCAACCGGAAGTACCCTATAGGTTTTGGGTCGAAACCCTATATGGTAGTTCCCGTTGACCTAGAATCATGAAATTTGGCAAAAAGCAAGGTATTATAGCACAAATAAAGGAAACATTCCAAAAAA
This sequence comes from Philereme transversata, assembly GCA_963924445.1. NCBI lineage: Eukaryota > Metazoa > Arthropoda > Insecta > Lepidoptera > Geometridae > Philereme > Philereme transversata. Next base: position 15,235,800 of record OZ004351.1, read on the forward strand.
TACAAAAGTTGAAAATTAAAGGGTGTCCCCATACATACATAGTTGACGCCAATTAAGATAGTCCTCTGAGTTGTATGGGCGCTCATACATGCAATTTATTATAGATAATGGTACTGAACCCTTCGTGCGCGAGTCCGCCTCGCACTTGTCCGTTTTTTTTTAATTTATTTTTCTTGACGTGTCTGTTACCTGTTTCATTTTTAAACTGTAAACAAACAAAATAATGATTTGTCATGAAAATTGTATTTCATTATAATATAATATGAATGCGCCCAGTTCCATTTTAAATAGAAATAAGAATTTGTCATGAAAATTGTATTTCATTATAACATAATATGAATGTGTCCAGTTCCATTTTAAATAGAAATAAGAATTTGCCATGGAGATTGTATTTCATTATAATAAGAATAATAATGGTGACCATTTCACACAGCGTTAACTCATCTAGCCCCAAACTAAGTAATGCTGGAATGGGAACCAGATAACTGATAGAATACATATATATATATATATATATATTTTTTTTTAATACATAGTTATAATTTATAGAAGAATACCCAAACCCATCACAAATATCTGTAGACCATGCAAACATTTGTCCCGCAGTGGGGATTGAACCCGCAACCTCCTGCGTCTCAGCCGGCTATACGCCAACTGTACCAAAGACATGATAGCTTATTATTAATGCAATGAGCCTCATTCTCATTCATTAGTGTCCTTATAAAAATTTCTACTATTCTACCAAGATTGGCGTAGGGACTTTCAGACGAGCCAATTACTAAAACCAATATTCAATTAACCGGCCAGTAGGTAATAAAAATATACGAGCACTCGCTCAAGTCGTGACGGGGCCGGCACGAGCGCTCACCGCGTTACCCCCACGTATCCCGGGAACTGATTGCTTTTTATTAATTTTAAGGCGTTACTCCTCAGATTGAGGAGATAATGGTATATTCCTGTAGGGAATTAGCTACTGAATAATAGTTTTATTGAATTGGTAGAAAGTGCAGACAATATGATTTCAAAAGTATCTGAATTGACCCTAAAAATTACATCATTGACACAATTTTAGGATTCCTATTTTTAGAGATAAGCCTAAATCAGAAATCAGAACAAAAGGATCTTTTGATTGATAAGATCTCAAGACATAAAAAAGCTACTATGACTTTTATGATCATAATCTCATTTGATAATTGATATGAGCGACAACGGTCTATTTTCTTCATTATTATAAACTAGCTGTTGCCAGCCTCTTCACCCGCGTTCTTCTGGAGTGCAAAATACACTTTGTATAAACTTTGACATCCCATTATGAAACTTATTTATGGGATAAAAAGTAGCCTATGTAGTAATCCAAGTTATAATCTACGTACATACCAAATTTCATCGAAATCGCTTCAGCCGTTTTGACGTGATAGAGTAACAAACAAACAAATAAATAAATAAACAAACATCCAAACTTTCGCATTTATAATATTAGTGTGATACGGGATTTATCACGTACTATTTTATCGGTGTTTCGACCGACAATGTTTCGGTTCAATTCGTGAACCTTCATCAGGGTGAGTGCGATCCGCTCCAAACCCCGTCTCGTCTCGCACTCGTTCGCGTTCGCACCTATTTTCTTATAATAAAAGTCAAAGAACAGTTTTATGTTAAGACACTATCAAGTAATTTAGATTAACATAATAGCAAAGTAAGGTTGACTCATTGACTGTCCCACAGGCACGTCTAAATTCTAATAATTATAGTAATCTATGATAATAATGTAGAATATGTACATAAGTATGTGTAGGTACGCATAGTTTCAATAAACCGAGTACAAAAGTCAAACTGACATTAAATTAAACCTACCCATTTCTTAAAGCAATTTTACGAACATTAATAAATTCCGATGGTTATTTTAAAAACATTTTTAATCACCAAATCGTCTTCGGGGTTAAGCGTTCGTAGCGCGGAGGGCGTGGTCGTGTGATGGATGGCTGCGCACGCGCAAGTTCGAATGTCGTCTCAGAGGAGAAATGTACTAACTAAGGAGCAAGGCCCAGCTAAACTTTAGTATTTGAAAAAAGCGATAAACTACGTTTTCTTTTAACGGAATTTGTATTTTAATAACCTTTATAAAGAGTCCAAAACGTAAGTTTTTTATTAAATTTTGGAAGAAATTGGTTTTAACAATAAGACCGCCCATCGTACCTTAATTTTTTGTGTATGTCTTTGATACAGTGAGTATGTTTGATTTGTGTGCACTGTGCATTAGAGAGCTGCTATTTTACTTAGAAAACTTTCGCGATTAATTTCAATAATTATTAGAAATAATAATTATTGGCAGCCGAAACACTGATAAAACGGTACGTGATAAAATCTATCTTCCTAAAAATTAAGATACAATCGAAGTTCTGTACAATCTGTGAGCGTTGAAGTCTATTGTACTACCAAAAATTATATATGTAGAGATTTTGTATTACAAAAGGTTTTAACAAATTTATACGTTTGTTATGACTCTGCAGTATACTTGCAGTTGTTATAATTTCACTCTTCGAATTCCACTTGCCGCGTGTACAGAGAGCTTTATCATAATCCATTCTAAATTTAAATTAGTCTAAATAATTATTCAATGGGCTCACCATCAAAACTACTGGCATGATTTAAAAACAAAACAAAACACTGGCAATTTAAAAACCACCTGAATTTAAAAAGAGAACATCGTTTTGGAATGTTGAAATGAACGGGCTCCTTGAAATACGTAGACAGACACTACTTTTATTCAAATTTCAATTTTATTACACAAATGTAGAGCACAGTTTCTTGTGATCATAGTTGGTTGTTGTAGCTTTTTACGAATGAAAACAATTACTTGACTTCCGTTTTACTTGGTAGTTGAAAATCATGTTAATTTCTTTAATATTTTAATACCTACCTTTCCATTAATAATTTATTTGCTTTTATTTATAATATAATAAATATAATATTCATTTATTTAGCCATTTTAGACTCCAGACGGCGTTGAAACGTAAGTGACATATCTTCATAATAATAATTTTAAAAAAGTCTATCACATGGTTTTTTTTCATTTCTCCCAAAAAATGAGGCTTATTTTACCCATGGCGTGACTGATCTCATTTCGTCTACGAACTTTAAAATTGGAAGGGAAAAGCGTAGGTTTCGGGTTAACCTTTGGAATTATTATAATGACGAACATAGACCAACTCTTTGTTGATAAATACATGACTTAAGGATGGTTTACATTACATTAGTCTAAGTACTCTTTAGTAGAGTGCTTTAGAAGAGTAAGAAAATATGTTATACTTGTTTCAAAAAGCGCTTGTGATACAGGGCACGTCATTCACAACATACAAACTTTAAACCCCCCCCCTCCACAAATGCTGGAGGAGAAGGGGCGCCACATCAAGTTTCTATCCCGGTTAGGAAATATTCTAGATCCGGGGCTGTAGCCTTTCAACTAGAATCAAATAGCATTGGCTTTTATTGTTGTTTCCCGCACCCGCTCAATCAGTGGACGAGCGGGGCGTCACTATCCTCGTTACTCACTGTATGTAAACGGAGAATTTAATGAAAACTTTAGTAGAGTGCATAGCCATATTTCGTGACGTTGATTGACCATCATGGCGAAGACATGACACTCTACTGGAAGAAATGTAAAGGTCCACTCGTACGTGTACAAAGTACTAACCCACTCGCCTTTCTAGTTGTACTAAAAGACTCTACTAAAGACTAGAATAATGTAAACAGGCCGATTAGCGTTGAGTCAAACACTTAGGTCAGGCACAAAATGATGCTTACTAAGCAACTGGTTTAAAGAAAATATAACAATTATAAAAAGTCGATCATATTCGGCACTATTACTTATAAATGTACCATGGCTAATAATTATAAATGAATAATAGCTAATAATGGCTTACCACGCGCCATTTTGCAAAACATTCGAATCACCGTCCAAAAATTTAATGATAACTCCGTACATTCAACAATCAGGCATAAAAATTCTTGTCCGTGCCCAAAAAATATTAAAACTAAAACATTACTTTCTTGCCAACGAATAATCGACTTTAAGCCGTTCGGATGAGAAACAAAATTCGATATTGTATAGAAAGCTAACTTTTTTAAACGACATGAGTGCCTGAGGCATGGCACGGGCCGGTCCATTCTACCAGGTATGAGCCTAGAAATCGTGTAATGATTGCGTACAGGTTGAAATTACCTGTCAATATTAACGTGGGCTATTATTTTTAAAAGATAGGTACATATACCTTTAAATCTGTAATCTCTAATTTGGAATAGATAATAAATAAATGCTGGGTAGGTATACTATTGTAGAAAATCTTTATATACCTACATATACTACCTAGGTAATATATATACACACTTTATTTTATCGACCATTATAAATAAAATGATTCATTTATATAATTTAATAATAATTTATCTACGTCACGTCTTTTCGTCTTACCAGTGATGACATATGGAACAGAAACGTGGTCTTTCACTATGGGGCTCTCATGAAGACTCAAGGTCGCTCAACGTGCTATGAAGAGGGCTACGTTAGTGTTTCTCTACGAGATCGAATGAGGAAATTCGTGGACGAACCAAAATCACTGATATAGCACGAAGGATTACCAAGATGAATTGGCAGTGGGCGGGGCACATAGCTCGAAGAACTGACGGCCGTTGGGACAGAAAGGTCCTCGAGTAGAGACCATGCACTGGAAACTCAACATGTAGTGCCCTTATAGGGTACATGCACTTACTTCCTTAATTAAGCTACTTACTATCTAAGCTGTAAAAATATGTATGTAAGTACAGTGACGGAATGAAAGCGTTCGTCAATTTATCGAAAGTACCTAATACCTTTTGAAACTTTGTTACAGAATAGACTGAGATAGAGAAAATAATGTTTAACTGTTCGTTAATAAAGGGCTATTTATCTTGTCAAAAAAAACCGGTCAAGCGCGAGTCGAACTCGTGCGCCGAGGGTTCCGTACCTACCCTTGGTCCTCTAAATTGTATGAGCACCCATACAACTCAACGGACTATCTTAATTAACGTCAACTATGTATGTATGGAGACACCCTTTAATTTTCAACTTTTATATTTTTTTGGAATTTTTCCTTTATTTACCTTGCTTTTTGCCAAATTTCGTGATTGTAGGTCAACGGGAACTACCATAAAGGTTTTCGCCCGAAAACTTATAGGGTGCTTCCGGTTGGCCTAGAATTGTCAATTTTGGTTAAAAGCAAAGTCTTACAGCACAAGTAAAGGGAAAATTGCGAAAAATAAAAAAGTTGAAAATTAAGGTTGGTACTTAAAATTTGCGAAAATTTAAATTTGCCCATATCTTTAAATTATGTTGACTCCGGACTATGATTTGTATACACATAGGGATTATAAACCTCAGTATCTGGTATAAATTTCAACTTACTAGGTCCACCCGTTCCTGAGAAAATCGGTGGTGACACACGGACAGACGGACAAGAAAATGATCTTATAAGGGTTCCTTTTTTTACCTTATGAGGTACGGAACCCTAAAAAGAATTAATAAAATTGATTCTTGCATTACTGGTGCAAGTATTTACATAGTAAAAAGAAGAAAGAAAGAAAGAAAGAAAATACATTTAAAAGAACTACCTTCTTCTGGACTATCTAACTAGAACTATCTTTCTTGGTTATTAGTTTAATGAGAAAAAAAAGCATGTGTGCAATTGACACGTGGTAGAATTGAAACCTTCAAAAATGTTTGTTTCAAGATAATGAGACGAATGTAGCATTTCGGGAAGATGATAATTGTAGGTTTTAGTAATGATCATAGTGATGCAATGTTAGATAATTATTAACACGAGTGGAGGGAGTACGAAGCAAATCACAAAGAGAACCACGAACATAAGAAACACTGTATAATGCTTCCTATCTCATTTTCTCCCACGTTAAATCTTATGAATTTAATTGTCTCTCTTTTTACTGTCGCTTGTGCGTTTCATCGACTTTCAAATCACAACGATTCTAAAGAAGTTTTCACTTTAAAAATATTAAGAATTTAACTTACTATACATAGACAACCTCCGTGGTGCAGTAGGCGAATAGCCGGCTGAGACGCAGGAGGTAGCGGGTTCGATCCCCGCTGCGGAACAAATGTTTGCATGATCTACAGATATTTGTTCCGGGTCTGGTTGTTTCTCTATATATTATAAGTATGTATTTACAAAATAAAATGTATATATGTAAGTATTCTATCAGTTATCTAGTTCCCATAGTACAAGCTCCGCTTAATTTGGGGCTAGATAGCGTTGTGTGAAATGTCCAGCAATATGTATGTATTTATACATAAAACTTTATCTAAGCCCATGGTAGAAACTGAGATATTTACCAGCACATAAAATGAATCATTCTAACCCAATTTAATAATTAACATCTATTGTAACAACCATCTCCTGAGTGATGTGTGGTGATGATTAGCACCACTTAACTTGTCAATGGTTATCTATAAATCAGTAGAGAACTATCAAATCCAAAGCATGTAAATTTCGTATATTTTAAGAGAATAATTGATACTGAATTAGCAAAACAATTTTTTTATCACCACCTTTCTTTAAAGTAGAATAACGATATTAGTTTTTTTAATTTATTTCAATAATAATTATTATTAGTTACTTTAAGTATATTTTGTTATATATATTTATGATTTTTGTACACTTACCTACCTTTAAAATCATCTCTCTCTCTAGCCTCAAAGGTTTGCAGGAAGAACTTTTCTTAGAGTTAAGCTCGCCTTTTTAATGTATTTTCTTGTGTACATTATAGAATAATAATAATATTAAATATTGCTGGATATTTCACACAACGCTATCTAGCCCCAAACTAAGCAGAGCTTGTACTATGGGAACCAGATAACTGATATAATACTTATATACATTTTTTTTGTAAATACATACTTATATTAAATAGAGAAACAACCAGACCCGGAACAAATATCAGTAGATCATACAAACATTTGTTCTGCGGCGGGAATCGAACCCGCTACCTCCTGCGTCTGAGCCGGCTACTCGCCCACTGCACCACGGAATAAAAAACAAAGAATTATCATCAGACTCTTTTTTTCTTTTTAAACAGCGCCTCTAGCGGACCGTTTCCCCAACTCGTATATAAATTATTTCGCCCTGTATCACTAAGTTAGTGTTTTGTTTTGTTCTAGGTAAGCTGTGAAAATAATATATTTTTTATTATACTACAAAATAGAAGAAACAATGACTTTCCGGTGTGTTCCTACATTTCAAGCGGTGTCCAACGATAGCAGCTCCACCTGGGTAAGTTTCTTGTACCTTAACTTTTTACAGTCTTGCTACTCGCCAATAGATGGCACTATGCGCTTGGATAAAAATTTATTGTTGAAATAAAATTTTATGAGATCGATTTATCAAGTAAAAGTATTCAGGGCTACTACCGCAACGATGCCTGCCGTATTTAGTGCCTAAACATGTTTAAGAGAGTTGTCACATACAATAAGAGGTCGTAGTGCAAGCCGGCCATAGATTCGAAAAATCTTTGTTTCAACTTAAAGTTAAGGTTAAGGAGTTAAGGTTTAAAGATTTTATTTTCTTAAGAACAATAAATACAGTTTACTTAAAACGAGATTAAATATAGTAGGTTTGGGCTTGTGTCCAAAGCATGCACACCTTAAAATATTACTATAAGTAAACTTAAAATATTACATTGCAGAAACTGTTTAGGGACCTATATAAATCAAAGGTTTTCTAAAAGACACTCAAACTACAAAGTTTTTAGGTAGATAGTGGCAACTTACATTATAAAATCCAATTTTTTTGGTCGATAATTTTTGTAAAATTAATAACACTGCCATCTATTCGAAAACTTATGATGCTGGCCGTAAACGTAGGATACAACAATACGCTAGTGTTTCTACTACTCCCCGATAGATGTCTATGCTAACCAACTATGAATAACATGAAATAATAAGTGTTTGCCTTTGGTACTGAGTAAATAGTAAAGTTTAAAGAGTCAGTGTCTTAAGAAGGGTCACTTATTTGGCTCATTGACATGTCAACGATGCATTTATTTGACCCCAAGGGACTTTTCTAATGTAAGGTTTTGAAAAACGTATTGTTTTTAGGCTTTAGTCACGGTTCTAGATATCTGTGTTCACCATTTATTCTGTAATACCACAGATAAATAATATATTTCTTTATTTCTTCGAAACGTAGGCTCACTGGTCCTTCAAATTAACCATTGGCAGTCCTAGTTCATGGTATCCTTTTTTCAGTTATCACGGCTGGACAATGATTTGCCTTTTTTTGTCCATAATTCTACTCTTAAAATCTAACCAATCTGGTTTCACAATTAATTCACAAGCCGTGAATGTTAATGAATCGGAAATGAGGAGATGGAGGATTAGCAAGCTGAAGTGGCGGTGGGCAGGGCACATAGCCAAGAACTGACGGCCGTTGGGGTAGAAAGGTTCTTGAGTGGAGACCACGCACTGGAAAGCGCAACGTAGGACGGCCCCCGGCTAGTTAGAAAGATGACCTAATGTAGGTTGCTAAGAGCCGTTGGGTGTAGGCCACACAAGATAGGTCAATCTGGAAAATGCCTTAAGTAAAAGGCCTTTAAGTAGCGGATATTTTAGAAATAATTAATGCTGGATATTTCAGACAGGGCTATGTAGCCCCAAACTAAGTCAAGCTTTTATTATGGGAACCAAATAACTGATACAATACTTATAATCTTTTTATTTTGTAAATACATACAGATAGATAATATCTTTATTGCACACCATTAAAATATAAATAAACAAACAACACACACATTGTTTAAATCATTGGTTAATACTTATCAAACATTTTTAACGTGGCGGGAATCGAACTCGCATCCTCCTGCGTCTCAGCCGGCTCTTTGCCAATGGCGCCACGGAGGTCGTCTATGGCGGAGTCCTGTGGTATAATGAGTAGAATTCACCATCCTTTCCTTTCAAGGCACCTTTCCTTCAAGGCTCTTTCTAGGAAAGCGTCTTCCATCTTCGATCACACCAGCGCTTGAGCGCTACCTCACCTGGTGGTAAGTGTACCACCAGGTGAGGTAGCGCTCAAGCGCTTGATAAAAAAAATCAGTAGTACCTAGGTATGAAATATAAGATCGCTTTCAGCGATAAGGCCACCCGTTGTATTGCAATATTTATTCTAGCCTAGTACTTATTTTTGTATAATTTATATTTGTGTGGTAATTCAATAAAGATCTATCTATCTATCCAATCCACAAAGCATAAAGATTTATGATTTTAAAATTGATATGCTATGACTTGGCAAAAAAATATATAGTAGGTATATGAATGAAATTGATTTAAATAATTTAATATTTTCGTAGACACTCGTAGCTCGTCGTAGCACTAGAGCGCGTTGAAGTCTGTTTCATTGATTACTTCTTTCTTACATTTTAAGTTATTTTGTTAAAGACAAAAAAGTGTTTTATCACTACATTTAAACCTATTTTTTGCTTTGATTTTTTTGTTTTTATTTACAAGCGAAAATATTAAAAAACTAGCATGCAAGGTTTGTCAATAAAAACATTACCCTCCTTCTGCGCAGTTGGGTAAAAAGTATGCTATGTTACTCAGGGATAATAATTATAGCATTCTAATAGTAGTATTTGAGTTTACTCGTTACAAACATACAAATCTTTCCTCAGTATAATTTTGTCTAAATAAGTTAGGTAGAGTTAGTTTAATGTTAAAAACAAAAAAAAAGTTGTTTTTTCATATCTAAAGCTATAAAGAATGTTCATTCATTCATTCATTTACTTTACTGAACATGTTGATTTTAATTATCAGGAATTTTAAAATATATCAGCGAAATGCGAACACTCATTACGAAATTTTTGAAACGCACACTAAGACAAGTTTCCACACATGAGTAATACACATGGCCCAATGCAAACGCACACATACGTATTGTAATAAAACCTGATATGAAAGGTGGACTGTATAGATAGATCTGTGGAGTTGTAAGAAGCTTTTTTGAGCTTATGTACAGTATACGCAGATCTTGCAGATAAAACATTAGTAAGTAGGTTTATTCTCCAAATCCCCATCGCTATGTCCACACCAGTGCGTAGAGGCCTTGTAACTGGACAATTACTACAAAGATTGATAATTTCTTATTCAATTATTTGAAAACTTTCTGATTAATAAGGGTTCAACGCACTGGTGGGGAAGTAGCAGTGGGGATTTTGAGAATAAACCAAGTACGTGGACCCTGCTATGTAGAGGGCTATGTATGGGGTTTTTCTACGAGATCGAATCAGAATTGAAGGATTAGCAAGCTGAAGTGGCAGTGGGCGGGGCACATAGCTCGAAGAACTGACGGCCGTTGGGCAGAAAGGTTCTCGAGTGGAGACCACGCATTGGAAAGCGCAGCGTAGGACGGCCCCCCACTAAATGGAAAGAAGACCTGATAAAAGTTGCTTGGAGCCGTTGGGTGCAGGCTGTACAAGATCGGTCACTCATGAAATCTATGTGGGAGGCCTTTGCTCAGCAGTAGACGCCCATTGGCTGATATGATGGTGATGATGACGTGGACCCTGAAAACAATATAAGTGTTATTTTACTTTGGTATTTGTGTAAGAGTTTGTAAGGATTAGGTGCATGTTCATTTGATTTATTTAGCTGATTATTCCTTAGTTAGGCTTTAGTGACTGGGTTACGAATGGGCAACACTGACAAATATATTATGTAACTAACTTTGTTATTGACTCAAAATAATTCGTGTCAAAAGGTTTCTTCTTGAACATTCATCCACAGCTGGCAAAGACCTCTCTGTCATGTTTAATCATAGAAAAAATGGAAGTTCAGTACAAAGTAATATTATCCAATCATCTAAACGCCATAACACATCAATCCTCTCCCAATATTCCTTAACCTTACAATAATTTGCTTACTCACACTCATATAATCAAAAACCGGTATCATTTCGGGGAGTGAATTTCAGCGAACCAAAAATGATTCTGCGTTTCGAACCTGTACTGCGGCAATCCCCATCTTTATCATGTCTCGAGGCTGCGCGGCCACTCCACGTGATAGCCTCGAGCAACGCCGCCGCTGGCTGAACGCAGGCTCGTGCCATGCCTGCGCGGGAAATTAAAAGAAAAAATTCAGCCGCGAACTTTGAAATCGGAACTTTTTTGTGACCTTAAAACTAATAGTGATTTGTGATTGGACAACAAAGTTACACGGGAAGTTTTTTTTTTTTTAAGTTTTAAATTAAAAAAGTTTCAATCAATTTTATCATCGTATTTGAAAATAGAATTTGATCACATTGAAAAAGTTTTATTTGATCGTTATTTATTAAAAGCTCAATTAAAATTATGAATTTAGACCATTTTGGTGATCAAGTCTTTGGGGTTCCGAAGTTTTAAATTGAAGGAAATTAGTTGCCTCACAATGATATATAGCTTTCCAATACAATCAAACAAGAATGTATTGAAGATAACCACATATTGGAATTGAACACCAATTTCCTAGTAATAACGGGGCAAGTAAACAATAACATTATTAGAAAACGAGATGGCACTTCGAAATGAACAGAGATAGAAGAAAATCATCGAAAGAAAATACAATTCCCATACGATAGCAATGGTCATAGTCGTGTAAAAGTTCACGATAGTTGCCCAACGTACAACAATGCAATGAGACCATCGTATCTTGATCTTATACAAATCGATTTTGCTGAAAACTTGTTCGGAAATTAGGGGTCAGAGTATAACGGTCGGTTATAGCGGTCATCTTGATAATGATCTGTCGATGATTTACGCTGTGTTAAACCGACAATGGCGCAAGATAGCCCCAGAACACAATGTGACCAATTAGACTCGTCCAAATCCTTTCGCCATGACTAAAAACGAAATCAACCTGCCGAACATGACTGAGCAAAACTTAGTCGAAAATATTTTCAACTTTAATCCGAAGAGGAACAAAATCGATTATATCGATAACGCTAAAAAACCGAACATGATTGAAGATGACAATAAATTTGCGAACAATAATCACATCAAATATGATGATAAAGATTTGCCGCGAAATTTGAAGAGGAAAGCAGAAGACGAGTACGATCTTGGTAAAATCGTAGAATCGAATATAATAATCGATAAGAGTGATACGATCAGACTAGAGCTGAGACACCCGGTAAATGGAGAATATAAAAGGACGATAAATGAAGAGGGCAGATTGGAAGATTCTAATGATTATGCGATGAAAAATGGAATCGATAGTGATGGGAAAGAAGTTAGCAATGAAGCGGATTACATCAACGGGACTGAAAACCAGGAGAACGAAGTAAGTGTCTTTAAACTTATAATTATCAACAGTTACAATAAAAAGCTAGGCTTACAAAATTGATCCCTAGGATATCCTCAGATTTTTCTCTACTAAGAACACACCATATTGAAAGTATGAATTATAAACGAACTACGTACTACGCCGTCTTTTACTTTTCTTTTATCCTGTTCATCCACGGGTTGTCTGGAAGAGATCGCTTTTAGCGATAAGACCGCCTACTGAACCGTTATTTGTTGTATTCTTTTATTACTATTCTTATTTGGTGTGAAACAATCGTATATTATTTATTTATTAACATTTATTACCGATTCGACTTTCAAATTTCGAACCTTTTCATAAAAGCTTTATTAAAATTCGTTCAGAAACAACACCCAATCAAAACGCCCGAGCATGAGTCACAGTATAAAATATAATAACACGGTAAGTCTCTGACATGAATGTTGATAGCTACCGCAGTGTAATTTAGGCAGAAGAGCAACTTTCTTGAATGTGTATCCTGTGAGACTGCGGGTGGCGGTTTCAAAGGTCACTCGTAGTAGGTCGCGATATCCTCACGTGGTTGCAGATCCGTACTGAAATTTGAAAGCCTTCACAGTTCGAGCCGTGTTTCGAGCTTTTTAACGCCGGCCGCGGCCTCTAGTGAAAACCCAAGAGCCTTTCGAATTTCACTAGTAGATTTTGATCATCATCATCATAACATTCAAAAGACGTCCAATGCTAAACATGTTCCTCCTCAATAGTTTTCCAGAGAGACCGATTTTGTACGGCCAGCACCGAACGGCTCCCAGCAACCTTTATCAGGTCTCCTTTCCATCTAGTGTGGTGCCTTCCTTACGCTTTCCAATGCGTGGTCTCCACTCGAGAACCTTTCTGCCCCAACGACCGTCAGCTCTTCAATATGACTTGCCCACTGCCTCTTCAGCTTGCTAATCCTTTGTGCTATGTTGTTTTTGATAGTACCTCCTTTTTAACCGACTTCAAAAAAAGAGGAGGTTCTTAATTCAATTTTTTTTATTTCATAGGTTATATTTTTCAAATTGATCCCATAGAAATTTCATCAAAATAAAACAATAAATAAATATCGCTGGACATTTCACACAGCGTGGCTCTAACTAAATAAAACTAATTTATATATTTTTTTTAAAGATACTTGTTTTTATATGTTATATGCGCACGTTTACCACAATCTCGCCTAGTACTTACCTAGTAAAGCTTCTTGTGGAAAAGCTCACCCTGGAAAGTACTACCACCGACCTATTTTTGGTGTCAAGCAGTAATGCCCGCATTCTTGTGTCCCGGTTTAAAGGGTATAGATGCCGCTGAATTACAGGCACATCAGATCTCAGTCAGTTTCATCTGTATGTATGTCAGACAATCAAAATCATCAAAAATCAAAATCTTTTTATTCATCAAAATCACAAGGATCACTTTGAAACGTCAATTTTACTGCCTGTTCCTTCGCAACAAAGCCAGGAAAGAAAGGCAAGAAATGGAATGATTTTTAGTTTTCCTAGAATGAGAAACTTCGAGTTATAACTTTTATAAAACTGTCCGGTGACTCATTGCGATATACAATGCTTCATCTAATTTCAAGGCTTCTTTGTTTAGTTTCGGCTGTTATGTAAATATCATACCAAAGTAAAATCATTCTGAATATAGCCACTGGTTAAAAAGAAAGGCTGTAATTTAAAATTATCAAAAAAAAAATCGCGGACCTACTGAACCCCTTTGAGATTCAAGCCTCACTCTTGCCATTTTATTTCGCACCTGTAAACTTGATTTTATTTACATTTCACCATACGATATTTTGATAATAATACCGGCTAAGAAATACAAGTTTATTACAATATCTAACTTACATTTATTTAGGTAACGTATTCTTACCACATCGCACTGGCTGAATAAAAATATATCGATAAAAAATAAGTTTGAAAAACGAATGTAAAAACATCTATGGACAATCGAAATTCAAATTTAAAACAAAACTCCAATGTCATATCATATCTCAAGTAGTACAACGCCTATCTCAAAAATATCAATTTTTATAACCATCACTTTTTACGTACATCAATCTCAGTATATTGTTCTTTAATGTTCTCTCAGAGTAGTCATAACCAAGCTCTCAAGAGCGAGCGTCTGAATGAATGAATGAAACCACCTTATTGTACACCACAAAAGAAATAAACATCAAAATTAAAATTCACAAAGCAACAAGTACAATGGGCGGTCTTATCGCTTATCGGTTTGAACAGCACCCTTAAGCTCTGCCGAAATCGCGATCATACTCAATACTCAATCGTTTATTGAATTCCACAATGTAATAATAGGTGGTAATTGATAGACACATGATCATTATGGACTCTATTGGGCGCACACAATATTTTGGAGAGAGGAAGACGTCATTATTCTTATTTATTTTATTTTAAAAAGAAAAACTCATATCTATATGTCAAAGTAGGTTACATAAAACCCGTCAATCGTAGCTAAATAAAAAAAATACTACCTTATATAATTTGATGAAGTTGTCATTATATCCAAACCCGATGTTCATCACCCATCCTTAAGTACTTATATTATAAATAACTTATATAAATTGACAAATAACTCTGTTATCTCTTACGTTTTCACGACTGGACCGATTTCGATAAAATTTGGTATATACATATGTAGTTAGATTATGATCAGGGTTGACACATAGGCTACTTTTTACCCGATTGCGCTGAAGAAGGGTTATGTTTTTAAATAATTTATCTTTTGTTAATAATGCAACAAAATAAGAGTCTTAACACCCGCTAAACACTGTTTAAAAAAACCTAAATAAGAATTGGTAACGATTTTTTTAAACACGCGTAAACATTGTTTAACTTTTTTTGTGATAACAAGTTAAGGTTTTAAATTAAAAATGGATATAATTATCTATTTTAAACTATTGACTATGAGGACTTGTAAAGTTATGTAACGGTTTAAGATTATTTATTTCTCATAAATTTACATAATAAATCGCTTACTGAGAAACATGCAATTCTTATCTACTTACATAAGTTGGTACACAATGACTATGAGTACACATTAATGAGTAACATATTATCTTTAAAAAAATAAAATCAATACTTAGCCAATGTTCATACCTAAACTGTTTAAGTATGAACAAAAGGTATTAGGTACCTTACAATACCTTTATTCTATGCTTAATAATATTCACAACTTTTGAGTTTGTCGACCTTTCAAGCAATAAGTTAAATATGTCAAACTGCTTGACGGTACAGTTTTTGCCTCACCGTCAAACCAGTGTCGCTTGACCTACGCAAGCTAGCTACCGATGAGTGACTTTATCCGATTAAATGGAAAAGATAATTTTTACATATTAAAAATAATTATGTTAAGCATACATGGCATATAAGTGAACTTTCATTAGGGTGAGTGCGATCTGCTCCGAATAACCCTGATGAAGGTTCACGAATTGAACCGAAACATTGTCGGTCGAAACACCAATAAGACGGTACGTGATAATCCCGTATTTATAATAATGATAACATAAATTATTTCTGATGCTTAGATTTAGCAAAATAATGTTTAAAAATAAAAACTAGAAAAGAAAAAAACATTACAATTGTTATGTTAACATAACTAACTGAGACCTTTTTTGTCCTTTTGAGTCATTTTAAGACACCTTTCGTCAGCTAACCTGTATAATTTCAACAATAATTTCTTAAAACTGTTTCTCACTTCGTGCAACTTTTATTACCCATGTGCCAATTTAAGGCAGTTTCTTAACAACTATGATTTGTGTGTATTGCAAATTACACATCGTAAACGCTATCAATAAAAACTAAAACCCAATTAAGGAGTTCAATCGTCAGCTGATTTTAGCTTTCGAAGTCCTAGGCTGTTAATAATCGAGTTAACCTTGAGTCTGTGTGAGTGAGTGAACTGATGACAGCGGTCAAGAGCAATTTTTTTATGGGAATTTTGAAAATGGAACGTAATCAAGAAGCTATTGTTGAATTCATGGCCCTGTGCTATCTGTGCTGTCTGTTTCTTTATTTATAGAGTAAGAAAATAAATTTAGTTTATTAAGTGTGCTAAATTTCAGTCCTATAAAATGTATGGTACTTTGTTTCTACTTCGGTTATTAATAAATCTATAATATAATATAGTTTTTATTTATAAATTTTAGTATTTATTTATATTTTTATTTTGGTATTAGATGCAATCTCTTCATAAATAGTTTAGCCATAAATGTAGACGGAGAGGATTTTGTTATAATAAAGATAATGGTCGGGCCATTATCTTTATTATAACAAAATCCTCTCCATCCAAAGGTTTTCTGGAAGAGATCGCTTCTAAGCGATAAGACCGCCCATTATAATGGTTGCTTTGTGTTTTCTATTTTGTTTGTATTGCTTTTTTGTTTATATTGTGTACAATAAAGTGTTTTCATTCATTCACTCAGTCATTAATTTAAATCACCAACGTCATATTAATTAGGCTTTTGATGGATTAAGAATTCTCACGGTCCAAATAATCTTACAAGTCTGGGAACCCGTCGAAATTGTTTTATTTTAGGATAAAATGTTATGATTACCAAAAATAACCATAACTCAGATATATTCTAATATGATGTGACGCGTGAATGCGATTTATTATCAGTAAAAATTAAATTAACCGTCCAAATCCATTATAAAATGAGACATGAAAATTCAATCAATTTCCGAAGCTCTCGTTAATACCCAATTAGTTTTACGGAGTGTTTATACGACAGGGCTCTTGGTGAAGCGGTTGTAGTATTGAGTCTGACGCCCACGTACGCACGCCTATGCTGTGTTAGTTTCACAACTGTTGAACGGAGGCTGAACTGTTTGTTCTCACTTGAAATTCGATACAACTTTTGCATCATCCGCGGCACGCCACCGCTGCATCGCAGACATACCTCCCATACGCACAAAGCGGTACTCTTCCCCCTGCGCTTATGCGCATCGCCAAGGAGTGGAACGCCTTGTCTGAGTCTGTATTTCCACCTAGGGGTCTTCAAGTCGCTAGTGAATGGGTTTCTTCTAGGCAAGCGTGTAACATCGTGTAACATCATCGCTTACCATCAGGCGAGATCGTGATCAAATGCAAGCCTATAATTTATTCCCTATATTTATATAGAAGTGAGTTCCACTCCTTACTTGTGCTAACAAGAGCGTCTCTTCAATAAGACCGTCGATTGTACATGTGACTATGTCTTCTATTATTTATGATTGTTTCTTTTGTGGTATGCAATAAAGTATTTCCTCAATGGCTCCCAGCAACTGTAAGGTCATCTTTCCATTTAGTGGAGGGCCGTCCATACGCTGCGCTTTCCAGTGCGTGGTCTCCACTCTAGAAACTTTCTGCCCCAACGGCCGTAATTGAGCTATGTGCTCCGCTCACTGCCACTTCAGCTTGCAAATCTGCTAAAGCTGCTAATACTGCTAAAGAAAAATGTATGCAGGTTGTTTATCAAATAGTATTTGTATTTTATATTTGTAAGTATTGATTTCTACTGAGTAAGGACATTATAAGAAACAGTGAAATGTTTACAAGAATTTTGTATCTGTACGAAATTCAATACAATACAAATAGTTACAAAAGAGAAATGTTATGAGTTACGCTTAAGACAGACCTTCTAAGGTTTTTTAATAAGCAGTTGTTTTTAAAAAATAATATATGTAAAAAAAAAATCTTGGGTATTTCTATAAAATTATGAGTTGCTATCGAGAATATATAGTAGCACTCCATGCCATCATACCCGGACAATAATATATCCGAGCAGTCCATTCGGCGGCTATTGTGTTTTTTCATATATCTATTTGATAGATAGCAGTAAACAGATCCGGTAGCTTTCCATTATGATTGAATACTCCTATCTTCGCAGCTTTTTAATATCAGCTGGTTGAGAAGTTACCGAGTTACTTCACACGTGACTTGGTGCGGTACAAACTAAAGTTTACTTGTCGTTTTTGGCAACTGGAGGTGCACTGTGGTTGAAAATTGACATAATTATTTAATTGTTACAAGCTTTCATTTAACTTGCAATGTATGTATGTTTGTCCGGGTGGAATCTTGCAACTGAATTTTAAATCATTTATCTTTAATCGATTGAGCTGAAATTCGGTAAACACACTTATTTTGATGACAATGCATGCTTAGCTATGTGACGTTATTCTAATTCCAATATGGCGGATCATCCAAGATGGCGTAGTAGTTATTTTTTCTGCACTACCACAGTATGGGTATCAAATGAAAGGGCTTGCTGAGGAGATTACGAAAACTAATACAACGTCACATTAAATCCAAAATATGTGGGACCATCCAAACCTCACGTGATTAAAGGACGAGCCCTTAGATAGGAACAGTATGTAAAGTTTTGTACAACGATCGAAAACAGCCACACGCACAAATATTAGACGCGCATGTACGAGGATCTCGGGTCAAGTCAATCGAAGCTTCCAACAAAGTAATCTGTCTAGCGTCAATGGAACTTCTGAATGGATTGTAGTGGGCTACTAGTGTTTGGACTCATTTGAATCTACTTGCGGTTCTGATCATGAATTTTATAAAAGCTTGTTTTGAAAAAGTATAATTAGTACTTAATAGAACAAGTACATAGGTAGGTACTTACTTAAATCCCAATAACAGATTCTCTTTTTAAAGACATAACTTTTTAGATATTAGTCAATTAGAGAAAATTTTTACAAACGCTTTTGTTTTTCTGAAGTGAGAATTTGTTTAGGGCGCGTTGGGCATTTTTTGAGATGGGAAAGAACAATTGAACTCGCGACACTGTTACCGACACCTCTTATTACCGTTACCGTTACCAACACCTATGTATATTTTTTGAGATGGGAAAAAACCATTGAACTCATGACACTGTTGCCGTTACTGACACCTCTGTATATAAGTATCTCGTAATTGTTCAAGTTTTCACTTCTGTCAGCACTCCCGGAGTGCCACTTTTTTTTAAAGAAATTTAGAGCAAAGGCCTCCCCCAACTCCTTCCACCTATCGCGATCCTTGGCACCATTCCCTCTTGAATCCACTGATGTGATCGCGCCAACGCTTTCGCGACTGACCCCGACGTCGCTGTCCATCTTCAGGTACGCGGGGTGTTACGATGTTGGCCCATTTCTCCGGAAGCATTCGACTTACATGCCCAGCCCAATCCCACTTGAACTTCCCGGTTTTGTCTCCCACATCGGCAATGCCAGTAAATGATCGATGCGTGATATGTGGCCTTTGCCCAGCAGTAGAAAAATGTAGGCTAGCTAAAAAAACGAAAAAGAAATTGAGCATTTTCGCATTGATACTTACCCTCATTTACTTTCTTCAAAAATGATGTCCTTCTAAAAATATGTCCAGGCCGAAGATGCCTTGAGATTTAAAAAGCTCCAAGAATAAAAACCTTTATTTCGTGTATATACTTTGTATTACTTTATAAAATAATTAATTATTAATAATTATTTATAATTAATTAATAATGATGCGCTCTGGTGATCCTCTAAAAGTGATTTAACATGCAAATAAAACATTCGTGATCTGCATTTCTTTTAAAAATTGGATAGCTAAAGGATCAAAAAATGTGAGGACTGTGACTCATCGCGTGCGGTGAAGGGGGAAGCGCCGCCATTTTGAGGTCATTTAGCTGCGTTTCAAGATTTCCATTTAATATGACTCGAAGGACTTCTTAGTGCAGCAGGATTATAACATATATAAAATTGTGTATTATTTTGTATAGAAAATATTACCTGTTACGTACACGTATTCACGTACAACACACGACCGTGTCCATGACACAGCCACACCCCATTTTTTTACTGTTTTGTTGCCACATAGACATAGTTATAGATTAGAGTGCCAATTAAAAGATATAAGTGGTGACAAATGCGATTGCTTACAATACAGTACGCCTCTGCAGGCTCTAATACGAGTATTACACAACATCGGTTATTTCACAATCGATCACAAGACTTTTTTTTTAAAAACTTTCCAGAAATTACGAACCAGGCGAGATTTAAATAAATAAAAAATGCTGGACATTTCATGCGTGATCTAGCCCAAAACTAAGCAAAGCTAGTACTATGGGAACCAAATAACTGATAGAATATTTGTACGCCGCAAGGCAAAATCTAGCGCTTATATAAAACTCTTACCACCTAACATTGTACCTAGATTTACAAGGAATAAATGAATTGAATACTTTTTTGTAAATACATACTTACTAGTGATTCGCCCCGAACCTCTCTCTCCCAAAATCTCGCGAGTCTACCATAAAAACAAAATAATATTATTCGTAATCTTTGACTATCAAAATAGTGCCACGCAATAAATAACCAAAGTAAAATAAACTCTGGAGGGGGGCGTTAGTGTTCGCGACACAGTTTATAACTTCTGCGAATACTATCGTGTTCCAGTATTGTTGTACCATGTTTTTGTTCCAAAATAAAGTTATTTGATTTTGATTTGAAAGTTATTTGAAAGTAACTTAACCTACAGTTTCATTCAAATTACAGGTAACGGGAGTTTATGCTATTTGGTTCACTTTTTTGGGGTACAAATTGCAGTTATTCTGGATTTCAGACTTTTGCCTATATTTGTGATACTTAAGCTACACGCATACCAAATTACAGCACTGTGGGGTCACTGGTGTACCCTGTCAATTTTGTCAAAGTTTAGTTTTTATTATGGCTAATAACTCAAAAACTACAAAAACGTTACCAAAAATAAAAACGGAATCAAAATATACTAATAAAGACCTTTCATTTGACGTCTCGTTTGACCTAATAGTCTCATTTTCATTTTTTTTATCCCTCTTGAACCCCATATCAACAACCCCAACACATTTTTAACTTGTGTAGTCACAATAAAATTGTGCCATCCCTACCTACCTATGTATAAAATTTCACGATGATCAGATCAACGCTTCGAAAGTTATCCTCTGACAAACAAACATACATACATACAACGCCGATTTGTCCAAGTTGATTTAGAGATCTCGCTTCGCTCGATCAATAATATACCTACAGAGATACAACCAGACCCGAAACAAATATCTATGATCGTGCAAACATTTATTCCATGTGGAAATCGAACCTGCAACCAGCTGCATCTCTGACGGCTATTCGACCACTGCGCCACGGAGGTCGTCATTTGAACCTACAATTTTCTCTTTAATATGGAGATATCCCTGTCTAGTTCATACCTACTCTTAGAATGTTGCAGATCCATAACTTATTTTTTTACTCTCCATTACTTAATTCTCGTTAATTAGTTATGATTTCATTAGCATTTTCTCACAGATCTCAAATTCTTATTCGCGTCCGCAAAACAAATTTCGACAGTGTCGTTACTACATACCTACAATACCCGTTTATACATGTAGAAAGTTGCTCCCAAATCTCGACCTGTCAACATTACTCAATAACGAAGAGTAATAAAGCCAGGCAAATCTATAGATCCTAAACTAGAGCTTATGACAGCATCATGCGTGTCATTTTTAATCTGTAACGCTCATGTTACTATCAGACTCGGAATTTTTATGTTTCAGATTTACGACATGCTTTCTTGCACTCTATAGCTAGCTGATTTTATTATTCCCGGTTCAATTTAGGTACTAAATCATTGCAATTTTATTTGCCAAGCAATTGTAAACCTTAGCCAGTAAACATTTAAGGCGATTTCACTGAACTTTGTCTCGCCTACATTAGAAGTGCGATTTTGTACAATCAATTTTGTATCGAGCAGGTAGAATGAGTTTTTATAATCACTTCTAAATTCAATTATTTAAAGTTATGTCACTATTGCTACACTTGCTTTGGCACCGCAAGCTTTGTTCTAATTTTAAATTATGCATAGAGAAGTTTTGTTATTTTTGTGAGCATAATAGTGTTGTTTAACTGTAACAAAATGAAACAAACAATAATTTACAATTTTACGGAAAAAATTGGAGCGCAATAATGAAAAAATAAAAACACTTCAGGTAAAATGTTAACCATTACACTTTTAATAAAAAAATTAAAGGGCACATGGGACATGGTTTTGCTTTTAAAAGTAAGGTATGTGTTGAAATAGTTTAGTAAAAATTTAATTTTGAATTCTTGCCCTCAAACTAAGAAGGTCGTCGCTCAAAATTATGAAATTTTTGACTAATTTATGCCCACACAGCTAGCCACAGAATCAATCACTTCATTCCGAGAAGTAACGGCTGCCGCGCCTTGACTTTCTTCGCTTGCGTTCCTTTTACGAAATTTTTCGTAATTAAGACTTTTTTTGTTTTTGGCCAGTGAGAATTTGCGCGCGGAATTCCTTTAGTACAGATGATGGGTTTCATACTTTATAGATAATATTTTTGTAGATAGTCATTTGTTAACGTATGTAGGTATGTTGAATTTTTTCCAATAATTTAGATCATTGGTCCTATTTTGATTATTATGACATGATTTAATTTTGTGAGTTCGTTGTTTCCTGTTATTATAATGTTTGACAGTTTAGCTTTCTGCAACGTACTCATGGTAGCTTCAACAGTTTTATTTTGCATAACATTATCAAAGATAAATTGCTCAAAAAAAATGGCCGTTATGTATTCTACATTATAGTTTCCTTATAAACAGAATCATCCAATAAAATATTTTTTCTAGTGCGACCAACTGTAGTGGATTACTTGTATCCATAGTTCAAGGGCATAAATTCGAGTTAAAAACGTCATTAACCAAATAGAATTCGTATTTCCGGAGGAATTGGCAAATTCGGCACCCCGTCACTATGCCTCGGGCGATACAGCCAATCGACGCGCGTTCTTTATTTAAAATGTACATTTGACACAATAAGTTTTTTATTCAAGCAGGATTTAATTGTGTTCTATAATTGGACAGTGCTTGAAAAAAATGCAGTCCTTTTTTACATCGCATTTGGTAAATTCTAAACAGTCTAACATTAGTCGTTATTTTGCACAATTTACTCTGTGAGAGCGAAAAGTGAAGTGTTAAATCCATGGTAAAAATTCTTCGAGAACCTTTCTGCCCCAACAGCCGTCAGTGCATCGAGCTATGTACCCGGTCTACTGCCACTTTAACTTGCTAATCCTCTGATCTAGTTATCGAGTATTATTAGATTTCGTTTTAGTTCCAAGGCCAAGTGTGTGTAGCCCCGGGCAATGCACTGGAGGGTCACAAATGGAGATTGTTAGCCTAACTGACTGAATATAAATTAATTAATGAAAACACTTTATTGTATATTAATGTTATTAAAAGAAAAATAGAGAACGCGCTTTAAACGCGATTCAGTCGCAGCCAGTAAACGTCTGCACCGTTCACAAATTCAGCCTCGCGATTGTATCGATACAAACGCACCGTTAACGCGCGTTCGCTATTTCAGTTGCGCCGTAACTGTATACGCGTGTTTGTTTTATTTTATTTTATTTATTAAGGAATAACAAACAACTACAATATATATGTAAGGTACAGTCTGTGTTAGTACATAGTATATCATGTGTGAGCTATTGATACCGTAGTCCACGACGTTATCCACAGGTTAGTTATATACGTTTCATAAAAAGAAATGTTTCAGCTGGAGGGTCTGTTAGAGGGTAACATAGATTATTAAAGTTGTGTTAACAAAAACAAACAAAGACCCTCAAAGAAGAAGAAGAATAAACAATATGAAATCGAAGAGTGAAGGTATCTAATATAGGAACTTACAAGAGTTACAAGTCTAAATCTGAATTGAAATCTGCACTAACAAGTGAGATATTTAACATCTTTTTAAATTTATAGGGAGTACAAGCGAATATGTCAATATTGCATCGAAACAAATGCTGCAATCTGTTTTTGGCCCTGTACGCGCGTTTACCGGCGCGTAAACGCGCGTTTGAGATACGCCGTGTGCATAGGCCCTAACCTAAGTATAATAATAAAAATTATTAAAATTTATACATTTTAATAATAATTCAATATGAGGAAAATCCTAAAATTACTTAATATATATTGTATCCTTAAACAATAGTTCAGACATTGAGTTCCCTTATCAGTTTTAGTCACACCATTGCCACAAGCGCGCGTGCAATGGCACCCATTTTACAATATTCATATTTATCAATATTTTTAGCTACAACAGTGTTCAAAAGTGTGTGTTCTATAAATTATATTGAAAGTTATGGCTTCAAGTACATACGCCCGATGAATATCAACTACACTGGCAGTGGAGAACAAGGCGTTGAAAAATATCCAGTTTACAATGAAACGGAAATCCCTTTATATATATTCGAATATAGAATATCTGATAACATATATTGCAAGTTATTATCAGGCCTAGCTCTTTTTAATTTAGGAGTTGTTTCGTCCAACGAAACTTTGTACAATTTCCACAAAAGTACAATCAATGGTCGATGTAAGTTTACCGTGAATATGACAAATCCAGGCCATTACCTACACGACGAAATGATCGTTTTATGTGAAGCCGTAACTAGTTTCGTTTATAAGATGAAGAATACTAACCGGGAAGATTCGCTTGAACCTGTTGGAAGTGTCACGGATCTATCCTTCCGTGGAGAGCCGGTGAACTCGACGATATTCAAATGCTTCGTGGGCTATAGCGGACTATCAGAACAAATTCCATGTGACCTGCTCGAGTTGTATACAGACAAATCGTTGTTTGAAATTGATCCTGTTTTCTCTGACACGAATTTAAGTTATGGATACAAGTATATACCTGTACAGATCAATTACACTGTTAATAATATTTTGACTGATGATAACAATTACCATGGACCACTCGCGAAATACACATCCAAGGAATACCCGGTTTACAAGGGAATTGAAATCCCATCATATATATATGAATATAGAACATCTGGAAACAAGTATTGCAATATATTGGCCGGACTGGCTCTGTACAATTTAGGTGTTGTTTCTGAAGACTCCGCGATGAACAAGTCTCATGAAACTTATATAACATCGATGAATACTCAGTGTTTGTTCAGCGTGATCAATTTAGATTCAGATCCAGACAAAACTGATGAAATGGTCATCAATTGCGGAGCAATTACAAGCTTTATCTACAGTGAATTTGGGAGTAAAATGACTGAAATTATTCCGGGTGAAGGTGTAGATTCTGGAGAACTAAAGAATGTTTCTGATTTAGTATACGCTGGAGCGATTTATAAAAAGTTTACGGGATTGAAGTGTTTCGTTGAGAATAGATATCCTAAATCATTGTTTTATTATGAAGAGATTCCATGTGATCTGATGGCACTGTATTCAGAAAAGACATTGGTTGCTACCATTTCGGATGCGCCAAAAATTAACCTTTTTTTGCTTCTGTTAATACCAGGGATTATAATTGTATTACTTTTAGTAATAATAGTGTATTTAAGAAAACGTTAACACAGGTATTAGCGTCCATTTTCAATACTCAATACATTTATTCTCACTCTTCTCTCTTTCTCTCTCTTTTCTTCACTCCGCTTAGTTTAGGGTTAAATCAACTTTGACAAATCGGCGTTGTATGTATGTGTGTATGTTTGTCCGAGGATAACTATCAAAGCGTTGATCCGATCATCGTGAAATTTTATAGGTAGGTAGTAATGGCACAACTTTGGTGTGACTAAATGAGCTAAAAATGTTCGGGGGTTGTTGAATTGTTGTTGTTGTAGACAATAAGTTCTTAAAACCCATGATTAAAGTAAATAATATAATTTAAAAATCTAACAACCGACTTCAAAGTTACCTGGAATATTCACACTGAAAAATACAGTCGAATTGAGAACCTCCTCGTTTTTTGAAGTCGGTTAACCAAACTCTCATCAAACTACACTTGAAGTATATCCTTTCCAATAAAAAAAGAATCATCGAAATCGTTATTCGTCCATTTGTCGCGCACATACTTAATGCAAATTTAAGACTTATATGGTTTTCTCATGGATGCCATTGTCAGAACTGGACCAAATTGAAATGGGTCCATACGGGAAGCACCAGCTTTCAAATAAAAAAAGAATCATCAAAATCGGTTCACCCATCACTGAGGTAATAAACATTAAAAAAATATGGTCGAATTGAGAACCTTCTCCTTTTTTGAAGTCGGTTAAAAATACATATATCCTTGGAGACCATCTGGGCGCTAACGATTCATTTAGCGATTCAACTACCAATTAATGTATTCCTCTTGATTCAGAAAGTTAAACGAGGCGTTACTTCACAATGCTGCAACTATGTAAAAAAATTACATGTCAGTTCGTCTGAGTGGTCACCAATAGGAGATCGGTGCTACAGCTAGTAATTAAAGGGTGTGGCAAGCTACTCCCAGTTGTCGAAGCGAAGTCGCAGCGGCTTTTTTTAATGTTATTTGTGGGTAAAAATGCTTATGGCCCACCTGATGGTAAGCGATCACCGTCGCCTATTGACACCGGCAACGCCCGGGGTATTGTCGATGCGTTCCCTACCCTGTAGAAACCTTTTTACATTTCTCTTGAAGCGTACCATGTCGTAGCTTAACGGGAAAACCTCAGATGGTAGCTCATTCCACAAGTTGTAGGTAAGTATGGATTTGTCGTATATACATATATATATAGTATGTAGATAGGTTTGTTTAAGCTACTGGCCCATATCGTGGTTCGATTTTAGTCGAAACTAGCTGAGTCAAGCACATGCCTCATCAATGTAAAATGTATTTTTAATTTATTATAGCAGGGTTTCTCAACCTTTCTAAAGTGACAGACCACTAGCAATATTTAGAAAAACATGTGGACCCCTTCCAATCTTTAGGTATATTCGATATATACACACAGGGATAGAAAACAAGGCATTTAAAACAACAGGAACTATTTATTAATTTTATTAGGGAGTCAACCGACCACAACTGTTGCAACACAGCCGAAACGTCGAGATAATAAATAAAAAAGTTACATACACGATAAATACCCTTTTTAATCAATAATTATGTACAGTGATCTCGAAAGTTTGAAAAGTACTAGGAACTTTTTGTTTATAGTTTAAAAATAAAGTAAAGATGTACCGTGTGACCGTCAGTGAGATGGTGGTTGCTGCTTTAGTTTGATTAGCACGTTAAATTGAGGAATTGTATTCGATAACGTAAGGTGATTAGATCATCTTTCACATCTAATCGGTTACGATTTTGTTTACACAATATTCACATCACAAAATATTATTCTTATTATTCTTACAAACCCTTTAGGGGTTCAAGGGCCTAAGTTTAAGAAACCCTGTATTTTATAGGATTATTTATCAACCATCAAAATTTTGTCTAAGTAGTTGATCATCTAATACTACTAATATTATAAATTCAAAGTAACTCTGTCTCTTTGTCTGTTTGTTAGGTTTTCATGAATAAACGAATGATCCGATTCCAATGAAATTTGGTATATATAGATAGATTAAGACTAGGGTTGGGACATAGGCTACTTTTTACTCGACTGCGCAGAAGGAGTACTGTTTGGCAGCAGAAATAGGTATGGTGGTAATACTTAGCCGGGCGAGCCATTTCACAAGAAACTGTACTACTCATAAAACGCTCTTAAAACACTCTTGCCTAGACGAGTCGGGCTAAGGTCCCGTAACTCTAACTGCTAACTCGATCATAAAACAGTAGAACAAATAGTAAGAGCAATAGGAGTTACAGTGTCAAAGCCTGTAAGTATGTTACAAAGTAAGGCGAGGGCACAGTGCCGTGCCGGAGGGCGGAACCGCCGCCCTCGGCAGTCCGCCTCGAGCGCGCATCGCGATCGTACGATTACGCGATTAAGCGCTGTCGCGATTATTTTCGCAATATACCGGTCTACAACAAAAAAAAATAAAGTGACTCGTACATACAAAGTTGTCTAG
Source organism: Philereme transversata (assembly GCA_963924445.1). Taxonomy (NCBI): domain Eukaryota; kingdom Metazoa; phylum Arthropoda; class Insecta; order Lepidoptera; family Geometridae; genus Philereme; species Philereme transversata. Next base: position 15,264,009 of record OZ004351.1, read on the forward strand.
AAGAGATCGCTTTTAGCGATAAGGCCGCGTGTCTATTGTTTGTTTAATTAAGTGTGATGTACAAACAACATCGTCACTAACTGTTAACCCTCTGCATATTTAAAGAATGATATTTCCAAAAATTTTGTTCCTTAAATTATATATTGTATCTAAACACACGACGAGTAATAAAAACTTTTTGGAAATTATCCTTTTACAAGTTCTTAATTCAATCTTTAAACACGCAAGGGGTTAAGAATTAGCGACGTTAAAACGTTATCTATCTAACATTTTGGACTCGAACCTGTTACTTAACTAGTATTCATAATTATAACGTGACTTTCTTAACCATCTTTAATCGGAATTATTTGATCGATATCATCTCTTATCGGAATTCAATAAAACTTAAAAATTGACCTACTTAATTTTGTCATTGAAAACCGGTTTTAACAGCAAAATAAATGTCAGAGACTTTGGCGTAATAATATAGGCATTTTACGCTTAGCTAAAAGTAATTTTAACGTAAATTTGATTATAAATTGGCTATGTAAATAATTAAGAAACGTATAAATATAATGCCGGTTCTTATTTTTCCGATTGCAAACCAAAATACATTATTACTTAGGTATGTTATTGTAAACAATTTGATCTGATCCCGTCGTCGAGATTTTACCACCGCACTTCTCGACAACGTAATAAAGCTCATCCACATATCGTCGACAATTGGGTATCGCGCTCCACACGCTTCACGCGGTCTTTTCTACTCCATACTTGCAAGATGTGGAATGAGCTACCATCTGAATACCCCGGGTGTTACCGGTGTCAATAGGCGACGGTGACCGCTTACCATCAGGTGGGCCGTAAGCCTGTTTCCACACAAATAATAAAAAAAGTATACCAAATTGTTTGTTGTTGAAATACTTACATAAAAGTCTCTGATCTCCTAAATATTTAAATGTTAAAATTATAAAGTTATACAGTTATGAGAAAAATATAACATTGATTGATGTTATTTTATGTTCCCTAAACACGTTTTAAAAAAATATGAAGATTGATTAATTTGGTACAATAAACCAAAACTTTATCATAATTCTGATAAATTTTATAACTATTACGTTAATTTTAAACTAACCACGCGCATCTATAAATTTTCTATTTAAGAATATCGATTTAATTCGCCGTGGAGAATCGATTCATTCGGCGTTATTTGCGAACGATTTAGAGATAGTGCTGGGTATTTGTATCGATAAAGATCTACCTACTTTCTTGACTTGAATGAGCTTACAATCTTAACGCAACTTTTGATTATCACACTAATATTATAAATGCGAAAGTTTGGATGTTTGTTAATTTATTTGTTTGTTTGTTACTCAATCACGTCGTAACGGCTGAACCGATTGCGATAAAATTTGATATATACCTGGATACCTTTTATACCTTATAGGCTACCATTTATCCCATAAATCAGTTCCCATGGGATAAAAATGGTATGACACGTCAAGTTGCAACAGCGAGTTTAGCTTTATTTCTAGGTTACCTACACATTTAGTAATGTAACGCGTACGAAGTCACGGGCAACAGCTAGTTAGCATATAAAATACTAATACCGTAAGATTGTTCAATTACAATATTAATAAAATAAATATAACCTATATTTTTACAAATATAATTTCTTTAGTATTTTGATATCTTACCTAATTTTTTTTTATGCCTAATATACATACATGTCTAACATACATTGTAATTGTACAATCTAGACAAGTAACAACAGACGAAGTAGGCATTAACTAATTTTACGCTGACTTTGTTTTACATCTAAGTACAAATGTATTTGCTTGTTTCGGAACCAAAATAAATAAACAATAGAAGAAATATGAAATCACTATAATCTATCGACTATCATCCAACACTAGTATAATAAATAAAAAATCCGGTAGTCAGTCGGTCATCGGATCGAGGCGCGCGAGACACCAATTTAAAAAGCAATCACTAACCGATTGTACCCGAATCCCGCCTTTTAAGGGACCGATAATTATCGATATCGAGTACATTTACATATTGTTTTTTATAAAGCTTTCACCTCACTAGCCTAACGTAATTGTAAAGTATCTGATACCGTTTTGTTAATCGATTTTTCATCAAGTAAGATTTATAGTTGGTCTATTTATATTTTATTTTATTTATGGTGGTTCGATTCCAATACACAAGTACAGATCCACTAGATAACCGAACAGCAGAAATGTCATACTTGTATCGAATTACTTACTAAAATCAATCAAATTGCACACTTATACTTTTTGTAAACTTTTAGTAAATAAATGTACTTGTATTTGAATTTTGCACACTTTCATTCTTAAAAGACATTTCGAAAAAAAAAAACACTTTTTTAATGACACTTATTGATTTTACGACATTAATAAAACATATAAATAATTCGATACGCATATGTTCAGATCTCTGCTGTTCGATTATCTAGTTGGGAGGGGGGGGGGGGGAGGGGGGCAAATCAGGGCAGCAATTTCAGGGAACGCCAAATTCATGTTTTGAAGAAAAACCTAACAGCGAACTTAAGTTACACTAGGAAACATGCATGTTAAGTCATGCACTAACATACATGCAGTTTAAGTTTAGATTTTAAGTTTGTAAACATACTAGAAATAAATTATCTTTTACTTTAAAAAAAAACATCCTAAGTTGATTGCTGAATTTCCTGGACGTATCCATCCTCCCCGCAAACAAAATGGTACGAGGCTGCAAGAGTTAAGCCGAATACACCCAAAAATATTTTTTTCGAATGGGATATCTTGCTGTTGGCCTCTGAGGCCGTTGCAGCTTAACCGAACTTTTGTCGAGCGCAGCCTTGTAAGTTATGAAAACAACTTTTTTTTTTTTTTTTTTTTCGAATGGACTAATCTCGCTGTTGGCCTCTGAGGCCGTGACAGCTTAACCGAAACGATGAAAACAACTAGCGCAAGGGCACCACTTAAGTACGAACCTCGGCTTGGGCCGTTGCCAGTATGGGGATAGTAGAAAAATCTGTTTGTACCTAGTGCAGGCGGCAACTGAAGGGAGTTCAGCCTGAGTCGGTGTATCTTTGAAGTATTTGCTGTCTAATGTAGATGACTCAGAAATCTCCTACGCGTCAGCGAATGTGATTTCGTCATGCGAATCTTCGAGAACGTCGACCGCCCCCCGTCGACGGAGGGCCGAAAGTAAGAAGTGCGTTTCTCATATGAATATATGAGAAGTCATATATACCCTTCGTCTCACAAACGCTGGAGACGGTGGGGGCAACACGTCATGTCTCTGCCCCGGTTCGGAAATATCGTAAGGATAATAAAGCAGTTTTTGTGTAGTTTTAACAAATAGTTTTTGAAATGTTTTCCTTCATCATTACTCGTACAGTTGCCTGAAAAACCAAAACTCAATTCTAATATTTACATAGTATAAAATGAAGCTGCTTCCGCTTAGATCTTTTAAACTACTCAAGGGATTTTAATGCAGTTTTCAACAATAGATAAAGTGATTCAAGAGGAAGGTTTATATGTTTAATACATACATAACTCTGTTTGTTTGTTAGTTTGTTTGTTTGTTACCTTTACACGACTAAACGACTGAACGGAACGTAATGAAATTTTGCAAGGAGATAGATTATATCCTGGGAAAGGACATAGGCTACTTTTTAGCCAACTGCGCAAAATGAGGGTAATGTTTTATTGAAAAACCACCCGTGCGAAGCCGCGGGCGGGTCAGCTAGTATAAAACAGCAACTAACTATAGTCAAACAGCTGGACATGGCAACACTTTAAGGTTCCTAAATGAACAACGGAAACCTAGATACCTTTTTACAGATGAACATGGCAACACTGTAAGGGTCCTTAAAAAAACCACTTTTTTTGAAATGAGTTTACATGCATAAGATTTTAACTTTTGAAACTATCATGGTTATTAACACTATTTGTACTAAAAACAGGTTATTCTGTATGTCGAACTCGAGTTGGAACCGGTGGTAGTAATCGTTTTAGTGAATTCCTTCCTAGAGACCGAGAAAGAGGGTAGATCGTTATATCTGCCAGTAACTATCCACTCGCAAAAACTTCAGTTTACCCGTAATCATGGCGCATGCAACTGCGTCGAAATATCGGGATACCCAAAAACTCACAAATCATGGTAAATATCCCGTTTTTAGTACAAATAGTAGTAGATTTTATGGAATGTCGTAATGTATGGTTCTGAGTGTTGGACCACGAAAGAGACGGATGAAAGAAGAATGCACGCGGCGGAAATGCGAATGTTGAGATGGATGTGTGGGGTAACGAGAATGGATAAGATAAGGAATGAATATATTACAGAAAGTTCAGTCGCGCCAGTGATAGAAAAATTGAGGAGGCTATTGCTATGGGCATGTCATGCGTAGGGAAGAAAGTCATGTGAATAAAAGAGTATTAGATATAAGTGTTGATGGATATAGAAGTAGAGGAAGGCCGAAGATGAGTTGGATGGACTGTGTGAAGAATGATATGGATAGGAAGAAAGTAACAACAGAGATGACGGCTGATAGAGAGGTACATAAAAGGAGGAAGAATACATGTTGTGCTGACCCCGCGTAATGTGAGAAAAGGGCAGGAAGAAGAGAGTAGTAGATTTAGTTTCAATGTCGACTTCACTGTAACTGATGCAAATAAGGTAGAAATAGTATAAATAATTATTGAATCAATAGGAAATTAACTTCGGTCTCAAGGAGCCACAATTTATCATTGACTAGCTGAAGCCCTGATTTCAGGACTCTTGAATACTTCTTTCTATATTCTTAGTATTCTTCTATCTAGTAGTATAATTCTATCAGTCTAAAAAGGTCACTAACGGCTACAACACAGGTCTTTGTATCTAGCTCAGATGTCAGAGACTTCATGGACGTCGTAACAAAGTGTTTTTGAGTCAATAAAAATATTTTTAATTTTTTTATTTATTTTTATCAGTGAAAGAATTCAGTATCGGTTCAGTAGTTTCTGAGAATACAAACAGACAATAAACTTTAATTATTTTCAATATGAGTTTAGATAAAGATAATCAAAAGAAGTGGGTGTTAATACAAATACAAATATCTTTATTTTTTTTTAATTTTACTTGAAATATGCCAGATTGAGGGTTATATTAAAAATGTTCCACTACAATCTTCTAATACTGGTATTCAAAATAACACAAATTTAAAAACTAACATTATGTAGTAGATTTCTTTGTGAAAGGGCTCTCCCTGGGAAGTGCTTCCACCATACGTATTTCTGCCGCAAAGCAGCGTCGCTGTGTTTCAGTTTGAAGGGCTGCTAGTGAAATTACAGGCACACGAGGGTTTACCTATATGCCTCAAGTTGATGAATGCATCGTGCATCGTAGGGGATGTTTCTAAGGTGCGTGACCTACGAGGCAATTTTTTGTTATAGCCGATGGTTACCACTTAACATCAGGTGGGCCATAAGCTTGTTTCATCTCCAAGGCATGCCAAAACGTCATTTTGTATAATAAGTGATTCAGAATAATAGTGATTGTCATCTTATAGTTAAGTGTTTTTTGTACCAAAAGTGAAGTGAATCCGAGGCGCTGGCGTACGTGGACTTAGCCAGCGTGATAGAGGTCCAGGTAAGATAAAAATAAGTATCACACTAATATTATAATTGGAACTATGTTTGTTTATTTATTTGTTTGTTTGTTACTCAATCACGTCGTAACGACTGAACCGATTTCTATGAAATTTGGTATATACGGAGATTAAAACATGGATTACCACATAGGCCACCTTTTATCCCATAAATTGGGATAAAAATGGGGTGTCAAGTCAAGTTGCAACAGCGAGTTTAACTTTATTTCTAGGTACCTACACATTTAGTAGTGTAACGCGTACGAAGTCGCGGGCAACAGCTAGTAAATAATGAATTTAAAAAATCTCTTAAAAGCCTGGTAAAGTAAAAATAACCATTTTACATCTGAGATCCCTTCACCAAGAAGAAAAAGTTCTGATACTAAATCTGGCTTGTGCAACGATCCCTAAACGTATGTAGCGACTTAACATGTTTAAATTTAACGTATTTGTATAAATCGTATTTAGCCAGTAAATAGGCTTCGTTGCGCAAAGGCCAATAGAAAAAAACTAAAAAGAGAGCAAAACTAATCTCTCCGGCGGGGAATCGAACCCCGGTCTCCCGCGTGACAGGCGGGGATACTTACCACTATACTACCGAAGACTAGTATAAAACCTTTTAAATATTCAAAATGACCAAACAATGATCTGCTAGTCTACCATAGCAATTTAATAGATGTTTTAAATAATAATATACATGAATTAAAAACATTTAAAATCGAAAAGAAAGAGTGATTTGCACTGAATATTTATGTATATAGTTATATTTATACTTGTTTTCTGCTTAAAACTAATTAGTATTGTTACAAATATGTGTACACACATTTTGGAACACTTCCTATTATTTATTTTTTCATAATATATTTATTTCATACTAGCTTCCGCCAGCGGTTTCGCACGCTGGGTTTGTCAACAAAAAGTAGCCTATGTGTTAATCCAGATTATAATCTACGTAATACAAAATTTCATCGAAATCGGTTCAGCCGTTACGACATCCACACCAACTTTCGCGTTTATTTCGGTGGGATATGCTGGATGTGTTCTGTTTTGTGAGCAATTATGTAATAAATAAAACAAAAATGAACAACCACCAACAGTTAAAAAGTAATAAAAAGAAAGACCAAAAAGAGTCTCTCCGGCGGGGAATCGAACCCCGGTCTCCCGCGTGACAGGCGGGGATACTTACCACTATACTACCGAAGACTTGAACGATATGTCGAAAATACTTATAATTTGTAGGGTGACGTGCGCAAGGATGCCTAAACGTATTTAGTAATTAAATATGATTAAAGAGTCGTCAAATTTAAACATGTTTAGTCGCTAAATACGTTTAGGGATCGTTGTGCAAGCCGGGCTACATTTGAATTTGTAAACATGAACATGACGTAACTGCCTTATCATAAGAACTCGATATCAATAAAAATTTATAGTATTATATTTAAAAATTATTAATAACATATGTTAATACAACATACATGTTTATACAACTTGCAAGCGATATTACGAGATATAAAATAATAACATGCGGGGGGGCTACCAATTTACTTTATATCTACATTTTAATTACAAACAGCTGTTGCCCGCGACTTCGTACGCGCGTACTACTAGATACCAGACTAGACTACTAAACTTGACTTGACACCCCATTTTAATCCCACGGGACTTATGGGATAAAAAATAGCCTATGTGTTAATCCAGGTTCTAATTACTAATTAATAAGCTGAGAATAAAGCAGCATTATCTTAACGCCTAGCGGTCTTATCATTTGAGTTACCTATAGAATAAATAAATAAATATTACTGGGCATTTCACATAGCGCTATCTAACCCCAAACTAAGCAGAGCTTGTACTATGGGAACCAGATAACTGATAGAATACTTATATACATTTTTTTTTGTAAAAACATACTTATATTAAATAGAAAAACAATCAGACCCGAAACAAATATCTGTAGAACATGCAAACATTTGTTCCGCGGCGGGAATCGAACCCGCTACCTCCTGCGTCTCAGCCGGCTATTCGCCCACTGCGCCACGGAGGTCGTCTATTCATTAATTTATAATATTTATTATAATTATCTCCGTTCTAGACGATTTGTAAGCGTACTGGTTTATTAGTTGGGTATATATTAATCTATCTTTAGGTATTTATTTATTGATCGAGCGAAGCGAGATCTCCAAATCAACTTGGGCAAATCGGCGTTGTATGTATGTATCTATGTATGTATGTTGGTTTGTTCGAGGATAACTTTCGAAACGTTTATCCGATCATCGTGAAATTTGGTATATAGGTAGGTAATGATGGCACAATTTTGGTGTGACTCAATGAACTAAAAATTTTGGGCGGTAGTTGAGATATTGGGGTTCAAGACGGGGAAGAAACTGAAAATGAGACTATTCAAGTGAGACGTCAAATGAAAGGTCTTTATTAGTACATTTCGACCCCGTTTTTATTTTTAGCAAAAATGTTCTAGTTTTTGAGTTATTAGCCATAATATAAACTAAACTTTGACAAAATTCACAGGGTACACCAGTGAACCCACAGTGCTGTAATTTGGTATGCGTGTAGCTTAAGTATCACAAATATAGGCAAAAGTCTGAAATCTAGAATAACTGCAATTTGTACCCCAAAAAAAGTAACCAATTAACATGAACTCCCGTAACCTGTTATTTTAATGAAATTGTAGGTCAAGTTGGTTGGTTATTTATTTCGTGGCACTATTTTGATAGTCAAAGATTACGAATAATATTTTTTTTGTTTTTATGGTAGACTCGCGAGATCTCAGTTCGGGGCGAACCACTAGTGTATTAGGATTATTATAAGTACAGTTTTTTTATTTATCTTCATTTGTAATATATACTCTATGCGCCGCTGTCAATTACTTTCCATCCAAAGGTTGACTGAAAGAAATAGCTTTCAGTGATAAGACCACCCATTGTACTATATTTAGCATTAATTAGTTTTAGTATTCCTGGTATACAATATAGCATTATTAAATATACCTAACCTAATAATATTAAAAAAGTAATAACGAAAGGGTTTGGATTTTATTTTTATTTCATAGGTTTGACCAGTTAATTATATTAGATAAGTTACATAAATCTACCATTTTAGTTTTTATAGTTATTTTAATAAACATCAATAAGTATAATTCCATTTAACTATTCTAAAACAAAACACAAAATATATATATAGTATTTAGATAAAAAGCCCATTAATTAGGGCAAATGTTACAACATTGAGAAACTGCTCTTGATACGTTCTAGCGAATCCGATTTCTTTATTAATTAATTCTAACCAATTACCAACTTCCTCTGAAGTTATAAAACGTTTAACATAATTTCAAAAAGCATAAAAATTACGAATAAAACTATAAATTAGTCTGTAAATCTATTTTTGAACTACACCAATTTTAGTGACGGGCCTGTTATAATCGATGTTTTGATTTATCGATATTATCCATATCAAAATGGTGGTTGTTATAAGACTGCTTCTCCGTCACTCTGTCTGTGTGTCGGTTCGTGGAAACGTAGATAGATAGATAGAAAACGCTTTATTGTTAATCACACTTAAATTATTATAAAACAAATAACAATACACGCAGAAATACAAGTGGCGGTCTTATCGCTAAAAGCGATCTCTTCCAGACAACCTTTGGATGGATTTAGTAGACCGTAGCTTCCAAACCTAAGCTTTGTTTTGTATAATTTTTTTTTTTTATGATGGGAAAATGCTTTACGCATGTCCTCCAACCCGGGGAGACCTGAAGGGGTCTGTCGGACTCTCCGTTGGCTGTCAACCAGCGGCATACCGACTAAAAACCCACCGATATTCCTTCATTCACCTCAGTGCCAGTGCATCATCAAACCGCCCATCGGATGAGCGGGTCGATGCTGCACTAGCACCTGACAAGGTCACGGGGTCCCGGTTGGATTCAACCGCGGCCCTGTCGGTTAATGCCCACCTTAAGCGGACCCCTCTGCCCTCCTCCTGGGAAGGAGAGGAATGTCCTGGAATATGGAAGACATTCCTCAGCGTAGGAGGCCTGTGCAATGCTGGGTCGGAGCTCCCCGCACCCGAACCCTGCTGGCCCCCATCGAGCTGAAGAAGGCGAAGAACCTGTCTTCGCCTCCTTCCGGTCCTTCGTCTGCGGAGCGGCTCAGCGAGAGGATCATCCTCTCTGATACGCTCCGCAGCCTCCTATATAAATAGAAATTGGTACACCTAATTCAATCAGAGATAGGTTTTTATTTGAATAGTCCGACAAGGACGACCGTAAAGCATCCTTCATTTATGGTATATTACAACAGAGATGCTTATATCGATCCCTAAATGTATTTAACGAGAAAACATGTTTAAATTTGACATATTTGTATGTTTTGACAACTTCTTAAATCTTATTTAGCCACTTAATACGTTTAAGTATTGTTGCTCAAGTCCCTCTAACTGTTCTTTAAGGTCCTATGGTTTGAAATAAATAAATATAATTATAGTGTTTTACGACAAGTATGTTTTATAAAGTACCTGTTACAAAAAAGTAGCACTCCGGGAGTGCCGACAGAAGTGAAAACTTGAACAATTACGAGATACTTATATACAGAGGTGTCGGTAACGGTAGCGGTAACAGTGTCGCGAGTTCAATAGTTTTATCCCATCTCAAAAAATGCCCAACGCGCCTAAAGAAGTTTTCACTTCAAAAATTTGGATGTTGCAAAATGATCATGATGGATGTCGCATAAACATCAAAATTTCCTAAGAAACTTGTCTTATGCCTCTCCACAAAATAGAAAAAAATCAAATTATATACAGAAGTGTCGGTAACAGTGTCGCGAGTTCAATGGTTTTTTCCCATCTCAAAAATGCCCAACGCGCCTAAATAACTTTTCACTTCAAAAAATCATTCGATTAATATACTTAAAGACGCTGAATAGTCTGTCTGCATATAAATGAATTCTTCAATAGAAAACTAAACTTATTTAGATTGACGTATAATCTGCTACCTCTTTCTATTACACAAAAAACGGCAGCTGCAATGAAGTCCATTGCATATGCAAATTAGACGCACCATCTATCAACTGCATGCTATAGAGATATACTAAAAAACCAGGCTATGGACAGCGCGCATGCAAGTATGAACCATAGTAAATTCAGAGCGAGTTGCCTTCTCTAGTGTCAAGAGTTTTAGGCAGCCCTTAGGCCTCCAATTTACTAGTGATTTGTTTAGCCAATATTGCTATCTTAACGTGCACTACAAACAAAGCTGTTGCGTTGAAGACGGTAACCGGACGTTGAACCGGAAGTTGAAAACGCCACCCATTCGAGTATTTTTAAACTAAGAACACTGGCATGATAGAAATCGTACAGGCAGTCAATAACTCAAAAAAATTGCATCCCGCTCGACGAGCATGTATAAAACTATTTCTAAACCCGACAAAAACACTTGAAAACAAATAAATAAATAATGCTGGACATTTCACACAGCGCTATCTAGCCCCAAACTGAGTCAAGCTTGTATTATGGGAACCAGATAACAGATACAATACTTAAATACTTTTTTTTAAACATACTTTTTACATACTTATAATATATAGAAAAACACCCAGACCCGGAAATAGGTATCCTACTAGTAAAAAACCTACGAGCCTTACAGTAGTCGCTTAAGATATGTAACTTCTGACCACAGCGCGTGCTCATTGGTCAAATCAAATAACGCGCGCTTCTCCGAGTTCCTGTTACACATTTCCGTCCCTTTTACCAAAATCACTCCTACAAACTGAGAGGAAGGATGTTACACATCAAAAAGGCTTGTAAATAGATATTCGTTAAACGAGAACTTGCTTACGTACAATAGTGATAGGCGATAACTCTCTGTGTCTAATATGCATTCCACTACTGATTGATTGTTTTGATTTGTAACAGTAAACCGATTCTATCGACAATTTCCGGTTACATTTTAGGCACACTTAGGTAGGTAGGTAACTTGATAATTTCGTTTAGAATTTAGATTATCTTATTCAGCTTCGAATTATCCTATGGAATTATACCTAATTGATTCTATTTTACGGATTAAAAAAATGTCTTATAAATACTGATCCAACTGACGATGATAAAAAAAAGGTTCTCAATTTGTCGCATCACAGGTATCTTACTCATTACAATTTTCAGCCACGAATATTAAAAAAATATATATATAAATATATTGACTCTAATTTACTTAGTAACTTTTACGATGACAATGACTCAGAATAAAATAATATCGATAGTCGATGCTTTAACGAAATCGAATGTTTACGTGCTCGTTGGACGCACTATTAAGAAATTGAAAATTAGGTTTGATTGACTTGCTTGCAAAAATGGATGCCAATTTGTTGAATGAAAGGATGTTTATATGATTTTAGAATTTAGATGTTTGGTAGCGTGTGTTGATTTGATTTGATAGGTATGTATAAAATAGTTTATTTTAACCGTTATCGGAATTTCATTTCTTATTCGTCGAAGTTGTTTCGTAATTTTGAACGAATACATTTTGTACACAGTTCATAACTTATGCGAATACTATCGTGTTCCGGTATTGTTGTACCATGTTTTTGTTCCAAAATTAAGATATTTTGATTTTGAAAAAAAAGCCTCGTAAACATTGATAAGATAGATAGATAGATAATTCTTTATTGTTACACCAAATTACAATAACTTAACCTAGAAAACTTGAACTAATACATGGTGGTACCATGTATTAGCCTTATCGCGCAAAGCGATCTCTTCCAGGCAACAATAAATACCTATTTATGTAGGATAAAAATCAATAAATACATAATCCAAAAAAAATCCTACATATACTTACATTAATAAATATGAAATACATACATATTTAAATTCTCTTTAACAATATATATGGAAAGGAAATACAATGTTTAATGTAAAGAAGCTGCTAAATACAGTTTTTAGACCTCACTTTTAAAAATAACTAAAGATTTAGCATGTCTGATGGAAACGGGCAAGTCATTCCGTAATCGTAAGATATGATCACTATCGGCTCGAACCATTCACTAAACAATAATATCTCTTTGTATGGAAATGGAATTTTTAAGTCACATAAAAATATCTATCAATTCATCACGTTAGTACCAGCTACCCAATCCCAATGACCCAAGCTGACCCTAAGTAAACAATACTTTCTCCTAGCAAACCAATCTTCACCTATAGTTAGGACCATGCCATCTACTAGGTATGTACTTAGTAAGATGGTGTGTATGGTTAGCAACTTAGATTGTCAAAATATTTAGTTTTATCCCATATCCAACATAGATTCTAAGTTATGGCGGAAATGCGAATGTTGAGATGATGTGTACGAAAATGGATAATATAAGGAATGAGTATATTAGAGGAAGTTTAAAAGTAGCGCCAGTGATAGAAAAATTGATGAGTACATGTTGTGCCGACCCCGCGTAATGTGGGAAAAGAGCAGGAAGAAGGAGAATTTCTAAGTTTTCTCAATCAAGTCAATCCAGTCCATCCAACGGTTGCCTGGAAGAGATCGCCTTAAGCGATAAGGCCGTCCATTGTACCACCGCGAATTAGCCTTTAAGTATTCTAAGTTAAGTTATTGTCATCATCATCATCGTCCACAGTCTGACTTCACCCATTATTGGGTATAGGCCTCCCCAAGTTTGTGCCATCCACCACGATCCTGCGCTAGTCTCACCCACTGACGGCCCGCGACCTTTACGATGTCGTCCACCCATCTCGCTACTGTACGTCCTACCCTAAGTTATTGTATTTTGGAGTAACAATAAAGGATTATCTATCTATATAAAAGCAGTAGAGTTTCTCGTGAAAGGGCCCGCCCCAGGAAGAACTACCACCATACCTATTTCTACCGCCAAACATTGCTATGTTTCGGTGAAATTACAGGCACCTGAGGCTTTACACCTGTATGCCTCAAGTTGAATAACTGTAACATAGACATCATCATCATATCGTCGCTGTCAGTTCAAAAGGTTGTATGATAAAACAGTAGGTTTTCAGGAGACACATAACTATATATTTTTAAATTTGGATTTATAAACCCTCCTCCTCCTCATGCTCGTCTCATGTTCTTCCCCGCTATACATCGCAACTTAGTCACAGTATTTGATCTTTACTTCCCGAGCGCAATCTTTACCCACATAACACTTTTTGTTTTTATCTCAAACTCTCAAAGTTTAATTTATTTTTTAAGTATATGAAGCTATGTATGTGTATGACGACCTCCGTGGTGCAGTGGGCGAATAGCCGGCTGAGATGCAGGAGGTAGCGGGTTCGATCCCCGTCGCGGAACAAATGTTTGCATGATCTACAGATATTTGTTCCGGGTCTGGTTGTTTCTCTATATATTATACGTATGTATTTACAAAAAAAATGTATATAAGTATTCTATCAGTTATGTGGTTCCCATAGTACAAGCTCTGCTTAGTTTGGGGCTAGATAGCGTTGTGTGAAATGTCCAGCAATATTTATTTATTTATTTATTTTATATGTATCTGTGTATGTGTATGTATCTGTTTACTTACCTATTCATTTTTCTGCGTTCGTGAGGCTACCCATGGATCCCATCTGAAAACCAGCGCCGCTTACTATCCTCGGATGGTTTGCAGCAATACGCTGAGACGAGGCCGGTTTGACCCACACAGCATGGAAAACCATATTATTTGTAATTACCTACCTATATTATATGTACTTAATTTTTATCTTGAGTATTTTCTGTTTCTTTATATAATTTTTCGTCGTTGATAAAATCTGTATGTAACTAGGTATTTTTGTTCTGTATTTGTTCTGTTTTGAATAGTCTGTCGTGTGTGTGTGTCAAATAAATGTATTTTCTTTCTTTCTATAGACTAACAATATTCAGGGACAAGCTTTAAATTAAACAAATCTATGGATTTGTAAGGTGCCTGGTAACAAATTTCGTTTGAAACATGATTTTCGGAACTATACGTTGTTTTGGAAAAAAAAGGAATTTTGACATACGTCCTTTTGAACTGACAGCGGCGATATCATGGACATCCATTACTGACATTGGCTTTCCCCATACATTATCAGAGAGACGGATCTTGTGTGGTACCCGCTCCCCCTACTCTGCGCTTTCCAGTGCATGATATCGAGAATCATTCTGCCTGGCCTAACATCGTAGGAAAGTTATATAAAATCAAGTAGGTAATATAGTAATCGATTATAACACTTGCCAAAACCCGTCTCAATTGATCTAGTTAATACCAGTATCGGATACATTTGAAATGTTGGTATTAAGAAATTGTGCCATTGACATAGTAAGAAAACTAAGAAATAACAAATGAGTAATTTATCTTAATAATGTATGAGGTAGAAACTAACCACATTTAAATAAATAATTGATCGAGCGAAGCGAGATCTCCAAATCAACTTGGGCAAATCGGCGTTGTATGTATGTATGTTTGTTTGTACTTTTGAAGCGTTGATCCGATCATCGTGAAATTTAATACATAGGTAAGGTAGTGATGGCACAATTTTGATGTGACTAAATGAGCTAAGTAGGCTAAAGTAGGTTCAAATGATGACCTCCGTGGCGCAGTGATCGAATAGCCGTCAGACATGCAGCTGGTTGCGGGTTCGATTCCCACGTGGAACAAATGTTTGCATGATCACAGATATTTATTTCGGGTCTGTTTGTATCTCTGTAGGTATATTATTGATCGAACGAAGCGAGATCTCTAAATCAACTTGGACAAATAAGCGTTGTATGTATGTATGTTTGTTTGTCCGAGGATAACTTTCGAAGCGTTCCGATCGTCGTGAAATTGTATACATACAGGTAGGTAGAGATGGCACAATTTTGGTGTGACTTAACAAGTTAAAAATGTGTTGGGATTGTTGAGATATTGGGGTTCAAGAGGGGTAAAAAAATTAAAAATGAGACAATTAGGTCAAATGGGACGTCAAATGAAAGATCTTTGTTAGTAATTTCGACCCCGTTTTTATTTTTATCAAAATCTTTGTAGTTTCTGAGTTATAAGCCATAATAAAAACAAAACTTTGACAAAATCACAGGGTACACCAGTGACCCTACAGTGCTGTAATTTGATATGCGTGTAGCTTAAGTGTCACAAATATAGGCTGAAATCCAGAAAAACTGGAATCTGTACCCGAAAAAGATAACCAATTCACATGAACTCCCGTTACCTGTAATTTGAATGAAACTGTAGGGCAAGTTATTTGGTTATTTGTTATGTGGCGTATATTTTGTTTTTATGGGAGACTCGCGAGATCTTAGTTCGGGGCGAACCACTAGTAATAAATAAATATTGCTGGACATTACACACAGCGCTATCTAGCCCAAACTAAGCAGAGCTTGTATTACTATGGGAACCAGATAACTGATAGAATACGTATATACTTTTTTTTGTAAATAAGTACACACTTTTAAATAGACAAATATCAAATTTATCATAGACAGACAAATCCCAAATTTTAGGCGCTAATTTTCTATTCAGTCTCTATCAGTAATGTCATTGACTTTGACAGACTTACGTCATGAGGTCCAAGTTTTTATTCACGAAACAATGGCTGGGATACGACCACTGTATTCTACCAACCGCATTGAAAACTCTTTTTTTAATTCTCAGAGTCGACATAAATAATTGTAAATAACAATTTATGATTTAAATAAATGACGGTCAGTCGGTCGGAGCAGTTGATCTGCAATTCATTGCAAACTCATCATTACAACCCATTTCAAACCATTTGTAGAAATGATTATGATTTAAATTATTTAGCTAATGATTCTCTGTGATTCTCGTATGATTCTCAGTCATTATTATTTTGAAAGGGTATTTACTTCATAACATAACACATTCTTAGCCACAGTCAGACAAAACAGTTGGCTTATTGTGGTTAAAGATCAGATTCTTAAAGAACAGGGTTCACTTACAGAGAACATCTAATTATGTAGGTACATTATTTCTTGTACTGGATTATGTCCAGTGATATAACAGTAACATTGCTTAACTTAACTTATTCAGAACGGTCGATGGTTACACCGGCTAATAGTTTATTTTGCTACATTTTCTATAGTCTCGCTAGGCGTCATTCATACTAAACTAACTTAAATTATTTGCTAATTTAAATTTATCCCACTAAACAAGGTCCTGATGGGTCTTGGCATCCCCCGTGTCAAAAAGGGCAATTTAAAATAGGTAAATTATTTGAGCGTTTCATTTGTGAAGTGAAAACTTCTTTAGCATCATTGTGATTTGAAAGTCGATGAAACGAAAAAGCGACAGTAAAAAGAGAGACACATAAATGCATAAGATTTAACGTGGGAGAAAATGAGATAGGAAGCATTATACAGTGTTTCTTATGTTCGTGGTTCTCTTTGTGCTTTGCTTCGTACTCCCTCCACTCGTGTTAATAATTATCTAACTTTGCATCACTCTGATCATTACTAAAACCTACAATTATCATCATCCCGAAATTTTACATTCGTCTCATTACCTTGAAACCAAAATTTTTGAAGGTTTCATTTCTACCACGTGTGAATTGCACACATGCTTTTATTTGCGTGTGTAGAGCTGTCCAGCTGACTTTTTTCTTACCTGTGCCACATCATATCACCTCTCAGTTATTATAACAAAGCGCGTCAAAAGATCATAACTCATAGATCGCGTGCCATAATGTGTTGATAATGATCATCGGAATCATTGTTTTATAATTAAAGGATTTGCTCTGTTTTGACGGTGTTGATGAAACTAATGACCTTTATACGAGACTGTTGGTATGGACATTGTACCTACTTCATCATCATAGCAGTCATAGTACGTCCACTGCTGAACTTAGGTCTCCCTATAGATTTCCAGAGCGACCTATCTTGTGTGACCTGCACCCAACCACGCCCAGCAACCTTTATCAGAACGTCTTTCCATCTAGTGGGGCCAGCCTATAGATACAGCGCTTTCCAGTGCGTCTGGAATGTGCCCGTGAACTATACGATCTGATCCCGCCATCTCCGTTCTATCAAAGGACAAGCAGGCACACGGCTCAGTATCATCCGTACCTACCGTTTTGGTTCCGCGTTCTTGATGCGTACAGCTAAGTTATGGAACATTTTACCGTCGTCTGTTTTTCCTAAAGAATATAATCTGAGCCTCTTTAAGGTAAGAGTGAATAGGTTTCTTCTAGATATTCGTGCTTCATCTTAGATGACATCATCGCTTACCATCAAGTGAGATTGTGGTCAATCAAAGATCTATCCAGTCAAAAAACAAAGTCTCTAGAACCTTTCTGCCCCAACGGCCGTCAGTTCTTCGGATTAAGGTAGAACTAAGAAAATGGTATTTTTTGTCTCAGCAAGTTCAAGTTCTCGGAATGATTCAGATACCAATGAAATGTTTTGGTTTCAATTCATCTGAAATGGAGACTTGACCTCGTTTATGAATGATATAGCACTGGACCGCGACAAATAGAACGAATAGAGAAGGGAGGTCTTTGCCTGCCACTAGGATGATGCAGAAAGAAACTATAAAGATGCTAGAAACCATGTTAATAAGTGAAAATGTTTTTTTTTATTATTGTGTGCAAAACCTTGCGTTTATATTCGAGAAAACGGGACGATTAGCAAATCGATGCATAAGGGGGCGTCCATTAACTACGTGAGGCGTATTTGATGATTTTTTACCCCCTCCTCTCTCTCCCCCTCCCCCTTGGAGATATGTCGCTAGATTTGGTTCGACCCCCCTCCCCCACTCCCCTTATCTCACGTGACATAGGGTAAATGCATTGGACTTATTAAATAAAATATTGAGATTGGGTGAGATTCGGTACTACCCCCTCCTCCTCCCCCCCCCCCTCCCTGAACACCTCACGTAATTAATTAATAAACGTATTTTTGTAACTTATCTCGTGCCACTCCTGTGCAAAAGTCTCCCTCAAGTCCTCAGAAGTTTCTCCCTCAGGTTCTCTAAATGTTTTTAAATAAATTTAGGTACGTACATATTTTATATTATTATTTTTATTATTATTAGCCCACTGTGTCCCACTGCTGGGCAAAGGCCTTCCCTCCATTCTTTCTAGACACTTCTTTCAGGCGCTAAGATGGTCCAGTCCGCTCAGAAATTCGTGAGCTATTTTATATACATATTTTACATATTTTTTATGCTTACTTATTTTCGTTAACACCTCAAAATATTCTAGAATGGTTCTTCACTTTTCTATACAAAATATTCCGTACAATTTTATTTATATTTGTAATTTGTTGGTCCAACTGATGGTTAATTTGTTAAATTACAATAGTATTCACCGGTGCAAATGGCCCGTCGATTTGATAATTAGTCGATCGTAATTATTATAAGTAATTGGATGATGAATAGCTTTCATATAAAGCCTGATAAATCGTAGTTAACGAAGCAATTTGATTGTTAGATGGATTGTTTGAAAGTAATATCTACATACTAGTACACCTACCTACCTTTAGGTATGTGGGTAATGTTGTTTTTGAATGGAAAACTTCTTTAGGCGCGTTGGGCATTTTTTGAGATGGGAAAATACCATTGAACTCGCGACACTGTTACCGTTACCGTTACCGACACCTCTGTATTATGAAGTGCAAACTTCTTTAGGCGCGTTGGGCATTTTTTGAGATGGGAAAATACCATTGAACTCGCGACACTGTTACCGTTACCGTTACCGACACCTCTGTATTATGAAGTGCAAACTTCTTTAGGCGCGTTGGGCATTTTTTGAGATGGGAAAATACCATTGAACTCGCGACACTGTTACCGTTACCGTTACCGACACCTCTGTATTATGAAGTGCAAACTTCTTTAGGCGCGTTGGGCATTTTTTGAGATGGGAAATAACCATTGAACTCGCGACACTGTTACCGTTACCGACACCTTTATATATGAAGTAAAAACTTCTTTAGACGCGTTGGGCATTTTTTAAGATGGGAAATAGCCATTGAACTCGCGACACTGTTACCGTTATCGTTACCGACACCTCTGTATATGAAGTGAAAACTTCTTTAGGCACGTTGTGCATTTTTTGAGATGGGGAAAAAACCATTGAACTCTAGACACTGTTACCGTTACAGACACCTCTGTATATAAGTATCTCGTAATTGTTCAAGTTTTCTCTACTGTCGGCACTCCCGGCTATTTTTTTTTATTTTCAAAAAGTATAACCTATGTCTCAATCCACCTCACAATATAATATAAAACCAAATTTCATCGAAATTGGTTCAGCTGTTGAGTTATGAAAAAGTAACAAACAGACAAACAGAGATACTCTCAGTGTCACTTCACTACGTGTGTTTATATTACTAAGAGGCGCTATCCTAAACAAATAACCAGTAAACAGTTTCACTAAAATATAAAGTTTACTCATTAAAATCACAAGGATCACTTTGTAACGTCAATTTTACTGCCTGTTCATTCGCGACCAAGCCAGGAAAGAAAGACAAGAAACAAGGCTGGTTGTTTTTTTATCCTTTTAATTCTATTCACATAACAATAAAGAAAATAAATTAAATCTAAATTGTAACATGTTTGATCGAGTTGGAGCCATTTCAACACCAAGCTTCTCTATCATCTAAATAATCCGATATTTTACAGTAGGCTTTTTTACAAAGATTTTGTTTAATTAAGTTTTTAAATTTGTTAGTTGTCAATTTTTGTACATCACTTGGGAGTTTGTTATAAAAACGTACACCTTGCCTTTTAAACTATTTACCAACTTTATGGAGTCTACAAGTGGCAACAGCGAGATTATCTGTTTTCTAGTATTAAAATTATGATTATCGCTATTTTTCTTGAACAAATTAATATTTTTGTGAAGATACATCAAATTTTCATTGATGTATGACTAAACTCCAAAGACTTCTTAATCCTCAAAACCTAGTCATTCTTATGAAATTTCCTTGTTCTGATGAAAACTTCATTATTTAAGTTCTTGTTTCTTTGTTGACAGGAGCGCCTGGGCGGCGGCGGGCTGGGCCTGGGCGGCGGCGGCTTCCGCGGAGGTGGGCAGCCCTCGCTGGCCGACTTCCAGCCGCCCTACTTCCCACCGCCCTTCGCGCCAGCACCACATCCTGCCAGTCCACATCATCAGCAACAGGTAACAAGTTACCATACCATACCTATTGCTGCTGCCAAGCAGCATTGCTGTGTTCCGGTTTGAAGGCTATAGTTGCCGGTATAATTACAGGCACATAAGGCTTTACACCTGTATGCCTCGAGTTGATGGACGCAAGGCAGTACATAGTAGGGCACATTTCTAAGGTGACTTACCTACGAGACAATTCTTTGTTATAGGCGATGGTTGTTAGATACAAAGGATGCTGTTATCAGCGTCCGCTTACCCACATAAAAGAAAAAAGTCGAAAACAAAATTAATTTATTCATTAAAATCACAAGGATAACTTTGAAACGAATTTTACTCCCTGTTCTGCAACCAAGCCAGAAAAGAAAGGCAAGAAACAAGGCTGGTTATTCTTTTAAATGATCCTTTCACAATAGGTACATAACAATAAAGCACAATTCGTAGTATCCCTTCTAACCTAATTCTCATCTACAGAGCCATGGCATGGAATACGGCGGCGGAGGGGGTGGGACAGAATACGCCCAGCACTACGCTCCGCAGCAGCTCCTACCGCGGCATCACTCACACCACGAACCCCACGCACACTTACGTCACCATCGCGACCACCACGATGCTATCCACGCGCACCATGTGAGTACAACATTTAAAGCCAGGGAGTGCCGTAGCATCACTCAACCACGAGACACACGCACACTTAGGTCATGACGTCGCTATCCACGCGCACCACGTGAGGGCACAGAGTGCAGCCCCAAGTTCCACAACAGCTGTGGCACTCATACCACGATCCAAGCAGGTACATCTACCATGACGTTATCCTCCCGCATCACGTGATTACACACACGAACACACCTTCTCGTATAGCACTATGTTCCATAGCAGCTTTGGCACTCACACCATGAGCCGCAAGCACAATTGCGTCATCACCGAAACAGAGAAGGTACTTGCCTAGTACCTATGCTCTTTAACAACCAGCCTCACGCACACAAACGTAATCTCTTTGGGGGGAAAAAGTCGCGGGTATAGCTTTTCCGTTATCAATTTTGATACTCAGTAGTCAGTAAATAAAGTTCGCAGCAGTGTCTGCCTGCACTATTCTGCATCATAAGAAACCGGTGATCAACATTTGACAAGAAGGTTACTATCAGGAAATTTCAAAATGGAAAATATGAACGATGGAGCAACTGGGACGTGAAATTTTAAGCTAATAAAAGTACGTCTATCAACTAGTTTACTTACATCATATATTTTCAACAATATCAAAAACAACTTTGGGCTCCCCAATCGAAGAATGCACGGCTAAGAACTATTTGCTCGCTCGGTATGCACCCTTCGAGTCTTCGCATAGTTCAGCCCCTCGACTGACGAATTATGCCATTAATTCCGCAAGAAATCACTGCAGGTAACTTAGTAACATGAAAATATAATAATGATATTGTCGTGAAAATAATAACATTGCAAACAACAGCTAGTTTTAAATTACACTCCTTGTACATTACTCCTAGTAAAATAAAAAACTTATTTTATGACATATAAAAAACTATATCATCATCGTGCATTTCTGAGTAAGAAGCTTATGAACATTGAGATTTGAGGTTCACTTTGGCGCCAAACGTCAAAGTCACGTTTGATTTTCAATTTCGGAATCTCTACATTTTCTTGGCAACGACATTTTGTATTATTCAGCCGACAATACGTTTAGAAATGGATAGGTTTATGATGGGCCACTTTAGCAGATTAGCGGGCCATAAAGGCAGTAATGTTCCGGTTTGAGACCGCGGCTATCCGATACAATATACCCTGGATCTTTGGAGGAACATTTCGTGATTGAATAGCCGTTTGGGATGTTTATAATAGTTGAGTCTGCGACTCATATTTTGTAGAGATGTTGTTGTAACTGTATGAAAACTAATAATACTTAATTCTATATTTTCTTCCCATAGTTAAGTCAATACTATAAGAAGACCGCTATAGAAAACAGAACATTTTGTAGTCTTAATTCCGCCTCTCTTCTCTATCCCAAATGTCACCCACTGCGAGTTGGTCACTCAGTGATTTGACAATAACCTGAAGGCTTATAAGTTATAACCAGTGATCGGATATTCGGATGCATATTTACCTAAAGTTGATTTTTGGCTAATAAATTATGGAAGTGGCTTCTGAGAATTTTTTTATTAAAAATAAAATCCCGGGATCCCGGGATTGGATGCATATTAATTTAACGTTAAATATTAAGCAGATAGAATTTGCCATCTCACTCGCAAACTTACAAAAGGCTTACATTCCCTGAGGTTTAATAGGCTCGATCTGACAGTTGTTACAAGGTTATTTTTGCTTCTTCATAAATTACTGACAGTAAAAGTAGGGAAAATCAACCATATTACGTTGTAACAAGGCATTATATATACCTAATATACCTATGTGCCAAAGTGTGTGTGTTTTTTCATAGAATGTGAATTTCTTTAGACTATGAGGGATGAATGAAATACCATAAAAACCTATACAGCTATAAGGGATGTCTAGATAAAGTATTTAACATAAATAAAAAAAAATTAAGACATGATAAATTTGTTGATCCCGGAATCACGGATTTTTTTCGATAAAAAAGGGCTATCCATACTAGCCAACTTTTAAATTTAGGTAAATATGCATCTGTTTATCCGATCTCTAGTTATAACAGATAATAAAAGTAGCTTTGAGCAATTAAAAAGCACGAATTGTCAAACGTTATATAGTCACCGGGTGATTTCAAGATACAGAATAGCGGGGCATGGCTAAGAAGGTCACAATATTTCGTTTAAAAATAGAATATTTATAAGTTGAATGCCGGTGCATCGGAACGTCACGTACAGCCATATTATGTGTAGGCTGGTCGGGAGCTGTCAGACCAACCATAATTATTATTTTTACTGGTCCGGTGCGTCGGATCGTAACGTCACGCTGGTGGTTGGATCCAGCTAAACTGGGTCATCTGTTAATGCTTTAATGTAGTATTACATCAAATTGATTGTTTATTAGTCTCATTTTTATGGAAAGAAGTCCAGAACCGGCCCAGATGGCAAGGGGCGCGAAAAAGCCAAATGCGAAAAATAATTTCTAGCGCAAAATTTAGATGGCGCCTTTTGAGAGGCGCGGGAGCAGTATTGTGTTGTACATGACATTTTTAAAAGTCCGTTGGGTGACGCTGAAAAATCCGTAGATCAACAGACTTTTTTAAAAACTAAATCTGACTGTTTGGAGGGGCTAGACAAGCCTTGAACCTAGTCCGTAAACAGCGTTTCTTGTAAAATTACGTGGGTGACAGCTCTTTTGTGTACAGCTAAAATCAGGGCTTCATAACGTTATGATAAATAGCGGTATTTATTTAACATAAAACCGAAGTAGTGAAGAACCGAACGTGAAGTGAAAGCGTTGACTAAAGGGCGCTGAAAGACAATCTCGCTCTACCCTGATCAAAGGCTAGGGCCGGCGCTGAAGAAGGCGGTATAAAATGTTAATCCTAATATTAATGCGTATTTGTTTGTTCTTTTTCACCAGTTATCACATGGTGGTTTT
This sequence comes from Philereme transversata, assembly GCA_963924445.1. Classification (NCBI taxonomy): domain Eukaryota; kingdom Metazoa; phylum Arthropoda; class Insecta; order Lepidoptera; family Geometridae; genus Philereme; species Philereme transversata. Next base: position 15,288,280 of record OZ004351.1, read on the forward strand.
GGATACGGCAGTGGAGGTGGCGGCGGGGGTGAGAGAAGGGCAGAGTACGGGACGAGGGAACAGCATGAGCTGGCCCTCCATCACGCACTACATTCTGAAGAAGCGCCGGTAAGTTTCTAGAAGTTTTCAGATAGTCAGAGCCGCGCTATACTGCACAACATTATTGCACGTAAATACAAAAGACTGACAGTGTAATCGCGATATTTGTGCTAACCTGTCATAAGATATGTTAACAGGGGCGATATTAGCTTCATTCACAATTAGTAATACCTAATAGTCGTAATTTTATTTCCGAAAGTTTTCGTTTCATTCGTTCACTCTTGGTAGAATAGGGCAGGGGTTCCCAAACTTTTTAAGTTCGCGGCGCATTTTCAGGTTTGGTAATTTGTCTCGGCACCCTAGCTAGTTGAAATAGGGTACAATGATAGATATATTATATATGATAGATATGTAGATAGACACAAAAATTAAAACATGCTCAATATGAAGCTGAACTTTTATATTTATATACAAGAAAACATTTATTATTTAAGAAAAATAGGAAACAAAATACAATGGCAACTTAGTCAATGTGACGTGTGAGCTTGGTGATCTCCACACATTTTTCAAAGCGCGTATAAGGCTTGACACCGCTACTCTCATTTCTTGCTCCACATTGATCTTTGATTGTTCATTTTGTAACCGCGAATGCCTAAGTTTAGTTTCCGGAGAATAGTAAACACTCGTTCACCATAGAGAGTCTACGGCGCACCAGGGCGCCGCGGCGCACACTTTGGGAACCCCTGGAATAGGGTATTGTATGTGTCTTGTATGCGAACAAGATTGAGTGCTGAAAGAATGAAGTATACCTCATGAACACTTTTTCTGAGTAGTTTCTTTTTCACAGTATTCGAATTTAGAATGTTTCTTTGTTTGAGGCCCGTATTCTAAAAACTAATATCGAGCCACAAGCATATTTTAGCAGTTCTTTCAAAAACTAACAAAAAATCTACTTTTGAGTTGCTTGACCATTCCTCGTTATAATATTGGCATGGCCTAAGAGTTAAAGTTACCAAACCATTATTCTAAATTATTTAGCTTAAAACGTCCATGACGTAAATATCATCGCAAGACCGGACGTATAATAATATCCCAAATATTTCATTTTTTGCCCTTGCAACATTTTTACAAAGTCGAATAGCTATTGGGAAACATGTTCAATCGGAATTTTTAATAAACTAAGCAAAATTAAAAACTTATTGGAAGGCGGAGTTCTGGAATTTCCTACGTATTTCCATCCTCGACTTTTTATCTGTTTTCAAGATATTATAAAATGACGGTTTAATGTATCTATTTCCAAAAAAAAGTACCTATATAAATATACCTACATCAGTTATCTGATTTGCTTAGTTTGGGGCTAGATGGCGCTATGTGAAATGTCCTACATTATTTTTTTTTTGCAGAATGCTGCGATGGATGATACCACGGGTTTTATGACGGATCTACCTCTACTTAAAAGTGAGTTTTACCCCCCGAGGCAACAAGAGAGGTGTTACAAGTTTGACGCCATGTCTCTGTGTGTCTGTCAGTAGCCGTCATCGTAGTTCCGAAGCGGATGGACCGATACGTAGCGGTTTTTTTTTTTAGAAATCTAGTACAACCGAAGTGATGAGCTATGTGTGATGAAGATCAAGTTAGCCGATCCTAAGATTATCAGCATTTTTCATTTTCGGTGAAGGGTTTATTGCGGATTTTTAAGTGTCGGAAGTTTCTTAATTTTTTTATTTATACTTGTTGTCCTAGCATTTATCTAAAATATAAATTCACTTTACGTTAACAATATATATGCGAAATATATATTGTTAACTAGCTGACCCGGCAAACGTTGTTTTGCCATATAAAAAAATAAGGGTTGATCGTAGAAGGGTGAAAATTGAGGATTGTATGTATTTTGTATGTTGTATCATAAAAAAATAGAAATTAAAAATTTTGTCTAAAAAATAAAATAAAAAATTTAGGGTTGGACTACCCCTAACATTTAGGGGGATGAAAAATAGATGTTGGCCGATTCTCATAGATACCGGATAAGCACAAAAAATTTCATCAAAATCGGTCAAGCCGTTTTGGAGGAGTATGGCAACGAAAACTGTGACACGAGAATTTTATATATTAGATATGTTGAATATGCTTACAAAGATGGGAAAATCATAACGTTATAACTTAGATAAGATTTAGTCTCCCAGGCTACATGGCAGTCTATGCACAAACTGATGCTTTTCCACTTGACAGGTCATCTGGCACATTCGTCATTTAATCACAAAAGTCATCTCATTTAAACTGCACGGTCGAACATCGATCTAAAGTACTTATTAACTTATCAAACTTTTTATTGTTACGGACACTTGATGACCAGTATTGATAAAACTGTAATTAGGCTTCATACAACTCATATAACTTATCAGATAGGTGTATCGTTATTCTATAAGTAGATCGGAAAAAATCCATCTCATTCAGAGTAACTATTAGAAAGTTGCGTGAACGTGCTTTCTTGACCTTTGAATGAGTGAATGAGCGAATGAATTTATGAATGAATATTTTTTTACTGTATATAACATTAAAAAAAATAACGAAATAAATAAATTTTGATACCGGTTCAGACATTTGATCCGTTCTTTATTTGGGTTTTCTGTTCATACATCCATCTATTATGGGGCAATAGCTAGCTACTTTTTACTCTGAGCTATTGTTGAAACTGAAGAATCGATATCTGAGATGGAACGATCAATCATTCGATATTTAAATAGTATCGTTTTGGTTATTTTGTTCGCTGATTAGGTACATTCATTCGTTCTCTAAAGATAACAGTTGTGTGTACTGTTTATTAATATTTAATCAATTAAAAACATCCTACTGACGAAAGTCTACATATTAAAAAGTATAAATTCTATGCCGGGTGTAATAATAAGGTAATTTTTTTTATTAAATTCCTTACAAAGGGTATTTAAAATACATAAAATAATTAGATTCCTAAACAAACAAGTAAAAAAAATCTTATTTGAACTTTAATTTTCGCCCATTAATATTATTTGGAACCCACAAACCCAGTTCCGACGACTCAGTCGTCTGACTGTGTAGTTCCATTTTTAAAGGGCATGCGGCCAGTATGGCGCAAAGCTAATGACAAACTAATGTTTATTGTATTAGAGTTGCCATAAAGAAATACTACAATGATAATGGGGATCACGCTGAGCGCATGTTTTGGGCGTGGCAATGCCATTGTTGGTATTCGAGATTCGAATTTTGTAATCACCCGTATTTTTCCGTCGAGCACCTACTGTGTTTTATTGTGCTTTATGTGTAGTGGGTAACTGTAATAATGTCAAATGGTGAAAATTAGCTCTTGTGTAAATTGGCATTTATTAACAGCTGCGTTTATTCTATTTCGATACTTTCACACCTTAAGGGGCGATTCTATGCTTAATCATTAATTTGCAGAAATACACTTTATTAATATACTTTGAAAGAAACTAATACCTACCTAAGAAACGCAGTTTTTTTCTATGTCATTAATATTAGTAGGTAGTCATTAAAATAAACCCAACAATTATGTTGTTTTGTCTAAATATAAGACGAACGTCGACAGAATATTTTAAAAAATCCAAGCACACCATAGATTGACCACTAAGCTTCCTGATCATCTTCACTAGATGCTGGGTTCGATTCCCTCGAGTTTCTGTATCTCGGCTTTAGTTGATCTAATTCAGAAGGTGAATCAAAGTCTGCTGAGCAAGTTTGATAAAACTGTTATTTTTCCATAGCAATGAAAGGGCGAGACGGCCTAGGCGGGACGGGCTCGTGTACGCCAAACGACGTGTTCTGCTCAGTTCCAGGGCGGCTGTCCCTCCTGTCCTCGACCAGCAAGTACAAGGTCACGGTGGCGGAGGTTCAGAGGCGGCTGTCTCCGCCGGAGTGCCTCAATGCCTCGCTCTTAGGAGGAGTTCTACGGAGGTAAGGATATTCATCAGTTCTCATTACAATCCAGCGAAGCGATTTATGGCGGGATCAACAAACAAGCTACGACTCGTTTTTCCTTGAAAACGTGTCAAAAGTTTGACTTTTGACACGTTTAAACTCTAAACTTTTTCAAGGAGATACGTGTCGTAGTCGGTTACTGACGGATTTAGGAACCCGGGCTCAGTCCGTGTCTAGGGGATATTTTCGCCTGGTAGAGGAACAGTTGAGCTATCTTTAGATAGTATGCACGATTTCTAAAGGTAAAGAGAGCTTAACTGATTTTTTTATATACCTGAGATAAATACTTGTAGAATAATACTATATTTACCTATATTTTTTCCCGAAAGAATGATGTTCTATAAAAGCACATCTCTATTTCACCTATCTTCTTTTGTGTTTTTTCTCTTTCGTGTCCAATAAATGTTTTCAGTTTCAAAATCTGTTAGTTGCTGTTATGTTTACCAAATTATTAGTCTCGTTTAGAGATTCACCTTGGATTTTATCTTTAATCAACTTATTTAATGCAATTTTAGTCGATATCATAAAAACTCGATTTAGAAATCTTTATTATATTATGATTATGAAATTAATGTCGATTACTGTTCATTTACTTTACCACCGAGGATACGTGGATTTGTTTGTTTGTTTGTGTGTTAGTAATGCCACTGGTTCTTTTTTGGTCATTAGGTGAATATTTAGGTAAAACCCTTAAAGTTATTGAGTAAAGATGCAGCTGTTAACGTACACTTTTTTGATCGATCGCTTGTAAGAACGTAATGAAATGTACAACCAAAAATATTAGAATCTATTAGATACATAGGTACCGAAAAGCATTAGTCATCTTACATAAACTACACATGAGTAATAAATATTACATTAGACAATTATATCCTCATTTCACGCACCGCCATTTTGAATCTCTTGGCAAGTGCCCGGTTGGTTATTATTTTTTTGCAGTGGCAACACTTTACATGTTGTGGTCAGCGATAATCGCGTGTTTGATCTTTGGAACGGGTAGTTTCGGTTAGTTTAGCGGTTAATTCAGTTATTTATTTTGCATTTTTTATGAAGACGTCGATCACTGGGGAAATGTAGAGAATATGTAAGTTTTTAGGTTTAAAGGTAGAGCTATAAAATAAAAACTGTAACAAATCTGCAGAAAATTTGGATAAACATTTATAAAATTGAGCAATAGCGCAAATTATCGTATGAATCACACTAATATTAAAATGCAAAAGTTTGGATGTTTGTAAAATTTTATGCACTTACACAGATAAAACGGTACGTGATAAATCCCGTATTTATAATAATGGTTTGTAAATTTATTTGTTTGTTACTCAATTACGTCATAACGGTTGAACCGATTTCGATGACATTTGGTATGTATGTAGATTATAACCTGGATTAACACATAGGCTATTTTTTATCGACAAACCACGCGTGCAAAGCCGTGGGCGGAAGCTAGTGTATAAATAAAAATTGGTTATACAAGTAATGAGACGCAATAAACAATTCAGTTTAACTGTAATATATATAATAAAATATAATATTGTAGGACCATAAAGTTTTACTTTATAAATTTAATAATAATAATACTTTATTGATTATTTATTGATAAATAATATGTTGGAACAAACGTAAACCCTTGTTAGGTAGTATTATTATTAATTTATTTATTTCAGATTTAGAATCCATACAATAAAATTTAACGCACGCGATATTTAAAATTCAAAAAACGAATAAATAAATAAATATTGCTAGACATGTCACACAGCGCTATCTGGCCCAAAACTAAGCAGAGCTTGTACTATGGGAACCAGATAACTGATAGAATACTTATATACTTTTTTTTTGTAAATACATACTTATCATATATAGAAAAACATCCAGACCCGGAACAAATATCTGTAGATAATGCAAACATTTGTTCCGCGGCGGGAATCGAACCCTGAACCTCCTGCGTCTCAGCCGGCTATTCGCCCTCTGCTCCACGGAGGTATTAATGCATATAATAATATAAAAAGTAATAATGCAGATCAATGGATAATAATGTATTATGTATGAAGCCATGTCTTATACCGTTAATTTTATTTCTGTGGCCACGGTATGTTTTAAAACCACTTCCTTTACATGTTTACTGGATGCAAATATCTTTACTTATAGATCAACTCATTGTTGATTACTCATTGCTATAACCCGTATGAAAATAACAGTAAGTAAAAATATGTATCTACTTACTAATAAATAAAACAGATAAATAAATATTGCTGGACATTTCACACATCGCTATCTAGCCCCAAACTAAGCTGAGCTTGTAATTTGGGAACCAGATAACTGATAAAATACTTATATTCATTTTTTGTAAATAGATAATTGTAGAAAAACATCTAGATCCGGAACTAGATCTGTAGATCATGCAAGCATTTGTTCTGCGTCGGGAATCGAACGGCTATTCGTCCATGTTCTTGAGTCTCGGACTCTTTTTACAATCTTCTTTCAAGTTAATAGTTCACTTTACAATCTTAATAAAGATGAATTGGAATAAGTCTCTTCTATTGCACTGTCAGTGACTTTGTTTACGGGCGATTTGCACAACGACGCCTAATCTATCTAATGCCTTAATATGGTTAGGAGAGTTGTCAAATACTAATACGTCAAATTTAAACATGTTTAGTCGCTAATTACGTTTAGGGATCAACAAACTTACCTGCTAACAGGTGAACTTGTGGGCATACCCTATGATGTACCTATGGTAGATCTGCCACTGTCGAGTTACGCGCCTCACGCACCCGAGTGTCGAACCCACGTTTTGTGTTCCCTAGCGTTAATGCACATAATGACAGAATATCATTATTACCGTCGTTTTAATTACTCGACTTGGGACGTCGCAAAACTTCTACATTGGTGACACCGACGTCGCAAACTTACCTGAGACAACTTATTGGTGCATTGAATTAAGCATTGGTGCATGATTGGTTCCTCGCAGTCGCATGATGGTTAGTATACTATTTACAATGATCAATACCTTACGTACTTATATAAATATTACTTCGATTTATTCCCAATGAACCCACCAGGGCTCGTTGGAAAACAAATCCGAACGTCCACACCGGCCCGTACACTGGCAACTAATTTGCGTGGGTAAAAACACGGTCACTAAGTAACTGGAGTAATAAGCCAAAAATAATATAATATATATAAAATAGCTGTTGCCCGCGACTTCGTACGCGTTACATTATTAAATGTGAAGGTAACCTAGAAATAAAGCTAAAATCGCTGTTGCAACTTGACTTGACACTCCATTTTTATCCCATGGGAACTGATTTATGGGATAAAAGGTAGCGTATGTGGTAATCCAGGTTATAATCTACGTACATACCAAATTTCAACGAAATCGGTTCAGCCGTTACGACGTGATTGAGTAACAAACAAACAAATAAATAAACAAACATCCAATCTTTCACATTTATAATATTAGTGTGATGCATTCTGATTATTTGTGATTGAAGTCCGTTAGTGAATTGTAAATTTTCGCCGTAACTAACGTACCGTAACTATTTTATATACATACTTATATCGGAAACGAGAAAACCCCGCATTAAATCCAACTCACCCTGAATTACTTACATATTTTCTCCCAATACCTTTTTCGCGCGTCAAAAATTAATAGACTTCAAACGTCATAACCGCTCAATTATTCACGATGCCAAAAGCATTCTAATTTCGAATAGGCCTACAAAAAGCAGTCTAGTCATCTGACATAGAAAAAATACCTACACAATGCCGATAAAAAAATCCAATCAAATATCAAAAGGAAGCCGTTATCATTATCTAAATGTAAAGCTATTTCTGCACATCCTAGTTGATAGGTGATTGGTGCACTGTAAAATAACTGTTTGAAAATGAGGCCTTGGTGTAGCTTACGGCTCGCAAATTGGCTTGTTCAGTGCAACAGCTTCAAACACTTGCCTGAAGGCATTGTATAAAAGGCCCAGAAATAGTGGGTAGAATAAAATCAACTAGATACCTCATGAGTTGTGAGTAATGAGTAGAGTCGTTTTAAATTGGCATCATGTCAATTGTCAATCATAAGTTGATTAATCTATTGTTTTATTTAACACTGTCATATCAATTTTGATCTATTACTGGTTTTCAAAAGGTTGTTCCTAGATTGTTACTTACTACCTATAGTTACCTATACCAACATCGATATATTAACTGTCCCCCCCCCCTCCTCCCCCCTCGTTATTGCTTTATTATTTAATAATGACTATAATGCTATACTATGTGCTATAATTACGCGCAGCGCGTTGTCACAACGCTTGTCTGTCCAGACAATGCGCGGAAAATAGTAAAAATAAGCTTATTTAGTCACGTAGATGGCGATACCGTTACGAATTATTGACGGCAATGCAGCTAATCGTAAAATGTTTTAAATTTCGAACTTGTTTTTTGTTCACATGTTTTATAACCAAGCAAATTTTTGTCGATTATTTTTCCATTGAATGACTCATTCATTCACAAGACTACGTAAATAAAATATTCTCGGTAAATTGATACTTTCTAATCCGTTACCCATTAATTTTATTTCTCAAAACGTGTCTATTACAGACGAATCTTTACAATAGGAATTAATCAATCGTAAAAATATTTTTACCGCCTCGTCTTTGCACAAAGACGTGCTGTCATGCACAATGGCCATCGACAAAGATAAGTTTTACCGCGGAGGCCATTATTCTAAATTCAAAATATTTTGACTGGGTATTCGTTTTTTCCTAAATTAAATTAAATGCTTTGTACATAGCTTCTACCTAGGTAACTTAAGTTATTGCGAAAAAAATGTGTAACTTACCGAATCATTCTGGTTATGGGTTGGCTGTAGCATTTTTGTTAAAAAAAATACACTAGCTCTTTTTATAAGTAGCTACCAACCAACCTACGCATTAGTGACTTTAAGCCTACTTTTTAAAAATTAATAGCATATAGTGCCGCTGTTAAAAAAGAGTCTTAAAATCGGTCAAGTTGACAGAAAAATTGAGGGCTCTTCATCACTCAACACCCATACACTGTCTTAATACAATCGACAACCACAAAATCAAGTACAGACAATTCCATTATCCAGACGCACTACTGTTTTGCCTAATGCCGCAGCAACTTTTAAAATTATCAAGTTGAATCTAATGAGTACAACCTAAGTATATTAAAAGTAAATCTTCTCGATTATTGAATTTAACAATTGTATCGATATGTGAGACATTTAGTAACCATTTCCGCAACATCATCTAAACTGGCCTTCTCTAATCTTTCGATATGACGCACAATGAGCCAACCACAACACGAGAGCAACGGTACTTTTTGTCCATAATTATAGACATATAGACAGACAGACACAATAAAATAAAATAAAACAAAATAATAATTATACAATGTAAGCAGGGAAAAATTATCAAGAGGTAAATAGATATGTACCTATGTGCTACTGCAGTAAATGGGTTTCAGCTCAGCATTATGCCTCGCTACCGATCGTTAGCTCAGCGCTGTTAATCTGCTGAAATCCTCATTAGGCAAGTAAAGTCAACTTGTAAGAACTATTTACGCACTAACCGGTGTTTACTTAAAATAATGATAGGCTTAATTAGATAATTATGATTGATAGATAGAAGTAACAAATATATTATGTAGTAATAATAATAATAAGAATGTAAGAGAATAAATTATAATAATACGAATAAATATAAATAGACTCGGAACTTCACCCTCGCCTCAGCAAGTGAACGGTGCACTATAACAATTTGTACCAACAACCCAGTTTTTTGTTTTTCAATTAGATGTTTCTTATAATGTTTTCAATTACTTTTCTAGGATTACGGTTAGGAGGTGAGAAAAAAAACCTCTGAAGCCGTAAATGCTTCGACAAAAACTTACCGCCACATCGAGAAATCAAAGATTTTTTTTCTCAAACGGGCCAGATTGCCATGTCTCCTTTCTGCAAAAAACCTAAAACGAACTTCTGCCAACCCTATGCCAAATCATAAGATAGGCATTGGTACCTTTTCCTATTTGATTTATAATCTCTCTATCAATACTCTACCTACGAAGTCGATACTCAGAACTGCCGATTCATCCGATATAGTTTTCCATTGATTCAAAATCCGAACCATTGATTCTAATTTCAAATTTATTGTTTGGCTCGTTAGCGCGCTTTCGCCTCTTTTGTCGATGGTTAAACGAACGTGTGAAAATAAATTCTAAAGTAAATTCTTTGCGTCTAATTATCTTGTTTATTTTTCTTTGAATTTACAATTCACATTCAAAATATTGGTTTTGTGTTGGCATAGAAGCTTTATACAGCTATCAATAGCTTTAGCTGCTTACTATAAAGCTATAAAGTAGCTGGTTGAATGATAAATTATTATCAATGACGATAGATACAAAAAATAATCCATTAAAACGAGCTTGTAAGTAGGTAAGTACTTTATTCGTCGATGGTAAGCCTTTTCATTTTTAACTGACTGAGAATGAATATGAGATACAAAATGATATAGTTAATGTTGAGTACCTTTTAGTAACGTCTGGATTTTTTTTGACCAAGTAAAAATTTTAGACGCTTGCTTTTATCTCAGCTAATTACACCGATATCTCATCACACTAATATTATAATTGCGAAAGTTTGGACATTTGTTTATTTATTTATTTGTTTGTTTGTTACTCAATCACGTCGTAACGGCTGAACCGATTTCGATGAAATTTAGTATTTGCGTAGATTATAACCTGGATTAACACATAAGCATAAATTAGGCTCCATGGAATAAAAATAGGGTGTCAAGTCAAGTTGCAACAGCGAGATTAGCTTTATTTCTAGATTACCTTTACATTTAGTAGTGTAACACGTACAAAGTCGCAGGCAACAGCTAGATAAATATATTTTTTAAAGTGTAAACGGACACTTTCGCCTAAGTTTTTTATGTTATTTGTAAATTTTACCATATTAATTTTAAGTTTGTTAAAAGAGATCAGAAATAAGGAGATCCGTAGATAAATCTAGGTCACAGGCATAGCCAAGAGGATACTCAACTCTCAATCGTTTATTTATTGTATTCCACAATTTAATAATAGGTGGAAATTGAAAGGTACATATTCATTATGGACTCTGCTGGGCACAACAATATTATGGAGAGAGGAGAACGTCACTGTTCTTGTTGATCGAGCGAAGCGAGATCTCCAAATCAACTTGGGCAAATCGGCGTTGTATGTATGTTTGTTTGTCCGAGGATAACTTTCGAAGCGTTTATCCGATCATCGTGAAATTTGATATATAGGTAGGTAATGATGGCACAATTTTGGTGTGACTCAATGAGCTAAAAATTTTGGGGGTTTGTTGAGATATTGGGGTTCAAGAGGGGTAAAAATGAGACATCAAATGAAAGGTCTTCATTAGTACATTTTGACCCAGTTTTTACTTTTAGTAAAGTTTTTGTAGTTATTGAGTTATTAGCCATAATAAAAACTAAACTTTGACAAAATTCACAGGGTACACCAGTGAGCCCACAATGCTGTAATTTGGTATGCGTGTAGCTTATGTATCACAAATATAGGCAAAAGTCTGAAATCTAAAATAACTGCATGTTGTAAAAAAAAAGAACCAATTAACATGAACTCCCGTTACCTGTAATTTGAATGAAACTGTAGGTCAAATTAGTCAAAGATTACGAATAATATTGTTTTTGTTTTTATGGTAGACTCGCGAGATCTCAGTTCGAGGCGAACCACTAGTTTTTTATTTAGCCTACGCTGTCTCACTGCTGGGCAAAGGCCTCCCCCTCATCTCTCCACTTATCTCGATCTTGTACCAAATCCCGCCAGTCCCTATAAAAAGAGTCCAAATCATCGCGCTAACGCTTCTTACGCCTTTCACGGTATCGCTTTCATCCCAGGGACCTATCCAGTCACAACCTATTTATTTGCTTGCATGCGGGAGACATGACCCGTCCAATCCCACTTTAACTTGGCAGCCTTGATACCGACGTCAGCGATGCCTTTCTTTGAGCACAGCGAGGTGTTCCGAATCCTGTCTGTTCTCTTGACACCTAAAATGCTGCGCTCCATCGCTCTTTGGCAAACTCCGAGCCTGGACTTTTGAGATTTATTCAAAATTTATTAGGTTAAATTCATTTTAAAAAGAAAATATTCAAATCTAATGTCAAAGTAGGTAGTAGTGTCAAAGTCATTAAAATATTCGTCAATTGTTTCTAAGTATTTTAGTTGTTTTTTAAATTTTATGTTTTTAGTCTCATTTTTCAACGCGTCAGGTAGTTTGTTAAATATTTTGATCGACGTATTAAAATTATTAGCAAGCCGAAGTGGCTGTGGGTGTATTACATACATATTAGATTTATTTATTATGCTCATCAACAAAATTTACAGCAGTGATTTAGAAGAACTGACAGCCGTTGGGCAGAAGCAGAAAGATTCCTTAGTGGAGACCACGCACTGGAAAACGCAGTGCGTGGTACTGACCAAGAGTAGCTCTACTACTCTTGGTCTCTTCCTTGTGAAAGGGCTCGGCCGAGGAAGTAGTACTACCATACCTATTTCTGCCGTGAAGCAGCATTGCTGTGTTTCGGTTTGAAGGATATGGTTGCCGGTGATATTACAGGCCCATGAGGCTAAAGTTAATGGACGCAGGGTAGTGCATAGTAGGGCACACTTCTAACGTGCGTGACCTGCGAGAAAATTATCTGATAAAGGCGATGGACTTAACATCAGGTGGGGCATAAGCTTGTTCAATCTAAACGTAATATAAAAAAAAATTAGGCCACGAGGAAACGCCCAAAAAGAGCTCTTCCATGACTTTTTCCGAAAAAAAAGAGAACTTACAAAACTAAAAATCATTCATATTCAAAATTAATTGTCTGAATTTATCGAGTTGGAGACCGCGTCTCGAAACGGGATGAGCTTAATTTCGCATCATGGCGTACCGAACGAAACCCACCAGTGGAATGCTAACAAATTCCGGGAAAATTATTAATGGAGATGGATGGATGTTGAGATTTATAATGTTGGATATAATGTTAATAATAATGAGCATAGGTACCGGTAAAATAATGATTTTAATGACGTAATATTTGATGAAGAAGTTATCAGTCATAATAATATGTCAGACATAAGTCAACATACCTTTTTTTTAATAGAAAAAGGGCTAACAAGAATGCCAGACTTTCAATGTTTTACAAAATTAATTTTGGTGAATGTGCACAAGATCTTCATGACCTTATCCCTCCTTCCGCCTTCCACCACCGGACAAGCAGACGTACCGAGAGGTACCAACCATACCCTGGTCGGCATACCACCTTACCGTACCAAACAATTTGCTTCAACTTCTCTTGTTAGCACAAGTAAGAAGTGGAACTCACTTCCGGCGTATGTTTTTCCAAACCAGTATAATCTCGGAGTCATCAAGTCCAGAGTGAATAGGTTCTTTCTAGGCAAGCGTGCTCCATCTTCGATCACTTACCACCAGGTGAGGTAGTGGTCAAGCGCTTGACTATCATCAATAAAAAAAAATCATGTGACTATAGCATCAAGTTTCAGACTGGAAACACTTTATTTTAATTTTTATTTATTTAGTAAACAAAACATGAATAGAACATAAATTTTAGCATTCTGCTCCATTAATATTGCAATATTAGCTTGATATAAATAAAGTGTATAATCGCATGTCAGTCAACTCATACCATTGTATTGTCAGTTACGTGAATACAGTTTAGGACATTTGAAAAAGTAATTTTACTATTTTAAGTTTCGGGAATTAGCCCCCAGCGCTTAGCTCATTATACAAACGTAGTTAATTTTCCCTTTGTCAAATTACAAGATCATTTGATTTACTGATCTACTATGGGTATGTGGCCAGTCCAATCGGTCTTGAGCAAGTCTCATCCATTGCTGTCTAACTTCCTTTACGAGATCGTCAGACCATCGGGCCGGTGGTCTGCCCTGCGGTCGACGTCCATCTCTTGGCCACCACTCTGTGACTGCCTTGATCCACCTGTTGCCATTTCGCCTAGCCAAGTGACCTGCCCATCTCCACTTAAGCCTCGCGATTCGTATAGATACCTAGGTCTATATCTTCGACTTTAGTTCGACGTCGAATCTCAACGTTTGGTATACGATCGACGAGGTGGATTCCTAGCATGGCCCGTTCCATTGCTCTTTGAGCAACTCTGATGGTGTATATGTGCTTCGATGTAAGGGGGCCATGTATCGGATCCGTAAGTCAGTATGGGCAGCACACACCTACATGGCATGGCAGTTGTTCTACTACGTATAAAAGATTCAGAGATAGAGTTGGTTGCTGTAACATTATTATTGTAATTTCTACATAAATAAAAAGTTTACACAAACAAGAAAATTAAAATAAAAAGTCCAGCAATTTTTTTTTAAATAAAATTATGTATCAAATCAAATCAAATCAAATCTTTTTATTATAAATAATGTATGTAGATATTGTTCACTACTTAGAGCAACGCGGACACCGGGTCGCGCCCGCCGCGGCGGGCGCGACCCGGCGCGACTACCGGCGCGCCGGTAGTCGAATGCCGTGTTGCTAGATGGTTCACTTAGATGATATTTCGATTTTCCGCTTGTCAGTCAGTCTTAAATTATTATCGTTTCAAATTCAAAAAAGGATGTTTTTATGTGATTCTATTATAGGCTCCCATAACTTTAGCAACCTCTCACGTGCGGGCGTAAAGTAAACCGTAATTCAGGTTTCAGTGTCAGTAGCGCCATCTAGTAGGCAGTAGCGGGCTAGCTGTAGCTTTCACAACAATAAAATACTCTTTGTTTCAGAGCGAAAAGCAAAAATGGTGGCCGGCTACTTAGAGAAAAGCTAGAAAAGATTGGCCTGAACCTGCCGGCTGGGAGACGGAAAGCGGCAAATGTCACACTCCTCACGTCATTAGTCGAAGGTAATATTTCAGCGTTAAAGTCATGGCTGTGGGATTCCACAGGCTAAAAATAATCGCAAATTAATAAAATAAAGTTTTGGTGCTATTTTCGTACTTAGGGCATAAAGATGCTTGGTCGTATTTAATTTAATTTAAATATAATTTAGAGAGTTGTCAAATCATACAAGTCGGGCTTACCTAAAAAAGAAAAGTTAATTTTCGGAGTTTACCGATAAACAAGTAAAGTTGAGGGCACACTGAACTTTATAATGCTATTGCTTATTTTCTTTGTCTCTAAGTAGGTAAAGTTATTCTATATATTTGTAAAGAAAGATATTTTTGATACAAATGTTTACATATCAGCAAATATTTGCTCACGTGAGAGCATTTTAGTACCCTTGGTATTTTGCAATCCTTCCTACCATGTCAGGTGGGGTACTATTGAAATAATCGTTAGATGTTATTTATTCAGTTTAGTTTCGTATGGTATGGTTCTAAACTTTTCAGCCAACCTCTACAGATAATATATTGAAATTTCAGCTGAAGCAGTCCATTTAGCGCGGGATTTCGGGTACGTGTGTGAGACGGAGTTCCCAGCGAGAGCGTTAGCGGAGTACCTCGCGCGGCAGTATGCGGAGCACGACGCACGGCGCAGGAGGGACTTGCTGCAAGCTACTAAACAAGTGAGTTTGATAAATAAATAAAAAAAAATATTTGATTGTTTAGTGGAGATAACTTGTTTAACGAATGAAAATTTGTTAATTTAGTCCGTATTAGAAATAATGACAGTGTTTAATTTTTGTTCCATTAGTGGACCATATGGACCACATACAGAGTTTGAATGTGGAAAAGGGAGCCCACCAATATAACATAACATATAAATAATTACATAGTAAATAATACATTACAATTATTTAAATTGAAAAAAGATATTAACGAGAGTGCTTTTATGTAATAATTGTCTAAATAATTATATATATTTTTTTTTATTTATCTTATTATTTTAAGCCATTTTATTTTTATTATTACTTGATTTTATTTATGTAAGTACATATTTCTCTTCAGCTAGTCTGCATAGAACTGCTCTAGAATTGTACACAATAACAACACATGTTTTGAGGTACAATCTAGGACTAAAAGTTGATAATTATATGTTGTATCTGTTTGATTGAGTTCTGTTTTATGTGCCATAATAAGTAATGATGTATATGGTGGCAGAATGACTAGTCTCAAAGTCCTTGGTTTCAATCCTGGTTGTGCGCCATGGATACCTATAACTAGGTCGCGTCATGCAAAAAGAACGCTGGCGGTCAACACGTTTTTTAATTCTATTTAATGATATTCTGTGTAATATATTTTTCAATTGCCAATACCTATACGAAACCGCGAACGAAAGGCTAGTTCAGAAATAAGACAATAGGTAGGCAATAATTTCGTGCGCGAGTGTTTCCATGTGCAAACACACCTCCTCCACTTTCTTCCAGCGTTCTTTTTACATAACGCGATCTATAAGAGTGTATGTGCTGTATACTTACACGCTCTCGCTTGAAGCAATATCATAATTTGTAAGAAAACAGACTTTAAAAACTCGAAGGCATTTGCTGAAGGGATATGGCTACTACTCGTATTCGTATTCTTATAACCAGTATATAACTGGTCTGCTGACATCTTTATAAGTGCTGGTTAAGTTTAGTGTAACTTTCAATAAAACCATTACTTTCTCTCCAGGTAACAAAAGAACTGATGGACCTCCTGAACCAAGACCGGTCGCCGCTCTGTAACACGCGGCCACCGCACCTCCTCGAGCCGGCGATACAGCGCCACCTCACGCACTTCTCATTGATATCGCACGGCTTCGGCGGACCCGCGATAGTCGCCGCACTCACTGCCATACAGGTACTATTCTACTTTACCATAAACATCACAACATTTTGAAGTTCAAGCTCGCGTGCGATGGAACGCAGCATCTTGGGTGTCAAACGAACGGACAGAGTCTGGAACACTGAACTGCGTTCAAAGATCCATATTGTTGACGTAGCCACCAAAGCCACTCAGCTGAAGGGGAACTGTGCTGGGCATGTCTGTCGCATGCCAAGCCAGCTGTGGGCAAGGATAGCCACCGAGTGGCGTCCTGACCCAGCGAGAAGGCGACGCGGCAGATCGAAAAGTAGATGGCGGGACGAACTAGAAAAATACCTAACGGATTGCCCACAAATAGCTCAGGACCACAGGAGTGGGACATGAATGGTTGATAATAATAATTATAATAAATATGCACCCACTAGACCCCACTAGATGGAACGACGACCTAATAACGGTTGCTGGGAGCCGTTGGGTGCAGGCCGTACTAGACCGGTCGCTCTGAATCTATGGGGGAGGCTTATGTTCAGCAGTGGACGTCCTTCGACTGATATAATGATGATGATGTTCGTATGTAGGTATACATCATGTAGGTAAGATTTTATAAACATGATGGGAAGAACATTGGTATTTACTAACTTTTGCCACAGCATAAACTGACTTGTAATAAAGTATTAGCAACAAACAGATACAGTTAAAGTTACTTTAACAATAAACATAAAATCAAAGTCTGTGTAAGAATGACAGTATTAGTCTGAAGGTGGCCTTCATACACCATGAACTATGGAGTTAAAGTGACTTTATTTTATTATTTCCCAGTCCCAGCATTCAAGATCTTCTATTAATTTCCCTTTTGAATATACCTACTCATCTACCTACGTACTGAATTAATACTACCTACCTACTACCATTCGTTAAGAAACAATTAATAGGCTTTAGTTATAGATATTTATTATTTCATATTTGTTTTACAATAGATGTTTTACAAAAATTTTAGGTTCAAATAATGAGCCCGCTGGGGCACTACAATACAATAATAATATAATTGTAGGTAATACTTATAGTTAAGTTAATTTCAATATTATGTTTAGTTTCATAGTGTTTTTTTTATTTCAGAACTTCCTCAATGAGTCACTGAAGCATCTAGACAAGTTATATCCCCAAAGCGGCATGGTCTCGTCGTCGATGGACAAAACCAAAATGGATCCCGACATCAAAAAGTAACAAATGCATCACGACGGCAACGTCGAACTGTATATAAACAAACTCTTGGTGATTATGTCAGAAACGTTTCAAATAAATCCTGACATGACATGCAATGCAGCTATTTCCAATACAAGTTTCTTGTAAGTTTTATCGTGAGTCCAAAATTATTTTGTAAACTAAACTAGATTAAATTCAACAGAGTAAGATATCAGCGACGTTTTTTTAATTTAGAAAAGATACTGTCAATTTTAATCTAGTTTAGGTCAGTCCGATTATAATTAGCATCATTACACCTTCAGTGCAATTCTATTCTAGTAAGTTGCCGTCATGACTCGCTTTACCGAACTGAACTTTATCACAAAGCGCTAGTGCGTAACTCATGATTATAATGACGTAAGTTCATGTGAAGTGAGTCATGTCAAGTTACTGGAATCACGTAGTCGTATTGATAATGTTTTATTGCTATGAAGTTTTTTTTATGAAATGTAAGCAAAGCTGGCTTTGTGTTCTAACGAACGTCGGAAAAAATCACATACTGGCATTGCGTATTTATTGATGATTTCGACTCGCATACAAATAAAGTGCAATTAAAATACTCATGATTGTGAGGAATGTAAATATAGAGATAGAAATAAGTAAATAGTATTAATTTAAGCATTTATAGTTATAATTCATTTTAATTCAGCTCAATAATTATTTTTATTACGGTAACGGATATTTTAAAATGAAGTACATTCCATAAATCCACCGCAATAATACACACATATCAAAATGTAAATTGTAATTTTTTAATAATAAATCACACTGTTTTTATACAACAATTTAGTATTGGGGCTAAGATGCTCACGCAGATACAGACTGATGCTTTTTATTTGTTTTAACTCCTATATAGAGTGTTTGATAATATACGCACAAATATGAAAGGGGTTATTTTGATGAGCATAATAAATAAATTTGTAAAATATTTACCTACCATAGAAATGTGAAATTTATTTTGACATGGAAAAACAAACATTTAATTAAACTTATGTTCTGCTATTGCATAATGCTTGCCATCTAACCACATTATTGGTGACGTCTCGAGATATCTCTTGTTGTCCCTTTCTAACCGAAAACCCGCAGCCATTTCCGAAAGAGATATCAAATCAAGTTTTTAGATGTCGATTGTAAGAGGCAGTAAGTTTTATATCGAATTAATCACCTTGGTCGATTTTCTTTAAAATTTGATATTATAACTAGTAGTTTTTTTTCAAGAAGTCTTTTTTATTATGTTTTGAGAAACCGTCACTTGAATATCGTTGGTATATTACCAAACACCCTGTATAGAAATTGTACATTCATAACTTGTGCTTGAAAAGAGCCAAGAGCCTGTGGCTACAGTGACTCTTCCTGTATGTTGGGTCTTTTAGCGCCACCTATTCTCGTAATTTATACCTACTTCTGTTAACTTTTGATCGCATTACGTTCGATCGATATCTACTCTTTATAGATAACCTTTCATTTAACGTCGAATTGGATCGGCATCGAGGATAGATTAAAACTTGATAGTGACTAGATTTCATTACGAGAATTGGGTTTCTGGTTACAGACCCATAGCTAGAAGGTAACAACAAAAAACAGTAAATCAAAAAGGAGTCAGTGATATCATAAGATTTTTGTGACTTTCAATATCAATAAATATATGTGTTTTTTAATTTTTTTCTACTATTTCAATGAAATTTATGAATATCTTAAAATTGCAAAATACTAATTTACGTCGCTGACTACACCATAACATTCTACCTACCTACTCGTACTAAGAAGTGAATTAGGTATATATTATCAATTAACCAAATTCTCGAAGCCCCAAAATCTTACAAGATACAAAACCTCTTAGCTAGTAATTTGTAATTTAGATATAGTTTTGCTAGTGATTCAATGTGAAAGTGTGCCAACTAGATATAAGGAAACGTCTGCTAAGGATTTCCGACGTCTTAGGTAATTTAATATTTATTGTGGCTTGTAAATAAACACTAATAAAGTTACACATTTACCTATATTTTTTCAAAATTCCTCTCTTTCAATGTTTTACTCCTGCGTCCTGATTTAGTACCTACTGTAAGAATCATAATAATAAATCAATAAAGTTATTGATCAAGCGAAGCGAGATCTCTGAATCAACTTGGGGCCAATCGGCGTTGTATGTATGTTTGTTAGTCCGAGGATAACTTTCGAAGCGTTGATCCGATCATCGTGAAATTTGATTCATAGGTATGATGATGGAACTATTTTGGTGTAACTAAATGAGCTAAGAATGTTGGGGGGTTGTTGAGATATTGGGGTTCAGGTGGGGTAAAAAAAAATGAAAATGAGCCTATTATGTCAAATTGGACATCAAATGAAAGGTTTTATTAGTACATTTAGACTGTGTTTGTATTTTTAGTAAAGTCCTTATAGTTTTTGAGTTACCTATAATAAAAACTGAACTTTGACAAAATTCACAGGACACCCCACAGTGCTGTAATTTGGTATGCGTGTAGCTTAAGTGACACAAATATATGCAAAAGTCTGAAATCCAGAATAACTGCAATTGGTACACCAAAAAAGAGTAACCACATTACATGAACTCCCGTTACCTGTAATTTAAATGAAACTGTAGGTCAAGTCTTTGGTTATTTATTTCGTGGCACTATTTTGATAGTCAAAGATTACAAAAAAATATTTTTTTATCTTTATTTTGATTAAAATATCGGAAACTCGCGAGATCTCAGTTCGCGGCGAACCACTAGTATATTATGTTGATGGCAAGAGAACCTCACGGCCGCCGCCGCCATGCCGTAAAAAATATCACTCAATCAAATAATTTGAACCAATTCGATCGCGCTGCCCTTGCGCTTGGTGTGACCCAAGTTTTACTTTTTCAGTAGATTTCGTTTTATTCCTGTATATAGGTACCTACAAACAATCAGCTGCGTTCATTACTTTTAGTCTTTAGCTCGAAATTCAAAAGAAACCAGAAGTTTGATAAAAGTCTTAATTTTACTTTGATTGACAGTCATTCAATTCTAATATATTTTCTTTTCATGTGTTTTGTTTCGAAATAAACAATGATATTTCGAGTGTAGTTTTATTCTTTAGCTAAAAACTTTAAAACTACGCTATAGTAATTGTTTAAAGGTACCTAGGTACCTAGAGTAGAGAAAAAAGTCCTAAATAAATCTTTCTACCTATCGGTTTTTTATTCTGGCTAGTTCAAGACTTCAAGGCATTTGTTCAGGTAGTAAATATTTTTTTTACTCTGAGGCTAGTTTGCTAAAGATTTAGGAATTTCATACTTATACATAGAAATTACTACTAATATTAGATTTTTTCCGAACTTTGTTATGAATAGCAGATGGAGTGCCATCTAGTGACGGTTTTCCTCAAATAAACTGAGTTTCGTTCAGAAACAGTCTTTCACTTGACAAACGACACTTGCCACATTGGTGATTTTTATAACGAATTTTAAGAATACCTACTATCTTTTTCAGTTAGTATTTTGGGAAATCCCTACTGTTTTAACAGTAGAATTACTGTTTTTTTCACTGTTATGCCTGTTTTCTGTTTTAGTACTTATTTCTACTGAGTTTTCAGTTTTCACTTAAAGTAAAAAAACCTCACCGGTCGGTAGGTACATACATACTCTATGGAAATGAGATAAATTGTAATATAAATGTTTTAATGTTTTTTGTTATGTCGATATGTGGAACAAAGACAGCTTGTCATGTAAACATTTCTCTTCTTTGTCTACGCACTGCTAGTTTATCGTTAACTTTATTTCCTTTACTTACCTTTATTTTTGTGTATTTCTTTAGGTATATGTTTAATTTTGGTTGGTGTGCAATAAAGAGTATATACCTATATATCTTGTGGAAAGGGGAAAACCAAGCGTCATTCAGGCGAGCGAATGAGTTATGTCCTCATAACTTCTGAAAAAGACCATTTTACTGTTTTCTACTGTTTTTTAAGCAATTTTGCTGCTTTTCACTTCTGTAGGGTTGGCAACACTACTGATTTTCGTGGAGATTTGCGCGAAGTTTAGAAAACTTGTTTACAATCATTTTTAAACAATCAAAGACGTACGGAGTACCTACCTACGTAAAAGTGTAAACAATGATTTTAGGTAAACCAAAACCGCCTACCCGTTATTGCTACTCTACTGATATAAAACCTGTAATTAATCTGAACGTGGAATTTAACTCGCTAAACTCTATTGTAGTTTTCTGGAATAAATATCAGTTATGTCTGTACGAAAGCTACAAAATAGAGGCTGCTGAAAAGAATATTTGCCCGGAGTTCCAGCTACATCAACTACTCATCACCACAAAGTGTTTATTGTGCCTGGACACCAACGGATATGTGCATGTAACAACGCTCAAATTAAAATCTGGTCAAGAACTATTAAAATTTGCCTATCAACCGCGAGATCGTGACGTCAAAGTCTTAGCAACTTTAAGTCCAGATCTTTTACTAAGCTTGAAATATGATACAAATTCGTACTTCTTATGCCTCAACAGAATCGATTTTGATTTTCAACGCTTAAAGTATGTCGCATTACGCTCAAAGGAGCCCTGGCCGTTAGAAAACTCGAAAGAAAAATGCTTTCTTGCACACCGGAAAATAGATGAGCTTCACTACGAGCTGTTCCAGAAAATGTACAAAGTGGATAAACTGAGCGACCATTATATGATTGTGCTATCATTTGATCGACGCAACATTTACGGGTGTCTTTTTGAGCCAAACATGGAAGAAGAGGAAACAGACCTTCTCAAATTATTCACCTGCCCTTCAGAAATATGCAGCATTCAAATCATAGGTACTGAAAATATTTACATGCTGATAGCTTTGAAAATGGGCACCGTTATACTACTCTCAATAGACAACCTATATCAATCTAGCATTGGAAAATCAATAATACCTGAATTAAAGCACTTAAATACAGCCATACACAAACTTGCCATAACCAATGACACATTAATATACACTGATGGAGTCACAATGTGGAAAGCAGATAGCATTTTCTCTAAAAATATTACTTTAGAACAATTCTTCATCAAAAATATCTATGACTTTGCAATATGTGAAGACCAATTAATATGTACAACATTTAATAAGCTGATCTACAGATTGTCATTACAAGATAAATCTTCCTATGTCAAACCGGTGACAAATGAATACATTCCTGCAGAAGGTGTGTTAGATAATTCAAAATATATCTACGCGATATACAGAGAGATTGAAAGAGGTAAGATGTTGGCTGAGCGTGTGAGTGAAGAAGGTTGCTATTTAGCGGCAATGTCTCTCTCTAAAAGACCAGAGATCATGCACGATGTGATAGACAGCTCTGTGACAGTCAGTGAAAGTTTCGAAGAATTAATGAAAACAAATTGTACAAAGCTGACCCTGACTGAAGACATGTCTCAATGTTTTGGAACAGATGTTTACCTGTTTCTAATAACAGTTAAGATAAATAGTAATCAAGGAAAGTTAGGTGAAGTCGTAAATAACATACTGACTTATAATAATGCAGAGTTACACATAACTCTATCAAACGACAAGATGCTTAAAACAACAACTGTAAAAATTAACAAAACAACTTATTTAATACCGTTAAAATTGGAAAATTCAACAGAGATTAATGTAGACATAAGTCTCATACCATTATTGCCGGGAAGTCACGATAAGAAGATGAAAATATGGGTGGAAATGTACAAGAAAAGAATCAGACTGACTTCTGAAAATTTCATCCGAGCTAACCTTCAGAATTCTCTTATTGATCAGAAGAAGGCACAAGATGATTTAGAAAAATCTATCCTGAAGTTTGATAATCAGTATAAAAGTCTAATCGACTATACAGATGTTTCAAAACTTGAGAATCTCTCGTACTCAATGTTCATAAGATTACCTGAAAATATTGCTGATTTGGGAAAGTACTTAAGTAAGGTAAAATTTGAGTATATGAAGCAATTGTTGAGTTCGAATGAGTTCTTGTTATCTCAAAGTCCTGTTAGTTTTATGATTGGAAAAGAGACAGTTACAGTTGCATTGGAAAACGATGGCTTCTCAAAACCTCACTTGAAAGTGACAAGTGGAAATGTGAGCATTACTTTGAATATACGGAACTACTTCTCGAATATTGTTTACGGAGAAAACTCTTGCAGGCCTAGAGAAGAATATATTAATCAAGGCTTTTATACTACTGTTGAGGTACCAACCTTTTAATTATTTTTCTTTTGAATCTACAGGTACTAATATTAGATACCAAGAGGTAAAGTTTGTATGTAGGTATATTTTCTCAGAAACTACTGAATTGATTTTAAATTCTTTCACTGTTAAACTACATACAATGCACAATTAGATTCGGACACACTAACTAAATCAAAACAATATTTCGACTTCTCTGGCGCAGTGCGAACAGCCGGTTAAGACGCAGGAGGTTACGGGTTCGATTCCCACCGTGGAACAAATATTTTCATGATCTACAGATTCGGGTCTGGATGTTTCTCTATATAAATATTAATGTATTCTATCAGTTATTTGGTTCCCATAGTACCTACAAGCTTTGCTTAGTTTGGAGCCAGATAGCTCTGAGTGAAATATTCAGTATTAAGGGGTGTGGTTCAACATAATATTGAACAGATTATTGCTCAGCGCTGGTTACGAAAATACCTGCTGTGTTGGGTTAGTTTAATAATCTCCCCACCAGTAGGGATTATGAAACAAATAAAAAACGTGATATCATAATCCCCACTACGCGATAATTGGTGAAGATTGGTTGTAGTGTAGACGACAAAACTTCTGATATGTAAAACGTTTAAATCAAGAAATAAATATTGAGATTTATTTATCAATATGCCGCTTACTATTTTAATTTAATTGATTTGACATGTTTAATTCTAGGTTTAATTGCCGTACTTTTGAAAAGGCGCAAATCCAACTTGCAGTGCCCTTACAGGGTATATGTACATACTTCTAAGCTACCTACCATCTAAGCATAAAAGTGTATATAGGTACATGTAAGCAGAATAAATGAATATCAATATGAAATTGCATATTTGATAGACGAACTCCGTGGCGCAGCAGGCAAATAGCCAGCTGAGCCGCAGAAGGTAGCGGGCTTGATTCCCACGGAACAAATATTTGCATGATCTACAGATATTTGTTCGGGGTCTGGATGTTTTTATATATATTAGAAGTATGTATTTACAAAAAAAAAGTATATAAGCAGTATATCAGTTATCTGGTTATCATAGTACAAGCTCTGCATAGGTTGAGCCTAGATAGTGCTGTGTGAAATGTCCAGCAATATTTTTTATAGCTCATAATCTCTACCGCTTACTGATCGCGCGGTGGGGATTATCATAGCACGGTTTTTGATATGTTGCATAATCCCCACTCGTGGGGCAAAGCGGTAGGGATTATGAAAATAACCCGCTGATGTTTGTTTTTATTTCAGAACTTGCAGAAGGCTGTAAAGGAGTGCATCAATACATCAGCTAGTTTCGAATTATTCTCGCCGCTCATGGCACAGTTCGAGAAAGATATCATTGCTATGTTACCTGTGTAATCCATACTATCGTAGTAGCGTAAAACAATAACTAAGACTAATAAAAAATCAATTTGCCGTAAATGGTGTTTATGATATTTGTACAGGAAACAGTCGATATCTGCATAGGAATGCTACCACACCAATCACTTGATGATGAATCGATATTAACTCTTAATCGAGCAAATCAATTTGGTGTAGTAGGAACTTATGTATTGGTGTTATCTATACAAATCAATTGCGGTTTGTTAGCCTCGCTAAAACTCAAAACCGGCTAGACCGATTTTGATAAGATTTTTTTGCCTGAGTGGGTCCCTAGCAGTGTTGCCAATCTCGACTAAGCGCCCCCCCCCCCCTAGCGTCATCTCGAAATCCCCCTCTCTCCCCCTAACACTAACTCGAGATCACCCTACACTATTATTATACAGGCTTGATTATTCGCTAATTTCGTTTAATTTTTACCTTAATTTACACAGGACAAAGTCTACACCTTCCTAAAATTTAATTCATCAATCCAATCAATGATCTGCTAATTTACATTACAAAACCAGCCAGAAAAGAATTTTAAAAAATGCGTCGAAAAATTTTGTACTAACTTATCCCCAAATGTAGGGGAAAACCCCCAAGTTAGCGACACTGGTCCCTAAAATTGTCGAGATCCATACAACTAGTTGCAAATAAAATTATTTTATATATATATATATTTTATCTACCTACTTATTATGATAACTATTAAATCAAATTTTTTTCTAGGTCTTAGCCACGCCACGCCCTTTTCGCAAATCACCACATATTTTACTTAATAAATGCAAACTTTCGTGAAAAAATATTTCATATACTTTACCAGTACATACAGTACCGTTATATGTAACGTAGGTTTTCAGAGACCTTCGTTAAATATAATATGCGACTAAACTCATTTTACTATAGACCTAGGCATCAGTTGGTAACACCCTAAAGCGCAGGCCAGACAAACGTAAGTCGAGGGCAAGGCGAAGACGGCACCTCAAAATGTACTTCCATACAAAATGTATAGAAGCAGCCTGCTTCGAGAAGTTCACAGGGTCATAAGCCAACAATAATAAAACAAGAATATAATTTATAACTCTATATTTAGACCATTCGTCTCAGCAGCTCGTTGATCTTGTCTTCGCGGTTACCGAAGTCTCCGCCGTCGACATAATGGATGGTCTTCTTGCGCCAGCCTCCAGTAGGGTTGTTCAGCTTGAATGGCCACAGGAAGTTGCTTGCGTACTGTAACAATTACGATAACGTTAAAATAGTGTATATAGTGCGCTACGGTAGCGCGCGGTAATGTAGACGATAAACACTATTTAGTTTGATCTTGTACCGCGCATTCAATGAACTTAGCCTAAAGGGGCTTAAGTCAAAAGCGATTACAGCGTTCTATCGCTATCGTGCACTTGTCTCATATTCACACGAGAATGAGCGAGACAAAACTGTCGACAAAATTTTGTCGAGGCGCGCATGTTAGCTGGGCTGTTTTTTTTTAAAGCTATTTGTGAGGAAACCGGCTTACGGCCCACCTGACGGTGAGCGGTCACCGTCGCCTATTCACACCGGCAATACCCGGGGTATTGTCGATGCGTTCCCGGCAGGGAACAGGGTACTGTAGAAACATCTACAATATTCTTGAAGCAACATGTCGTATATATTTTCGAATTTCATTCGATGTTAACATGTATTTGTAGTAGATCAGGGTGCCTATATTCATCAAGACATATATCTTGTTACCACAAAAAAGTTAAATAACTGTTTAACGCGTGTTTAAAAAATTCCTTACCAATTTTTGTATGGGAATTTTTTAAACACGAGCTAAATAGTGTTTAATTTTTTTGTGCTACGACCCATATAGTTTTGTCCGTCGGAGAGCGTTCCTAGTGAAATAGGAATTAAGTCTAATAATCGTTAAGATTGTATAAATGTATGAGCGCTAGGAAAGTTGACTCCGCAGGGTACGGGCCACCATAGGGGCGCTCAGTTTACTCTGCGCTCTAATAAAGCCGACCATGCCATAGAGACAAGGCGGCTCGTGCAGAGCGTACGACTTTCTACCTAGGAATCCAGGTATCTAAGGCTCAATTTACATTGCCGCGGAATGGAATGGAAACAAATATTTGTATCATCAGGAATTCCTGAGAATTCTTCGAAAGACGCGTGACCTGTTTTTTGGCTCGTAACTAATTTGTAGGTCACACAATTGGCATAAAGTTCATTATGTACAATTTCCATACAAAAATTCGCTTCCGCTTTTTTTCAATAATAATATAGTTTTCTTAACCTCTCCCAAAGTGTGGGTCGAATAATTCATTAGCCCATTTATCTAAATAATTATTGCTTTACTTTATGACGTAAGAGCATAAATCGCTGCGCAGACGTAGCCACTTTTGTTGAAGCAACTGTAAAATTTTTGCAAGTTTCTTCATATTAGATATTATCGCAACCAGCAACTAGAATTGCCACAGCTGCGCAGTTGCCGCAACTAGTTTCTGTGTCTGCGCAGCGGTTAAATGCCCAAAGCTAAATCAAAACCAAGATAAAAATCTATATTAAAATTTAGTATACAGGGTTTTGCAGCAAGACCTCTCACCTTGAACTTGTCTCCAACGGTGAAGATCTCGTGGATGAGATCCTCAACACAGATAATGTTGCTTTTGCCGAGCTTGTCTTCTACGATGGTGTTGGAGGCGATGGGCACGCGCTGTCCGTTCACCTTCGCGAATCCGCGCTTGTAAATCAACTGAAAACATAATTTAAGGTTTATTGTTAAGATAAGTAATTATCACACAGAAACCTTATAACATTAAACTAAATCGACAATACAATGGGCGGCTTTATCACTGAGCAATCTCTTCCAGGCAATGTTTGGATGGAACTAAATTAGTGAAGCTATAACAGAGTGCGGTGTACTTCAGACAAAAGAAGAAGATACATGTTAATTTACTTAGACATTACTAAAAACAATTTTAACATATGCCTGGTTTATTGGTTTTAGCATTAAGTCCTACATTTGTATTTTTTTCAGTTTGTGCAATAAATAATTAACTAAGAAATAGGTACAATGTATGAGCACTAGGAAAGTTGACTCCGCAGGGTACAGGTCACCATAGGGGCGCTCAGTTTACTATGCGCTCGTAATGTGCCTAATACGTCATGGAGGCGTATTGGCTCGTGCGGAGCGCATTTACAAAAAAAAACAGTAGAACTCCTACCAACAGTGGGACCATACTTGTTTGCCACCTTTAGTAGTTAAAATGTGGTAGACATAGACATACCTCGCGGACACTCTTCAGGTTGGGGTAACCCCATGCGATATGAGGCTCAGCAATCCGCAGCATGTTGACGGTAGCCTTGTTCAGTCTGATGAACACTCCATTGTTGATCTGGCGCAGTCTGAACAGCTGGAGGACTTTGCGGACCTGGACACAGAAGTATTACACTTATTAGTACTATAATAAGATATAGTTTCCAAAACACATTATTAGCAGATGCTTTACTATTCTTCTTCTTAGCATGTCAATAGCTCTACTTATATTGTGTTAGATAGATACTTGGCTACATTGATGGCGTCAGGAGAAGAAATTTTTAAGTCTTCCATTGTGCAGGTGTTCGGCACAAAGGGCCCATTAGCAGGTGTTTCATCAACTGCAGGATCACCAGTCGCATTGCGTTATGCTAGGATCCCTGAACCCCCATTTGCACATATTGACTCTGCAGCGACCAACCTGCAGCGTCTAGCAACAGATGGCTCCACTATTAAAATAGGGCATAATTGAGTTCGTTCTGGCTATAAGTCGTGATGGCGGAGGCCTTCAGACCCTAAAATATATTATGACAGAGTTGGCAATAGTCAACTGTGTGTGACTACTGTGTGTACTTTTCTTTCTATAGTAAGGAATGAGGGTGTAAGAAAAAAAGAGACGTTTAATTGAACCTGTTGATAATTTATCCTGCAGAATGGATTGTACAAATTTCTATGAGGAATCAAAAGATCCATTTCTTTTCTCTCTATGATATTGAGTGGTCAGCCACATATGTAACTGTATGGTAATCTACCTCGTTTAACAATGAATAAACATACAATTAATTAAGAATTTTTTTGGAATTTGGTGTAGGTATCTACTGAGTTACTGAGGAAGATGTCGAGATAAATGTATGAGCGCTAGGAAAGTTGACTCTGCAGGGTACGGGCCACCATAGGGGCGCTCAGTTTTCTCTGCGCTCGTAATGTGCCTAATACGTCATGGAGGCGTATTGGCTCGTGCGGAGCGCATTTACTAACATAATGGAATGCTAACTTCCAAACTGTGATTCCAAAAGTGATAGTGGACCTAAATATGTTTTTAAATAATAGAAAAAATAGAGCAGGCATGCATCATCATCATATCAGCCATAGGACGTCACTGCTGAACATAGGTCTCCCAGCATACTTTATCAGGTCGGCTTTCCATGTGTGTGGATGGCCATCAGTACTTGGAGCTACGTGCCACGCCCACTGCCACTACAGCTTGATAATAACTCTGGCTGTCAGTCTACGATAGAACTTACCTTGGGGGAAACCTGGTTGATACCACGGATACGCATGACGAAAGCGAGCTTAGCTTCTCCGGGAACATAGTAGTTACCGCGGTTGCGTGCCTAGAACAAAACCAATAAAAAAAATCACAAATAGATCTTTGTTTGACCATAATTACGCCTGATGGTATCAATGGTACAGGAAGCGTAATGTTAGGTCAGAACCATCTAATTCTAGGGTGGGGGGGGAATAGGATCAACACTGAGGTCCTGCATTGGAGTGTATTGTGCATTACCCCCCTTCTAACCGGAACAGTCAGAACCATGTAAGTTGGGTGTTCATCATCATATGAGAACACCCAGCCAATTCAAGGCAAAAACAACCAGCCTTGTTTTTCTTTCCTGGCTTGGTCACAAAGGAATAGACAATAAAATTGACGTTTAAAAGTGATCCTAGTGATTTTAATGAATAAAACCTTTTTGATTTGATTTGACAGAATGTCCACTGATGACATAGGCTTCCACCATTGATTTCCAGGATGACTGATCTTGTGCGGCCTGCACTTCATGGCTCCCATCAACCTTTATCTTTCCATCTAGTGGCTGTTGGGTGTTTATTGTATAAATGTATGAACACTAGGAAAGTTGACTCCGCAGGGTACGGGCCACCATAGGGGCGCTCAGTTTACTCTGCGCTCTAATAAAGCCGACCATGCCATTGAGACAAGGCGGCTCGTGCAGAGCGTATATTATACTGAAGGACTAATAGCTTATCGGCATTTCTATATATATATATATATTACTGTTTATTTTATTTGTTTATAGACAAGCTACATATTGCTCATGTGTTGTAACATCAGTATTGAAAGTGAATTAATATTCACTTTGGTAGTAATAAGACTACACGGTTGGACTGTTTTTGATGAATTTTAATATTTATATATAGATTATAAACTGGATTAAGTCATAGGCTACTTTTTATTGACAAACAATGAAGCTAGTTTTGGTATAATACGCATACACCAAAACTAGCTTCATTAGCTTTAAAACTAGATTCACAAAATTTAATGCAATACTCACTTGTCTGGCCAGCCTGATTTCATCACGCTCCTTGATACGGTATTCCTTAACATACTGTTCGGCCCTCTTGAAGATTTCCTTCTTCTTCTTGATGGCAGTGGAACGCCTCTTGAGCGTTACCTGAGAAAAATATTGGATTTAGTAAAAACTCTTTGGTGATTGAAATGTAAATAGGGTTGTTGGTTGTCAGATATTGATGGGTAACAGCACTTTGCATCAGATGAACTATGCCTTTCAATTTGGAATCATCATAACATATTACTGTTTTTTGTTTAGCAAATAACAATAATAATTTATTTATATTTTTTTTTTTATTATCAGCCATTCGTGTCCCACTGCTGGGCAAAGGCCTCCCCCCATTCTTTCCAGACTTCGCGGTCCTGAGCTGATTGTGGCCAATCCGTTAGGAATTTATCCAGCTCGTCCCACCATCTACGTTTCGGTCTGCCGCATCGCCTTCTCGCTGGATCAGGACGCCTCTCGGTGGCTATCCTTGCCCACAGCTCACTTGGCATGCGACAGACATGCCCAGCCCAGTTCCACTTCAGCTGAGCGGCTTTGGTGGCTACGTCAACAATTTTGGTCTTTGAGCGCAGTTCAGTGTTCCGGACTAATTAATAATAATTTACTTTATTAATGACCACAACAATACATTTTTGTATGGTTGAGTTGGACCAGTTACTAATAAGTAAAGAACAAAATATACAAACCACTAAAAAAGCAGAAATGCACAACATGCGGTCTTATTGCTTATAGCAATTTGTTCAGAAATATTTAGGATGGAAGTTACTTCAAAAATTTTCCATTAAAAAAGAATACAATAAGCAAGGAGTATTTTCAGTTTTTATTAAAAAATCTTTGCACCTTGATCTGACTGTTGACAGATATGTCTGCATCCAAAGGACTTTATTTATCTGATTAGATAGGGCTTCAGGGCTTTACCTGTAGGCGGCGTGTGCGGAGAGCATCCCTCCTCTTCCTGTGCTTGAGCACTGACTCTGGGACTGCAGGCAGCTTCTTGCTGTCCTCCTTGCCTTTCACGACCTTAGGGGCCACAGCCTTCTTTTCAGTTGTCGCAACCATCGTGCTGAAAGGTTAAGGTAGTTTTAGAAACTGTTGATCTTAAACAGATGGCTGTAAAAACTATTTTTATTTAAAATTGAGTGTTGAACTTACGATTCCACATAATTAAAAATTTATTTTTGATATAGCGGAATCGTAAGCTTATTTT
Organism: Philereme transversata; assembly: GCA_963924445.1. Classification (NCBI taxonomy): domain Eukaryota; kingdom Metazoa; phylum Arthropoda; class Insecta; order Lepidoptera; family Geometridae; genus Philereme; species Philereme transversata. The sequence continues at coordinate 15,320,696 of OZ004351.1, forward strand.
TATACATAATTGTTGAGGTACTCGGAGGATCGCAAGAAATGGTACACTGAAAAACCAAGTAGCAAGTGTAGAATGGAGCTTGAGGCCTAGACCGGTAGGTCTAGCATGTACACTATGAAAGAATAAAGTGAAATAACATTTAGCGCAGAATCTACATTCTACTCTATAGCAGGAAAAATTACTACAATGGATTTGGTAACATGAAATTTTCCAAGCAATGATCATAAGAGCCTTGGAAAATAAAATCTTCCATCTGTTTCTCCTGCACATGTTACAAGTTTGTACACCTACAAATTTGTTTTTGTTGGTTTGTTTGGACCTAGTAAGTGATAAAGATGTTGTAATTCTGTCGTAACAGACACAATGAGACTGCCACTAACCAACTATGAGCACGCACGACCAAGAATAAGGCACCAGGCTTCGATACAAGTCATGTCAACAAAGCACAGGTGATGTTTAGAGGTTAGTGATTCATGAATTTTAGGACGGAACAACCTGATTATAGGATAAAGGTCTGTTTGAGGATAGAATCTAGCATTCTAGACCCTTTACCCTGTGTTTTTACCCACAGCACTGGTAATAAGTCAGCGGCAGAGAGGTTATGTGGACGAAAATAAACGTGATATTTTACGAGCCAACAGTCGGAAATTCTAGGGTAAATAACACAGGGCGAGTAGAAATTATAGAACTACAAATAATACACGATAAAAAGCTTCAGAACTAGTAAAAACTAGGAGTTCACAGTGTGGCGGCATGTCACCATTCCGTCCATCCTTTTGAGTACACTTTTCACAAAACCCACTCAACATTTTTACCAACGGGCACTGTAGAACGCTTCCGTGTAGATTTACAATCAATAAAACCACTAAATATGTATTAAATAGCGAAAAATTATCCACCTGCGGGGCTAAACTCCACGCGGCACGTGTGTCAAGTTATCAAAAAGACTGAAATTCTATTTCCGCTCACTATCGCCATTTTTGTTTTTTCACTGGCAGCACCAAAAGTATGTTTAATTCATTTCCTTTTAGTCAATTGTGTTTATTGTCTATGAACTCAACAGAAGCAAAGTATTGCCGAAAATAGCGATTCGCAGTGAATTTAATGACTTTTATCGTCATTAGATTCTAGCTATGTAATTTTTTTAAACTTTTCTTATTGTTGACTCATTATTATACCTAATTTATTTATTTTAACGAATAGGATTTTTTTACAATAGAGATTTTTGTTCACACATAAATCATTAATTTAACATGAACATAGTTACATCATTTCCGGCATTTGGCGGCTACTTTCAAAATTATTGAAAAAACGTTGCTATAGTTACGCAGTCGCAATAATTATTATTTTAGAAACAAGTCCACGAAAATCTTGTAAAATGGTTGAAAAAGATCCCCAAATAAGTGCTCTTGATGTTGGCGAGCTTGATATATTTATCGATAGCATGGAGCCATCGCGAATTGAAGCCATTGGTAACCAAGCGTACGTATTTAACGATACCATGCCATAACGATACTCTCGTTTTACTTTTATATATTTTATCAATTTTACTCATTAGTTATATTAGAGTTGTTCAATGTGCAGCTGGGTTGATTGGCACATTCGTCTCCAAAAGCTGAACCAACAAGCAGTCCTTGAAGCCGCGTCCATGCAAGAAGAACTTACTAAGGAAACACTCATTTCATCGGGAAAGGTAACTTCTATCTTATTTATATAATTAAACCGCTATATAATCTGAGCCGAATTGTGTGCTCGTTCAGTTTTCAAGAGAAGCGACTACGCCATCTGTTATCGATTAGTTATCAACAAACTACTTTATCAACTCTATTAGATGGCGCTAAACTCGTTTTTATTTCAGCTACCCGTGTTGGTTTACGAAGCAATCTGCATCCAAGTCTGGCGCTTGAAGATCTACCCGCAAGTAATGAAGTTAGAGCCGGCTCCGCTAAATACTTTCGGAATTTATATGGTGGTAAGATAAAAAAAACAAACTAAGAAAAACTTGTAATATGTTATGTTGTAATATGGGATTCAAAAAACTGATAGAATACCTACTTATCTATCTACATAGATACATTTTGAAATATTTTTAATTGTAAATACATACAAGAAACATCTCGCGTAGTTGGTGAACGGCCAGCTGAGCCTAAGAAGTTGCGGGCACGATTTCCGCCGCAAATTAAATGTTTGCAAGATTTATAGATATTTACTCCGAGTCGGGATATTTCTTTAGTAGGACTTTTGGGTATGTAGTTACAAAAAAAAATGATTTATGTATTCTATTAGGTATCTGCAGTAAGTATCTGTGGTACGTATCAGGTACAGTATGTGTGGTAAGTATCTGTAGTAAGTATCTGGTAAAATATATGTGGTAAGTAAGTATCTGTAGTATTTAGGGTAAGTATCTGGTAAAGTATCTGTGGTAAGTATTTGCGGTAATTAGTTTTAGATATCGCATATTGAATTAATGCTGTAAACTTGTATACGAATTGAATCTAGTTTCCAAAGTACAAGATTTGCTTAGTTTGGGGCTAGATAGCGCTGTGTGAAATTTTCGGCATTATTTATTTATTATAACGTTTAATAAAATGGGCTTATTGTTTTATATATCAGTTGTACCATGAAGCGGCGGCCGTGGGGTTGCTTGAGACAGTATTATTCCATGAAGACGGCGCGCAGTGCGTCAGTGAAGTGGCTGGAGATCTGATTGACTACGCCGTGGAACAGCTGACGGCGCTTCTTGCTCTCATCAAGTTAGTTTTACAAGTTTTTAATTCATATGTTTTTCAATGTTCTGCTTAGTTGTAATTCGTTTATTTTATTTATTTATACATATCGTTATCTGATATTTGAAATATATTTTTGACATACCAATATTACGCAATGTAATGAAATGGTGAATAAATGAATACTGTATTTTGGTCTAGGATATATTCTCTTATATAGAATATTATATATTATTCGCAAGCAGAGGTTGCTCCGCTAAAAATGGTAATGAATATTAATAAGTTTGAATCATTCAAAGCCGTGTAAATCGAAATTCAAGACATTATTTATTTGTTCCCCTAAAATACCCTAAAAACCTGTAAATAATTGTGCAGTTTTTTCCAACGACCTCTATGGCGCAGTGGGCGAGTAGCCGGCTGAGACGCAGTAGAGTGCGGGTTAGATGCCTGCTGCGGGACAAATGCTTACATGGTCTTCTGATATTTGTTCCGGGTTTGGATATTTTTCTATATATTATAAAAAATTCTATATATAAAAAAAAGTATAAGTAGGTATTCTATCCGTCTGGTTCCCATAGTACAAGCTTTGCTTAGTTTGGGGCTATATAGCGTTGTGTGAAATATCCAGGATTATTTATTTATTTCACAGTAACGGCTACCTAACACCAGTGACCATCAAGGAGATGGAGTGTGAAACGGCTGCTGAAGAGCTGGAACGGCAGAAGCGAGATTTGCAGTTCGACATCAGCATGAGATGCATCTCTGTTGTTCGGTAATATTTTATATAGGTGCTTATTACTTTATATGTTGGAGGTGGCATATTAATAAAACCCAACGTTTTAGTTCACAGGTGGTGATCAAAACTTTCTGGACCCTTTTAAACGCTTAGGGGTCGTCCATTAATCACGTTTTGTTTTTAGCAACTTTTGACCCATTCTATCCAAAACCACGTGTATTTTTTTGGTACAGTGTCATAAAAAAACCGGCCAAGTGCGAGTCAGTCTCACGAAGGGTTCCGTACAATTATCTATAACTATGTATGTATGAGGACACCCTTTCATTATCAACCTTTTTTTTTTTTCTTTATTCGTGTTGTAAGACTTACTTTTTGCCCAATTTCGTGGTTCTAGGTCAACGGGAACTACCATATAGGGTTTCGACCCAAAACCTACTTTCGGTTGACCTAGAATTGTCAATTTTGGTTAAAAGCAAGGTCTTACAATTAAGGTAAATTTTGGCACTTACTAGTTTTCGCGAAAATCTAAATTTGCCCATATCTTTTTATCGTGTTGACTCATTACCTTGTTTTTATACATCTAACAGGGATTATAGACCTCAGTATCTGGTATAAATATCAACTTGCTAGGTCCACCCGTTCCTGAGACAATCGGTGGTGACACACGGACAGACAGAGAGACAGACGGACAAGAGAGTGATCTTATAAGGCTCCCTTTTTTACCCTTTGAGTTACGGAACCCTAACAATTCAGAATACTATCTTTAAATACAGATATAATCTAATTTAATTTAAAAAAATTAAGCACTGTGATAAAAATATTCAGGAAAATATAAATACACGTGATATCTCACTACACCCCCTTTGTGATATTTGTTGATTTTCCGACCCCCCCCCCCCCCATTTTGAGCCTTATGTGATTAATGGACGATCACTTATCAGCAAGTATTTTTTATTTGCAGTTACCTAGCTGAGCACATGGAGATGGTCGGCGTAGGAGCCCTGATTTCCACCAGCCTGTACAAGACGCACGATGTGCCGTGTCTACTGGCACATCTGTTGCAGCAAGAGCCCTGGCGAAGAACTAATGATAGAGGCGATCTAGAGATTTTCAACTGTATGTTTGCACGACATTTCTGCAACCTGTTTTGTTATGTACGACATTAATTTAAAACACACACCCGCGGGATCGTATTAACTGTTTTAAAAGGTGGGTTTAATATCTGTAGCTTAAATATTTATCCAGTAATCGATCCAATAAACGATTTTTAACGTAAATCGGCGGTGCCTTTGCGACGATGCCGCTTAGTTAGTTTAACAGGTATCTACTTACATGATGAATGAATATTATTGGTTTACCTATTTTATACAGACTGTTTCATTAATATTTTACGATGTGAAATTAAGGTTGTTTGAAAATTTAAAATTTTCTTTGGTAATTAATTTAATAAAATCTGTTTTACAACAATACTTACTAGCCATTAGTCCCATCCGTATTTTCTTTTTATGTCGTTCATAACAAAACACATAGTATAAAGCAGCGCAATTCGTTTTCATATTGGCCGCTAGACGGCACTTATCACAAATTTTGTTTCCGTGTAGTCGGGCGGTGGAACAAGCCGACTACAGAAGACCGGTCTCAGATGCATCGCAGCGAAGCGCAGCTGTGGCTCTGCCTGCGTCAGCTGCTGCTGGAACCAAGGCTGAACCACCATTACACTATCGAGGAGTCTCGGCGCACGCAGTTTTGTAGGGTAAGGGGGTGCCCATTGTGAGGAGTTTTTAACGATTTTTTTACCCCCCCCCCCCTCCTGGCGAGATTTGGTTCGACCCCCTCCCCCTATCTCACGTGAGATTTTTCAAAATTTGTATTCCTATGGTAAATGCGTTGGACTTATTTAAAAAAACAGAATTGGCTCATCATTATTTTCAAGATTGCTTCTCTCGTAATCTCGACGAGACCCCGCTTCACCCCCACTCGCCACGTGAGATTGGGCGAGATTCGGCTCCCCCCCCCCCCCCCCCCAGAACACCTCACGTAATTAATGGACGCCCCCTAACTACAATTTAACATGATCTTGTACCTCCTTCCATCTTCCACCACCGGGCAAGCAGACGTATCGAGAAGTACCACGCATACCTGGTCGGCATACCGCCTTAAGTAAGGAGTGGAACTCACTTCCGGCGTATGTTTTTATGAACCAGTATAATCTCGGAGTCTTTAAGTCCAGAGTGAATAGGTTCTTTCTAGGCAAGCGTGCTTCATCTTCGATCACACCATCACTTACCACCAGGTGAGGTAGTGGTCAAGCGCTTGACTATCATCGTTTTTCGAATATTGATGATGATCCTTACAATGAAAACTTACTTTTCAATAAACAAAAAAACTAGTTCCAACTAGCATAATAGATGGCGCTGTCTTGACATAACCCGCCAAAAAAATTGTTTTTTTGTAAAAATTTCAAAGACACTAACAACAATCTCACTTCGTCAAATAAACGAACACAAACAATTTTTTTTTAAATTTAGATCCAAGGAAAAATAACGGAACCAATGCTGGACCAGATCCCCCCACTGGGCGATCTGAAGATGTTCCTCTGCCGCCTCTCAGTGGGCGACTACTCGAGTTTGCAGAACCGCAGTACTGGTATCAAGAACCCTGGATGCACGCTCATTGAAATGGTTCCTCAGGTAACATTCAAACGCCATCTATCGGGGAATAGTACAAGCCATAATGCGAGAAAAGAAGTTTAGTTAAATTACGACATGAGCTTATAAATTACGTAGATACTCTGCATCATGAAATTTTCTATCTGAGAAATGTCACGTATCAAAAAAATCGTGTGTGTGTGTACTTAAGTACACACGTAAGAAGTTATACTTTTTTGGCGTAACAGACTAAAAATGGCTAAAATCTAATTTTTACAATGGTCTTTCATTGACCACCATATATAATTTAAAATTACATACACATGTATATTACATGAATAAATATATTTTTTTTATCGCCACATATATAAAACACGTACGTATTGTAGATTTATGAATATTTGAGAAACTACTTTGAACATAGTTATGAGTTTTCACGGAAATTTGTGAGACGGATAACAGCTAACTTTGTCCTGTCAAATATGATGGTATAAATTTTAGTATCATATTTTTTTCCAAACGCGACAAAAGAAGTAAGTAAGTATACCTAACTTCAAAAGAAGTCCGTCCGTCTAGCTAGGGAACTGAATCAAAAGGAAATGAAAACATGAAATGTTAACAGTATCAGGTGAAAATAAGGTTTAAAATTAGGTGATATAATAATAGAATTCTAAGGCTTAAAACAGACGTTTACGTTATAACGATTTGTAACGTTTATTTACGTTAAAATTGTTTATTGGTAATGTATTTTACTATTACTTACTGTCCAAACTTGTTACTTTGTATAAATATTGAAGCTACCGGTATTAAACCTACCTCTAAAATCAGTTCATACGATTCCATTTCTGTGTTTTAAATTAATGTCGTACATAAAAAACAGGTTGTAATAGATAAGACCCTTCCAAAAATAATATTTTTATGGTAAACATTGACTTGAGCTAAGCCTTCATTCCCCCAGATAAAAAGCACGTACCTCAAGCAAGTCCACAAACGGACCAAGACCCTGGCTAAGGAGCAAGTAGCCCTCTTCCATTTGGACGGCTCTGACGAGTCCCGGGAAATGGCGAAGAAGCTTCTAGAGAGTTACACAAGCGACGCGGCGCTGGTGATGGACGGCGGCGGCGCCAAGTGCGGCCGGTGCGGGGAGAAGGCCAGCAAGAAGTGTTCGCGGTGCAAGACTGAATGGTATTGTGGAAGGTAGGATCAATACTTGGACTTCGGGATTCCAATTCTAATTCTAGGGGGGGGGGGGGGGGGGGGGGGGGGGGAATAAGATCACACACTGACGTCCCGCATTACCCTGACCCCAGACGGTCTTATAAGCTAACACAACAACTTCTCGATTATTCCATGATATCCCCAATGATCCGTTGAGAAAATAATTCCGGGTATTTCTACACGAGGTCGGTATAAGATGCGAGCCTAGGGACGCCTTCAAATTGCCCTAACGTGCCGCGCGGAGGCAGCGCGACTGCAGCGCGGCGGCCGCATTTGCAGTCGCGCGTTTTTTATTTATATAGATTTACAAAGCATATTACAAAGAGATTTACGCTGCCTCCGCGCGGCACGTTGCGGCTAATTTGAAGGCGCCCTAATAATTATTAGTAACTATGTAATTGTATGCCCACAACTTCGTCCGCAATTTTCTAGATCTCGACAACAGCGCCACCTACCGGGCCCAGTTGTGAATCTAAAACCTCCCGCCACCGCACATAAAAATTTCATTAAAATCGGTTCAGCCGTTTTTCAGTTTTAGCGAGACTAACTAACAGCAAGTCACCGTGCATTTACGACATTAATTCAATCATGGGTAGTCAAATTCATCACCGTGTCATTTTTAAATTTTCAATCTAACTTAATTTAAAGTCCAAAAATATCAATGAAACAGCCTATATGAAATAGGTAAACAAATCATATTCATTTATCATGTACTGTTACTGACTAGGCGGCATCGTCGAAGGCGCCGCCGATTTACGTTAAAAATTGTTATTGGAAATGTATCGATTACTGGATTGAAGGTATCGGTATTAAACCAATCTCTAAAATCAGGGGGGGGGGGGGGGGTAGGACATTAGTGTCTAACCACAGAAATACACCATGATAAATAATTATTATAGGTATCCTACAAGTCTCCATTCATCAAAGTAATTTTCAACGCCATGTTCTAAGGCTGTACTGACAATGAATTTTATGAAATACACCTCGATACTGTTATATTATTTTATTTGACATTTGTTCATAATATATAATATTGTTTAAATATTTGTACATCATATATACATATTATAAAGAGGAAAGATAAAAAAACTAATAAACTCAAAAACTACCTAGTCCGATTTTAAAAATACTTTCACCATTAGGCTGCCTGTACATTGACGCGGAGATAGGCGGAATAGAATGAAATAGGATGAATAGAATTTCATGCAATCCTATTGGTTAATATTTCCTCGTTTCTCCGCTCCGCCGCCTATCTCCGCGTCAATGGACAGGCAGCCTAAGAATGCTATATTTATCCCGGAGTAACATAGGCTACTTTTTACCAGACTGCACACAAGGGTAATTGCTTTTATCATTGTACCCGCAGTCAGTAAATTGATTTGATTTGTTTCAGGGAGTGCCAAGTACAACAATGGCCCAAGCACAAGGATATTTGTGACCAGTTCGCTCTATAAGAGTACTTTTAATTTAAAATTATTTATTTATTCAACTAAGATCCTTACTCAATTAGTTTTAACATTTTGTTTTGTGTGGATGTTAGAATTATTATATTATTATTATTTTAACAATAAAACGAGTGCATCAATTTTTTTTTGGTTTTTTATTATTGATAGCTTATGACCTAGGAGCTGGAGACCTTCAGGTAGTCCTTGAGTACATCCAACGCGGGCGTCTCTTCACCGAAGTCCTGAGAAAAATGAGAAAAGATATTTAAAATAAAATACATTTAAAGAAAGTTAAGATGTTTGTTAGTTTATTACTCAATCACGTCCTAACTGCTGAACTGATTTAGATGAAATTCGGTATATAGATAGATCATGACCTGGATTCAAACATATACTTTACTGACAAACCACGCGTGCGAAGCTGCAGGCGGAAGGTAGTACTATCGCGGCTTCGCACGCGTGTTGTCTCAAATTCACAATCCAGGTCAATATATCTATAAAATTTCATCGAAATCGGTCCAAAACGTAACAATCAGATAGACAAGAGTTAGCTTCTTCGAATTTATAATATTAGTATGAATAACATTATAAATGCAAAAGCGAATTCACTGAATTCTTATAAGCAAGTAAACTCCTTATTTCAAGGAAACAAAATGTATGAAGTGTTGCATATGAGTAAAAATCGTTATAATTGATACTCATTTTTAGCACCCAATTAATATTGCGCTGACTACGGCACCAAGAACCAGATTAGCTGTTGGTGTGCTTTGCAGCGCATTCTTTTCCAAATTAAAAAACCACCGACTCTCTATTTTTGTATCGGGGGTTAAAAACCTACTTAACTAAGAACCACCCAAGAACCCAAGTAAAACTAGCTTTCTATTAAAAAAACCACGTCGAAGTCGGTCCATCCGTTTGGGAACTAGAATGGGATTTGACAACCTCTGTGTCGCAATGGGCGAATGGTTGAGACGCAGAAGGTAGCGGGTTCGATTCCCGCCGCGGAACAAATTTTTGCATGATCTACAGATTTTTTCCGGGTCTAGATGTGTTTCTGTATATTATAAGTATGTATTTAAAAAAAAATATGTTAGTATTATATCAGTTATGTGTACAAGCTTTGCTTAGTTTGGGGCTAGATAGCATTGTGTGAAATGTCTACACCAGTCTTTTTGCGTCAGGGGTTAAAACATAAATTGTGTGAAATGTCTGCACCAGTCTTTTTGCGTCAGGGGTTAAAACATAAACAGTAAGGTCATCACTCAAACATTTATAATCTGTTTAATCTAACTTTTTTATCTAAGTCAAGAAAGGTTAACTTCCGCATCCTTTTTGAGTTCCAAAAATAATAAAACATACAAGTAAGTTTTGGGTACTTTCCTTGACAAACACGCGCATTTCGATATTTGTGTGACCAGAACATACTGGCTTAGTTCAGAAGACTAGTATATTTAACTTACACATGGTGTGTCATCACAGAAAAGGAGTTTATGGAGTTAAGTTAAACGCGCGCAAACGAGGATCTCGGATCAAGTCAGTCAAAGCTTCGACCAAATTAATTCGAGATCTCTAACGCACATGTCTGTGTGCGTGCAGTTGAGCTTACCTTGATAACTACGCATGAGCAGCCGACGATTTTCCTGGCTTTGCCGTCCTTGTCGATCTTGCAGAGACCTGCCCATTCTCCGAGTTTCTTGTTATTATCCACCTGAGAAAATATCATTTAAAACTTATTTCTGCTAAATTATAGGCTGGGGGCGTTTATACGAGTATGATACAAAAAATAAAATATCTTCGATTATTGGCGAACATTTTCATCACCATCGTCAACCACAGCTGGGTGAAGGTCTCCTTCCCCTTGCTGCGCACATATTGGTAATAGAATATAGTTATTAGCAACAATGTAGCAAGACTTGTACGGGGAAACCGTGGAAGCATTTTTAAAGACATGCAAATTTGAAGTTATTTAATTTAATTTTAAATTAAAATGTCTTAAACATGTGACCACTTAATCGCGACTGCGCCTTCTAAAGCTTACATCTCCCATGAAACAAATGCAACATCAACAAATCCGGCCGTGTGACCGTGCGTGGGCGTGGCACATTCAAAACAATTAGGAATGCGCAGATTAGGCATTGAAGATGGCCTGACTGGTTGGCGTTGGTAACATGACTAGCATGCATATACATTTAGTTGCGTCTATTACAAAGAAATGTCTGAAGTGTTGCATATGAGTATTATTCATTAGGAACATTACACATTTTAGCACCCAATTTTCTATTGCACTGACTACGGCACCAAGAACCAGGTTAGTTGTTGGTGTGCTTTGCAGTGCATAATTAAAATTTTCTAAAAATAGACAGCGCCATCTGGTGTTGAATCAAAAGATGGCACTACAAAATCCCTCCAATGATCAATATCGGCAATGTCTTAGTAGCAATAAAAATCATTATTTCTCAAACGTGCTTGCAAATTGATTTTTTACAACCTTCTTCAAGATAAATCGAAATAGCTGTACTGGCCAAATACATGCGAGCAGCAGCCGGCAAAAGTTTTTTTTTTTTTTTTATCTAGTTTTTTTAAGGAACTTGCGTCGTTCTCTACGACGATGTCAGTTCCATAATTGGCTACAGTAATTAATGACTATACAGCATCTTTCAGCAGGTCGTATATGGACCGGTAGAGCATGTTAGCTGAGTCAGATGTTTGCTCAGCTAATACACTCTGAAACAGGCCCACATCGACCTGGTTGAATTTCAGCGCTCTGTACAACTCCTCTCTCATAGATTGACTCCAGACACACTCTATTAAAAAGTGGTATACATCCTCCACCACTCCACAAGCATTACAATTAGGAGTATCTATCTTTCTCATTAAAAATTTAAAGCCGTTTAGAGGCATATGCCCGGAGCGCAATCTATGAGCGATTACAATCCACTTCCTACTTATACTAGTGTTGGTAAACCATGGTATGTGAGGGGGCTCGCTTCGGCAAAAGTTGTATGAAAATCCATATCTGTCGTGGTTTAGTGGCCAAATAAATAACATAGTAAACTCATATCTGTAGTATAATTAAAAAAAAAAAACAAATGAACATTTTAACTCAGGAAAAATTATTGTTGTTCGTCATTGATTTTGAAAAGTAATTGTATTTTTTATTTTATTTTATAATTTCCGCACATTGTTTGAGAAAAATACAAGCCTTAGCCACAACTAGGCATGCCTCTTCTGCTGGCCACTGCAGTAATGTACTATTGTATGTACGAAATAAATATATTTGGTGTGCCTCACAACATCTTTCCATGCAATCTTTTTACCAAGAACTCTGAATTTAATACGCCATCTATTGGCGAGTAGCGAATTTAAAATCATGTGGTCCAAAAACCTGCAATTTTGTAGTCACTGATCTCAAACCACTTTCCAAGGTAGGCTAAGTAGCCAATCATTAATCAATAGTCATCAATAAATTACCCACCTTTACAAGGGGAATCTGATGTTCATTGCAGAGGGCCTGGACAAGCTTCTTGTATGCAGCCTCATCACAGTTCTCAGCCAGGACACAGAGAACTGCTTGCCTCCTAAAATGGACAATAAAACCTGGTTAAATAAATGAAACTAAGCCTAACTATTATTTGTTAAATGAAATGCTAGACTTAGATGACTACCTAGCACTGTATTACAAAACTAGATCTGTTTAATTAAAAGAACCTCAGGTGAGGCATTACACCTATAATTTTATATGAGCGTCTATATGAGTCTGTATTTGTATGAGCCCGATTGTAAGTCAGCTGAAGATCCTCACCTTTAATTTCGCCCTAAAATGGATGAAAATGACATGGAATCTGAAAAAGTCTACTCCACCAGCCAGTAAAAAAACGCGCTGAAGTCGAATGCAATAAGTTTTCTATGCTCACACTTGAGCTAGAGAGTGGGATCATAAGGAACCCTAAATGCTGCATGAATGTAGCACACATGGGAGGCCACAATCTCAATGTAACAAGCAATGTGGTACTATGCGTGTGCGTTGGTCTTGGCAACAGAGGGTACCAAACCTAACAGAAGTCAGATCTGATATTTCCACTCACTACATGACTAAAACAGCCACCTAATGAGCGAATATTTAGGTGGACTCCATTGCCATCCTTACTAATATTATAAATTCTTAAGTATATCTCATATATCTTTCTGTCATGTTTTCAGGACTAAACAGCTGGAGGGATTTAGATAAAATTTGGTATATAGGCAATGGCCTGGATTGAGACATAGGTTAGCGAAGCTGCAGGCGGAAGCTAATAAAGAATATATATTAAAATTATATAAATATATAATAATATTTGATTATTTATTACATTAAATAAGTTTGATAAATTTTAACCAGTCAAGGATCACACCTATAAATTTTTGTATAGTTGTGAGCCCCAAGCAATTAATATAAAACTTATTTGACTGATAAACAAGATCCATAATGACCACAGACAAGAGGGGACTCTTTTAACACAGGTTAATGCAACTTAAAAGTAGAACCCTGTGAATGTGCTCTTGAAAAAACAATAAAAAGCCAATACGATTTTATTGTCTAATTGTGTGTGGCATAAATCTAATTCACTGAACCAACATGTTTACTATGACACTCATCACAACTTACTTGTCAAGGACTTTGGCAGCTTCATGTAGTCCATGGACCAGGCCTCCGTGGATGAGGGCGGTCTTCAGAACCTCCTGTAGAGCCTGGTTAACATCCATAGCACCGCCGCTCAGGACGGGGTTGACGGGAACCTCACTACAATATTAATTTTTAGGTTAAGTTTTATTTTACATGTTTATCAAAACAGAGATTGAGTAAGAACTTGTGAAACACTCGAAGCTGTACACTTTCCATAAAAGGTAGAAGAAGAGGTGCTAGAAATATTGAAAATTACTAAGAAAATTTAGACATTCAAGAAATGGGATCAGTTTGAAGAGGTTATGTTGACATCTTGTATACATAAGTTTTTTCGTTTTTTTGGAAAATACTTAAATTAGAGAGGGTAAATACGCAACGTAGTAAGAATTATAAAGTAGCTGGAGGGAAAAAAATAATGAAAATATATAAAAACAATAGGTACTTACACTTCGACTTCAGCCATGATTTTTCACTATTTGACGACCTGAAATACGCAATACAATGGTTTGAATGATTTGTTAACATTTTGTTTTGGTAATTTATAACACTGTACATCCAAAGATCACTGAAATAATTAGAGATTTACAAAAATACACCACAATACGTTTGACAGTTTACCTTGCGCACCGCAAAAAGACTAGGGCTTGCAAAGTAGTTTTTGAATGAGCATGAAATGTCAGTGTAATCGATATTTTAGTCGATCGACTAACTGACAAATTAGGCGATTACGTAGAACATTTATGTGGTCTGTGTAGGTAGGCGATCATAAAATTACGTATAAAGAACTTTTAACTGCACTTTATACGTTTTGATTCTAGTATTATAGTATGGGCAGGATGGATAGGTCATACAAATTAAGACATAGTTTTGTTTACAATACTGGAGATACTACAATTTATCTGCTTAGTTAAAGTTCTCCTTAGTTTGAGGCTAGTTATCGCCACTGAGTGCCATGTCTGTATATTTTTTGCTATCGAATGGTAGCAAGGCAAGAAAATGGTGATCATCATTTTCTTGACTAAAATCGTCTAAATTGACTAAAATTAACTACAAAGTCTGACTAATTTATTACTGGCAATCCACTGTCATTGCGATATGACTAAACGCGGAAAATTTAAAACAGAAGAGAACCAATGTCCAATCTGAAAATCTGAACCAATGTCTTAATGTCTTGTTTTTCGGTGATTTTTCTTTGAGAAATAATAATAAAATGTTTTTACTTGTGCTTAAACACATATTTACAAACAGTTGATAACATATTTTATTTATTTTTACAATTTATTGCGCCTTATTGTACAATCAAGTGTCTAAAGATGTGTCGACTACTGTGTTATAATGACGCGTAGTCCTGACATTCTGTTCATGGCTGAGTATATTAGAAATGTTTTATATTTTGCTACAATAAGAACAGGGAAAACTGTGAAAAGTACCAGTGAAACACATTATTTCTCCATTGATAATGAATTAGTTTATGAAAATTATTATGCTGACTTTGGGCCGCTGAATCTTGGCTGTGTTTATAAATATTGTAAAATCCTAAATGATAAATTACACCAGTATTTGAATAAGCAAACAATAGTCCACTACACGTCGATTGATCCAAAGAAGAAAGCAAACTCAGCGTTTCTATTGGGATGTTACGGAGTTCTCTACTTGAGCCTATCTCCAAGAGATGCTTTAAAGCCTTTACTGGTACATGGACAAAGCTACAGGTACGATAGATTTGAAAAAGTTGCAATTAAGTATATATGCAATAAGTTGACTTATTTGTGTGGACATTATACTTATGTATCTTTTAGACCATTTCAAGACGCTACGCAAGGTGACGCGGTGTACACGATATCAATAATGGATTGTTTGCAAGCTATCAAGAAGGCTAGAAATTTGGGTTTATTTAACTTTCAAGATTTCAATTACGAAGAATACGATAGACTAGATAAAATACAAGGAGGTGATCTCAACTGGATATTACCCGGTAAATTTTAATTAAATAACCATAAGTATTCTGTCTTCCCGATATAGAGGTAGGCACGCATATAGTTTGTATTTTTTTTTGCAGGAAAGTTTCTCGCTTTCATTGGCCCTGTGAACTACAGCGTATCATTGTATCATCCGCCTGAAATGTATATTGACTATTTTATCGAAAATAACGTACAAATAGTCATACGATTAAATAAGAGGCTCTATGACGGCAAGGTGTAAGTTTCTACTTGGGACAGCGTGAAAACTTTCACAAGAGACATTAATGTTCGCTTTCTTCTCATTATCTACCTACTTCTAGGTTTCACAATGCTGGTATAGTCCACTATGACTTGTTTTTCCCTGATGGTTCATGCCCACCAAGGCATATACTACAAAAATTTCTTCAAATCAGTGAAGAATCTACAGGTGCCTTGGCTGTACATTGCAAGGTTATGAGTGAATTTTGTGTTATATGTATATAAACTTTAAGTTTTAAAAGTTAAGTTATAAAGTTTAAGTTATAAATCTTGTAGTTGAAATTTTATTTTAATCTTACATTAATTTTAAACTTAATGTCAACATACTTAATTTTATATAAAATACTGACGAGTTCATTGTTTAGGCAGGTCTAGGGCGCACCGGTTCCCTGATAGGTTGCTATCTGATAAAACACTATCGCATGACGGCACATGAATCAATTGGATGGATGAGAATTTGTCGACCAGGATCAGTCATTGGTCATCAACAGGTGTGTAGTTGTGCGTTGCTTAGTTTGATTATTATCTACAAACCTTTAAGGTTTTACAGTGCTTTATGTATTACTATTAATATGTAACTTTTTGTTGAATAAATAAAATAATAATACAAAATATAAAAAAAACTTTCCTCGACAGGGATGGCTGGAGCAACTAGAAGCTTGGTTAATAAAACAAGGAAATCTTTATAGGTAAACAGGTGAAGACTTTTTAAATAGAACAGAAATAACTCATACTTGTTCAACTATAATCAAAGATATAATCAAAAGTAAAGAGATCTACAAATGAAATAATTGAATAAGTCTGAAAATAATAGATTTTATACATTACAGAAAACGTACATTCAATGATACAGAAAAGCTTCCATATCACGAGTTCGGCGTTTACTCAATTGCAGAAAAAACAAAAAAACAAAAACCAGTGGTATTTCACAAATCTCCATCACCACCCCCAGGGCAGAGATCAGTCCGACCTGAACCAGTACCTGTTAGACAGTCTTTGAAGCTAAGAGATGGTATACATAGATAATTCATTGAATTCCCATTTTTCATCACTTTCCATTTGTTGTCTTAGTCTTGTAAGTGTGATCGAATTCATAGTTTATTCTTATATTTTATAACATTGGTACTAGAGGTAGGTCACCGTCACATGTCGATCAAAAGATCAGCGCGCAATTTTGGCGGTTAAATAGCAATCGTATTTAAATTTGGCCCTAAAATTTAATCTATTTGATTCAACGACTCAAATCCGCACTAACTCACTAACGTATATAACTAACCTGTGGATAACGTCGTGGACTACAGTATCAATAGCTCACACATGATATACTATGTACTAACACAGACTGTACCTAACATATAATATTGTAGTTGTTTGTTATTCCTTAATAAATAAAATAAAATAAATAAATAACTCATGTTAGCTATTTGTACTAAAAACGGGATATTTACCATAATTTGTGGGTTTTTGAGTATCCCGGTATTTCGACGCAGTTGATCGCCATGATCACGGGTAAACTGATAACATGTTAGTGTTATTCTAAGCTTGAGTTGTAAGTTTTTGTTCTTAGAGTTGACTTTTTTTGGGCCTATCGTTATCGCCGGCGCTGATCAAAACCTTACCAGTGGCTGTGGCGCAACAAGTACTTAAATTAGGTAGGTAGTTACATTAGCCCACATATAAGTCAAACAGTGTTTTAAATCTTCTTGTGTTTCGAGCGCAAAAAAGTACTCTAATATTAATTTGATTGAAAGTAACACTCTTTTTGGTACGAGCATCCTTTTTTTCAGAAACTTTTGCACAACGCACCATTCTTACACAATAGTGTTATTTTGAATCAAACTTACAAACGTAATCGTACAATAAAACATCACAAAAAATATTTTCATATTTAGATAAATCGGAGACTGAAGAGGAAGAAGTATTTTTAACTTCTTGCGACCTAACTATCAAACCAGCAATATCTATGACTCAGTTAAAAGGCTGTATCATTAGAAGCAATACAATATTTGAAGATAATGATGATAGTGGGTCGATTCGTGAACTGAATAAAACCGCGCGTTGGAAAAAGTTATTATGCTGCAAGCCATGTCTTAAAACATTTCAAGATGCTGTTTGGATGATGTGTGTGCGTTGTGCAAGAGTGGCTCCTGGAACTTGTTATTCCAATAGGTTATGCTCTCTCATCGATATGGTGAGCAACTTCACATACCTACTGTTCACTTTGTAACATAAATATTAGTCATTTGTAACTTTTATAACATAAACTGTTCTTTCGAGGTAGCTGCTACTAAGACCGAGAAGGAACAATACGGCTGGCGCGTGAGGTCACCTAAAAAAAGTGTTCAAAAGATTCCATATAAAGGGTGATTATTAAATTTTATTCATATCTCTCGAGAAGAGCCGAAGACCGGGCTCAGTGGCGCGTATTGGGAGAGGCCTATGCCCAGCAGTGGACTAATGTGGGCTGATGATGATGATTCATATCTCATTCTTATCTTTCATGCTATGCAAAGTTTGTTTACCTACAAAAACGTTGAAGTAGATATACATACTGAAAAGCAAAACCTACGAGAATTTGTTTGATTTTAAATTTATAATTTTTCTGCTTTTATATTTTTGATAAATTTAAACAGGGAACAGAAGATCGGTAACTCTCCAGCTTCTCGAAGAGGATCGGGTGCAGGTGAGCCTCGACCTCACCCACCAAGACCACTTTCAAGAGGCTCTACAATTCGTACACCGCCAGTCCAAAAATCCAGCGTCAAATCTAATGTAAAATGTGTACTCGTTAAATGGTTTCTTATTTTACACCAACATGATCATGAATTCAACAAAATATTATGGTTTCTTTCAGGATTCTAATATAAAAACTAGTTTTCATCCAACAATAACAACATTTCGTTCAACAAATAATCCTATTATCAGAAACGTGAATGATGCCAGGGTAAGGTGTTCGTGATTTTTTTTATTAGTGTCATTAACTTTGGTGGAAAATGGTCCTACCGTTTTCGTCTGTCGAGGGTTTAAAAATGTTAACTATAATTAACTTGATACTCATTCCAACAGCTTTCATTTTCATTTTCTTTTGTTTAATTTTAGAAATTCCTAATACAATCAAGCTTATACAACGAGGAGCGAGAAAGGAATCTGAATTCCTCAATCACAGTCACTCCTCAGTATTCTTCGCGGGTGCCAAACTACCTTAATACCGTTCGGGGAAACATGGCATACATAACTCCTTCTTCTTTTAGCACAGGTTTACATTAATCTTTAAGTATAGATTCTTAAGTTTGCATTTTGTTAGCATACATTTCAATTTCTTAAGTATTTTAGAGTACATATCAACATGGTTTTAAATTATTCGTTATGATTTTTAGTTACAAGAACCACACAACCTCAAAACCGTCGACGTTTAGGTCGAAGTCCAAGTCCACCTCAGTTGCGAATATCCAACGAACACACACGGGCTACAAATACACATACGACACCGACAAAACAGAAGTTCCTTGCGAAGGATACCTCCATGTCTGCATTAACAGATGCTCTTTCGAGGTTAAAATGTTAGTAATTGCACTGATTTTTAAAGTTTTTTTCGATGGTGATTTTATATTTTTACTACGGTAGATAGGTCAGACAAATATTCACGAAACTTTTGTCTAATCCGTATTTCATCTTACATAACGCCGTCCTCCTTTTAAATCGCGGGTGCCATTATAGATACTGGCAATATTTTTTAAATTTCGAGCAGACGTACTGTCAACATGACGACCGATGTTTCTGATAAAATGTCAATGTCAAACTGTCAATTTAAACATAACCTTTAGCGATTGGGAAAATGTTAAAAAAATCTGAAAACAATGTAAATTTTTCAGTAGTTGTGTATTTTTAAACTAGAATTGTCGTACTATAGCCACTTAAGATGGGTGCTTTAGTGACAAAAGCATTAAGACCGTTAAAATCCTTCAATATCGAAAATCGAGCTCATCGGGTAATTTCGAAGGAAAAACCTACAGTAGCGCCTACCTACGCTCACAACATAGAAGATTTGAAACGTGCGCTAAAAGCGGACCCCAATATAGATGACAAATTAGATAAAAAAAATGAAGCACTTGATGTAAGGCTCAAAGATGTTTATGTAACCTCCCATGGAAGGCCGGAAGATGACGTTACTCGGGAAAAGCAAGAACAGAGCAAATCCCGACCGTTGCCACAGGACCGTAAGATGGTAGAAGACTACGACTTTGGCTTCAAAGAGCCGCAACAAGTCAAGTATGGTCACACAACACTCAGAAATGCTATAACCTTTATATCTGCCCATCAAATTAACCCAGAAGAGGTGACTGCTGCGAAAATAGCATTAGAATACAAGTTGAAAGATGAAGATGTAGCCAGCATCCTTAAATACTTTAAGACCTATGAAGTGTACATCCCCAAAACCAGGACAGTTCCTGCAGTCTTTGCCGGACCAGCTACGATGAGGAAGCAGTTACATAAAACAGCTACAAAAGAAATAGAGGATAAGGATAGTAAAGATAAAAATGTAGAAGCTGTTAAAAACTAAGTTAAAGGTGCTACTTTGATGTAAATTAAAATGTTACTGAATGAGTTTGCTTTATGAATTAGGAAGATATTTGGTTGTTTCGTTTCTTGATTAAAATGTATAATTATATCTGCTGGTATACTGTTCACATTTTCCATAAACATTTTTTATAAATGATGATTGGCGAATGCCTAAGAATGTTTGACCCAGTCCATTCACTAAGAAACCACTTGACTTTGTCAAATATAAAACATTTTCTAAGACTAACCCTGTAAAGCAAAAAATATTTTGCGTTTGCTGAGACAAGTACCAGTTATTATATTTTTTTACTTAAAAATACAAAACCTGGTTGAATTAAGAATCAATTACAAATAAGTACTTATTTAAATTCTATTTATTTATCTACATTCTCCCAACAGAGAACTTAGTGTATATCAGTTAATGGATGTTGATGTATTTAAGAACAGTCTTGTCAACCTTTATCTTTATAACTCACAAGCTGACTTGCCCTGGCTTTGCACGAATTTTATTAAAATAAATTAGAACATATAAAAAAGAATTTAAAATAATTTTCAAAATCAATAATAAATAAAAATTTAACTTCCATTTGATATTAGTATGGAGTACAGATGTCTATACTAGTTGAATATAATATGACATATAGATACTTATTGCTATTCTCAAAGAAACTGAAGTAAATGAATTCTCGAAATTTCCAGCACATTTATGTAGATAAAAGTTTTTGCTTATTTATTTACCTCAGAGTAATTTATTTGTATATTTAGATGTTGCTATAACAAACAATGTGATTTAGTTATAGATTTTAATAGTAAAATGATAGTTGTTGAATCTGTTTTTTATTTTATAAAGAAATAATTTTGTAGGTACTACGCCAAATCCATAAACCCAAACCTAATTTTATTGTATGAAAAGTGATGCTAAATAAATAACAAACAAAAATTAAGTTGGTCGTAACTGAATGGGGAAGTTGTGAATGAAAATTAATCACGCTTTATAAGTCTAGAAGAAATCTTTAGGTAATAATAATATCGAATTGTTTTGGATGTTTGATTTTTCTAGATTATAAAATAGTCATACACTTCTCATTCCTCATTATGGGGACAGCCATATTATGTGTGATCAATTGATAACGAATACCTGAAAAATAAAAATATGCAGCGCGGTCAAACATGCGTGGCGTGTGTTTCATTACCAAAAACAAAATGGATAATTTCAACAGCTCCAATTTAATTTGATCAACAGATATTTGTTCCGTGTCTGGGTGTTTTTCTATATATTATAAGTACGTATTTACAAAAAAAAGTATAAAGTATTCTATCAGTTATCTGGTTCCCATAGTAGGTACAAGCTCTGCTTAGGTTGGGGCTAGATAGCTCTGTGTGAAATGTCCAGCAATATTATTATTACTCCACACATTTATTACTTAACACAGGCTTTAGGCCTGGACCTTTACAAAGACATTACCGGGGCCGAAGCCAACGAGTAAGAGGCCTGTTTGTTTTATAAAAATCACTATGACAAGATGGAGGTGAGACAGATGGTAGTACCACCTACTATTGCAACACATGGATTAGAGTTCGGGCTATTGTTACAGTAATGCTTATGAAATAGAGTACCTATGGGTTATCAGAGAACTGAGATACGGCACCTGCCAACCCTGTAATATTTAGAATGATTGAGGCAGGTGGCGACTAGCCGTCCACTAAACGGGCCCCCATAAGTGCTGCCAATAGAAGGCAGCGTAAGGGGCAACGTTGGTGTGGGCGGTTAAAGGGTTTTGAGAGGTGTGCTGCAGTTTCACTAAGCGCTACTCCCGGCTTTATGCCTTTAGCACTTCAACCCTTGGAGCAAGGTTCCGCTCTTCCGCCTCCACCCTTGACTGGCCAACTAAGGCAAATCAAGGGTCAAGGGTTTCTGTCAACCCCAGGGAGTAATGGGGCTCCGCGGTGTCGCCACACACCGAACGCTCGCCACAAGCGTGCCCTGCGTGGTTATTATTATTATTATAACTACAAAAACTTTAGCTTTTATCTGATTCTCTCAGATCCTTAGTTTCCGAGACCGGGTTGTTCGTACAGCCTGATTTCTGGCTGTAAGGACCTAGAAAATGCCCATAACTTCTGAACGGTTGAACTACAAATTCAGGTAATATGATTTTCTGGAACTACAAAATCTTAGCTATATGTTGACATGGAAACCAGATCCCTAGCGAGCGGGTCCCAACATGGTCTATCGCAACGGTCTTATGTCAATCCAAATACATACTTGTTTTATCCCAAAAAAAGTGTTAAGTGAAAAATATTTTATGATTTTCCCTAGTGGCGTCGCCCCGGGATGGGTCGGTAGGCGCCGGATCGTTGGGCGCTAGAAGAGACGCTCCAGTGCCCAATCAAGCGCTCAGTGTGCGCTCAGACGAGCGACCGCTGGCCACGCAGGGCGACATGCTTAATAGCATTAAGGTAGGTATACCACCTACCTACTACATTCTTCTTATACCTACTTGTGGTGCTACGAAATGCACAACCAATATGTACCTATTCTAACAATAAACTCCTTTTATTAGACGTCCCATTTGACCCAATAGTCTCATTTCGTTTTTTTTACCCCTCTTCAACCTCAATATCTCAACAACCCCTCAACATTTTTGGCTCATTTAGTCACACCAGGATTGTACCAACACTAGGTACCTACTTATATATCCAGGATGATCGATCAACGCTTCGAAAGTTATCCTCGGACAAACAAACATACATAGGTACATACAACGCCGATTTGCCCAAGTTGATTTGGAAATCTCACTTCGCTCGTTTAAATACAAAAGAACCCCAAGCCAAATGTAATTTTTATTGTTCTTCCGTCCTGGATGTGGAATAAGATCATGGCCTGCCTGATGGTTAGTGGTAGCCATCGCCTACATCTCAGCCCACATCCACCCACTGTTGGGTATATGCCTCCTCGTTATCTCGCCATTCTCTCCGGTCCTGTGCCAAGCGCATCCATTGCCTTCCCGCAACTCTCGCGATATCGTCCGACCATCTGGTTGGTGGTCTGCCAACTTGTCTACGCCCTTCGGACACCACTCGGTTGCTGCCCTCGTCTATCTTCTGTCTTTCCTCCTTGCGAAGTGTCCAGCCCATCTCCACTTCAGCTGGTTGATCCTTCTACCCACATCCACGACTTTAGTTCTGCGTCGTATTTCTATGTTGGGTATATGAAAATTTGATTTGGTCCAATAGCGAGATGCCTATCACGGCACACTTCATTGCTCTCTGAGCAACTCTTAATTTTATGAATGATAAAATTAATACAGGATAAAAAAAAATTACTTAATATTGGCAGAGAACCCCCTCTCTCCCCCACGTGAGATTGGGCGAGATTCGGCTGGACCCCCTCCCACCCCTGAACATCTCACGTAATTAATGGACGGCCCTTAAGCTATAAGTCGCTGGTATGAAGCGAAACAGCCTTGTCCAATGTGCCTAATTTATTTTCTTTTTTTTCAGTTCCAAAGAAGAATGCGCGAAACCTTGCTTAAAGATAAATCATCAAGCGTATTCAATACTAAGAGGTAAAATTAAAATTTACCTAAGGCCTTGGTTTTATGCAATTAATTAAAATATTTTTTTTCTTGATAATTTTCGGTGTCTAGTCTGGTTAGTGCAAAAAAAACCGAAGGACCCACTTCATAGGATCCACTTGATATCACACTAATATTATAAATGCGAAAGTTGGATGTTTGTTTGTTACGCAATCACGTCGTAATGGCTGAACCGATTTCAATGAAATCGAAATACCTGGATAATAATTCCTCTTTCGTCTACATACATATTCTGAATCATTCTGTAGAACTTGATTCCCAAAGTGGTCCAGGTGGACCCCTAGGAGTCCACGGGAGACTCGACGGGGGTCTAACGTTGGCATGACAAAAAAATGGGAGTTCACAATTCGTAAGCGGGTTCACGAAAATATTTCGATATTGAAGAACTAAAATGTTGGCTTGACTTCACCTATCAATGTAGGCAGATAATATTTTAAGAAGCTCAGCGACTGTTACCTGTAAAAACTTGCATCAAAAACTGTTAATTCGTGGTTGGAACTCAGCCGCAACGCAAATTTCCATAGTTAGATCTAATCTTTACATAATACATGGCACAAATGTAGCTGCAGGAGGTCCACCGGAACCAGCAAAATTTTGAAAGTGGACTATGAGAAAAAAAAGTTTGGGAATCTCTGCTGTAGAACGAAGGCTTCCCTATAAAGTGTGTTTATTAAGAATTGTATTTATAGCACGTTGTCTAAAGAGAAGCCTAGTATGAAGCATGTGAACTCTAGAACAAGCTTTGCATGTTCTGCTGCGCAGCAATGTTTGAACCAGGAGCATTTGTAAGTTCACATAACTTTTTATTATGTACTAGCTTTTTTGTTTAGTTTGTCAACAAAAAGTAGCTTATGTTTGAATCCAGGTCATAATCTATCAATTCAGCAAATTTCATCGAAATCGGGTCAGCCATTACAACGTGATCGTGTAACAAACAAACAAAAACCAAACTTTCACATATATAACACTAGCTGTTGCCCGCGACTTCGTGCGCGTTACACTACTAAATGTGTAACCTAGAAATAAAGCTAAACTCGCTGTTCCAACTTTGGCACCATATTTTTATCTCATGGGCCGAATAGCCGGCTGAGACACAGGAAGTAGCGGGTTCGATTCCCGCCGAGGAACAAAATTTGCATGATCTACAGATAATTGTTCCGGGTCTGGTTGTTTCTCTATAAAACCTGTTTTGTTACATAAAATTATAGAAAAATATTTTTTTTCACATTCGTCCATATTTGATTTTTTATATTTTCAAACCAACTTAATAACGAGTACTGTAAAATAATGAATCAGCTTGTATGAAATTGGTAATAAAAATATGCGGCATCGTGTTTAGACCATTTTAGCCGAGCGAGACCATAACGTTACAGAATAAATAAATAATGCTGGACATTTCACACAGCGCTATCTAGCCCCAAACTAGGCAAAGCTTGAACTGATAGAATAATCATAAGTTTTTTTTGTCAATACATACTTATAAATACGAGTACCTATACTACGTGTTTTGCTAAGTACGACATTAAATGATAATACGGGTAGGGCTAACGGCTAATGGTTAGTATTGTTGTAAAATAGGTTTTTCTCAAATCCACAAAAATTTAAAATTTTCAAACAACCATATTATCATATTACCATATCAGTCCTAAAATATCAATGAAACAGCCTGTCTAAAATAGTTAAACAAATCATATTCATTTATCATGTAAGTAAGTAAATGTTAAACGGCATCGTCGAAAAGGCGCTGCCGATTTAGGTTTTTTTATTGGAAATGTATCGATGACTGGATAAATATTCAACATACCGGCATTAAACCCCTTTAAAATCAGTTAATACGAATCCGTATGTGTTTTAAATTAATGTCGTACATAACAAAACAGGTTGTATGGAGAAACAACCAACCCGGAACAATTATCTGTAGATCATGCAAATTTTTGTTTCTCGGCGGGAATCGAACCCGCTACCTCGTCTCAGCCTCATTCGGCCACTGCGCCACGGAGGTCGTCGTACCAGTAGCGATCTTAGTTGTGTTAAAGTAAATTAAAGCTTTGTTTTATTTCAGATTTTCTCGAGATAAGGCTGGTGCGGGATCTCGTAACGAGTCCAATCCCAGTCCGCGGACATCTTCCCCCAACGGCCGCCGCACGCCTAGCTTCTACTGATTTAAATTACTTGATGAAAAATGTTTTTATTATACATGTTTTTATTTTACAAAGTCGTATTATTTACAGTTAAATACGTAATTAGTCTTAGGCACTTGTCTCACCGCCGGCGATGAGCGAGAAGCGAGTGTGTAGTTCGTATAGTTGTCTCGCTGGGCTAGTGCAGCGAGTGAGCGAGTGCGGCGCCCGATACTCATCATCTCACGGCGTGTGTTCGGAACCGTACGATGTACGACGGTACAGTACCATCGAACGCAAATTGTACGATAATTTCCATTAAGTATTGCAAAATTTGAGAATTTAACTGACAGCTGATAGCCCAATAACAAATACGATTGTTTTCTAATACGATGTTATATATACGACTATCTACTAATTTGTTGTAAGTTTTATCAATATTTGTGTAATCTGTTCTCACAAATATAGAATCGATTGAATTATTATTTTTTTAAATATGCTTGTTTTAATTTGTCTTTATCCTTTAACATTATTTTCTTCTTTGTACATTCGAAATGCTGGTGCGTTTATTACACTCAAAGTGGACGGGGGCCCGGCTCGTCTGTGCCATCCGTCGAAC
Organism: Philereme transversata; assembly: GCA_963924445.1. Lineage (NCBI taxonomy): Eukaryota > Metazoa > Arthropoda > Insecta > Lepidoptera > Geometridae > Philereme > Philereme transversata. Next base: position 15,347,249 of record OZ004351.1, read on the forward strand.
ATTCAATTTGGATTATTTTTGTTCAATTTAAAATACACCTAAAATCTGTTAGGCATTTGAAGAGTTTATGGACCACAAATACAAAAGAGGATATTTGTTTACCATGAACTACTGACACTAGAGGAAATACCCACTTCAAAATTAGCAAACAATGTTAAATGAATCCCGTTTTTAACAATAAAATATTTTTTTGTTAATCACACTTATTCTTAATTTAAATTTTTTTTCTACTATTTGGTTCGGTTCTACAAAAAGCGTGTTTTTAGTTTTTTAAACTATTATTTATTACTAAAAATTATGTTCTTAAACATATTTTTATTAATTTTCTAAGATAATGTGTCGGTATGAAGTTGAATTAATATTAATAGGTTTTTTTTAATATTTGCAAATGATTGTAATTGCAATAGTTTATTGTAAATACTATGATAGTCCCGGGTCGGGCGGCGGGGGCGCCATGATGTTTCCGTCGGGGTAGCGTTTTTTGAACGCGGCAAGTATATCCGGATCCACTAGACGCACGCCGTCCACCTGGTTTCCAAGTGTTATCCTGTAGGAAAAATATATTTCATCACTCATTCTCTGAACAGGGCCGAATTCTACTAAACCTATGCTTCACTATGACAAAGGTATCGTCGCAAAAAGGCCGAACAATTACGGAGAATTCCAAGATTTTAAAACCATCTCAAAAACTTTCAAGCCTAGACGGGACTTCAACCCGCAACCTTCCTCTTGATACCAGGATGCACTAGCCATATATCTAGGCTTGAACGTTTTTGAGGTGGCTTTAAAATCTTAATATGTTATTTTTAACAACAAAGATCTTAAATATTAGGTACAAGTTTGCAGATTATACGTTTCGGACGTACAATATTAAAAAAAAAAAGAGTGTGTGTACTTATGTACACGCGTTAGAAGTTATACTTCTTTGGCGTATGGGAAAAAAATAACTAAAATGCAGTAGTGATTAACGATAAATATTAAAATTAATCAAAAAGATTTTATTTAAATAAATAATAAATTATTAGTATCACCGTCGTATATGAAATTGATTTAATAAAAACACCAAAATAATATTTATTTATTCACACTGTTTAATTGTACCCTTACGAAACACGTGTTCTACATATAAAAATACTAGGATATACAACTTGAACATAGTTATCAATTTTCATACCACCTAGAACTAACTTCATGCTGTTAAATTTAGGTGTCGGTGTGCGCGCGCATCGTAAAAATTCACTCTCATCATTTTTCTCCATCGCGCCAAAAGGAGTATAACTTCAAAAAGACGAATACACAGCAGAATTTTTACCATATTATCAAACAACTATTCATTCATTTATTTACTTCAGATGTCAAAGATCCATATTTGTTAGTAAAAATAAAAACTTAATTAAACATGTCAAATGGGTTAGTACAAGTGTGCTTAGTTAAAAAAAAACAAAGAATTATATGACTAGTTATGTAGAACAATGCACATAGTTTTAAGGTAGATTTCAATGTATTACCTGCATCTTGAACTTTGACAAAGCGTAAAAAATGTTCATTTCAATTGAAAGCCAGTTGAATGTTCTAGGTTTTTTAGACGGACCATACTTGTTTCGAAATAATGTTCAATGGGAGGAAATAACAGAATTCGAAAACTGTATATATGGAACATAAGCTATTGAGAAAAATATCTAAATCCATCGATTTCACTAGTAGGGATCGACAAATTTAAGACATGGCATAGGATTTAGGGCAGGTTTCCTCGGAAGAAGGAATTGACATTTTATTTAATTCGGATTTAATTAGAAACTTTTATTTATAAATGAATTTATAAATTATTACAATTTTCTATTAAGGCTTTAACTACTACAATAAATTTTTTTGTTATGTTAAACTATTCTTTTTAAGCACTTCACACACAAATTTAATTAATTTGTGTTATTTTATTAATTAAAAATGGATAGTTGATCGAGCGAAGCGAGATCTCCAAATCAACTTGGGCAAATCGGCGTTGTATGTATGTATGCATGCACGTATGTATGTATGACGACCTCCGTGGTACAGTGGGCGAATAGCCGACTGAGACGCAGGAGGTAGCGGGTTCAATTCCTACCGCGGACTAAATGTTTGTATGATCTGATGGATATTTGTTCCGGTTCTGGATGTTTTTCTATATATTATAAGTATGCATTTACAAAAAAAGTATATAAGTATTCCATCAGTTATCTGGTTCCCATAGTACTAGCTCTGCTTAGTTTGGGGCTAGAGAGCGCTTTGTGAAATGTTCAGCCATATTTATTTATTATTATTATTATTATGTATGCATGTATGTATGTATGTTTGTTTGTCCGACGATAACTTTCGAAGCGTTGATCCGATCATCGTTAAATTTGATACAAGTAGTAGTAGTGATGGTGACACAATTTTGGTGTGACTAAATGAGATAAATGTTGGGGGGGTTGTTGAGATATTGGAGTTCAAGAGGGGTAAAAAAAAAAGAAAATAAGACTATAAGGTCCAGTGGGACGTTAAAAGAAAGGTCTTCATTAGTACATTTCAACCCTGTTTTTACTTTTAGTTTAATCTTTGTAGTTTTTGAGTTATTAGCCATATTAAAAACAAAACTTTGACAAAATTCACAGGGTACACCAGTGATCCCACAGTGCTGAAATTTGGTATGCGTGTAACTTTAGCGACACAAATATAGGCAAAAGTCTGAAATCCAGAATAACTGCATTTTGTACCCTAAAAACGGGGAACCAATTAACATGAACTTCCGTTACCTGTAATTTGAATGAAACTGTAGGTCATGTAAGGTGCGTTTATTTCGTGGCACTATTTTGAGAGTTAAAAATGACGAATAATATATTTTTGTTTTTATAGGAGACTCGCGAGATCTTAGTTCGGCGCGAACCACTAGTTAGTAACATTGTACACTCGAAAGAGTAATTTGTGTCTGGACACATTGGTATCTTTTTAAAATAATTAAGATCTATATCATAGATTAGATTAGATGATACTTTATTGCACACCATAAACAACAAAACAATTAAAAGCAACAGTTTTCAAATTAATGTACACAATTGGCGGTCTTATCGCTAAGTAGCAATCTCTACCAGACAACCTTTGGATGGAATGGATCATATGAGTTTTACCTAGGGTATTAATGGTGTACCACATACATATACATGCTTTAAAATATATATAAATTAATATACCAAACGTGCTCCATCTTTGACCACACCATCACTTACCATCAGGTGAGGTAGTGGTCAAGTGCTTGACTATCATTAAAAAAAAAAAAAAGTTGCACTCCGAGAGTGCCGACAGAAGTGAAAACTTGAACAATTACGAGATACTTATATACAGAGGTGTCGGTAACGGTAACTGTAACAGTGTCGCGAGTTCAATGGATCTTCCCCATATCAAAAAATGCCCAACGCGCCTAAAGAAGTTATCACCTAAAAAAAAGTGTAGGTACCACCTACGACTAGGTAACACATTTACAATGAATAAAATGGTTTCAAGCTGTTAATCACATCAAAATCGAGTCATCACTATTGATTGATTTCACTTATCTCCTTTCCGCTTTGGTGGAAACCGGCCCTTAACCTTTCTTCACTTACCAATAAGTTATTATTATAAATACGGGATTTATCACGTACCTTTTTATCGGTGTTTCAACCGATAAAGTTACGGTACGATCTTCATCATGGTATGTAATATATCCTGTATTTATAATATAGAATTAAATAAATAATTAAAGTTTTCTAAGTAAATCTTACCAATTAGGTTGAACATTGTGTGGTCTTCCAAAGAGTTCTATTTTTCTTGTTCCTGGACTCAGCCTTTCTGCAATTATTTAAAAATTTATATAAAATAAATATTGCTGGACATTTCACACAACGCTATCCCCAAACTAAGCAGAGCTTGTACTATGGGAACCAGATAACTTATATAATACTCATATACTTTGTTTTTTGTAAATACCTACTTATAATATATAGAAAAACATCCAGACCCGGAACAAATATCTGTAGATCATGCTAACATTTGTACCGCGGCGGAAATCGAACCCGCTACCTTCTGCGTCTCAGTCGGCTATTCGCTCACTGCGCCACGGAGATCATCAATATATTTATGAAATATAGTATTTTTCAAATACTGCTGGCGATTCTGTTGTTCATTGACTAAAATTTGTAAATAAGTATTTTTTTATAATCGGTACATTATAGCTGGCACGTCTAAATAAACTCTAGGATTCGCCAGCTGAATATTATTTATGAAATTAATTATCATCACCTAACGCCCATTGCTGAACATATGCCTCCTTCATAGATTTCCACGGCAACAGATCTTGTGCGGCCTGCACCTAACGGCTCCCAGGAACCATTATCAGGTCGTATTTCCATCTAGTGGGGGCCGTTCTAAACTGCGCTTTCCAGTGTGTGGTCTCTAGAACCTTTCTGCCCCAACGGCTATTATACAATATGTAACAAAAACCCTGTCGGATGTTTAAGGGTGTGATATAGTATCGATATTTGGTCACAATCATGTAATTCTATTACAGAAAAACAAAGAAAAAATACCCGACTAAATTTTATTATTTGGCGCTCAAAAATTAAAACTTACACCTGGCAACACTGGAGACGGTGACCGCCCTTTAGACGACGAAGACACGTGCCTGTGCACGTGTCTTTTGTTTTTTTTGTTGACGATTGTAGTCAAGAAACAATAAGTTTATTGCAGCTCTGAAAAGAACTTGGGTTTAGCTCTGAAAAGAACTTTGAGTTAGCTCTAACAAGAGCTTAGGTAGGTATTGCTAGTTATGTAGAAGCACGTCAACTTGATCAAGACTTTGGCGGTCGTGTTTCACGTGTCGACCTCCAACTTCAATGCACCTTCGACACCGTTTTATAACGTTGGCACGCACTTTTCGCAGCACACTTGTATCAACTCAAAAGCCGCGACGATTCGAGTTCGCATTTCCGCTTCCGAGTCACACAGCTTATTAAACACAACTTGTTTGACGTGCCCCCACAAATAAAAGTCTAATGGCGTGAGGTCGGGAGATCGTGGAGGCCATGGAATAGGTCCCCCCCTGCCTATCCATTGCTGTGGAAACTGTTCATTTAAGTAATCGCGAACTGCACGCAAAAAATGAGGCGGGGCGCCATCGTGCTGGAACCACATTGAACGATGGAAAGCCACGTTTAAATCGTCCAACTCTTCACTAAGCTCTTCGCGCAAAAACGCCAAGTAGTTCGTACCGCTCATAAAACGATTTAAAAAATACGGACCAATGATTCGATCTCCGAGTATACCGGCCCACACGTTAATACGCCAACGATGTTGGAAATGGCTTGGTTTAATAGCAAACGGATTTTCCATTGCCCAAACGCGTTCATTGTGCGAGTTAAAACACCGTTTCTCTCAAAGGAACATTCGTCGGAGAACAACACACGATTTAAAAAAGACGCATCCTCTTCAACTTTTCTCAGCATCCAGGTGCAGAACTCGGTTCTTGGTTCGTAGTCGACAGGCAAAAGGGCTTGTACATGACGATAGTGGAAAGGGTGTTTTCCTTCTTCACGGACAGCCTGCCAGACACCCATGTTGTTGGTACCTACTTGACGCGCTACAAAACGTGTGCTTCGCGTCAGATCTTCGGCAAACATGTCCAGGACTCTTTCTTCGACACTAACGTCATGCTGTCGTGGTCTTCCGGCATCAGCACGATGTGTCTGAAGTCCACGAACATCACCTGTCGTAAACACCCGGTTGTGTAGGCGTTGAAACGCATGGTCCGAAGGCACTGGAAGACCTTGAGGCAGAGCAAAGCGCTCCTCATAGTCCCTGCGCGCAGCTGCGTAATTATTTGAACTCCTCCCTAAGCACATTAACATATTGTAATATTCCGCATTCGAATATGACATTTCGCGAAGAAATAATGTCGGGACGTACGAACTACGGACGGTACAGCGCAAAACTGAAGCGAGGTCGGCGCCTGCGAGCGATAGAGGATGTCGAGAGTTGACAACTCGGTAAAATTTGCCTATTTTTGGGGTAAAATTCAGATAATTCTTGAAATTAAAAATGAAATAACTTTCAAGTTATTTGATACATATGTTTTTTATACATCTGCCTGACTTTCATTTCTATGACGGAATACGCTCTTCATGGATCCGACGGGGTTTTTGTTACATATTGTATATAATTTAAAGTATATAAGTATTCTATCCGTTATCTGGTTCCCATAGTACAAGTTCTGCTTAGTTTGGGGCTAGATAGCGCTGTGTGAAATGTCTAGTCATATTTATTTATATTTATTTATTAAAAAAAAAAATTCTGATTGTATATCCATAGCACGCTGAGCGACCCGCGAGCCTTCATAAGAGGCCTATAGTAAGAGACCATGTTTATGTACCATACGTCATCACTGGCCACACTGATCAAAGACTAATTAAATGCAATAAATAATGCTGGAAATTTCCCACATCGCTATCTAGCCCCAAACTAAGCAAAGCTTGTACTATGGGAACCAGATAACTGATAGAATACTTATATAATATATAGAGAAACAACCAGACCCGAAACAAATATCTGTAGGTCATGCAAACTCGTAACCTCTCAGCCGGCTATTCGCCCACTGCGCCACGGAGATCGGCATTGTATTGTTAGTTTTTTTTAATTTATTGATTTAGAAAAACCAATGGCGATACAATTTGTATGGACAAATAGCTTAGAACTAAAAGCGTAGAAAGATGTCAGGCACAAAACAAAAACAGCCACAGCTTTTAGCCTATTTTAGAGTTACAATCAAATAGGTTGTACACTGCACCTATAATAAAAATAATTTTATTAAAAATAAAAAGAATGTAAATAATTGTTAAAATTAAATTCCGACCCCTGTGGCGCAGTGCGTGAAGTACCGACTGAAACGCAGGAGGTTGTGGGTTCGATTCCCACCGCGGAACAAATGTTTGCATGATCTAAAGATATTTGTTCCAGGTCTGGTTGTCTTTCTATACAGGGTGTTTGGTAATATACCGACGATATTAAAGTGACGGTTTCTCAAAACATAAAAAAAAGATTTATCGAAAAAAAAACTACTAGTCGTATTATCAAATTTTAAAGAAAATCGACTTAACGACGAAGTTTATTAATTCGATATGAAACTTACTGCCTAGTCTTGCAATCGACATGCAATAATAAATGCCGATTTGATATCTCTTTCGGAAATGGCTGCGGGTTTTGTGTTAGAAAGGGGCAACAAGAGATATCTCAAGACGTCACGAATACAATATTTGTGGTTTGATGGCAAGCATTATGCAATAGCACAACATAAATTTAATAAAGTGTTTGTTTTTACATGCTAAAATAAATTGCACATTTCTATGGTAAACATTTCACAAATTTGTTTATTGTACTCATCAAAATAACCCCTTTCATTTTTGTACGTAAATTATCAAACACCATATATATTATAAGTATGTATTTACAAAAAAAGCATATAAAAAGCATCTATCAGTTATCTGGGTCTCATAGTACAAGCTATGTTTAGTTTGGGGCTAGATGGCGCTCTGTGAAATGCCCAGCATTATTTATTTATTGTGTTTTATGTTGTTAAAACCAATAAATAATATCATAGTTACCAATAATTCCATATATCTCGTCAGGTTTGTGCGAGGTGGCGCGCACTTCAGCTACTATGACGTCACAGTCCAACCCTCGGTTCAGGTTATCCGGGTTACCTTTCATTCCCACCTGTAAATAATAGTAAACAAATCATTTTGATACGGAACCTTATTTTTAGGGTTTTTAGGGTAATTGTTTCTTGTCTTTTGACAAGAAATTGAATTGAATCATCTAAATACCGTCGAAAATGATCTATAGATAGCTGAACTGCTCGAGAACCAGGCGGAACTGTCCTCAAGACACTGGCTGCATTACACCGCTGAATTACATGCCAGACACCCTCAGAGAATTTTGAAAACGCAATGGGCCCCGGTATCCCATGGACAATTGAAAGGGATTCTAATTCTTATTCTAGGGTGGGGGGAATAAGAGATCTGCACTGACGTCCCACTTTAGGGTGTATTGTGCATTACCCCCCTTCTAACCTAACCCTCCTCCTTGAAGTAACGGAGTAGGACTTTGGGTTGGTGGCAGCAGCTTTCTAGGTTCCCCGTGGATGTTAATGTAGTAGAGGTGTTGGTGGAGGACGAAGATTCGATGTCCCCTTGCAGACCCGTTCTCAGTCTGGCGTCGTTTGTAGCAGTGCAGTGAAGTACCACGTGCTCCACAGTCTCCTCTTCCCGAAAGCATCCGCGACGAAGCCCACCAAAGAGTGTCCCATTAAGACCGGCTATTATGAATTCAGCGCCATTTTTATTATTTTACAAGCTTTTATTTAGCTTGCAATGTTTGTTTGTTAGTTTGTTTAGATCAAAATTTGTGAGCTGAATTAGAACTACCTCCTCTTTCTTACGGAGTTGAAATTTAACATAAATAAATAGTGGTGGACATTTCCCACAGCGCTATCTAGCCCCAAACTAAGCAGAGCTTGTACTATGGGAACCACTTACTCATATTATGAGTAAGGGAACGTACCCATACTACGTGACCCATTTTTAACCCCTCCTCCTCTCGGTGACCACCTGTGTGTGTAGTATATGCCAAGACCCCCCCCTACCCCTTTAGGTTTCACGTAATAATTTATAAATATGGTTTTAAACCATTTTTTTCAAACAGAAAGTTAAAAAAATATATAATTTGGCTCATATGTCTTTATTAATACGGCGCTTGCCGCATGACGGCAAGAGTGCGTTTATACCTATAATTACAAGTTTAAAAAGGTCTAAAAGCTACGCGCCATATTTGAATATAGCTCGAAAAAGCGCGATATTTCCCTAGAGGATACTGACTACGTGACGAAAACCTAAGCCCCCTCCCCTGCCCCTGTGACCAAGCGTGGTATTTTGAAGACCACCTCTCCTTGAACGGTTCACGTAGTATGGGTACGTTCCCTAAGGATGTATGTTCATACCAGGCAATGTTCTTTCCCGTGGTTCAGCCAGTGGCCCGTCCTGCCCGTGCGTATGATCCTCTGCAGCTGATTGGTCTTCACCCAGATGAGCTCGTCCACTCGGTCGTAGCCCCACAGCTTGAGGCACTCGCGACCTAGTTCCATAGCTCTGAAATCGTATCAAAAGCTTGGTTAATTGATTGCCATTCTCGGTATTTTTTACGGTAATTACGGTTACGGTATTTACCTCCTATGGAACTTCACTTAGAACAAATTACTGGTGAACCAAGTGGGATATGATGGTGGGACCACGGATAATAGGGATATTTTTATTTTATTAACCTAAAAAATAAATCTGTTTGATATTATAAATTCGAAAGTAACTCTGTCTCTTTGTAACTTTTTCACGACTAGCGGCTAGACCAATTTTGATGAAATTTGGAAAATAGATAGTTTGTGATCTGAACTGAAACATAGGCTCCATTTTAGTTACGCGTGCGAAGCCGCGGATGCTTGTAATAAAGTGAAAAAAAAAAGTTTGACAGAGATTCTGGAAATTCTTTGACTGATAGAAAGCCCTTGAGTGCTATATTTATTTTGATAAAACTTTGTGCAAAGCCGGGGCGGGTCTGGTAAGGAATAAAATTGAGCACTTCATGTGTTAATTTTTATAAGTTTATTTTATAGTACCTAGATTTTTTAGTTAAAAGTTTGGTAATCTATTTTCTGGGTATCACTACCAATTAATCTAAACTACACAAAGGTTAGCTGAAAGAAAATGCTAATTAGCATTAAGTTCGCCTATGTATTATTTGATTAGTGCAATAAAGAATTTTCTAATAGGCAAATAAGCGTTGTATGTACATATGTATGTTTGTTTGTCCGCGGATAACTTTCAAAGCGTTAATCCCATCATCGTGAAATTTGGTATATAGCTAGGTTGTGATGGCACAATTTTGGTGTGACTAAATGAGCTAAAAATGTGGGGGTTTGTTGAGATATTGGGTTTCAAGAGGGGTAAAAAAAACCAAAATGGGACTATCCAGTCAAGTTGCACGTCTAATAAAAGTTCTTTATCAGTACATTTCGACCCCGTTTTTATTTTTAGTTTAAACCTTGTAGTTTTTAAGTTATTAGCCATAATATAAACTGAAACATACAATAAACGATTGAGTATTGAGTACTGAACTTTAACGAAAGTCACAGGGTACACCAGTGACCTCACCGTGCTGGAATTTGGTATGTATGTAGCTTTAGTGTCACAAATATAGGGAAAAGTCTGTAATCCAGAATATATGCAATTTCTACCCCAAAAGAGAGTAACCAAATAACATGACCTCCCGTTACCTGTAATTTGAATGAAACTGTAGGTCAAGTTAGTTGATTATGCATTTTGAGGAACTATTTTTATGGCCAAGATTACAAATAATATATTTTTTGTTTTTATGGGAGATCCGCGAGATCAGTTCGAGGCGAACCACTAGTCTAATAAAAGTAACTCACCTTCCAGTAACCCAAAGGAATATTAGTCCACTGTCTTGTAACTGCGGTACCCCAAGACACCTCATCTCGTCGTCAGACATGGTGCCGTACGGTAGCTCCATATGGATATCCCACGGCGGATCCGCCATTATTACTGCGAACTTACCTACCAATATAAGGTGTTGCAATTTAAACTAATTATATTGAATAGACTGTTTATACACAAAAAATAAAAAATATATGTATCTACAATTTTTTTTTGTTTCACCATCAAAAGCGATTAAATGCTGCTCGACGAAATATTAGAGATAGCTTATTGTACGATGCCACATATTACTTAAAAGTTACTACGAGCCGTTCAACGACCCCGCTAGATCCAACCAGTCAACATAGCGCGTACAGTGCGTACGGCAGGGCGGTAAGTACGCCCCTACATGTCAGGCACTAACTCAAAAATAAACTCTGTAATTATTTGTAGTTTATACTACATAAATATTTTTTGTGTATACATTATAATCTGGGCAAAAATAAGAAAAAACTGAGTGAGACCCCAGCTGCCGGGCTAAGACCTACAAAAGTTTATCTCTAAGGTAATTAGAGCAAAATTACACTCAAAAAAACTGGTTTTTTTTTGTCACAAGACTACATTAAATAACATACTGTATAATTTGGAGAAACCTGAGTCCGCAGTTCTGTTCAGATTCATGGAGTTGTGTTGTGCGAGATGCAGTCCTATGATTGCTTTTGTCAGTCTTATTTTTTTCTGTGTTTGTTTATTTTATTGTGTTCTTTTTGTGCCCCTAAGTTTTAAGAAACAATTACTAACAAAATATGGGCAAAATATGTCTGATATAAATATATTTTACTTTTATACCTAGGGTGGCTTGCGCAACGATGCCTTATTTAGTGACTAAATATGATTTAAGTTGTCAATTTATACAAATACGTCAAATTTCAGCAATAAAGGTCGACACTCAAGTCACTATGCTGTAGTAGGTAACGTAAGCCACCGTATTCTTTTCCATATTTTAGCGTAGTGTAGAAATATTTGTATGGTCTCACATACAAATGTTTCTACATTCCTAAAATGAATCTTCGGATAAGTTCCAACAAAATCCAGAAGGATCATCGAATGTAGATTAACAACTTACCTAGAAACGTCATATCGAGGTATCTGAGATCGCACTGCAGCCACTGCGGTGGCGTTAAAGTTAACACACCGTCTGGTTTTGCTACTAAAGATGATCCTGAAAACACAGATCTAGACTTTTCTAGTGCACACAAGATGCATCTTTATGGATGCTTGGGTTTACACAGCGGCGAATACCGGTCGTGCAGTCGGTTCGCATGAGACTTTTTTTACTTTACATTTTGAGGATGGCCAGCAATGTCGAGGTCGGCTTCGAAAGCGTTGCCGCCTTGGCGCGACGACATCAGTGGATTCGAGAAGGAATGGTGGGAATCTGTCAAGGATCACGATAGGTGGAAGGAGTTGAGGGAGGCTTTTGCCCAGCAGTGAGGTACCTATGATTTTTGAAGTGAAACTTCTAATGCGACTTCCAACAAGGTTGCGTTAAACGTTTAACGCTACAATGGAGGGGGTATGAAAGCACTGTTGCGTTAAACGTTCAACGCTCCTGGGGAGAGGGAATAGAAAGAGACAGCGAGAGTGAATGCGTGGCACTCGAACGCATGCGCGTAGTATACCTGTTACAGGCCAGCGCGAGCGTTAGCAACGAGTAGCGTCCAATATTCAAACGCAAGAGGGTAAACTAGCAAACACCCTGTATATAAAAATCGTGTCACTGTGTTTATGGTCGCACTGCTCCGAACCGATTTTAATGATTTTTTTGTATATTATATAGGTACGAGAATAGGTTTTAACCCCCCATTTTTTTATCGCGATTTCAGTATTTTTGTATGAACAATATCCATATAATTTTGTAATGATAAATTGACGTAAAGTCATGTACAAGAAGTGTCGCGTCACCTTGATAAAAGTATACATATACATAGTTTATATCCCGAAGTTTCCACGGGAACGGGAAATTTCAAGCGTGCGAAGCCGGGGGCGGGTCAGCTAGTATAGTTATATAAATAATATAATATATATTTACCGTTTTGTGAGCCTGCTTCTGCCAATTTAGCTTTTGCGTTCGGATCTGTGTTGTCAACTTCGTAATGCACGTATCTGCAGCAAAAGATATATATTAACAAAGACGATTCAAATTACAAATTGTTGCTATACGTTTTTGACACCTCCGTGGCGCAGTGGGCGTATAGCTGGCTGAGACGCATGAGGTAGCGGGTTCGATTCCCACAGCGGAACAATGTTAGCATGATCTACAGATATTTGATCCGGGTCTGGATGTTTTTCTATCCATACTAATATTATAAATGCGAAAGTAACTCTGTTGGTTACCTTTTTATGACCAAACGGCTGAATGGATCGTAATAAAATTTGGCAAGGAGATAGATTATATCCTGGAGAAGGACATAGGCTAACTTTCGTCTCAAAAAAATATCTTGAAAGGGGTGAAATAGTGTTTGAAAGTTTGTATGGGCAATCCAAAATTCCTCAAGTAAGGGATCTCAAAATTCATGTGTTCAGATTTGGTATATAAATAGATTATGACCAAGTTTGAGACATAGGCTACTTTTTACCCGACCGCGTAGAAGGAGGGTAATGTTTTTATTGTCAAACAACGCGTGCGAAATCGCGGGCGGGTCAGCTAGTATATTATAAGTATGTATTAACAAAAAAATGGTATATAAGTATTCTATCAGTTATCTGGTTCCCATAGTAAAATCTCTGCTTAGTTTGGGGCTAGATAGCGCCGTGTGAAATGTCCAGCAATTTATTTTATATATTTATTTTAGCATTCAGATGGCTGCGCTTTCTGTAGCTTACTTGCAACTATCCATATGGAAGCACGTGTTGAGGAAGGAGCAGTCCCCCAGCGACTCGTCCGTATGACTCTGTATGATCTTCTTGAAGTGCAGCTTCTTGCACGGATACTGCGCGCCGTCCTCGCCAGCGCGCGCACGCACGCATTCCGCGCGCGTGCCGTGCGGACAGAACTCCATCACTTGCGCGCCTGGGGACAGACATCACACAGAGTTTACGTTTTAATTTATACTATGTTGGAGAGGTGTTTGGCCACAACAATAGCATCAGGTGAGGTGGTTATTAGCTCCTCCATCGTGCAGGTGTTCGGGCACAACGGGCACAGTAGCACATATTAAGTCTGCTGCGGCGAAGCTGGGTGCGGAGCCTGTTTAAGGACTAATAATTAGAAATGCGAAAGTTTGAATGTTTGTTTATTTAGTTATTTGTTACTCAATCATGTCGTAACGGCTTAACCGATTTCGATGAAATTAGGTGTGTTAGATTATGAACTGGATTCAAACATGGCTACTTTTTAGTGACAAACAACCCGTGCGAAGCCGCTGGTGGAAGCTAGATATTTTTATAACGTCAAAAAATCAAAGTAAGCCTAAAACGATTAGAGGCAGAGTTACTTTCGAATTTATATTATTAGTAAGGACAGTTACGGATCCAGGATTTTGGTTTGGGAGGGGCTTGATACAGCTGAGGGTAGGCTTTATCACTTTTATAATGGGACCAACGTCAAAATTGCGATAAAAATCTGCTATTCCCTACGATTTTGGGAGGCGGCTTGGGCCCCTTAGCCCCCCCCCCCCCCCCCCCCCCCACCCCCCTCCCCATAGTAAGTAAGTATGAATACTAACCTCCTTGACTCTTGAACTTGTCAGCCAGTGACCGTTCCTTTGCAGTAGGCTTGCTCAACAAATCCATTATTTCTTCGCCTACCCTCTTTACTGCTTTTTCTCGACTCGAAGGCATCGCTAAAAGTGACTAAAAACCAATAAATTATATTTTCAGTGAAATTGTAAGTAAACCGTTGTGGGTTTGAATCCCGGCTGTGCACCAATGGATTTTTATATTCGAATAGGCGATGGACTCGTAACTTGCCATGTGATTGCATAAAGTAGGCACGTATCAAACGTAATGTTCGGACTTTGACTATCCCCTTGTGGGATGGGTATGCATACTATATAAATAAGTGATCTGAGAATGTCAGTCTGTTCACTTCCCACATACAGCGGTAATCTCATGAGCCAAGTCAAGGTATTGGCTTAGCTTGTCCTTTACACGAGATTACCATAATGTAATTTAAGTACAAACGGACATATTAAGAAGACTCAAGAGAACTAAGCCTTTTGAGTTAGTGTAGTGTAAATTAACATTAATGTAAAGCAGTGAAAGTGTTAGTGCCTATAAAGAACACATGAACAAAGTGTCTTCCCTTTAACTAGAGACGGTAAGAAAAGTGCTATTGGACACATTCTAGATTAAGTTGTGCTAGAAAACTAGGTCAAAATGAAATTACTAATTAGCATATACAAGGCTAGATTGTAATTATATTACTAGGGTATAATTCGAATTTTAAATTAGGAAAAAAATGTAAGACATGGAGCATTGAGCAGCATTTGACGTTGAGCACTCTTTTTCTGGCGGTAATGTAAGTATGGTATAACTTACTAATTTTAATAATTAATAAGTTGGATAATTGTTTCACCGAATATTGGCTAACATGTTCTTACCTAGTAACGTTGCTAAAATGTTGATTTACGTGAAAACCTATAATTTTGGCTTTCTGTTTTAATTTGTTGATTGTTAAGTTGTTAACAAATTTTTTTTATTGATGATAGCCAAGCGCTTGACCACTACCTCACCTCTCACCTCATCTATAAGTGATAACAAACATAGGTCCCTTCAGATCCCACTTATCCAGGTTTCAGTGTAAGTACTATAGTGTATTGTATGCTCTTACCATTAAATCAGTGCCGCCTTTTGCTGCTTTCTTCTCATCTGTGACAATCTTCAACAATTTGGGATTTGTTGGTTCTTCAACAGGCACTTCACCTACACATGAGAAAGTCCATACTTATAAAGTATTTCAATTCAAACTACAAAAATGACGGGGAACATTTTTGAGACTATATAATATACATTTTCTAAAATTCAATTATGGTACATTACTGCCGGCGGCCAGCAAAAGAGGCATTGCTGGACGAACGTGTAAATGTGGGCAAAGGCGAAGCCGTACACATATGCACACATATGTAAGTCCATCAATGCCTAGTTGTGGCCAAGGCTTGTATTTTTCTCAAATAATGAGCAGAAATTATAAAATAAAATAAAAAATACAATTACTTCTCAAAATCAATGACGAACAACGAACATTAATAATTTTTCCAGCGTTAAAGTGTTCATTGGTTTTTTTTTATGGAAACATCTTTCTATTTAAATTTAAATAAAACCTTTGATGAGTTACCTCCTTGGTTGCCATGTTTCGGAGTAAAAGATCGTTCCATTTTTAAATTACACGACAGATATGAGTTTACTATGTAATTTATTTGGTCGCTAAACCACGACAGATATGGATTTTCACACAACTTTTGCCGGCCGCTGCTCGCATGTATTTGGCCAGTACAGCAATTTTGATTTACCTCGAAGGTCGTTAAAATAATGCTCAAACTTCCAAGCATGTTCGAGAAAAAACTGTTTTCTTACACAAAAAACGTTTTATTGAACTGATGAAGAGTGTTTGCCTAGTGAAGGGGTCGTTGATAGGCTCGTCTCGCGCTCAGTTATTTTACGAAGTAACTTTTCAGTAATCTATGGCTGTATTGTAATGGCTCAATGCGAAAGTTCTCTAACATTTCGACAAGCAGCATTTTATTGTTTATTCTCGAGATTTTAATTTAAAAAAAAAACAAGAAAATTTTATAGAGTTTTAATTTTGTGTAACTTCAATAGGTATAATTAGTTTGAAATGAAAATCCCAATACTTACTACATGTGTAAGTAGGCAGGTATTTTACAAAAAATAAGAAATAACGTCATATAACAATGATTAGCAGATCTAGAGCTTAATTGAAGTCAAGTCCGCCATCTGTAAAGATGGCGTTAAACATTTGTTCTAGTTATGTACGAAATTAGTTAGAATTAAAATAGTTTTAGGTAATCATCACAACCCGAAAAGCCATAAATGGTGCAAGGCATAAATGTAACCAAAGGGTAAATGAATAGAATCATTTAATTCAGACAACGTCCATAGGATATACAAAACATAAAAGTAATAATTAGAAATATAAATTAAAAATACAAATTAGACCCATGTCAGATCAAAAACATACAAATTCAGTAAAATAATAACAATTCAGTAAAATTTAAATTTCAAAGGTAAAGTGTCATAATTAAAAACATAAAATGGAATAGAAAATTTAAAATAAAATAAAATTCATGATAGTTTAAGAACACATTAAATTAATTAAAACGGGACCCTATTACTAAGACTCCACTGTCTGTCTGTCCATCTGTCACCAGGCTCATCTCATGAACCGTGATAGTTAGACAGTTGAAATTTTCACAGATGATGTATTTCTGTTGCCGCTATAACAACAAATACTAAAAACAGAATAAAATAAATATTTAAGTGGGGCTCCCATACAATAGACATGATTATTTTGCCGTTTTTATAGATAATAGTACGGAACCCATCGTGCGCGAGTACGACTCGCACTTGGCCGGTTTTTTATCGGTCTGTCACCACAACCATGCAAAAATGCATTGGCTTGATCCTTGACAGGTTAATTCTTAAAATAAATGTAAGTGTTAGTTCTATATGACGGAGGCGGCGGCAGGTAGGAACACCAGGAGCGTCTCCACCGGTTATGATAGTGGGTAATGTCTGATCAAATAATATGCAAGCAATTTACAGCATCAACGTTCAATCGAAACATTACAAAATTATTAAATTAACACAGTATATCTAAGGACGGATAGCTAGGACTACAAGTAGGTAAGACACGGAACACAGACAGTCCCTGCGACTTTACTGACCAACAACTCTGGCTCGCTTTTTTTTTCGGATGGACTTTTCCCGCTGTAGGCTTCTGAGGCCATGGCAGCTTAACCGAACTTTTGGCGAGCGCAGATGGCGCTCAGCTCTATGTTTTTTGATGAGGCAACTAGCGCAAGCGCACACCTTAGGTAAGAACCTCGGCTTGGGCCGTTGCCAGGATGGGGACAAGAGAGAAACGCCCGGGTACATGTTTGTACCTCGTATAGGCGGCGACTGAAGGTACTCGTTGACCTCGCCGGCGAGGTCGATGTATCTGTGATGTGTTTGCTCTGTCTAATGTAGATGACTCAGAAGTCTCCTCAGATTTCGTAGTCCGGATCTCCGAGTACGTATCTCGGTCGACGAGGGTTACTCTGGCTCGCTCTGCCAGTTCGCCATTTAAGTAGCAGGCTCCGTCTAACGCCATACAATGGCGCTTGAGTTCCGATGTAGCCCGAGCACAGCCGACCGCTATTATTCTGTTTTGTGTCGCTATTCATAAGACTTAAACTAAGGATATTAGTTTATCTAACCTTTTCTCTTGTTGCTAGGAGTGTGAGTAGTTGATTGTTCCTCTATCAATGCTGCCAAAACAGCAGCAAGTCTCACAGACTCTGCACTTTCAACCTCAATGGTAGCATCTGTTGTGACTTCAGTGCGTTCTTTGATTCTGTAATTAAAAACATTTTGCTATGTACGACATTAATTATAACACACATCCGGAATCGTATTAACTGTTTTTTATTTCATTTTGAACAGTTTTGGAGTTATGACGTAAATGAAAATGCCTCTTATCTCCGAAGTGAAATATCTGAAATTAATATGATTGATAGATATATTATGCAAAGGTTACAGCAAAATTATAATGAAGTCTCTATTTAGAGCAGTTTTTTAGATATCTGTCTTAAAAGTTTACTTGGTTTTCCGGTCACATAACTAGATGGTGCTGCTTAATTAACATAAATAAACCTATCTATTTAGGTTCGGAACCCTCGCTGCGCGAGTTCTACTCGTACTTGACTTGATTTTATTGGAAGCGTCAAATATCTTCACTTGAGTCTTGGTTCAAGCTTGAGCACAGTTCTAGAATACAAGACTGAGGGCAATGTGCCGCGAGCAACGCTTCATATCAAGCAAATGCTTCTACATACATAATTCTCTCATACATCCCATATTTATTTATTTATTTTGTTGCACCAACAAAGTGAACACCAATTCATGCAACCAAAAAACTATCTCGGACAAAAACGATACTTAAAAAAATTCCTAAAATTAATTATGAAATAATAATTGATAAGTGTTAGCGACACTCATGCCTGCCTACCTACCTTTATGTATAGATTGTTGTACTGCACTTTAGTATCTTCACGATAGATATAAAATAAATGTGTGAGGGTAGGAGAATTAGTAGTCAAGAAAAAAGTTCCACGCAAGGCAGCATTTGTGCACCTCAAATTTATCTAAAATAAATGTATTAAATTAAATCAGTGAGTTTTATCTGGCCTCACCTGAGACTACATCAGTAACAATAAGAAATTAAGACAATTCAAAGAGTCAAAATATACCAATGAAATAAATAAATCAAGAATAGGTATTCATTAATTTGTGAAAATATAATATGTTCGAGTTGACAATGCTATACAATCTCTCAAGGCTCTGAGATATCTTACGTAATAAGTTTCTGCGTAGCAAACTTCTGCAGCAAACTGGCCACTATCCCAGCATCAACATCACCCAGGCCGGGGAGCAGGGAACTGGCCATAGCAGGCAATTGAAGCTGGATGTCTGAGAGCACTTGTAATAGACGTACTTCTAGTGATGCTGATGGGACTGGGTTAGGTTTTTCTTGTGTTGGAGCTGGAAGTAGAATAATTTTATATAATTTGTTTGTTTTTTTGCAGGTTAGGAAGCTAGTACTATGCTAACTGAATGGTTTCATTTGTAACACTTCGTTTCACAGTACCAGAGAGAGTGGGCAGACGTTGGCTGAGTAGATAGATAAATTTGTTCAACATTATTATTTGAAGTCACTACACATTAATCTAAATATACTGATAAAGGTTGCTAGGAGCCGTTGGGTGCAGGCAGCACAAGATCAGTTGCTGTGGAAATCTATGGGGGAGGCCAATGTTCAGCAGTGGACATCTTATGGCTGGATGATGGCATGTTAATGTTCCACTGTAGTAATGTTTTATTGGATATGATTTACATAATAATCACAAAATCTTGGCTTGTGAACGATTTGTCATTAACAATTTTGAAAATTACCAACACCCACCCAAATAACAGTGACTATTGGACGCCCTCAACAGGTGTTAGTTACAACCAAAACATTTAACACTTTATTTTTGAAAAATAGATAACTAATTTCAGATTGATGTTGAGGGCAAGAACCAAACCCTAACACCGTATTTCTTGTGGCATGCCACACCAAGGATGTCGTCAACCATAGGAGTTTAGAGTTGAAACTATGCATCAAATAAAGGGTTGAAGTGCAGGAATTATAATATGGCTTTTATTTGTAAGTATTGTTACTATAGCTCAAATACTTACATTCGCTTTTCAGCGGGGTTGGACTAGACCCAGTTTTCCCGCTAGAACTACCCTCCGCGGTCTCTCCGAGGCTGGCGCTGCTCAGAATCGTCTGAAGATTCTTCTTGCGTTTCTCTAGCTTCTCCCGCAAGCCTTGTCGCTTGCTTTTTACCGCTTGAATCTCTTCCCAAGCGTCCGACATCGTAATACTACTACAAACAACATACACCGGTACGGAACCGACGGAACGTTCGGGTTATTGATGTTTGGAAGTTGAAGCTAACATTGCTAGAATAGATAGATAGACTGGATCAGTGTGACCAGATTTTAATTGACAAATCTACTGTAACATAGGGTGAAAACTTACCAAAATCTACTAAACATAAGCTGGATTCTACTAAAAGTCTACTATGAAATTAACTGGGTTATTGATAACCCAGTTACACAGGTTTTGGGACAAAATTCCTAATGTTTCATTTATTGAATTATATATCAGGAAATTTGTCACAATCACTTAGGTATATTACATCGAAGTTATTGTCAATGAAGGTTCATCTTAATTACAAAATTCAAACAAATAAATTAAACATCAGAGATTCATCACAATCACACAAATCAAATAAATTAAACTTCAGGGATTCGTCGGTCACAATCACTTAGAAATCTTCATTTATACTATTAAGCATACTTTTGTCTGGGACAAAATTTGCACAACCACCTCCAATTTGTCGTAGACTTTCTGTCCCATGCATGATTGCAGCTACATTTTTATTTTGAAACGGTCAAGAGTTTTGACTCTAATAATATCAGAAAATATTTTTTCTACTTTAGCGTTTGACACAGTTGAATTTAGATACTTCGGTTTGCTAGTTGAATCACACATCTTGTCAACTTCACTCCAAAACTTATCAACGTTAAATGTTGCAGTTGATGAACTTGAAGAAGACAACAAGTCAGAAACTGATTGATCTAATTTCAATTATCTGTATTTATTGTCAACTGTATTTTGTCAGTTAGTATCAAGTTAGAAAACCAATGAAGTACTCAAATCAAGCTTTGAAAGTCATCATACATAGCTTTTTGAGGATCAAGGAATGATAGATCTTGGTACAAGTCATCTTGAATAGACATTCTTCTTATAAATTGATTACTCAATTCAATCAAAAACGTTTGACACCTTTCAAGGCATGCATCAATTTTGGGTCTCATTGTAACATCATCCGACTCACAGAGAAACGCATGGATGGAGAATTCCCGTATAAGAATAGAATTTAGGAGAGGATTGCCATCTTCTTTTAAATAATACCACCAATATACCAAAAAATTATAAATCCTACCAAAATATACTGATATTTTCCCCCTACTAACATCTGTTGGAAGTTCCTCAAAATCTACCGAAAAAGTTACTAAGAATCTACTAAGTTTGGTCACACTGGACTGACTGGAATAACTTAGTTGGTTGGATGGCTTTCAGTAGGATTAAAGTAGGACTGTTGATAAAATATCGATATATCGAAATAACGACAATAATAATTAAAAGTATTGATATTTATTACTAATACTAGAAATTGAAATATAGATATCGTCGGTCGATATTTTTTTAAATAAGTTTTTATTTTTCATTTTTTCTCACCAATTATTTAAATTACAACATCATCGTAAGCTTAATCTTGTCTATTACATTATGTACTTTATTTACACAATATTATGGTTTTCCTCTTTTAGTTTATTTATTTGCATATTATCTTAAAATGAGATGTAATTTTGTTAAAAAAAAAAATCTTTGTTCTGATACCTATTAGTACCTCCTACTTTACCCATTGTTGTTATTACTTAACACTTGGCATGTCACTGTAGCGTTAATAGCTTTAGCATCTCTACATCTACATATTCTTTATCTATTTAGCCGACATACGATTGTTTTTTTAAAATAAAACTGATAAAAAAATTCGAAAAATATCGAAATATCGATATTTTATTTCAATATATCAAACTCCGATGTTGATATATTTAAAAATATCGATATATTGAGACTCCGATATTTTAAAAAATATCAACAGTCCTAAATTGAAGTAGATTTTAACTTTATTTTGTAGAAAAATCTTGCAGCTCTTGCAATTGATAGGCGGGCAGCAACTAACAAGTAAGTAGCAACTTGCTTGTTCAAAAGTTACAAAAATAGATCAACAAACAAACAAAACAAATACTTACTGTGTTACTTAGTGGTACTTAGTGCTACTTAGTGCTACTTAGTGCTACTTAATGCTACTTAGTATTGCCGTATCAAGAATAAAAGATGCACTACAAAATATACCTATAGGTACATTACCGTATTTTGTATTTTGTAATGGGTAAGGGGGACAATGGGTAAGGGGGACAATGGGTAAAGGCTACTACTACATCAACATGCACGGGGACCCTGGAAAGCTGCTGCCACCAACCCAAAGTCCTACTCCGTTACTTCAAGGAGTTAGGAGCTGGGGTCAAGTTAGAAAGGGGGGGTAATGCACAATACACCCCAATGAGGGACGTCAGTGCAGATTTTTTATTCCCCACACCCTAGAATTAGAATTAGAAGGGGGACAATTCCGAAATTTCTTAACCTCCACTGCAGAAAGAAAGGTGTTATTTGCTTAAAGTCGTTGTCTATCTGTATGTAAGAACTTATTCGTTTGTATACATTACAATGTGGGTAGAGTAGAAAGCAATATGGAAATATTTTAACCTCCGCTGCAAAAAGGTGTTATGTCTGTTTATCCGTGTGTAAGAATTTATGTTTGCACATTACGATGCGGGTAGGGTAGGGAGCAATATAATATAATATTAAATGATATGATAAGATATGGTATTCTATTATATCAAAATTAACTTGGGCAAATCAGCGTTGTATGTAGGTATGTATCCTCCTCATCCTCTTCATCCTTCTTATCCTCTTCACTCTTCATCCTTCTCGTCCTTCTCATCCTCCTCATCCTCTTTATCTACCACGTTTATTAAAACAACTTTCAAATTGAATCCTCCGCACTTCGATTCGTTGAGAGCTTCATAGACCCCTCATTATTGATGAATTTGACAAGAACTAAAACTTATGTGATTTTGAGGATTCTGAGAGTTTCATAGCCTCATAGGCTTATGACCGATAAAAAAAAATCCGATCCCTTTAGTATTTTATGACCAACCATTGACCAACACAAGACCATAGATCAATAATATCCTAACCACAAGACCAACTTAGAAACAACTTTTGAAACTATCATGGTTATGAACACTATTTGTACTAAAGACGGATATTTACCATGATTTGTGAGTTCTTAAGTGTCCCGATATTTCGACGCAGTTGCATACGCCATGATCACGGGAAAGCTAATCATGGTAGGTAAATATCCCGTTTTTAGTACAAATAGAACTTAGAAACATATATAACAACTTATTTAGAAGTTCATTAGTTGAGAACTTTTTGGTGAAAAATAATAGAAACAATTCTAACAAACAATTCTAACAAACAGGTTGTCAGTCATAAACACAGAAAATTGATATGTCTTAAAACAAATTGCAAACTTTTCAAGCGGCCCGACTAAATTGAATTTCCTTGAATATCATTGCATAGAAATGCCGTTTGCACCTGAACTAAGAAATCACAGTCAAAAAGTATGCACACTTTACAAAAAAGCTATGCGGCTTATCGAGGGTTACTATGTAGCAAGGTATACTCCATTATGATATTTGTGTTCTGTGCTAAGCACAACCTAGCTTCTGTCCACGACTTCAGAGTTCAGACTTCACAAGCGTGACGTTAGATTAAAAAAACTACACCTGTCCGTCTGTATTGCTCGGTCTATTTCAATCTCCCTGTGAGTATTATAAATGTTCTGTGAATTCAACTATTAAAAAAAGCATGTGTGCAATTCACACGTGGTAGAAGTGAAACCCACAGAGTACCTTGTGAAACCTTCAAATACCACGCGCATGTGCTTGGGATCTACCAACTCCTCTCTTTCTCTCTCCTACTTTCTACCTTTGTGTTTCTTTCTTTCTCCCTCTTGTGTTGGAATATTGGAAGCTACCTACTCGTTGCTAACGTTCGCGCTGGCCTGTAACAGGTATACTACGCGCATGCGTTCGAGTGCCACGCATTCACTTTCGCTCTGTCTCTTTCTATTCCCCCTCCCCAGGAGCGTTGAACGTTTAACGCAACCTTAGAATAATGACACATTATTCTAAGAACGCAACAGTGCTTTCATACCCCCTCCATGGTAGCGTTAAACGTTTAACGCAACCTTGTTGGAAGTCGCATTAGAAGTTTCACTTCAAAAACAATATTAGACACTTGTATTATCCTTGCAGCAACGAAGCTATTCTAATGTGTTTGCGCCAGGCAAAAATCCAATACAGTTCACCCGTACCGTCTAATTTAAAACTGAACGCCCTTCTACTTCATTCAAGTCAAAGCGAAATGTTCTTAATTCACTGTAATCACAAGGTTTATTTTGAAATGATTTACTGTGAGTTAACTCTCAGTTAACCCGAACGTTGGACGCTCTCTATACCTATTGTTTTTAACTATGCATTGCGTTTCGTAGGCAGTATTGCAGCAATTGGGACAATATTGAGCGGCCATAATGTGTTGACGGTGTAGGTACTTGTATAAATTATTTAATAATGCTTGCTAGCTAATCCACAACCCTACATTATAGTAACTAGATCCTAACCTATCAGACCTACAAATAGAAAACTTCTTTTACAACCGATTTTGACGACTACCGTGGCGCAGTGGACGAATAGCCGGCTGAGACGCAGGAGGTAGCGGGTTCGATTCTCGCCATGGAACAAATGTTTGCATGATCTACAGATATTTGTTTCAGGTCTGGATGTTTTTCTATATATTATTTATAAGTATTTACAAAAAAAAACAGTACTAAGTATTCTATCAGTTATCTGGTTCCCATAGTACAAGCTCTGCTTAATTTGGGGCTAGATAGCGCTATGTGAAATGCCCAGCAATATTTATTTATTCATTTTTATTATTTTTAGACCCGTTATACGCTACCATCAAGTCTTATTGAGAAATGAATTTGAGGTTAACCGATGCGTTGAGGACCCTAAAGAGCAACGACGATTACTGTGGCTGGGAGAACATGAGATTTTTTCAAAATTGAATCCTACCCCTCCAATGAAATGTATGTTTAATATGTACCTACCTAACATACATTCTTTAATGTTTTATGAAACACTAGCTGACCAATCCGCAGCTTCGCACGCGTAGTTTTTCAATAAAAACATTACTAGTTAGGTAAAAAGTGGACTATGCCACCCGGGGATAGACTAGCTTCCAACAATGAAATATTTTTTTAAATCGGTCCAGTAGTTTCGGAGCCTATCTATTCAATGCAAACAAACAAACACACAATCAAAGCTTTCCTCTTTTTATTATTAGTATAGATTAAAGAATTTATGTTAGGATATTTGTGTTCTGTGCTATAACTCTGAAGTTGTAGACAGAAGCTAAGTAGGTAATACCTAGACTACCTACTTAGCTTCTGTCCACAACTTCAGAGTTCAGACTTCACAAGCGTGGCATTACCATTTATTTAGCGAGGGTAGGTACTTAAAGTAAGTAAAAGGTCAAACAAAGTTACCCTTTTAAATTTGATAAGGAGTCATTTAGTATAATTATAATTATATTCGATTTATTTTAGGTATTCCACGAACAGCAAATATTTGATAAGCACCTATCTATAATAAAATTCAACTTATTCCACGAACAACATCAATCTACTTTTGCTTGGTAAATTCGTGGCTAAAAATTATCACAATAATATTATAAATGTGAATGTGAAAGTTTGGATGTTTGTTTGTTTGTTTGTTACTCAATCACGCCATAATGGTTGAACCAATTTCAATGCTTGGTATGTCGATAGAATATGATCTAGATTGACAGATATGCTAATTTTCATCGACAAAACACGCGTGCGAAGCGTGCGAACGGGCAGGAAGCTAGTTTCTAATGTTTTCACAAACGACACCTACAATGTGTGCTAGTATATTTTAGTATACGCTATAATGTAGCTTCTAGTGATGGGGTATTTTATATTTTTATCATCATCATAATTTTTTGCATAATTATGCTCTCGTTGTTTATGCCATTCATCCCGGTCCTGTGCCTTATATTTTACTTATCAATTATTAATTCGTTACTGAGGTATCGGAAAATATTAAATTATGTACCTCCTACATACAATGTGTGTTCTGAATTTATAGAGCAATTTATATTTTCAGTCCCCAGATCATATGGGTTAGCTGCTGGTGTAGCTCAAGAGCGCGTCGTGGTTACTCCAGACTGGGTCCTAGACTACTGGCATCCACTCGAAAAGGCTCAGTATCCAGAATACTTTCAGAGGCGTGAGCGTAGAAAGTGCGAATATATTCAAAAGTGGAATAGTGGTGAAATATGCTGATTTTAATGAACTATTACACAATTAAAAGGTTATTTTAATATTTGTATAGTAGGTAACTACCTAAAGGGGGTGGAACATTTTTCTATGGAAGCTGGCATATCTACCCGACACTATTTAAATTTTTTTTCAATGTTTCTGCGCACGAGGAACGTGGTATATTATAAATTATGGGTACAGAACTCCAAACAAAAATTTTAAGTATTAAGGTCGAGATATTTGGAGGTAAAGGTAGCTTTAATGCGATCTATGACAATCATTAAAAATACAGTAATTAGGTGTCGTGTATACACGCATTCCATTGTATTCAATTACCTAATAAATTAGTTCCTAGTAGTATTATGTATAAATGGTGTCGGTTAAATTAATGACAAAGGTTCTATCCCCTCTAGAATAATGATAATTATAATATGTGAGTAATACATAAATTATTGTGAGTTTATTTAGTACATAAGTTTATGCTTTAAGTTTTGAGCTGGATATTCCAAAGTAATTATGTTATTAAGGAACCGGTTTATCTGCGCTCAGGAAAGTATTTGCGTTTCGTTCTTTCAATGAGTGATCTGTTAATGTCAAAAACTCATAAAAGTCATCTATCATAGTCATGCATGTTTTGTTTTTCGAATCAGAAATCATGGGTTTCTCTCGCAAATTCGTATGGTTCTGATGTTATATCTAATTAATATAAGTTCGGCCTAACTAAACTAAACTCATACCAAAAGTTTGAATAACTTTTCTACTTCAGTGCTATTAAAATTAGGCGGAAATAGGCTCCATCATCAGGAGAGAGGTTAGGTTCGTTGTTTACCGATGGCTGAAGATAATGAAACACCTGTTACGATGGACCAACAAGCTGAACTTGCAGGAGATGCAAAAGACGTGAAAAAGCCCATGACAGACGAAGAAAGAATAGCTCTAGCTAAGAAATTAGATGACGAACTCGATGAATTTATCAATGGACTTGAGAAGAAGAGGTACACAGACGGATGGTCAGAAGACCGCTGGGAGGTAAGCATTCCAATCTAAAGTACAGTACTTATCTTTTACCTACGTTGATTACCAATTTGTCAGTTACCAAGTTACCAATCGGTAGGGCCGCCTCTATAGGAACCTTCTAATATAAAATCTATGAAAACTTTACCTCTCTTCAAAATAGCCAACAAAGATGAGCACTTTATGTAGGTTATTTATGTATTTCGTTCATGAATGTGTATTATTATTAATATACAGCTTTGTAAGTTTATTTTATGGTAAATAAAAGTTTGTTTATTAATTTTCTGACAGTACCACCTAATGTACCTACACTACACAAAGGTTAGTTAGAAGTAAATGCTAATTAGCAGTAAAGTCGCCTATGTATTATTTTATTATTGCAATAAAGAATTTTCTAATCGAATCTAATCATCAATTTGTGATACAGTCGACTCTCGTTAATTCGAAACCTGAGGGACTCTTTAAATATAACGAATTTATCGAGTATATGAAATATCAAATGTTTCGAAATTCTTCTTTTCAGCAATCGTCAAGCATTTATACTTTTTAGGACTCATAACTAACACAAACTTTTAATCTGTGTACGACCAATGAAAGAGTAACAGTAACTTAACTAAACAAACCAATTCCTGCCGAAGTGTGTGTCAAACTAATCATAATAAAAACAAACAAGTACCAACTTTTCTCAAAATGTGCTTACCTCTGCAAGTTCTGCAATCTTTCTGTCTCTTTCTCTCTGCAACTTTGAATTATTAAGTGTTTGACACCGATGAGTTCGAATTAACGCGTCGTTTTGTTACATAGCAACATCGATATATATGTACTATGTACTTGATATCGCGATCCGAACACTCACTCTGTTCCACTGAACTGTTCATGCAGTTTGGACGCGTACGGAGCGGCACTATTAATACGAGAATTCAAATCAAAGTATGAAATACATAAAGTATGACATAAATAACAATTCAGTAGTCAAGTAAGTAAAATGATTGGTTGTTCAAGTGAATAAATATGTATTAATATCGTAATAGAAAAAAAATTATTTATTAAAATGCTACGCCATCTAAAATCATAGACTAAAATATGCAGATATTTCATTACAAAACTGGTTGTAGGTAAAAATATGTGACTGAACACGGACTTGACGTGGTGTTTTTAGAAAGTGTTTTATATTATTACAAATACCCCCTTAAACCCACCCTTGACAGCTAAGGTATGGAACACTTTACTCTTTAAGGTAAGAGTAAATACTTCTAGATTTTTGTGCTACATCTTAGACCACATCACCGCTTACCATAAGGTGAGATTGTAATTAAACAAAGATCTATCTAGTTTAAAAAAAATTAGGCCTATGTATGTGATGACACA
This sequence comes from Philereme transversata, assembly GCA_963924445.1. Lineage (NCBI taxonomy): Eukaryota > Metazoa > Arthropoda > Insecta > Lepidoptera > Geometridae > Philereme > Philereme transversata. Next base: position 15,376,026 of record OZ004351.1, read on the forward strand.
GTTTGGTGTATTTAATAATAACACGTTTACAGGAGGAAATGGACAAACACCCGTTCTTCATGAAGTCTGTCCCAGAAGAAGGGCAGATGTCCCCGCTGGTGGAAGGACTTGCCAAGCTCAAGTACGACCCGGAGGAGAACACGCCGCTGGAACTTGCAACTAATTATAAAGAAGATGGCAACTTCCACTTCAAGCATAAAAACTATAGGATGGCCATTATTGCGTAAGTATTTTTTTTTTTGTTTTTATATATGATCAGCCTTTGGTATGTATTTAGCTTTAAGCAGATATTTAGAAAGAATAATTGGCGTAGGCCATTTTGCTTCGAATTATTTATCATCATCAATATCGTCGTTATCATCATAATCATCATCGTTGTCTACTTCCTCTGGTCCAATTTCAGTGTGTGCCATCTTTACTCTGTAACTACACTTAAGCCAAATTCGATGTAGGTATGTAAACAAACCACTTTACTCCTGATTAACCTAAAATCACTTGCTTGGTACTGATTTAGAAACAGAATTTGCATTTGTTGTCGATTTGTGATGACTCCATCATCTAACTAAATCATCTTCTAAATATGCAATACAAAGTCGGGTTAGTTACACCATTTAACTCAAGAACGGTTGGACCTATTTTGATGCTCTTTGATTTGTTGGATTTGCCTCTGCCCCGAATAGCAGAATAACTATTAAAATATTGGTAAAATTCACGCAGTAAAAAATTACGAAGAAAATTCATTTTCTCATACATAGATGTACCTAATGATGGCCGATGGACAATTCTACCGGCGACGTACATTGGCAGCCTGCGTCATATGTATGTCAAGGCGGTACGAAGTTGGCCGGGTCAGCTAGTCTATATTAATATTATTAATATTACTTATAAAGAGGAAAGATTTGTATGTAACGAATAAACTCAAAAACTACTAGTCCGATTTCAAAAATTCTTTCATCATTAGAATGCTACATTATCCCTGAGTAACATAGCCTACTTTTTACCCGACTGCGCAGAAAGAGGGTAATGTTTTATTGATAAACCATGCGTGCGAAGCCAGTGGCAAGTCAGCTAGTTATAAATAAAATTGGTATCAATTCTGTCAAAAATCCAATATCGTCATTACACAAAATTATCATTACATAACATAGAACTTAGAGACGGTATAATATGGTACTTATATGTTGTGGTACAATGGGTGGTCTTATCACTTTTTTATAGTTTTCTTATTTCTTGCAATCTGCCCATCAGAGCATTGAGCTAGAGTTTGGTGAATAGTTCGCGCTTGGCATGAGCGGAATAAACCCAGTGGCACTTCCATCTTCCATTTATTGTGCTATACTTATGAGCTCTGGAGTGGCAGTCCTCTTTAAACTGCTAAAGGTTGTGGTTCTTTTCATTAAAGCATTGGCAAGCTTATTTGGTTGATGCTCCATTCATTTGGCGTAGTATTTTAGTTTATTAGCTACTTCTTATATCTTATTAAAAGCTTATATAATTATTGAAATTAGATGGGTACATTCGCAATAAAGATCTAAACAATGAAGAGGATTCCAGGTAGTTATTATAAAATAATTCCAAAATTAGTTACATGCTTATTTTATTAAAAAAAAAACACATTTGAAAGTTTAAAGTGACTGGAAGAAAATTCTGATATTATTGTCCCTTGGAAATTTTACCGATGTACCCTCATGTCATTTATTTATTCCCTAAATTTTGTTAATTTAAATTTCCTTGTTTTCCTTTTTCCCGTCAAGGATCACGCCCATACATTATTGTATGGTTGTGGTGCCTGTGTTGTGACCGATTATTATCTTTATTTTTTATTTTTAACATTTGACTTCACAGTACCTCTCATCCAATCAAAACTTATTTTCAAACCTTTTCAGTTACACAGAAGGAATCAAGCAAAAGTGCAACAGTGCTGATCTGAACGCAACACTGTACCAAAACCGCAGCACGGCTCACTTCTACCTGCAGAACTTCAGGTCCTCACTTTTAGACAGCGAAAAAGCCCTAAAATTTGCCCCACTCTACTACAAAGCGCAATTCAGAGCTGCTAAAGCTGCATTTCAATGCATGAAGTACAATCAGTGCATAGAGCTTTGTCAGAAAATACTAGAAACAAAACCGCAAGATAAAGAAATTACGGATCTAACGGCTAAAGCGAAGCAGAAGTTATTGGTCCAAGAACGGGATGACAGGAGAAAGAAACGTTTCCACGCGACCCAATCAGAACAACGCGACTTACTCATCAAAACTGTCCAGGATCGTAGCGTTAAAGTCTTTGAATGGATAAAGAATAAAGATGATTTAGATCCAGAGTTCCAGTATTCCCTGCTAGAAACAAAAACTAGTTCAGCTATGCCGGATGAAAAGGTTCATTTAGAAGATGGGGTGCTTCATTGGCCGGTGTTATTAATATACCCGGAGTACAAGATAACTGATTATATAAAATCATGCCCGGAAACACATTCGCTACTCAGTGAGATCGAACAAGTCTTCCCAGCTCCTTGGGACGACGAGGGGAAGTACAATTTAGGGAATATTAACGTTTATTACGAAGGGTATAACTTGAAGCTGGTTAAAGTCGACGCTAACCGATTATTAAGAGAGTTGATGGTTGATAAATTCTTTCATGTGAAGGGAGGTCTTGCTTCTTTCATTATTTTGGCACGTGGAAGTGAAGCTGAGAAGAATTTTCTAAAAGATTATCAGTAAATATTCATGTACAGTTAGATATAGAGTTAAGTGCTCAGACTCAAGAAAAATGGGATGTGGCTGTTTCATGGACACGGCCGTGTGTTGTACGTGAATACGTGTACGTAACAGGTAATAATTTCTATATATGCAATCGATAGATTTTGACGAGAGCTGACTATTGAAATCGAAACGAACGTAGTAGCTTCTTCAAGTCAAAAGTTATACTAAATGGAAATTTCGAAATGTAGCAAAATGACATCAAAATGGCGGCGCTTCCCCCTCCACCGCGCGCGATGCGTCACAGTCCTCACTTAGCGTAACGAATTCTTTGAGTGCTAGCTATCCAGTGGTGTAATTACATTTTGTATAGAGATGATAAATATGTAGCTGCATCACCAAACTGTATCCCCGATCATTAATTTTTATTAATTATTAATTAATTTGAATTGCCTCCCACTGTGGAAGCAATTTTAATGACATTTTCACGTCAAAAAGAAATTGCCTAAATCGATGGTCAAATTTAACATTGTCTAAGTTCATTCGATAGCTAAAATAAAGCCTTTAATCAATCTTTAAATAAACATGACTGTTTACTGTTTATTTGATAAGATGGCGGCGCCTTCAGCCTTCTCACTTATCTCTTCATCTGACTGTACCTAAATTACAATATTATAAAAACGCACATTGTTAAAAGGGGTTTGCCTCCTGACGATGGATTTTGGGTGTATTTAGTATACCAAAATTAAGGGATATTGCAAATAAAAATATTAATTTAAATCTTTTTATTATTAACAAAATTACGATACGTAAGCATAAAATTGGAATAGCCTTTACACGCAGTAATGATAGTCACGGAGCATACAGAAACATTCAAGGCTTTATAAAATCGGGGCTTTTATAATACGTGTTTTCTTATGTACGACATTAAATGAAAACAAGGGTAGGGCTAATGGCTAGTGTTAAAATAGGGTTTTTACAAATTCATTACCATGGAAAATTTTTAATTTTCAAATAACCTCAAGTTCTAAAATATAGATGAACAGCCTGTATAAAATAGGTAAACAAATCATATTTATTCATCATGTAAGTAGGTACCTGTTAAACTGACTAAGCGGCATCGTCGCAAAGGCGCCGCCGATTTACGCTAAAAATGGTTTATATTCTGGATTATCAAAATTTCCAATGTACCGATTACTGGATAATTATTCAAGCTACTGGTGTTAAAACCATCTCTAAAATCAGTTAATACAATTCTGGATGTGGGTTTTAAATTAATGTCGTACTTAACAAAACAGGTTGTATAAAAAAAATCTAAAGACGAGCTACTTAAGGCGGGTTCCTATATCCGTCGGTAACAGACTACGACTCGTATCTCCTTGAAAAAGTGTCCAACTAGTGTGAAACATTGACACGTTTTCAAGGAGAAACGAGTCGTAGCTGGTTACCGACGGATATAGGAACCCGCCATTAATGAGATATACATCAAAAATTATTCAGCAAATAGCCTGGTATTTCGTAATTTTTCACCGAATATTTATCTAAAAGTCCATTTCGAAAGCATTATAAATTCCATTCGAAAAAACATTGTAAATAATTGCAAAAACATAAGTTGTTTTTTTCATAACTTGTACATCGAATAGTTTTTGAAGGATTGTTGCCATTGACCACCACCTAGTTGGGACCACTGGCGGATACTGGGAAGAGAAGGACAGCGGGAATGCAATAAGTATGTTGTGGTAGGCCTACCGATTGGAATATCAGAGTACAATACTTGCTAAAGCTGAATCCACTTAACGGTTTTAGGGTATATCCGGGTCGTTCAAGTCATATCCTTTCTGGTGGGGGTAGTAAGGTCCTGGTGGCTCGAAGGAGTCTTTTTCCTCTACCAGTGAAGGGTATGGGTGGTGTGGTAGGGCGCCCATCCATTGAGGGTACCAATATAGACCCTGTTAATAAAATAAGTTTATTTCTATTACCTATTCTGAACAGTTTTCTTGTTATTAATTTTACCAATCTTTTACCATCAACTAGATACAGATTATTTTATTGTCTATCCCAAATAATCGAAATATTAGATTTTATGGTTAGCCTCAAAAATTGGGATAAAAAACTCAACTTTAATTTCAACTCATTATTAGAGAGTTAATTATCGAAAAGTTCTAATTATTATTGAATAGTTCTACTTATTCAGTACTGAAGAGTTCCACCTTGCTTCCACCAGCAGCGTTGCAGGTGAATCTATCGTCGTGCAAGTCGACAGCGTCCAAATAACTCTTCCCTGCTATCGAGCCGTAGTTTGGAGGATACATAAACAGGCAGCCGTCAAGTATGTCTGAAAGTAAAATTGCTGGTGTCGAGATGGGTTGACTACATAGTCCCAAGTCGCAGTTCGGAGACTGGCCTTTGACCCTAACCTTAAGACTGTTTGTGAAAATGGGTCCTTTCAGCAGTGGATGAAGTCAGGCTGCGGATGATGATTATAAACACATTTGGCGACCTTCGTAGTTCGGCAGCTAGCGCCGAGGGACAAATGCTTGTACGATCTACAAATCTTAGCTGCGGCTTTGCTTTTGGGCAGCATGATATTTGTATCATTATTATAAATACGGCAATTATCACGTATTTATAATAATGATTGAAATAAATCACGAAAGTTTTCTAAGTAAAATGATATTTGTAGTTCCTGAATCCAGTATGGGGTCAGGACTTTATGGACTCATCATCATCATATCGACCTCCGTGGCGCAGTGGGCGTATAGCCAGCTGTGACCGCCGCGGAAGAAATGTTTGCATGATCCACTAATGTTTCTTCCGAGTTTGGATGTTTTTCTATATATTATAAGTATGTATTTACAAAAAAAGTATATAAGTATTCTATCAGTTATCTGGTTCACATAGTACAAGCTCTGCTTAGTTTGGGGCTCGATAGCGCTGTGTGAAATGTCCACCAATATTTTTTTTAATATTTATATCAGTTATATGACGTCGACTGCTGAACATAGGCCTCCCCCATATTTCCAGAGAGACCCATCTAGCGCGGCCTGCACCCATATAATAAAAAAAGAAAGTATATATGTATTCTATCAGTTATCGTGTTCACGGTACTTTGCTCGTAGGGCTAGATAGCGCTGTGTGAAATGCCCAGCAATATTTATTTATTTATAGGCTCCTAGCAACCTTTATCAGGTCGTCTTTCCATCTAGTGGGAGGCCGTCCTACGCTGCGCTTTCCAGTGCGTATTTGGTATGTGTATGTGACTATTGGGCGTTATTTGCATACAATTTTTTCATTTTTATTTTATGTCTCACTGCGCTACCTAGCCGCAAACTAAGCAGAGCTTGTACTATGGGAACCAGATAGCTGATAGATACTTATATACTTTTTTTCTTGTAATTATTTGGATATGATTCTTTCATTTTCAAATTATATAAATCTTACAAGGCACTGTGATGTTATCATCCTCTTCTGGCTCATCAGGTTTAGGGGTGGGCTCGAAGTAAGGGGGTACTATTTCGACTCCCGTGCCTGGATCACCGGGGATCAGGAACGGTCCTGCAAAAATGCATTGATTTCAGATGTGACTTAAATATAGGGAATACTTTTGCGTTGTCACTTGTTCTAATAAATTGTTCTCTGTAAGTGAACCCTGTTCTTTGAGAATATATATATATATATATATTTAACCACATAATAGCAGGTTAGTAGAACTCCATTTTTTTTTTATAAATTATAGGCCAGCGTTTGACCACGATCTCGCCTGTGGTAGGCGATGATGCAGTCTACGATGGTACACGCTTGCCTAGAAGAAACCTATTCACTCGCGACTTGAAGATCCCTAGGTTGTATTTATCAGGAAACACAGACTCAGGCAAGGCGTTCCACTCCTTGGCGGTGCGCATAATAAAGGTGGATGAGTACCTCTTTGTGCATATGAGTGGTATGTCTACCTGTAGCGGTGACGCAAACATAATGTGTTTTTTTCTATTTTACCTAGTTAGACAACGCCGACTCTGTAGCATAAGTAATAAGTATTTATAAAATTAACACTATTAATTTCGTTTATACTTTATCTTGCTCTTGTAGCCAGTGACTCTACAAAGCCAGTGTAGAATGATTGAAAATTAGAACTCCATCTATAAACAAACCTTGATAAAAGACAGCTCTTCCACCCTTATTATGCGCACCGCCAGGGAGTGGAACTCCTTGCCTGAGTCTGTGTTTCCTGATAACTACAACCTAAGGATCTTCAAGTCGCGAGTGAATAGGTTTCTTTAGGCAAGCGTGTACCATCGTAGACTCCATCATCGCTTACCATCAGGCGAGATAGTGGTCAAACGCTAGCCTATAATTTATAAAAAAAAACCTTAAAATAGCTTATTGATCATAAATCATGATTCACGTTAGGATGGTTTAAATATTTACCGCCATAATGGTTAGTGTAGTTCCACTCGCAGACGTGATGGTCACAGACGAGTGGCGAGTTTGGCTCTTTGGAGTAAAACGTGTTGCCATTCGGAGTCGTCTAAAACAAAACAAAAAGTTCCCACACTATTCCCTGTGTCGTAGGTATCCATCGTAGAGATCGTAGATCTCTGATAGTACGAAAATCCATAAAGATATCCTTCTGCGATACTCAAGTACCAGATTTTTTTATTTTTAATTGGATAGAACTTCGTTTGACCACAATCTCACCTAATGGTAAGTGATGATGTGGTCTAAGATGACGCACGAAGATCTAGAAGAAATCTATTTACTCTTACCTTAAAGAGGCCCGGATTGTATTCTTTAGGAAAAACAGACGACGGCAAAGTGTTCCATACTTTAGCTGTACGCATCAAGAACGTAGAACGAAAACGGTGTGTGCGAATGGGTGGTATATTGACTAGGTACGGATGGTACTGAGCCGTGCGCCTGCTTGTCCTTTGATGGAAGGGAGACGGCGGGATCAGATCGTATAGTTCCTGGGCACATTCCCCAAAATGTATTCTGTAAAAGATCGATAGGCTTGCAACTTTACGGCGGTGTTCGAGACTTTGGAACTTAGTCTCCGCCATATATTGCTCACCTATAAGCCTAAAAGCCCTACGTTCTATCGAGTCTAAGGTAGCGAGCTGGTATTTGGCCGAACCATCCCAAAGGAGTCAGCATTATGTGATTTAGGATGGTAACTTAAAATAAATTTTGTGCGATAAAGGATCTTACGAGCAGGTAGTCGTGATGCCGGTACCGTAAACCCTGGATGTTGAAGTCTAGGATGAAGGACCCTGAGGTGATGATACAGGAGGCGGCTGAAAGAGGTGGGATCTTGTACATCACCAGGCCACACTTCACGATCGCCTTGGGTAGGCTGATGACGTCACGTTCTTGTTGAAGGATCTTCTTGAAGGGGAACCTTGAATAATAAACATGTTTTTGACTTTTACGAGAGGTTCCCTTGGTCGAGCCTCTTCCCTTTGCTAATAAGGAGCTGACTTGCTTTGCTCGCCACGCCTAACCCCGTGTCACTAAAGTTTGGTAGCCCGTCGTCAGTCGCCTTGCTTACACATTGCGAATATTTGTGCTCACTTCGCTCGTCGTCGTTCATCTAGCTTTATCTTTGTCAAAATACTTAAAGCCAAGGGTTTCTATATTGATAATTACTATGGGGAAAGTCTGGTCTCACCTGAATATGCAGAGACCGATATGGCACTCCAGCCCATGCAGGTAGTTGTCAGTCGGGAACGATATGCTCGGGTCGTCCAGCAGATAGTACTTCTGCTCCGCATGGAAGTGCAGAAAGCCGAGGAACACGAAGGAACGGTCCTTGCAGTACGGGGCTGGACCTCGACCCATGTTGTATATGTCGCTGTATAGCTCAGAGATGAAGATGTATACGTTCTTGCCGCAATAGTATTCTGAAAGGTTGATATTTTAAATTATATTTAGCGTAAAAAGTAAGTTCGCATGAGACTGCTGCAAAGTTGTAAGTTCCGAAGGAAGAAAGTGTACAGCTGATAATGGTGAAACCAGCAGTGGGAAAAGGTTATGATGAAAATTATTAATTTGGAATGAATTGAAGTTGCTTTATGATAAAGACAATGCTGCGGACCACGTTTACTTAGATGAGTAATCCCGTTGAACGATGTCTATGATTCATAGAAAAAAATATTAGTTGACGATAATTTACTGTTCTAAAGAATCGAAACAAGGAAATCCTAGTAGATTGAATGGACTGATCGGAATTTAACGATACTGACCCACACACAACTAACTGGAACTCCTTGTGTTTATTTTTGGATACTGTACCTTGGTTGGTAGGGAATCAAACTACTGACCTTGGCTTATATAAAACTCCATAGGAACTGGACCTCCGGTGTACGTAGCTTTCCTCTCCGCTGCGATGGCGTTGTGGTTCTCGTACATTGTTAGCATGTTGTCTAACACGTCGTCCAGTGTGATCAGCAGGACCTAAAAGTCTTAATTTTTTAAATCCTAATCGAAATGGAGTTTTTTTCTTGGTACCTCTGGTACCTTACATTATTAGGATCAATTTTGAATTCCGTGAGCACGGGGTATAGCGAACTCATTGTGCGACCACACCGAAGTTACATTTTAAGGAGCAACGTTTACAAATGTCAGCGAGAAAAAATGATTAAAAAAAACATATATAAAAGATAGTTAAGGTATAGAATGTAGTTGAGTGTTTTCATGTTGAAACAATTAGAGATCCCAACTTTTAACCCACCTTTAGCTCTTGGATGTGTAGTTGTATAAATCGTCCCAAATGATCAGTAGCTACGTGAACTCGCTCGTTGATCAGGTACTGTGGTCAGAAAGAAAATACGATATATTCCATTAGGCTTCTTTAAAGTGCCATGTGCATGTTCATTCGTCATTTCTTTCGGTAAAATAGGTTGTTGCTATATATTATTTTTGGGTTTATCCTTAGTTGGATAGAAGAAGTCCAATGCTCGACTTAGACCTCCAAAAGATTGGGACGAGGTTCGGAAGAACAGTAATGAGCTGCTTTTCCTTCGACTGATTCGTCTAATGGGGGCCTGTTAGGTACAATCATCATCATCCACAGTCTGGCTGCACCCTCTGCTGGGTATAGTCTCTACCAGGGTCCTAATCAGAAACCTTTGTTCCCAAATGACTGTCAATTCTGCAAGCGATATGACATGCCCATCGCCATTTGCTGGATGACTTTACCTGGTCCTCAGCCGTCTTGATCCTCATCATCTCATTCTGGTAGAGCCACAGGTTATCCAGTTTGTCTGTAGGATCGTGTCCGTAGATTTCGAACGCGTCTATGACCATCGCCAGGGTGAGGTTCTCTCCGGGCTCCAAGCAACATGGGTGGTTGCGAATGTTGTACGGTGACTAGAAAATAAATAATAAGCTTTTGGCGGGAAAAAAATTAGACGACGGGTGCAATTAGCCATATTGAAATAATTTCTACTGTTTCACTTAAAATAATTTCCTTTAAACTTTATTTTAGATTAAATATGAAACTTTCGAACTAATTTTGTACATATTTTTTCTTTAGATAGATAACTCTTTATTGAATTACCACACAAACAGAAATAATACAAAACTAAGTACTAGGCTAAAATAAATAAGGCATTACAATGGGCGGCCTTATCGCTGAAAGGGATCTCTTCCAGGCAACCTTTGGATATAACGTAACGTAACGTAAAATAAGATACGGAGTGCGGTGTACTTTGGAGGATACATTTACACATAGGTATATTCTTGGGTATAATAAAAAATAAGATAAAGTTTCAATCTTAACACTTAAAATACTTATAAAATAGACTAATATAGTATATACACATAGCAAACTATACTAACACATAAAATACTTAAATATTAAATAAATAATGCGAGGAAAATGATATCGTTAGGTAATGTTGTTTCACCTTCAACTTGAAGGTTTTTAAGGAAGATGACCGTCTGACCTGTAACCTTAAACCTTTACTGATTAGGTAAGCCATTTCAAAACTGTTTAGAAAAGATTAGGTAGATATACCTTCTTTACGAAGGAGATAGTTGGTTACACTGGTTTTATTATACTTTACTTTTTATTTACAGAGAAGTTATATGACCTTATTAAGGTCTTTATTTGGTTGACCATATATTTATCTAACATTATTTATTTAAAAGTTCATAAGTACACACCGTTACGGATATCCAAACCAAACATATGGCGAGCAACGCGCATGCGCGAATACACACTTCCATTTTGCCAACATGGCGTGCGATAAAATGCGCGGGAAAAGTCCAATTTAGTAATTGGCAATTTATTTCTTATCTCAACCTTGTCCTTAACTTTTAACAAGTTTTTAAAATTTTTAAGTTTTAAATTGTGGCGTCATCCTCGATACACCGAGTCCGTCCCCTTAGTGCGACCCTGCGCTGCGGGGTTCGGCGCGGGACGCGACGGAGGAGATCTACGGAGCGCACTTGCGCCGGCGACGCGGTCACACTCGCCTAGCGCCTCGCGACGGGGAACACGTACCGCTCTTACTCAGCCGCTCGCGCCTTTTACTCGCTAATTCTAAAGCATAATTCATATCGCATCACTTCATTTAATTTGTATTGTACTGTATTGTTTCATTCTTCCTTCTAACGTCTGTAACTATCTACTATCCTCATTAAACTCCGTAAATCATACTGCTGTTTCATATTCATCGCCCGGCCTACCGGCTACCTAGCAGAACACCTAGGACAATATAAGAAACGCTTCACTGGTGACCCCGAACGAAGAAGATGAGGAAGTCTGACGAAGAACAGCCTAGACGTTCAGAAGCCGCACTTACGGGACAACAATCGGGACTATGGAGAGTGGGCGTGCGAGTACCCCCATTTTGGCCCGAGGAACCGGCCGTTTGGTTTGCACAGATTGAAGGTCAGTTCTCCATTTCAAATATTACTTCTGACCAGACCAAGTTTTACTACGTCGTTGGTCAGTTAGATCCTCAATATGCGGCGGAAGTGAAAGATGTAATTCTAAACCCGCCGGAAAGCGGTAAATACGACAAATTGAAAACCGAGCTTATAAAACGATTATCAGCTTCCCAAGAGCGTAAACTGCAGCAATTACTAACCCATGAGGAGTTGGGCGATAGGAAACCTACACAATTTATGCGACATTTGCAGAATCTAGCGGGACCGACTGTTCCAGAACATTTAATTAGGCAGATTTGGTCGAATAGGTTACCTACCCACATTCAAACGATTATTGCTTCACAGACAGAAAGCTCGCTGCAGACCGTTGCTGAGTTGGCGGACAAAATTAACGATATATCATCACCTATGCAGCAAGCGGCCGGCACATCTGCTGTATGTACAAGTGCAGGTACAGTCTCGGCTTTGGAACAGATGGTGAAACGTGTCGACGAACTCGCTAAACAGGTACAAAACCTATCTACACGTAATTCCCGATCCAGCAACAAGAACCACAACTACCGTAGCCGCTCGACCTCTAGGTACCGGTCAAGGTCACGAGAACGCCCCGACGATCATCCGCACTGCTGGTATCATTTCATCTACGGAGCTAGCGCAAACAACTGCAGGCCGCCGTGTACTTTTAAGTCGGCGGGAAATGCAAACGACAGTCACTAGTGGCGGTAGCTGACTGTCCGATATCATCTGGCCGCCTGTTCATCACTGACCGGAAATCGAAGGCGCAATACCTTATCGACACGGGTTCAGACCTATGTGTTTTTCCTAAGTCAGCCGTACGGGAGCCTCGAGCGAAGACGAAGTATGAACTTTTTGCTGCAAATGGTACACTTATATCTACATATGGCCACATTCAACTTACCTTAGATTTTAGATTACGACGACCATTCAGCTGGCGATTTACCGTAGCAGACGTCACAAAGCCTATCATTGGAGTAGACTTTTTAAGTTTTTACCATCTCCTTGTAGACTGCAGACAGCAAAGCCTAATCGACGGAATCACTATGCTCGGCATCAACGCGCCGCAGCCTAAAGAAGGTATTCCTGATATCTCATCGATACGTACCACATCAGACGACACCATTTTCGACAATCTGCTACGAGAATTTCCCGAGATTACTCGCCCAGCTGGTAAGCCAACAACACCCAAGCACAGTACCGTACATCACATCCGGACGACAGATGGACCACCTGTATCAAGCCGCCCGCGACGTCTGGATACTGAAAGATTACAGATCGCGAAACAGGAATTTGATGAAATGCTACAATGCGGAACTGCACGAAGATCCGAGAGTCCTTGGTCATCCCCTCTTCACTTACCGAAAAAGAAAAACAACGGTTGGAGACCCTGCGGCGATTATAGAGCACTGAACGCCCGAACGATTCCGGATCGGTATCCTGTGCGCCATATTCACGATTTTACGAACCAGCTCACAGGTAAAACAATATTTTCCACAATTGACTTAGTTAGAGCATACAATCAGATACCAATCTTTGCTGACGACATACCGAAAAGTGCCATAACTACTCCTTTCGGTATGTACGAGTTTCCGTATATGTCCTTTGGTTTACGGAACGCTGGTCAAACCTTTCAGCGCTTCATGGATGAGGTCCTGAACGGGCTAGATTTCACATTTGGGTACTTAGACGACGTACTCATCTTTTCAGAAAATAGAGATCGACATCTTGAGCATCTTCGTATTCTCTTTAAACGCTTGAACGAATATGGCGTACTAATAAATACTTCCAAATGTATTTTTGGCGAATCCAAGGTCACTTTTCTTGGATTTAAAGTCTCTGCTCAAGGAATCAGCCCTCTCGAAACAAAAACTCAAGCAATTCTTGACTTTCCGACGCCGAAAAACACGAAAGAGCTTAGGAGATTTTTAGGAACCCTGAACTTTTATCGTCGTTTCATTCCAGAAGCAGCTAAGAAGCAGGCACCTCTGAACACGATACTGGTCGGCAAACAAGGCAAAGGTTCGAAACCAATCGCTCTTACACCTGAACAGCAGGAAGCCTTCAACGACTGTAAGTCCAGCATTTCTCTCGCGACTCTCCTAGCTCACCCAGATCCCGACGCTGAGCTTGCTATACAGACTGACGCTTCCGACGTCGCTATCGGAGCCGTGCTACAGCAGCGAAAAGGTAACGATTGGCAACCCATGGCATTTTTCTCAAGAAAATTGAATCAAGCCCAACGAAAATACAGTACCTTTGACCGCGAGCTCCTGGCAATTTATGAAGCTATCCGATACTTCCGTTTTATGGTAGAAGCGAAACCGTTCATCATACTGACCGACCATAAACCTATCACATTTGCTTTCACCACTCGAAGAGACAAATGTTCGCCGCGCCAGTTCAGATATTTAGATTTTATATCTCAATTTTCCACAGACATTAGATTCATCGCAGGCATTGACAACATAGTAGCTGATACTCTTTCACGCATCGAAGAACTTTCAATGCCCCTAGATTACCACTGCCTTGCCCGAGCCCAGGAGACAGACACCGAGCTACGAACGCTATTTACGGAAGGATCCAGTCTACAGCTGCAAAAGGTTTTCCTACCCGACGCTAAAACGCAAGTATACTGCGATACTTCTACACCGAATTCTCGACCATACGTGACTCCTGCATACCGCCGTCAAGTTTTCGAATCACTCCATAATTTAAGTCATCCCGGCGCTAAAGCTACAGTAAAACTAGTAACTTCTAGATTTGTTTGGCCGGGTATAAGGCGAGACTGTCGACAATGGGCTAAGGAATGTTATCAATGTCAGCGCTGCAAAGTAACGAGACATACAACTGCGCCGTTCACCGCATTCAAGCCACCTTCAGCCCGTTTTCAACATGTCCATATGGATATTATAGGTCCTTTACCTCTGTCTGCTTCCCACAGGTACTGCCTCACGATAGTCGACCGCTTCACACGTTGGCCCGAGGCGTACCCACTCACTGACATCACAGCCGACACCTGTGCCTCAGCCTTCATCTCTGGTTGGGTTGCGCGGTTTGGCTGCCCCGAGCGTATCACAACCGATCGTGGCCGCCAATTCGAGTCACGCCTTTTCAAGTCCATCGCCGCTCTGATCGGGGCTACTCACCTCACGACGACCGCTTACCATCCGGCCGCCAATGGCCTGGTGGAACGCCTACACCGGCAACTCAAGGCCGCTATTACCTGCCACGAGTCATCACAGTGGACCGAAGCGCTTCCGATGGTGCTTCTGGGTATCCGTAGCGCGTGGAAAGACGACATCCAATCTTCAGCAGCCGAACTTGTCTACGGCGAGCCCCTCCGCTTGCCTGGACAGTTCTTCAACACCGTCCTTGAAGAAGAAGTCGATGTCACTAACTTCGCCGATCGCCTCCGCAGCCGAATGAGCAAACTGGCACCAAAACCAACTTCGTGGCACTCACATCGTCCTTTCTACATACCAAAAGACCTGGGTACCGCGACGCATGTCTTCCTACGCCAAGGTCCAGTCCGTCGTTCGCTACAAGCACCTTACTCCGGCCCATACAAGGTTGTACGCCGAGGATCTAAAACATACGACATCAAGGTACAAGACAAAGTACTTACCGTTACCGTAGACCGACTGAAGCCGGCGTACAGCGCAGACGACGACTTAACGCCAACGCCACCTTCCACTCCATCACCAACGCTCACGCCAACACCAACACCGACGCCAACTGCCACTTCCACTCCTGTTCTAGGTTCCGATGACGTACCTACAAGTCCCGCTAAGAGGACGAAAAGCGGGAGGACAGTGAGATTTCCCGACTACTATCGATCGTAACATTTACGATCTCGGCGGGGGAGTACTGTGGCGTCATCCTCGATACACCGAGTCCGTCCCCTTAGTGCGACCCTGCGCTGCGGGGTTCGGCGCGGGACGCGACGGAGGAGATCTACGGAGCGCACTTGCGCCGGCGACGCGGTCACACTCGCCTAGCGCCTCGCGACGGGGAACACGTACCGCTCTTACTCAGCCGCTCGCGCCTTTTACTCGCTAATTCTAAAGCATAATTCATATCGCATCACTTCATTTAATTTGTATTGTACTGTATCGTTTCATTCTTCCTTCTAACGTCTGTAACTATCTACTATCCTCATTAAACTCCGTAAATCATACTGCTGTTTCATATTCATCGCCCGGCCTACCGGCTACCTAGCAGAACACCTAGGACAATATAAGAAACGCTTCAAAATTCTTAATAAAAATAATTGTAAAGCCACTAGTAAGTGTGGGTTCTTAACCTAAATAATATTTAGGAGAGAGAGACAGAGTGAGTAATTATGTTTTTTATAAACAGGAGATAGTAAAAGATTTAATGTCTTTTTATTAAAATGTTATATAATGATAGGATAACAATAATACTGATGATCTGAAGTGTCCGTTTACGCGTTGATTCAAATAATATTGAACATAAACTGGTGCCCCGCGTTAGGCAAGGCAAGGGTTGGGTTAGCATTACAAAGGTCACACGTTGGGCGCCAATTTTATAAGCAATTTATACTTATCTGTTTACGATAATTATGATTTGTACGGTGTTTATAAATAAAACAAAAATGTCGAATAACATTTTATATTATTTAAAATACACACCTAGAATGCTTCATCACAATACATATATTTTAGTACGTAGATATAATTTATACAACATTATTGCACTTGGATACATCACTACATACAAATTTTCATTACAAGCATCATTAAAACAGAGTTATTATAATTACGGGATTTATCACGTACCGTTTTATCGGTGTTTCAACCGACAATGTTTCGGTTAAATTCGTGGACCTTCATCAGGGTAAGTGCGATCCGCTCCACCTGCGTCTCGCCTCGCACTACGCTCCCCAGCCCTCTGCGCGCGAGTACACGGGCGCGGTGGTGGGGGTCGCCCATCGTTTTGGTAGGCTGCATCATCATCATTATCATCACTGCGGTCCTCGGTAGTCCTTGGTATAGGAAAACACGCAACGCTATGTCTCTACTAGGTACATGATAAATCTCGTATTTATAATAATGATAGAAATAAAACATGAAAGTTTTCAGTAAAATCTGTTTTGTTTGAAGTAAAATCAAACAGAGTGCTTCATTAACCTGTCAAAGTCCTGGGTTAAAACACAATAGATTTGCAATTGTTATGACTGGATATCGAGTCAGCTGGGAGTCATGGGGTTAATACAGGGTGTACAGCAAGAATTTTCATTAAAATATTATGGATTGTTTTCTGTGTTCGCGGAATACATTCCTTTTTTATAATCAAAATGATTATGTTTGTTTGAAAATGAATAAATATTTGATAAAACACTCATATACAGTTGAAATAAGCCTTTGATTACAAATTTACAATATAATTGCATTTCTACATTTTAATGGAAGACATTGTCAATGTAAATGTTTTTATCGTCATTACAATATTATTAATGTAAAAGAAAAAGAACGTGTAAAAGTCGTATAAAAAAAATTGCTTCTTGAAGGAAGTAGATATAATTAGTTTAAACACTCCTAAACAGATAATAATATACAGAAACAAGTATTTTGGATTTATAACATTTACATATTAATATGGAAGACATTTTTTCATGTTTTGTAATATCATTACAGTAAATATTCACATAAAATAAAGATATTATTTGTAATGGTCGTATAAAAAATTAATTGTGTTTTTGAAAAACTTATTAAAAATCATGATAATGTTTGCATTAAATAGTGCTTTCAAACATGAACTATGTTAAAGTGAAACAGCTAATAAAACAGGATTATCACATAATGCATAACATCGTCTCAATCTAAGCTAATCAACTTGTACACTTAGTACATCCTCTATAATATAATCAACAACAATCATTATAATTTATGCTAGAATTGGAAGACTTGATTACATTAATCTATAACTTACGAATATTATTATTTAAAAACTATTTTAACACAAACATTTAATAAAAGTAATCATTTAATTTTCAGTTTTCTATAAATTAAAATATTGTACATAATTGAACGACATTGACGTAACGAATGCTTAAATTATAATGCAATTTGGAACAAGAATATTGTTTTTGGCTCTTCATTTATTTGTTTTTAGGCCAATTATAGTGTATCTTTTATTTTCTATTTTTTTATTATTTATATTTATATTCATTTAACATTTTATTTTTTAAATTAATAAACTTTGTTGTCTTGAATAACTGCAATGTACTTGCTTAAATATTTTTTAACGTTATATATCTAATTATTATCCAAATTATAATTTATGTTAGTAACGCTGTCTGCGATTTTCTGCAGGCAAAGTAACTTTATTGTGAAATAAAGTTTCATTTTATACAAAATGGAAGACTTCGTTGTTATATATCTTTAAATACAAATATCTTGGAAGACATTGGATATAACTTGTATAAGAAGACATATAATTGTATTAATATATTCTATTCTGTCTAATATTCTTATTATTTATGAGAAACATTTTATTTATATGACTTCTAAATCAGTACTAAGCCGAACTTTCATAATAACTCTGGTCTAGCAATTTAAATACATAAGTACTCGCATTTGAACATTGCAAGCCGCATTTTCAGCGACAGAGTACATGAATATTATATGCGTACTCGTTTAATCTAAAAATAGTTCAACAATTATTGTCTTAGTTAATTTTAACGAAATTAGAACGGCAATCCAATTTTGAATGCCCTAATAAGAGCAGAACCCGAGTCGTACATACCAATGACCCCAAACAAGACTCCTAGTGAGATGATGAAGTAATCGTAAGCAATGGTAGTGCTGTCCAGCTGGTTACCCTTCAGCTTGATGTGGAAATAAGCGGGCCAGATGAAACTCAACATAGTTCCAGTGAAGCTCCCGATAAAGCCCATCAAAATCGCAAAGTGAGGAATGAATATAGCCATCATAATTGTGATCATTATCACTCCGAGTCTCCAAGCTAGTCCCCAGACTTTAAGCTCTCCGTCCAAAGCGTAAATTACAGGGAAGAAAGTTTTAGGCTTACCCCTAAAAAGAGCACGTTCGAGAAGATCACAAGCAGCATAGTACGGTAAAGGATAGCTGAGGACAGCTTTGACCACCAGGAAAAAGTTTACGAGACCTTTGAACCCACTCGAACGGAGATTGTTCGTGATGACCTGTTGTGTGTCGTTCTGGAAAGTCAAGAAGCAAAGGTATCCGAAGATAGACTTGAACGCAGCAGCAGCAATGTGCGACCAATTCAACATCCACTCGAACTTGGAGCGATCTTCCATATTCCCTTCTAAAGTAGGCAAGAATATTTGCGAAGTGTAAGAGAAAACAATAACACCGAGGCTGATTGGGAAGTTCTCGAAGTCCAAGCTCCATTTCACTTTGGACCATCCCCAATCGCCGATGTAGAGGACGCAATAGCCCAGAACTATAGCGTTGATGATCAAGTGGCTCATGGTGCACCAGAAGGAGAGCATACTGACGCTTTTCAATGACTTCAGAAAGGCTAGCGGGAGAAGGAAAATCCCAATAAGCATCATCCAGGATCGGGTGTCGATAGACCCATCAGGAAAAGTACCAATCATGAGATCGCCACATACAACGACGTACAGAATACAAGTCATCAACAATTCGATGATTTGCGCGAGATTGACAATCCGCGCGCCGTACTTTTTGCCAAAGCATTCTTTAGCAATGCTGACATAGGAGTCCCTTACTCTTACTTTTTGACCTGTGACGGGGTCGTCTTCGTAAAGACATTCGACAAGTATCTTGCCGGTGTAGCAGCAGATGTGAGCGATGCCTATCATTGCAGCTATGGCCCAGTAGCCGCCTTGGAGAACAGCAAACGGCAAAGATACCACGAACATGCCCTGCGAAAAACAGATGATTTCTTATCGCGATTTTGTTTAAATGTTTTATCAAATAAGAGTCATAGAAGGATTTGGTACCTGAATAGCGTTGGTGACGTTCCAAGCAGCTTGGAACTCGTTGATCTTATGACCAGGTTTTCCTCCACCCTCTTCAAAGCCTCCTTCTTCAGATGAGGCGTAGAAATCCACGCTTTGCATACTTTGAGTCCTGAGAACCGATCAATTGTTTTATTTCTGTGTTTTGTCTCGTATGGAGTTTGTGTCTGAAGAACGTAGATAAAGTTTTTTTACCTTGGAGCTCCATCTTGTTGGGGTAAAGTGTTCTGGTAGCTGGTAAAGGAGTCCTCAGCTTGGAGCTCTCCACTCAGGAAAGGATTAGTTGGGTTAGTCGATTGGTATCCCGGAGAAGCTGACTCATTCATGGTGGAAAGTTCACAGCTTTCGCCCATGTCTAGAAATTAAAAAGTTTATTTAAGCGACGTGCTTACAAAAGTCAAAGGTTATCTCGAACTTGGCTCTTTGCCAATCCATTGAAAATACTTGCAATGATTTTTAACCTTTCTTTCACTGAAAATAAAGAACTATCAGGTCCCAGTACCTTTTAAAGTAATTAAGTACATGTAAGAACATTAAAAATACCTCATCTTTTATCTTTTAATAAGATCTATACGGCATTAGGTACATTACCAAGGAATTTAGCTGTCACTGAAGCCATCATAATTTTAACTTTTTTAAGCTTTATGTTCATATCACAAGACATAAAATTAATTGCTTACCATTAGCAAAGCGGACATTTTGCGGAGGCCGAGCCGAGGTTCCAGGCTTCTCAGGAATTTGCTGCCTGACGGTCTGGATCGCCACATCCAGGGCATTCTTTAAAGGGGGCAACTTGAAGCGACCCAGATTAATCATCTTGATACCTTTTCTTCTCTCTTATCCCGAAATTTAGTAAAGCTTCGCAATTTTTCTTGTAAATTTATTAAATTTATCGTAGATATATTTTTATATTTTTTCTTAGAACACTAGTTTGGAAGACTTCTTTACACTATTCTAAGACTAGTTACACTACTTATCCTATCTTAGTGCCACTGATGTTGGGAGCAGCCATTTTATTAGATTTTCATACACATGTCACCGAATTTTTGCTATTTTAATTTATTTTCACTTAGAATACACGAATGCTAGTTTTTTACTGGGTTTGGGGTAGTTTTTTGTAGGGTTTAATCATTTTTGTAGCGGTTTTCTTTTGTGTAATGGCTGCTCGGCACGGTTTCCGCGAGGTGGTTATGCCACCCTTTGCGCGACTAAGGTTGTCCGCATTGAACACTCTGACATGACCGACTTTATTGGACAAATTTCCTAACTATTGTCCGGCAACATGTTGCAGCCTGTTTAAAACAGTAGGTATTCTCTTAGATCGAAAACACACTGCATTTTCAACAGACTTGATTTTGGTCAAAGTGGAAGTGGATGGATTGAAGGATAACATTATTAAAGAAAGGAGTAAATGTAGCTGGCAGCCGATAGCAATGGGCGGAGAAGGTTGTTTCATCATTTACTGAGAAAAGTGTTGGTAGTAAAATTATATTAATACTTATGCCATATTTTTATATAATTACCTATACCATTTTTTACGAGATGTGGTATAAGCAAGAACCGTGCTGTGTAGATTGCACAAAAAAAAGTATTTTTATAAAGAAGAAAAGTGTAAAAATTCGGGTCGGTAAATTAATCCGGCTTTTATGACGTCATGTCTCTGCTCTTAGCGCGGGTTGTGTGCGCGGAGAGACGATCGATAGCTCGTCGGGGCAGGAACAATGTTAGTGTTACGAAAGGTAGATCGCT
The DNA here is from genome assembly GCA_963924445.1 of Philereme transversata. Taxonomy (NCBI): domain Eukaryota; kingdom Metazoa; phylum Arthropoda; class Insecta; order Lepidoptera; family Geometridae; genus Philereme; species Philereme transversata. The sequence continues at coordinate 15,397,372 of OZ004351.1, forward strand.
AATGCAGGACTTATTGGATGGCATACTTTGTCGAAAACTATGGGGTCAGAAATGTCTTTAGTAATTCTACTAGTTTTCGCCCAGGGCTTGTATAAAAGCTCACGGCTCGGCGCTTAATGAGATACCTCTATTATCTTAACACACATTCAAGAATAATATCTAGTTATAATTTACATAATAGCCTTTTAAAGCTTATTAAAATGTGGATGAAATTTAAGGTGACCAAAATGTTGTATAATTTTGATCAAAGTTATTTGTTATATCTAATAGTTTAGAATTATTTGCTAACTTAATTGTTTTATTTTAACATTTAGCATTTTTCCAAATTTGGACTCTAAATATCTACTTAAAATCGAACGATTGGGTCGGCCCATTACTTCAAAGCTAAATAATTTTTATTTATTGCAATTATAAAAATCTTTGAGATGTCTTACTGTCAAAAACTTAAATAGTGGAGGGGCGCGCAATTTATGTTCAGACATACTCGTATCTGTACGCCAAGAGTCCTAAATTAGCCTTCAGTACGTAGTATTAATAATTATTCTATGCTTCTAGTTGGGATTATTTAATATAGATCGTAAACCTGATTGGCAGTCAAATAAATAATAATTGGTCGTAAACACTAACAAGACCTTAGTAGTTAGAAGTGTACGACATGGCCCGTTTGGTTCGAAATAAAAATGGATTTATATTTCTTACATATTTTATATTTAATTTTAGTTTTACGGTAAGGGTTTTTTAAATCATTATTTATTATCATCTATGAAAATACGGTATCACAATCGTAGTAAGTAGGTACTTTTATTACTTCCTTAGCGAGTATTGCACCGTCGCTTTGGTGTTTACTGTAATGGCTGTGTAAATTTAAATAAATAAAATAAAATAAAAAAAATATTGTACGTTAGTTCAGACGTTTTATATTCGTAACCTTTTATGATTTTCAAATACCAATGAAGTGTGTGATTTTTAAATAAAACTGGAAATTTCATACATTGTTATCTAGCCCAAACTAAGCAAAGCCAGAACTAGATAAATACTTATATAGGTAATTTTTTTTTGTAAAAACATAGCTATCTTCTCTAATACCTATATAAAAATCTCGTGTCACGGTTTTAGTGTTCGCACTCCCCCGAAACGGGTCGACCGATTTTAATGATTTTTTTTGTATATTCGATTGGTATGAAAATAGGTCGTAAAGTACTTTTCACCCTCCGACCCCTACCCCTCATTTTTTAATCGTGATTTTTGTGTTTTTCTATGAACAATATCCATATAATTTAACCGTCGTTCATTAGCATGAAGTGTCGCGTCACTTTGACAAGTGTGTTTTACACAGTTTTTATCCCGAAGTTCCAACAGGAACGGGAAATCTCAAGCGTGTGAAGCCGCGGGCGGGTCAGCTAGATATTTATAAAAATACTCAAACCTGAAACAAATATCTGTAGACCATGCAAACATTTGTTCCGCAGCGGGAATTGCGCGAAAATAGATGATATAAACTGGTAGTACCTTCACCATGGTCTGAACAACGTTTGTTCTGGAAGAACAGTGTTTTTAATTTCACCGTGTAGAACATGTGAATATTTTTTCCAGTATGGCTACATAGTTAGGAACCACCCATGCTGCCAGGAGCCGGGAGACAACCTGACGCTGGCGATGGTGATAGACGCGTACGAGATCTATGGGCACGACCCCACGGATAAGCTGGACCATCTGGCGCACTACCAGATCGAGATGATGAAGATCAAACGAGCGCCTGACCAGGTCTGACCGGTGTTGTTTTTTGAAGTGAAAACTTCTTCAGGCGCGTTAAGCATTTTTTGAGATGGGTAAAAACCATTGAACTCGCGACACTGTTACCGTTACCGTTACCGAGACCTCTGTATATTACTATAGTGTAGTCTGCTTTTAAATTTTGAATACCCAAACATTGAGCGCTAGTTTTTTCACTTCTTACGGCACTCCCGGAGTGCCACTCTTTTTTTATACTGATGATGATGTCGTCCAGCTGGAAAGCTGCTGCCACCAACCCAAAGTCCTACTCCATTACCGCAAGGAGTTAGGATGGCTGGGGTTAGGTTAGAAGTGGGGGTAATGCAAAATACACCCCAATGCGGGACGTCAGTGCAGATCTTTTATCCCCCCCCCCTAGAATTAGAATTAGATGTTGTCCAGGCCAGTTTCGACCGGCAATCGTTCTTGCACTTTATGATTTACGTTCATCGTTCGCTATCACACACTATTCTCGTAATAGTAAATTATGTTATCAGGCGTTTTTGATCAAGTTCGCGCGTTCTTTCAACTTCAAATGACTGATGATGAATTTTTATAATACCTGGAGATGGAACAAGCATATGACCCACCTGATATTAAGTGGTAACCATTGCCTATAACAAAGTATTACCACGTAGCTCACGCAGCATACGTGCCTAATGTGCCAGTTATTTTACGGTAAACCATACGCCAAGCATCGATTTCGTATCGAAACACAGGAATGCTGCTTGGCGGCACAAATAGGTATGGTGGTAGTACTTCCCCGGGCGAGCCTTTTCACGAGGAACTCTACTGCTACTACTCTTGTAAAGTTGTATGACCAAGATTGAAAATCTTTTGCATGTAATAGGGATCCGTAGTTTTAAGGCCGTATTTATAAGAGTCATAATGATTAGTATCATATCAGCTATCGGACTGCTAAACATCGGCCTCCCCCCATAGATTTCCAGAGCAACCGATCTTGTGCGACCTCCACCCAACGGCTCCCAGCAACCTTTATTATTATTAGATCATCTTTCCATCTAGTGAGGGGGCCGTCCTACGCTGCGCTTTTCAGTCGAGAACCTTTCTGTCCCAACGCATCAAGAGAATAATAGTAGAAGTGAATGGAAGACTAGTAATATTTTTGTGAGAATTAGTAAAATTGACGTTTAAAAATGATCTTTGACCTTTCTATCAGTGTTATGATTATGATAGATTTTAGAAGAATATTAGTTAGAAATCTTTCAAGCTCAATCATTACTAAAAATACGGGAGTTATTATGTACCGTTAAATCTCTGTTACGACATACTTGTTTGGTAGAATGAAAACATTACCCTCCTCCTGCGTGGTTTTTTTATTGATTGAGCGAAGCGAGATCTCCAAATGAACTTGGGCAAATTGGCATTGTATGTATGTATATTATGTCCGAGGATAACAATCGAAGCGTTGATCCCATCATCGCTAAATTTAATATATAGGTAGGTAGTGATGGAACAATTTTGGTGTGACTAAATGATCTAAAAATGTGTGGGGGTTGTTGAGATATTGGGGTTCAAGAGGGGCAAAAAAACAAAATGAGACTATCTGATCAAGTGGCACGTCTAATAAAAGGTATTTCTGAGTAAATTTAGACCCCGTTTTTATTTTTAGTTTAAAACTTGTAGTTTTTAAGTTATTAGCCATAATAAAAATGAACTTTGAAAAAATTCACAGGGTACACCAGTGACCCCACAGTGCTGAAATTTGGTATGCGTGTAGTTAATGACGCAAATATAGGAAAAAATCTGGAATCCAGAATAACTGCAATTTCTACCCCAAAAAAGAGTAACCAATTTACATGTACTTCCGTTACCTGTAATTTGAATGAAACTGTAGGTCAAGTAAGATGGTTATGCATTTCGTGGCACTATTTTGATGGTCAAAAATTACGTACAAATCATATTTTTTGTTTTTATGGGAGAATCGTGAGATCTCAGTTCGTGGCGAACCATTCGTTTATTTAATACATCATTTACTTTTGTTACAGTACATAATTAACGAACACGTGCACATAGCCACAGATCATTTGGGGAGATTCATTACTTTGCACATAAAAGAGCTAAAGGTAAGAGCAACTGAACCAAGAAAAAACTTGTCTATCTCGTCTTACATAAGATTTCTTTAATCCCATTTCAAGATCTAAAATAAAATTAGGTCATTAGATAGACGAGATTGGATTGTGCGCTGATCTCAAAATTAAATCAGTGGATTAGATTATTATAGATAGTTAATTCTTTATTGCACACCATAAAACAATACAAATACAAAAGAACAACGTTTGACGACCTCCGTGGCGCAGTGGGCGAATAGCCGGCTGAGACGCAGGAGGTAGCGGGTTCGATTCCCACCGCGGAACAAATGTTATTATTTATTTAACGTATATATATGTGTATGCACCTAGAAATTATCACAGTTAAAGAGGAAATTAGGATAACTGCTGCAAAATACGTGGAGCGCTTAGTCCACCATCCCAACCCACTGGCACTCAAGCTTGTACAACTTAGCTATCAAAAGCGATTAAAGAGATTCTACATTCAAACACTAGATCAGAGATGCTAGCAGTAAACAGGGCGAGTTGTGCGCCAAAAGTGGAGCACAAGTCTCACGACATCACATCCCAGGGCCCGAAGCCAAATTACATTTGCTTTGAATCGATTCAATTTCTACATAGGTTTGTGGTCGATATATCACGTGATATTTCCATAGCATGTGTCATATCCCATACTTATCGACTAGCGTCATCGCTAATCGAATGTAACTTGCCTAAGCCCTCAGAACACACTTGCTTATAGTCGAACAACTGATCGCAGATCTATGTAAAAAAAAAATCTATGTGATACAATTGGCGGTCTTATCGCTAAATAGTGATCTCTACCAGACAATTTTTGGATAAAATGGACTGTGTGGATATTACCTGGGGTGTAATGGTGGACCTGCTACTCGTATATACTAATACTAATTATATTAAAAAATAACATTGTGAAAAAAATCGAAGGTAAATTCAAAAGAATTTAATAACGGAAAAAAAACATTATCCAATCTTTTGTTCCTTATGGTATGACTACGCGGCGTCTACGTCGTATCAGTACTAGTTCTGTGTAACACTGCTATATATCTCGTAGATGTGCTACGACTTTCGTAGTGTCGTTACTTGTGGCGTAGCACTGTACTACTATGACGTAGTACTGTGATACTTGCCGCGTAGGGCGTTAAGCGCTTCGTAGCAGGGTTACGTTACATGTAGCGTAATGGTACTGTGAAGCGCGTTTGGATACTTTTCTCAATCGTAGATAATAAAAAAACAATTATTTTTATAATTTACGAGATTATTCATAAATAAAATCTATAATGAAATTGCATGAAAATAATAGTCATCATCATCATCCACAGCCCGACTTCACCCACTGCTGGGTATAGGCCTCCCCAAGTGGGTGCCATCCGCTACGATCCTGCGCTAGTCTCACCCATTGATGCCCGCGACTCTAACAATGTCGTCCACCCATCTCGCTGCCGGACGTCCTACCCTTGTACAGCTATTCCTCGGCCACAATTCAGTCGCTACCCTGCTCCACCTATCATCACCACGTCTTGCCAAGTGTCCCGCCCAAGACCATTTGAGCCATAATACCCAAATAATAGCCAATACGTAGTAAATTAGCACGTACGTAATAAATAAATAAAATTAATGTTCTACACTGAACTTTACTAAACACATAGGTGCAGTGCGCAACTAGTATCAATCAGACACAAGATCACATGAATCTACAGCATCAATAGGCATTTAACCTTTGGTACTAACACATTAACCCCACACACAGTGCATTCCATCTTGGATTCTGTAGTCTGGTAGAGTCTATTCAGCGGTTCGTTCGTTTATTTTACGATGTGCAAAAAGTATTTGCTATTTATCTGCTTTCTAGGTATTACTAATAGCCTTAGATGATACAATCGACAACATGTTGACGATGTACGACAATCACAACGCGTTGAAGACTGAGCGCATTGCAACGTACAATGCGGGGGCCGGCGGCGCCGTGCCTTCAGAGTTTTACATCAGCCAAGGTAAAACATTTATTTTTGACGACCTCCGTGGGCGAATAGCTGGCTGAGACACAGAAGTAGCAGATTCCATTCCCGCCGCGGAATGTTTGCATGATCTACAGATATTTGTTCCGGGTCTGGATATTTTTCTATATATTATATTTATTTACAAAAAAAAAAATATATTAGTATTCTATCAGTTATCTGGTTCCCATAGCACAGCTTAGTTTGGGGCTAGATAGCTCATATTATGGCAGTTATCAAACGGATGGACCAATCCCTTTTTAAGGTTATTGCGTGCATGAAGGAGTGTAAGATTTGGGACGGTTAAAGTTTATATTTATATTTTATATATTTAGAAAAACGTATATTATCGAGCCGAAGATGTGGACAGCAAATGAATTCTAGTAAAACGTTTGTGATGACCATTGATCGCAGTAGGTAGATTGATTTGGGGTTAATGATCTCAAACGTATGTGTTAATATGGACTTGCCTCCGGGATCTAAGATAGTTATTTCTTTTCCCGTTAGATGTCGCCGTCTCAGTGTCATGTTGACGTTTGTTCTTTAGGTTATTTTGAGGGCCGAGTATCGTTATATGTGGCGATATATGTGACATATGACTTTTTGAGTGCTTCATAAGTATCATAAGTATCCCGTAAATAACGGAAATCTCGGGGGGGGGGGAAATGTCCATATTATGTTATCGTCACGATTTATGATACAAGTACCTACATAAAAGCAATCTACCTACTCCGATCACTGGTGATGACCAACGGAGAGAAGGAGCCTATTGTAGTCCAGTCTAAAAAAATAAGCAAAAAACCAAAAAGTATTTGAATAAATAATTACCTCTAAACTGGCAACTAGTTTTAATATATATATAAAACATACCGATTTTGATGATCTTTGATTTGTTGCATTTGTCTCTGACCCGAATAGCAGAATAACTATTAAAATATCGGAAAAATTTACGCAAAAAAAATTTATGAAGACAATTCGTTTTCTCATACATACAGGGTGTGGCGTAATGAGTGGATAATAGGGTACCTGCGGTTAGGGGCCATTGTGGCGGTTCAGAAAAATATTTGTTATGCTCAGTAAAAGTGCCTCGGTTTTCGAGATATTCGACATTTTCGAAATTTAAGAAATATTTCACCCTTCGTCACTATTTTTGGCGCCAAGACTGAAAATGAAATTTTTTTTTCTATCTGTTTTTTGGATAGTATTCTTGGATAGATGTGCTATCGAATGGAAACTATTATTTTTATAACACAAGCACAGTTATGTTTTTAAAATAAGATTTCACTAAAATTTTACTTGCTTTCGTTTGTTTTCCTGACCTTTACCCTTCTGTGGTGTAAAAAAAATGTATGGTCACTTGAATGCCAAATTTTAAAAAAATTAGCCTATTTCATCGAGATTCCGAAATGGTATATTACATATCATTGTCACAACTTGATTCAAAATTAATTCCTACCAAACTTATCAAGGCGTAATTTAAAGAAATATTTTTAACTATTATTAGCAATAATTGTCTACTGTTAGCAGATACAGCTAATGATGGCCGACTGACAATTTTACCGGGGCGACGTACATTGGCAGTCCGCGTCATATGCATGTCAAGGCGGTACGAAGTTCGGCGGGTCAGCTAGTAAATACATAATTTTGAGTTTTGTTTCTACATTTCTTCCAGAATACTATTGCGGTAAAAACGTATACATATTCCTATCAGAGCTGTACAGTGACATCTACAACATGGGGCGTGGACCAGCCCCGTACTGCAAGGGTCGCGCCTTCCATTTCATAGGCTTCGTACACTTCCTGGAAGATAACCATTATTACCTGGAGGAGGACCCTAATGTGGCCTTTCAGATGGACAACTATCTTCATGGGATGGAGTGCCATTTGGGAATTTGTGTTTTTAGGTGAGTAAGTTATATTTATCATCATCATCAACAATCTAAATATAGGCGCTTTCCATAGATTTCTTGTGCGGCCTGCGTATATCTATATACATGTCCCATTTGGGACACCCTGTATATAAAACAAAGTCGGGTTAGTTACATACACCATTTATAACTCAAGAATGGCTGGACCAATTTCTATGAAATTTGGTACATAGATAGATTATGATTGGGATTAAAATATAGGCTACTTTTTACTCGACTGCGCAGAAGGAGGGTATTGTTTTTATGGACAAACTGGCCGAAAACGGGCAGGCACCACTGCCATTTAAATGAACATATTTTGTCAGTATTTCGTATTAAAAAATAAATAGTTTCATACTTCTTGTTGATTCTGTAATGAATTAATAAAAAAAAAACTTTTTTCTACGCTTTTACTCAGCCAGGAAAACGTGCGCACCACGACAAAATTTTATTCACTGTTTTGTCTCGGTTTTTTTCGTCGCTAATACGAGACAAATGCACGATATTCAATTCAATTTATTTATTTCAGAAGGCCTAGTCCATATTAAATACAATACCACAATATACAATAACAATGAAATAAGTAAATAACAAATATAACATAAAAACATAAAATAACAGCCAGGATCATTGGAGTATGGAGACACTAGACGTGGACAGTGTGCGCTCTCGTCCAGTGTTCCATGAAGTGACAGTCAAAGTCCAACCTCCCTGCAATGAATTGCAGGTATAAGGGGATATAAGTGTCGACAAAATTTTGCCGCGGCGCGCATGTTAGCCCGGCTGGATGTACCAATTAAGTCTAAAATTGCTTGCTCCAAATTAAGTCTTAAATTGGTTGCGTCAAATAAAGTCTTAAATTGGTTGCATCAAATTAATTCTTAAATTGGTTGAGTCAAATTAATTTTTAAATTGGTTGAGTCAAATTAATTCTGAAATTGGTTGAGTTAAATTAAGTCTTAAATTGATGATGATTTCAGGTTTCCATTCAAGAAGAACCTCCAGCACTTACGAGATGTGGCAACACTACCGAAAGCGATCGTAAAGTGCGGCCTGGTGATGTACAAGTTGCCCCCTCTCACCGCTGCCTCCTGTATCATCACCTCGGGATCCTTTATCCTGGACTTTAACATCCAGGGCATAAGATTCCGTCACTATGACTACCTTCTGGTAAGTGGTTATATACAACCTGCTTTGTTATGTACGACATTTATTTAAAACACATATCCCGTATCGTATTAACTAATTTTAGAGGTGGGTTCAATACCGGTAGCTTGAATATTTATCCAGTAATCGAAAAATTTCTAATAAACAATTTTTAACGTAAATCGGCGGCGCCTTTGCGACGATGCCGATGGCACTTAGTCAGTTTAACAGGTACCTACTTACATGATGAATGAATATGATTTGTTTACCTATTTTATACAGGCTGTTTCATTGATATCTTAGGACTTGATAATAACGTTGTATGAAAATTTTAAAATTTTTTAGGGTAATGGATTTGATAAAAACCTATTTTACAACAAAGTATCCATTAATCCTATCCGTGTTTTCATTTAATGTCGTGTAAAACAGATTGTATATAAGGTGTTGCAATTTAAACTACAAATAATGACTAGAGTTAATAATAGAATTAAGATAGTTAAATATTTTATTTCAAAAAAAGAATGAGTACAATTTAACTTTGTAACTTATATACTATTTTATCAACTAACAAAATTGTCATATATTTAGGATCCAGAAGTGAAGGTCATGATAAAAATAACAAGAACCTTTTACCAAAATAAACAGTTAAGAAAACAAAACCAGCTATATTTGCAAGTACTTCTTAATCAAATATTAACAAAGAAATCAATTTACACAATCAAGTCAAAACTACCTACTCAGCTATATTTTATAACAGAAATACACTTTTTACCACAACACAAATCTATGTACTAACACAAGTCAATACAAGTGACGCCGATTACGACCGCACCGCACGAAGACGACAAGCAAGTAGCCACTATTTTTTTTTTTTGGATGGACTAAACTCGCTGTTGGCCTCTGAGGCCGTTACAGCTTAACCGAACTTTTGGCGAGCGCAGATGGCGCTCAGCCCAGTAAGTTATTTAGGCAACTAGCGTAAGGGCACCACTTAGGTACGAGCCTCGGCTTGGGCAGTTGCCGGGGTGGGGATAGGAGAGAAACGCCCGGGTACATTTCTGTACCTCGGATAGGCGGCGACTGAAGGGACTTGTCGACCTCGCCGGCGAGGTCGGTGTTTCTGTGAAGTGTTTGCTCTGTCTGATGTAGATGATTCAGATATCACTTCCGCGTTAGCGGAGGTGATTTCGTCATCCGGGTCTCCGAGAACGTGTCTCGGACGACGGAGGATTTTGTTGGCGGTCGGTTCCAACGGGTAGACCGGAATGGTGTGTACCAAAGGGTTCGGATAATGTAAGGTTCGGATTCATAACACCGCTTGGAAGCGAGCTTCATGAACTTGACTATTGACTCTAATTTCATATCGCGATGTCGATCGTTGTTGCGAAAATATCAGGGCGAGCCTGAGGCTTTTCGCAAGAAGCGATTTTGAATTATCTGAATGGCACCAACTTTAGGAGAGTGGGCAAATACTACCGAGGAGTATGTCATGATGGGACGAATGCACGCTTTGTAAAGGGTCACCTTATTTCTAAGGGACATTTTACTTTTCGCGCCTAGGAGTGAGGACAATCGTCCGAGGGTGAACTTTGCTTGGTTGCACCTCTTAGTGATGTGCAACCTAAAGGAAATACGTCTATCGAGGATGACACCCAAGTATTTGGCTGATGGGGCCCAGCGAATGGGCTTGCCAAATAAAGAGATCGGTTTGCGAGTGAGGTTTCTCCGTGAGAAGTACACTGCTGTGCTTTTCGACGGGTTTACCTCGATCCGCCACTTGCGGAACCAAGTGGCTAATGAATGAAGGGCAGCCTGCAGCCTTATACCCACCCGATCAGGATTCTGATTGGATGTGTACAAGGCTGTGTCGTCTGCATATAGGGCTATTTCCACTTGAGGAGTGCGGGGGATATCGCTGGTGTACAGCGTGAACAGGAGGGGGCCGAGGACGGAGCCTTGAGGGACTCCAGCTCTGACTGGTCTAGGGCTAGAGAGAGTGCCTTCCACGATGTAGCGAAAGCTGCGACCTTGTAGGTAGTCTCGTAAAAGTAGCCGCTATGCGCTTGAATGCCGCTTTATATAGCACCGGTGGGTAGGCGAAACCAAGTTTCCTAACTATATAACCACATGATGAACATTATTTGTTAGGTAGTAAGATGAATGAATGAATGAATGAAATACTCTTTATTGCACAATGCGCGGTCTTATCGCTAAAAGATGTTATTTACAAACAGAATAATTAAAAAACGGTACCCTCCGTGCTAGATTTAACTGTTACGGCAGAGTACACGCTTCAACCTCCTTATTGTCAAGAGATAATAGAATTAGAGTAAAAAGAGAAAGCAAAGTCTTTTTAGGGTTGAGCTCGCCTTTGTACATGCCCATTAAATGTACATTATAGAACAGAAAATTCATTTTACAGACTCTTCCCAACGGCCACACATACTACACGAAGGAAAGGCACTCTCCACTCACATGCGACCATCATGTTTGCGAATGGAACAACACCAACTTTTATGGAGGTAAGCATCAATGATGATTTTGATATTTTAAAACCATCTCAAAAATTTTCAAGCCTAGACGGGACTTGAACCCGCAATCTTCCTCTTGATACAACAATCTAATCATTTTCTCGTATCAAGAGGCAGGCTGCGGGTTCAAGTCTCGTCTAGGCTTGAAAATTATTGAGATTGTTTTAAAATCTTGGAATTTTCCGTATGTGTTCGGATAACACTATAAAAATACCATGATTTTGATAAAAAAAATTATGTTGATAGGTTTTTATATTTTTTGTACAATGATTTCTACCTAATTATTATCTTGTTTGGTTTAAATTATTATTATTAAGTTTAGCATTTATAATCGTATTTTGTTTTTAGAAATAAATAAAATAAAATCAAATGTTGTGTACGTAGAGACGTAGCTAGCAGCAAGTAGGTATTTTCTTTCCTAGGAATTCAAAATAAAAATAATTATAATAGGATCATTCTGAAACGTTAATTTTACCGTCTGTTCCTCCTCGACTAAGCCAGGAAAGAATCAGACAAGAAATAAGGAATATTTTTTTTAAGTTCATGTAGCAATTGGAGGAATTGGACATAATGCTGGGTTCACAGTCACTGCCCACTGCCGGGCATAAGCTTCTCCCAATATGTGTCATTAAGTCCGGTGTTCGGCTCTTCTGATCCATTTTCCACCCACCCACCGCCTTCTTTCAGTCATTACGACCTCCGTGGTGCAGTGGGCGTATAGCCGGCTGAGACGCAGGAGGTAGCGGGTTCGATTCACGCCGCGGAATTAATGTTTTTTTTTATAAATTATTGGCTAGCGTTTGACCACTATCTCGCCTGATAGTAAGCGATGATGCAGTCTACGATGGTACACGCTTGCCTAGAAGAAACCTATTCACTCGCGACTTGAAGATGTTTGCATAATCTACAGATATTTGTTCCGGGTCTGGATATTTTTCTATATATAATAATAATATATTTACAAAAAAAAGTATATAAGTATTCTATCAGTTATCTGGTTTCCATAGTAGATTCTCTGGTTAGTTCTGGGGATAGATAGCGCTGTGTGAAATGTCCAGCAATATTATTATTTATTTACTGTTTGCTGTTGTGTAGAATACTTAAAATAAAAATAATATTTAATCTTTATTAGTTAGTATTTTAAGTAATCTACACATCACTTTGACTGATCAGACGATTGAAAATAGGAAATAAAATTTGTTCAAAATTTATTTATCGTAAGTAAATCTCCACTATACAGGCGTGCTAGTGTTTAATGAATTAATTTGGCTTCAAATTGAATATCTCTAGTAGGATCAGCGTCAGCACTAGCTAGTTATTAAACCAATAAAAAAAAAGTAAATATTTTTCTCCAGGTCCGTTTATAATTCCTGGAGACCCCGGCACGGGTGTAACTCCGATCCCACCGTGGATAGAGTCGTCAACTGAAGCCCCGACCACGAGGAGCCCTAATGATGACGGCAATGGAGCCAGTAGCCCTAATGTCACTTGTAAGTTAAGCAGCCTAAAAAATCATTTATTTTAAGAAGCTTTTTTTTATAACTTGCAATGTTTGTTTAGGTCAAATTTTACAACTGAATTTTAAACCAGTCCGCCCAGTCTGGTTTCGTTGACAATGCAATAATATTGTACCAGTATCCGTGTCTGGGTCAACGAGCATTGCAATTCCGCACAGGGTAATGCCAGGATCGGGGGGGGGGGGGGGGGGCAAAGCAGGGCCATGCCCCGGGCGGCAATTCCAGGGGGCGCCAAATTCATGTTTGAAAAAACTTAACAAGAATCCAGCGCACGTCGTACTATCGATTAATTCATTTAACTTATGTGATTTGGAATGCATCCTCACTTAGTTTGTGAACACATCCTAAGTTGATTCCTGAATTTTGCTGCACGTATTCATCCTCCTCGTAGACAAAATAGGACGGGGCTGCAAGAGCTAAGCCGAATAAACCAGAACGGTCGAACGCCAAGCGACGATCGCTGTGTGGTTATGTGGTTGATTGAGTGTGCGAGTAATCAGCGTTATCTGAATAGTGGAATGCATAGATTTAAAGTACTGTAATAGAAAGTAGAAAAAAACAAATAACAGAAAAAAATAATAAGTTTCTGCCCCAGTTCAGAAAAATCGTAGATCTGGGGCTGGGAAATGCAGGTGTCTTGCAGTCAGTGTCACTTCTGCCTGGTAGTGCTCTGGACACTTCCACCTGGTAGTGCTCTGGACACTTCCACCTGGTAGTGCTATGGACACTTCCGCCTGGAAGTGCTCTGGAGCAGTTACGCTGTCTATAAATCGTCTGAGAACGGTCTTTAGGTGAAACAACTGTTTCTTTCGTATTTTTATAGAATATTCAATTCTTTACATATCTATATGTAGGTATATAATATAATTTTCTTTACATATCTCTATATGTAAAGAATTGTATATTCTTTTTGCTAGTAATGTACCTACCTATTATATAAATCAAATTGAGAATTTGAAATTGATCAATCGATTGGAATAAAAATATAGAAATTATGTTGGTCAAATGACTCGAAAAATATAATATTTCTTTATTATATCAACTATAGGATGTCCACTGCATAATTACATTTCCAGAACTGATCTTGTGTGGCATCCAATGTCACACCAATGGCTATTTTAAAACTCTAATCGGTCCGACAGCTATTTTCGGATTCAATTTCAAATCAGATAACGCTATTTTGTAAACTTTGCTCCTTTGCGATTTTGTGTCGAAAAGGTATCCGAGTTTTATGGTCAATCCGAAATAGTTTTAAAATTGCGTTTTGGATTTATAATTGAATCCGATAAACAATGTCAGCCCGCTTTCCGGCTTTTAAAATAGCACCTCTTTTTACCTTTTACACCTTTTAAAACAGCAGGTCGTCTTTCCATCTAGTGGGGGCGTCCTGCGCTCCGCTTTCCAGTGCGAGGTCTCCGCTCTAATATAAAGAGCCCGCTGGATCCCACTGCTGGGCAAAGGCCTCCCTTCCCCTTCCATTCATCCCGGTCTAAGGCTAAACTAATAAAAACTACTCCTATTTTACTTACTCAAATAATTAAATCAAAAAGTTTAGTTACCTACATATTATATTATTATTTGTAGACACACTGGACGGCTGCTGGTTCATGTTCCCGCCTAACTACGGCTCCATCGCCGGCATCAGCTACTTGGACCCGCTGTCCGTCAACGAGTACCGGTTCACGTGCCAAGGCGCCAGTAAGGTAACCACAGAACCTTTTACCGCACACGTACGCCAAAATAACTTGGTTAGCTGTTGCTTTTTAAAAACTACATAAATCTGGAACAAGATATTTTTTCAGCAAAATGTCGTATAAATATCTATTTTTTTTTCTGATAATACACATAAAACAAATATTTCCAAATCTCATATTTTTAATTAAGTTATGTCGCTGACTGTACTAATGTAGGTCCTGTTAGGTAATGGAACGTACCCATACTACGTGACCCGTTCAGGGGTGAGGGGGGGGGGGGGGTCTTTAAAATATCACGCTTGGTCGCAGGGGCAGAGGAGGAGGCTTAGGTTTTCGCCACGTAGTTAATATCTTCTAGGGAAATATCGTGCTTTTTCGAGCTATATTCAAATATGGCACGCAGCGTTAATAAAGCACGCACTTCTTCTTGCCGTCACGCGGAAAACGCCGTATTAATACAAATATGGGCCTAATTATTATTTTCTAACATTCTGTTTGCAAAAAATTATTTAAAACCATATTTATGATTGAAAACATGAAAACTAGAGTAGGGGGGGGGAGGGGTCTTGGCATGGTCACGTAGTATGGGTACGTCTTATGATCGTCTTGTAAATTTTCCCCTTAAGCTTAAGGGGCATTCGAGGAGGAGACTACTTTCTTCACTAATATATCCTTATTAATTATATCAACAGCAAGGTCTATACTGGTATCCTCAATGGATGGGTGCCCCGCCGCACCACCCGTACCCTCGCGCCGGCGACTCCCTCTCCGCGATGGAACACCCCCCGGCTGGTCCCTACTACCCCCACAAATTACCCCAAGAGGTCCCTTCTATGCCTAAGCCCTAAGTTAATCATCAGTAGACACTAATACAAATCTTTTGTGTAACAATATAACAAGTTTTATTTTTAGTTTAGTACTAGCTTCCGTTAGCGGCTTTGCACGCGTTGTTTGTCAACAAAAAGTAGCATGTTTGAATCCAGGTCATAATCTATAAACACACCAAATTTCATCGAAATCGGTTCAGCCATTACGACGTGATTGAGTGTGATAAGTTTTAATTTATATTGCCACGGAATGGAATGGAAGCGAATTTTTGTAATGAAATTGTACATGGCAATAGATACGAGCCAAAAATAAAGTCGCGCGTCTTTCGGAGAATTCATTTTGGCTCCTGTTTTTTGAATAAATTGAATTCAAAAACAGGAGCCAAAATGAATTCTCCGGAAGACGCGGGCCTTTATTTTTGGCTCGTATCTATTTTGTACGTTACACAATTGACATACAGTTCATTATGCTGTAGTACAATTAATTCGCTTCAGTTCCGTTCCGCGGCAAATCGAGCCTAACAGGTTAGCTCTGAACGTATTTACCATTCTTGCTGCGGATTAAGGTGCAGGTCAAACAGAAGAGAGGTAAGACGAGGACGAGGCGAAGACGCCCCTTTAATGTTCTTCTTAGTCGGGCACTCTTGGCAGAGGGGTCGTGGTTATGTCAGGTCTTGGATCTTGAGTAGCGGCTCTAGCGATGCGTCTCCATTCAGCTCTATTGAAGGCATTGCGAGAATATTCGGTCATGGTAGTTATGGAGTTGATGAGGTCTGAGCATCTCGTTGGAGAGCGGCCACGCGGCCTCTTGCCCTCCACTCTGTCTTGCACTACTAGACGTCCCATTGACTCCTCTTTTAGTTTCATACAAAATGTATAGAAGGTCGTGATGCAAATCATACAAAGGCGGGACGTAGGTCTAAAGGTCGTAGGACGGCCCCCCACTAGATGGAAAGACGACCTGATAAAGGTTGCTGGGAGCCGTTGGGTATAGTCGCACAAGTTCATCAGTGGACCTCCCGTCTGATATGATGATTGGTGGAGCCGTTTGCGGATTTTATGCCTTGGAATTGGCTTTTTACAGTCCATAAGATAACTCCTGGAAAATCAGGATAACAAAATAGGAATCAGGAATGCGCCCACTGACCTTTCGGTATCCTTGAAGCAGCCTGAAACGCTCCTTTGCGCACATTTTCACTAATTCACGAGGAGTCTCGGTAATTTAGCAACACCACATGAAGTCGAGGCTATAGTCAATGCCTTTTGTAAAACACAATAAAATTATATTTTGCGGTGGAATTCAGCGGTAATTTTGCGGTATTTTTAGCGGGTCGCGTACGCAAGTCCAGACTTTCACGCGCAGCGGTGCGGAGGCGCCTGTCCATTGTCTCTTTACAGTCAGCGCCATCATGACAGGTGGGGGCGGGCAGGTAGATAAAGGAAAATTGGAATAGACAAGGATTTGGGGAAGAGTCACCCTATATCGTCGAAAGATGGCGTCACCAATGATGATGTTCCCAAAGGAAATCACTACATTGACAAATTGACCAATCAAAAAGAGCGTGCAACTTTTAATAACTTTATTCATATTTTCTAATAATTATAATTTACACAAACATAACGAAACCTAGTGCCATTACATGTGTATGACGAATTTATCCTAAATATTTAATTTGAAAATAATGTAGCCAAAAGCTTTTAATATATTGCACTTAATTTTAACCCTTAAGGCGGAGACACAAGCGAAGGTGTATCAATTTATAAAGTTGCGTCTACATAAGTATTATCAAGACCTTTTCATTGATACCTTGCCTAGGTATCAAGGAAAAGGTCTTCAACAAGAAATAAAAAAAAAATTAAGTAGGTTTCCTACAAACTGTAAAAAACATATTTTGTAATAGTTCATGTACATTATACGGTATAATATACAGGGTGTATTTGTAAACGGCTAACCCATTTTGAGGAACGGCTCTGCTGTGCTCCAGAACAAGCTGTGTAATTTCTTATTAGGGATAGTCTCACTTGACAACTAAATAACTAGTGTAAGAACAGTAGACCTCGCGAGCCCTTATAACCATGCAGTAACTACAGCAAATTCCTCCCCCCCTCACTCACCCCCTTTTGAATTCCCCCTATTTACCCCCCCCCCCCCCAACAAAAATCACGAACAACTAAAAAATTTAAATAAATCAAGGAACTTGTTAGCCTATTTTCAAAATCGGTTGAAAAATGCGACCTGTAGGCAAGAACAGACAAGACGGACAAAAGCATTTTTGGCCAAACTCCAAACTGCGACGCTTCGCTCGGTCAATTAAAAAAAAAACTTGAACAGTGTTAGTACAGCGAAGTAATGAAGGCCACATACTGACATGGAAATGATTGCTACTTTTAAATCATTTTCATATGATTATTCATGCCGTGAAGTCACACTTGCTATTTCACATGTGAAAAATCACGGGCAACGAAAACACCCGATGAATTCCGAAGAAATGCGAACGACTGTAATTTGTGACCAATAATTTGTAACCGAATGACTGCGACCAATATACGTTGAAAACCGAAAGTGATTTCATTTGAATGATTTTGAGCAGGTTATGCGAAGGAAAATAGCAAGGGTGAAATATGATTTTAATTTCATTATGATTTTTCACATACTTGTGAAACGTTCCATTCCTACCACATACTCATATTAAACATTTTGCCAGATAATACTTATGTACAGACAACTTTAGACCTTATTTCTCACATTATAAAGTATTTCCTTTATTTCGCTATTTGCCAAAACAGATGTACAAATGTATATCGATAAATACTTGTAAAATGTAGATAAAATAATCACCAATTTTTACATCCATTTACTGCCAAAACTAATAAAAACGGCTATACTATTTCGTACAGCAGATATTTTAATTTTGAGCAGTACAAAAAGACCTATACAGTATACATATCACACTTTACATAACTATTGTACAATATAATTTTATGTATCCTAACAATTATAAACGGACAAACACAAATCTAAAGCTTTAGGTCGCATCAAACTTTAAGATCGGTCACATGCAGTTGGAATTCCATTTCGGAATATCAAATCGGAATTTCAAATCCATATAAAATCGGAAAAAATCGAACGGAAATTAACCTACGCGTGTCAAGGGTTTGTATGATTTGCTGCGTTCTCAAATTCCGATTCGATATTCCGTATATGTATATTGGAGTAGCCATGTACAAAGTATACAGGGTATAATTTGATAATTCACAATATGATTATAATTTGATTGATTGGCGATAAGACCGCCCATTGTACTTACCTTAATTTTTGTGTATTTTTATTGTATTTTTAATTTTGTTGGTGTGCAATAAAGAGTATTCTATTCTATTTTATAACTCAAATCAAGCCTAGAAGGGACTTGATTGGATTTGTTTGATATTTGGATAGTGCATCCTCGTATCAAGAGGAAGGTCGTGGGTTCAAGTCCCGTCTAAGCTTAAAAAAAATTTAAGGAGGTGTTAATATCTTGAAATTTTTAGATGTTAAAAACATCCATCAAATACAACGTTCACAAGGGATCCAACTTTTAAAGCGTAAATATCAGCTGCTTCAAATCATACTAACACTGGCAAAATATGGAACAGCTAATTTTAAGCCTTAGTAGCTATAATCCAGCCAAGGTTGTCTGGAAGAAATCCCTTTTAGCTATAACATCGGCCATTGCACCTCTATTTTTACCCTATTGCGAAGGAAGGTAATGTTTTTGTTGAAATTAATTGCTATATTTTATTTCGAAATAAAATATCTATTTAACATTAGACATTCATAAAATTTGGTGCGACCTCTATTAAAATCTGTAAACGAATTCCCAGGTATAAAGTTGGAATGGATTATCAAAAATACTAATAACTAAAACATGTTAGTGACTTACAGAAATCGTAAAATTATTCGCAATCCGTCAAGCTGTCTGTCCAGGCTATAACACTGGCTAAGCCGTGTCGGAGGCTTATAAAGCCCGACACCGTTTGGCCAACAACTAGCTTAGTTTAACGAAAAGGTATTTTAAGTAGAAAAAATAAATGCAAAAGGAGAGTTGGGAGAATTACAGTGTAGAAACTATGTGTGCACTTACCCTAATATACGATATAATACAGGGTGTAATATTGACTATGGGGGCAATTATATTGGCACAATTTAAACTTAATTTAGCTTCCTCCAACCAAATTCGATAGTCTAACTAGTAGGTCCAACAGGAATAATATTCCTTGTGGTCAAAATACTTAAATAGAGAAAAAAAACATTTGGTTTGTTCTCTAAAATTACTTTGTCAGCGTTTGACCTATCTGTCTCAGCAGTTAAACCAAAAGAGAAATTATTCCTAGTCTCCAACAGTCAGACTAAAATATTT
Organism: Philereme transversata; assembly: GCA_963924445.1. Taxonomy (NCBI): domain Eukaryota; kingdom Metazoa; phylum Arthropoda; class Insecta; order Lepidoptera; family Geometridae; genus Philereme; species Philereme transversata. The sequence continues at coordinate 15,417,251 of OZ004351.1, forward strand.
GACTACGAGGAAAAACCCTTAAATTTAGATTTAACACCACTAAAACCATTGTCATCCTTTTTTGTCATAGAGTGACAGTCAATTAAGTGTTGCCAAACCTTTTAGATAAGTTTGTGACAATATAATTGCCCCATTGCCAGAATTTTAACTTTCCAGAAGTACAGAACTTGTCTATAGACAAATTAACGTTTATATTCGACAAAATATTTCAAATCCTCGACTAATGGCGGGTTCATATATCCGTCGGTAACCAGCTACGACTTGTTTCTCCTTGAAAACGTGTCAAAAGTTTGACACTTTTTTGATGACTTTTTTTTTACTCTTTTACAAGGAGATAAGAGTCGTAGTTGGCTATCGATATATATAGGAACCCGCCTTAAATAACTCAATCTACACTAAACAAAGGTTAGCTGGAAGAAAATAGTAATTAGCATTAAGTTTTCCTATGCATTATTTTGTAAGAACTTGTAACTATCTAAGACCTAAAATTTATCGATTTAGTCGCATATTAAAATTTGTCTGTCGTCAAATTCCGTTCTTTTGTCGGATAATTATTTTTACCGTTGTTCCTTTTATAGATTCAAACGTAAATATATAATATACACCCTGTATAACTTTTATTATACACAATTTTTACAATATCGCTAGCGTTAGTAGACAATCGTACGCAAGAGCGCAAGTGCAATTCGCTAACTAACGAAGTCCCTAGAACTTTACATAAAAAATAGGCAACATGTTGATTTTATATTTTTGTCGAATGGACAATTGTCTACGTACAAATTTCTCATACTATCATAAGTAGCCTTTGGCTTATGGCTTTAACATTATAGATAATTTTTATCTTTTTTTTTCTAAGCCAGTTTTGATTATTTGTATGTAAAGTTGCTAAGCAAATTACTATGGATTCCAACACTCTTCACTATAACTTAGTCGGGTTTAAGACTACATTAATATTGCTAGCTTTAAGGCTGGATTCTACCAAAGCGGAGAAGACATGATACTTGTAAAATCAACCAGTAGTCACGAACGTATAAAGTATATGGACAGAGTGCAAATAGTTTGAAATGGACGTACGTTATCTCTTAGCTATACAAAACAGTCGTTTGAATACTGTTACGCCGAGGCTGTTAAACAATGAGTAATAATCGAAACTTCTTGAACGCTTTTGTCTTGCTGTGTTATTGTTGTTATTGTCTGCGGTTGCGCACAATGGGGATTGGTCGTTCTGTCGAAACACCGACCCCTTTCCTGGAACGATCGAGATCGTTCTCGAACAATCGGAATGTGCGCGATATAAATAGGCCGGAGAGATGGCCGGACAGTCAGTTAGTCAGTGAGTCAGTCTCAGCGAGGCCCTGGAGGACTGACGTGGAGAAGGGTTTCGCGTGAACAGTAGTTGCTCGCGAGTCAGTCTGGATTTTGCTATACGTGCGAACATTTATTTCGGTGACTTTAAGTGGTGTAATTAGTGTGTTGTGATTACGTGTGACCAAGTTCGTGTATTCATCGTTTTAGTGTTGAATAAAAGTGTTAATTTGGTTAGATTGATTCCCATTATTTTATCCCGAACCCTCAGCTCGTAACAATACTGAGAAACCACATAGAGCTGTCATAAATCTAAATTGGATTGTTGAGACCTGAGGGCTTAGCCAAGTTACATTCGATTAGCGATGACGCTAGTCGATAAGTCCGAAAATGTGCGAGTGGCCTCGATTCGTTTTCTACATAGGTTTGTTGTCGATAGATCACGTGATATATCTATAGCATGTGTCAATCCTATACATTTTCGGACTTATCGACTAGCGTCATTGCTTACCGAATGTAACTTGGCTAAACCATCTGGCACCGCAAATGACGTCGCGCACCCGAGCGGCACTCATGTTTTTATGCGAATGCTTTATGCTCGCAAGTTTTTTGAGAACTCGAGCGACATTGTGGCCATGTTGGCCGATCAGATACGCTCGTAAATCTAAAATACCTAACTTCACGCATATATTTGCAACCACGGGCGTAGCCAAGTTTCAGTATCGGATTTTGCCTGTAATTTCACGACCACCCTTTAAACAGGACCACAGCAATGCGAGTATTATTACATGGCGGTGAAGGTAGTAATTTTCAAGTCTGCTAGCCTTTGGTTAATTTTACAAATGACACCGCTTCGCTTTGGTGAGAATATTCCTTGATAAAAGCTCCTTTAAAATTTAGAGTCAAGATTCCAAAGTGGATACATAGTTTAACGCTGGTAAATGCCTACTAAAAAAGTACACCTTGGAAAAGTTACACCGTCTTTTGCAATAACGGGTAATTTGAAGAGACAACACAATATAAGTTACACCGTCTTTTCCAATAACGGATAAATGAGACAAAACAATGTAACTATTCCAAGGACAGTGCGAATTTGATAGCAACTTGGTAAATAATTTATCCAATCTGTGGCTAACATTGAACACGTTTTGTGCGGTCCGGTTGAGACTTGGTTAAATTGTATCAGCACAATATATCCTTGTTTCTATCTATGTCCGGACTAAGCTTTCTGCTCTACATCGTCAATCTCAAACTCCTTCTCCCAACTCTCATCAGAATTCGAATCGTCATCTTTAACGTTTTCAGCTTTACCAAAATAATCCTCAACCAAATCGTTGCCGCAAACGTCTTTAGTTTTTTTCGGTGTTTGTTTCTGTCCGCCATTTTTGTTTTTAACTCCTTTGTCTGTGGTTGTGGTTTGCTTATTGTTCACCTTGTCTCTGGTTTGCGCGGCTTTTGTCTTTGATTTTGTGTTTGTGCTTGTCTGTTTAGTATTGTTATTGGTTACATCTCGTGGGGATGTTTTAGTCTGTTTTTTTGTAATTATTTCTTTCTCGTATTCTTCTAAAAGTAGGATTTGCTGTTCTTCTGTCAGTTCGACGTCGTCCGCGAAGTCTTCTGCGAAATTGAGGTCTGGCTGAACTTCGGAGAGCTCTTATGGTAGAGGAAATAAGGTTTATTTTAGTCAGAGATAGAAAAGTTCAGATCTTGTAAGCATTTATTCGATGAACAGAAAGTATTTCTTATACATTTAATTAAAACAACAGAATGGCGCATGCATCAGCGATGTTTGGAGTCGTGGAAATATGGCACTTGTCTCAATGCCGGCGATGAGCGAGAAGCGAGTGTAGTTCGTATAGTTGTCTCGCTGGGCTAGTGCAGCGAGTGAGCGAGTGCGGCGCCCGATACTCATCATCTCACGGCGTGTGTTCTGACCGCCAAGCGACCATCGCTGAGCGAATGTTGTAGTCGCTGCGACAAAATAGTGTTCGGCGAGTTCTCACCGGCACGGTGTGAACGGCCAGCGATCAACTATTAATATACGTGTCTCTTTTACTGACACCCAATCTATATCTTTTGTTCGTCTCTTGAGCGAGAAAATAATTGATAGCTAATGGCTTACTCGCCGGCGGTGAGACAAGTGCCTATAATAGGTCAGATTTGACAGGTGTCAAAATACTATCAAAGAACATCAAAACCAAATGATACAATATTGGAATATCGTCCTGTCGAAATATTGATCCAGGATTAACTAGTGTTTCTCTGTGAAAAAAGAAACTTGGTGTTCATCAATTATAAGTAGGTACTCATTGTTATAGTGTATGGATAACAAAATAACTATTTGGCATTATGTGGTTGATTTATCGATTTATTTCTAGACGTTTGTACAAAGTTATCGCGGCATGCAAAATGATAGACGTCAAATCGGACCTTTTAGATTTCCCTTAGTGTAATTTGTACATTTTTAAGCTTTTATTACAATCAAAATTGGACCCTATTAAGCTGTTTAAAATTAAATCTAAACTAGTCAAGTGATATACAATTACCAAGTTCACTTCGACACATATGTTTTCAGAAAGGTAGATTATAAAACTTTAATTATCTTCATAGTAATAGTAAGATAAACAGAATATTAATTATACTTAGCTATAAAAAGAACAAACTAAAAAGCTGTCTAATCGCCACCAAATTACGTTACGGGTGTGAAAGTATTCATAGCTGTGTAATATTTAAAAAAGAATATCATCATTATCATTGTCAGCTTAACTGATAGCACACTGCTGGGTAAAAGCCTCCTCCCTCAAATGCCAGCAAGGCTATTTTAAACATCGAAAGCTATCAGATCGGTGTAACAGTTTTATTCGGATTCAATTTCGAATTAGAGAACCCTATTATGACGAGACGATTTATAATAGCCTCGCAGGTCTTAGTCCCTCTATATCAGGGTTTCTTAAGCTTTATAGTTTTTGTAGTTGCAGACCTCTTTCAAGATGTCAAAAAACTCATTTAAATCAATTGTAGAATTTTTTCCTTTAATTCTTTGCGTTTTATCAATGTAAATTGCGAGGAATTTTTCAGTTATAGCTAGAGTTCGGATAAACGGATGCACATTTACCTGCAGTTAAAAGTTGGCTAGTATGGTTAGCACTTTTTTATCGAAAAAATTCCGTGATTCCGGGATCAACAAATTTATCATGTGTTAATTTTTTTTAAATTTATTTATCTACATAACCTAGACATCCCTTAAAGCTGTATATGTTTTTATGGTATGTCATTCATCCCTCATATAGTGTAAAGAAATTCACATTCTATGAAAAAAACGTACACTTTGGCACATAGGTATATATAATGCCTTGTTACAACGCAATATGGTTGCTTTTCCCTACTTTAACTGTCAGTTATTTTTGACGAAGCGAAAACAACCTTGTAACAAGTGTCAGATCGGGCCTATAACATTAGACCTCAGGGAATATAAGCATTTTGTGAGTGTGCGAGTGAGATGGCAAATTCTACCTGCTTAATATTTAACGTTAAATTAATATGCATCCAAATCCCGGGATCCCGGGATTTCATTTTTAATAAAAATATTCTAAGAAGCCGCTTCCATAATTTGTTAGCCAAAAATCAACTTTAGGTAAATATGCATCCGAATTACCGATCACTAATTATAACACGGAGAAATATTATACTACGCTATGGACCCTCGGAATTCGTAATGCACCCCTAGGGGTCCATGGACCCCAGCTTAAGAAACCCTGCTCTATATTGATAATAGAAGGCTTTTAATATGAAAGAAATTTTGTTGTTTTGTACCTATGATTTAAAACCATTTTTTTGTATTTTTTAATGGTGTGCAATATAGATAAAAGTACAGAAATTAAGTTTAGTACAAAGAGCGAAAATAGGCGCGCTGTATACGAGTTTTTTTTTATACTACTTGGAGATGGAACAAGCATATTGGCCACCTGATGTTAAGTAGTAACCATCGCCAATAACAAAATATTCCCTCGTAGGTCACGCACGACACGTGCCCTACATGCACTGCCCTGCATCCAACGAGTATTTCGGAACATCCTCTGTTGAACGTTCGACAGACTGATCCGAGATCGTTGTTTCTAACCTGACTATGATATTATCTAATATGTTATTTTCATGTATCATTTTACTTAGCAAAATGCTTTACGATTTACCAGCACAGATCATATATGTCAGTTCAAAAGGTTGTATGATAAAACAGTAGGTTTACAGGAGACATAAAAAACTATATATTTTTTAAATTTGGATTCATAGACTAACAATATTCAGGAACAAGCTTTAAATTAAACAAATCTATGGATTTTTAAGGTGCCTGGTAACAAATTTCGCTTGAAACATGATTTTCGGGACTACACGTCCTTTTGGAAAAAAGCGAATTTTGACATACGCCTTTTTGAACTGACAGCGACGATATGCTGCATCGGTCTGCCAAATTACATGATATGGTCAAATCTGTGACACCCGCAAAGTTATTTGGCGGTAGAACTATTCCAACTTACCGTCCTCCCAGGTTACGGTCGAGTTGTCAATCTCAGAGTTTTCATAGGACTTATCGCTTTCGGAGATTCCTGACAGAACTTTCTTAGGGCTCCTGTAAATATAATTAAACATTTAGTTACAATATTTTAATTCTAAAAACCATACGACATTAACTTAAAACACACATCTTGAATCGTATTCCTTGAATATTTATAGAGTACTCTATACATTTCCAATAAATCGTACATAACAAAACACGTAGTATATCAATAACTACAAAGGTGGACCATGGAGAAGAATAAAAACCCATGTTACACCCATTTTGAAAGAAGAATAAGTTTTTTGTTAAATAACTTTAAAAGCTTTTTTTTAAGCATATTCGGATTCGCAAGCAGATTCAAATGAGCCCAAACACTAGTAGCCTACTATAATCCATTCAGAAGTTCCGATGTCTAGCATCCGTCTCCATCATGGGAACACCTCCATGGTACCATATTATTAGGGATTAATCGAGTACGCTTCGTGACGTCTTTTCGTTCAAAAGACCTGTGTCTTAAGACGAAACTCTTTGATCAGTGTGTGTTAGTGAGGTCGTATGGTACAGAAACGTTGTCTTTCACTATGGGCCTCATAAGGTCGGCTCGTGGTCGCTGTTGCTCTACGAGATACAATCAGACATGAGGAGATCCGTAGATGAACCAAAGTCACCGACATACCACAAAGGATTAACAAGCTAAGTGGGAGTGGGCAAGGCATAGCTTGAAGAACTGACGGCCGTTGGGGCAGAAAGGTTCTCGAGTGGAGACCACGCACTGGAAAGCGCAGCGTAGGACCCCCCTAGATGGAAAGACGCCGGTAAAGTTTGCTGGGAGTCATCTCTGCTGGAAATCTATTTACAGCAGTGAACGTCCTTTGGCTGATATAAATAAATAATACTGGACATTTCGCTATCTAGCCCCAAACTAAGCAAAGCTTGCAATATGGGAACCAAATAATTGATAGAATACATATATTTTTTTTGTAATACATACTTATCACACTAATATTATAAATGCCAAAGTTTGTATGTTTGTTTATTTATTTGTTTGTTACTCAATCATGTCGTAACGGCTGAACCGATTTTGATGAAATTTGGTATGTACGTAGACTTTAAACTGGACATCTATTCGCCCACTGCGCCACGGAGGTCGTCTATATGATGATTATTTATCTCTATATGATGATGATTACGTGTATGTTCTTGTTAAAAATGTATAATAGAAAAATTATTTATTTGGTTCACACAAAATAACACATGAAACAGTCTTATAGAACAGTGATACAATTGAATCCATTAAGACAGTTCGAATCATGCGTCGCATACCAAAATGGCGTTCAGTTCAGCATAATGCTGGATTTTAAGCATCTAACGCTGATCTTCAGCTTAAACCTGAAGCAAAGGTAGTGCAGCAGCGACATAATACAATAAAAAAATAAAGATGTGAGTATATGTATTTATATATGAGTATATACGTGACCCATCGCAGACTGCATCATCGCTTACCATCAGGCTAGATCGTGGTCAAACGCTAGATATAAGTATAAAAAAAATATGATAATACTGACTGCAGGATGGGCGTGGCGGGCTGCGACTGCAGCGGCAAGTGTGCCAGCACCGGGTCCGACGTCACGTGCTCGTCCGCCGGCTTGCGCGACGCGGCCGCGAGCCGGTCCTGCAGTAACGCCACGCGGAACAAATACCTTCAATTATACAACAATTGCACATCAGATAAATAAAATACAACAAAATGCTTACAAAGACCGGAAGATAACCAACACTGCTAAATATGAAACGCGAGGACTTGGATGGTAGAGATCATCACAGGACACTGCGAATCACTATCTACTGAAGACAGGGGTCACGGATAGTGGGCTTTATCGGGGATGCCTACAAGAATTTATTTTAATTAACTACGGAACAACAAACAGTTACACTATACACGTTAGGTAAGATACAGTATTCATGTGATAGAAGTACTATTAATATTAATAATCTAATCCACTACGTTATCCATATATTGATAAAATAGCGTCAAAAAATAGATGCAAATGGAGGACCAGAAGGGCCTTATATCTATTTAAGACAAAAATTATAGTTATTTACATATTAGTGAACTGCGCTCCCAAATACAAATCGCGGACGCTGGGCACCAAGTAGACAAGTTAAAGTGGGACTGGGCGGCCCATCTCTGCCGCATGACGGAGGATTTATGAGCAAAATCCACCACCGAGTGGATCACAAAAGACAGAAAATGACCACCAATACAATCCAGTGTTCAAGGTAAAAGTAAATAGGTTTCTTCTAGATTATCGTGCTTCATCTTAGACCACATCATCGCGTACTATCAGGCGAGATTGTGGTCAAACGAAGATCTATCCAACTAAAAAAATATATATGTCGCTACCACATTAATCTAGCTATGATTTAATATAAAAGCGGCTAATGATAGGAGCGCCATCTACCGCCTTCGCAAGCCGACCAAATAGTATTATTTTATCTGTGACCAAGCTTTAAGTAACTATCCTAGTTCCTAGATCCTAGTCTGGCAGCACAGTTCTTTTGCGCTGTTAAATAATAATAATAAATCTTTATTTATTGTCATAATACTAAAAGTAACATTACAGATCTCATTATAGGTATCAACTTTCACTATGCCTGAACTAGGAAAACCTGTGTCTCAGGAGAATAAGGCTAATAGGGGTAACAAATTAATATAATAATCTTAAAATCTATAAACATAATGAAAAATAAACGATTTGCTAATACATTGCAATAGTTTGGTATAAGTTAGGCTTAAATAACTAGTGGTCCGCCCCGAACTGAGATCTCACGAGTATACCCATAAAAACAAAAAAAAAAAATTCGTAATCGTTGACTATCAAAATAGTGCCACGAAATAAATAACAAAACCACTTGACCTACAGTTTCATTTAAATTAGAGGTAACGGGAGTTCATGTTCATTGGTTCTCTTTTTTGAGGTACTAATATTCAGATATTCTGGATTTCAGTCTTTTGCCTATATTTATGATATTTAAGCCATACATATTTAAGAGCGAAGCAACTCTTAAAATCTTACATTATAACTAACAAATAAACAGTAAATGAGTGTTGTAGTTCTCACCGCTCCCAGAAGTCTACATGCGAAACAGCATCAGGCACCAGCTTGGCATACTGCGTCTTCAGCACCGGATTGGAGTCCAGCCTCTTGCCCGCGGAGGCCGGCGTGATGACGCCGCCCTCAGTGGACTCCAGGCTGCCCAGCCACGCCTCGAACTCGGGGCTGTTGGCCGGGACTATGAATGTGGCGTCCACGCGTTGGAGAGCCTCTAGCTCTTTCTGTAAAACAACATTGGATTATATTTTATTTGATGAACTACGTAGCGCAGTGAGTGAATAGCCGGCTGAGACGCAGGTAGCGGGTTCGATTTCCGCCGCGGAACAAATGTTTGCATGATCTATAGATATTTGTTCCGGGTCTGGATGTTTTTCTATATATTTGATTGAGCGAAACGAGATCTCCAAATCAACTTGGGCAAGTCGGCGTTGTATGTATGTATGTATGTTTGTTTGTCCGAGAATAACTTTCGAAGCGTTTATACGATCATCGTGAAATTTGGTATATAGATAGGTAGTGATGGCACAATCCTGGTGTGACTAAATGAGCTAAAAATGATGGGGGGGTTGAGATATTGGGGTTCAAGAGGGGTAAAAAAAATCAAATTGAGACTCTCAAAAACTACAAAGATTAAATTAAAAATAAAAACAGGGTCGAAATGTACTAATGAAGACCTTTCATTAAACGTCCCATTTGACCGGTCAAATGGCCATGATAAAAACTAAACTTTGACGAAATTCACAAGTGACCCCACAGTGCTCAAATTTGGTATGTGAGCTTTAGTGACACAAATATAGGGAAGTCTTAAATACAGAATAACTGCAATTTCTACCCCTAAAAAGAGAAACCAAACTGTGAACTCCCGTTACTTGTAATTTGAATGAAATTGTAGGTCAAGTTGTTTGGTTATGCATTTCGTGGGACTATTTTATTTGTCAAAGATTATGAATAATATTTTTTTGTTTTGTGGGAGACTCGTTTGTTTTTTTAATAAACTAAAAAGTAAGTTATACCTTATAAGTAGACAGCATAGTGGTATCTCCAGACGACAGGATCACCTCGGTATCGTCCTCGTCGTCTGGCTCGGGGTTTAGCACCGTGCTCACCTGACCTGTACACAATAAGCCGAGATAAAAAGGCATTAGCTTAGCCTATGGCCAAAAATTAAATTATAAACAAAATTATACATACCGATAAACGTACTAAGGCTTTTCTTCATCACATTTGCTGTTGATTCTGGGTTCTCCAACTGAAACAGAAATTAAATTTAGAACCGCAAGCAGATTAAAATGAGCCCAAACACTAGTAGCCCACTACAAGCTATTCAGAAGTTCCATTGTCTAGCATCCGTCTCCATCATGAGATCACCTCCACGGTACTATATTGTTGCATTGTCACCAAAGTTAAATATGTATTCCAAATTTAAATGCGTATACAATGATTCGTGTCTGTGCTGTTGACCGTTGAGAAGTTCCTTCTTGGAAGCCAACCCTGAATGCAGCAGACATGTCATGGTGGAACTTAGAACAGGATATTATAATTAAATTCGTACACAAAATTTCGTGTCTGTGCTGTTGACCGTTGAAGAGTTTCTTTGTCTGGAGCCAATCCAGGGAGTAGAATCAGGTTATGCTTACTATAAATATGCATTGTTCTCCAAAATAAGCGTAATAAGCAAATTTCAGCTCAATCGGTTGAGGGTAACGGGTTTAAAATTCAGTTGAAAGATTCCACCCGGACAAACATACATACATACATTGCAAGTTAATAAAAAGCTTGTAATTAAGTAATAATATAAATAATCATTAATTCATTACTTAATTCGAGATTTCATTTGTATAAACATGACTTCTGAACTAAGAAATTTACATATTTGAAAAGTACAGCATTATTTTTTATTCTAAGAGGATATTTTTCGTAAAGTACATACTGTTTTCTTTTGCTATGTTGGATTGGTGGATTGATTAAGCGTGGCCCTAAAAGATCATTGTGACTGAAATACTTAATTTGATGGATCTTTGTATTATGTAAAGTGTAGCCTGAAAATAAATGATATATTATTCACAACGTGTATATCGTCGGTCGGATTAATTACCGGAACATTTCCAAAATCACGTGTTTTGAGATGAGTATGTAGAATGGTAGGGAATTGAATATTTTATCCAAATCACTAACGGTACAACTCAAATGTCATTTATCTTTGACAGAAAACTATTTATTCCGATAAAAAAATATAGATTTTAGTGATCTCTTCGTTTTCAGTATCAGTTTATTTAGAAATGTCCCGCTGGCACCCTAAATTTTAAAGTGCAACCATGATTCATTAATCGAATATTTCGAAATGTTCCAGTATGGCTCTGAAATTCTTCACTTAGTTATTGTTTATTCGTGTTATGTGCCAGTCGTGCTTTGAACGCTCAGTGTAGTGGTCATACAGAGATTGAGATTTGATAAAATAAATTGTAAAAATGAGTTCCAGAGCTAAAAGATTGCTTAAATTAGCAATGACAAGGAGTTCAGAGAGTGATCATGATGAGTTTAACGGTAAGTTTTATACAAATACTATTTTTCATAACATAACCTCACTTTTTTGTTTTTGTGTGAATGTTTTAAAATAATTTAACAAAAAGTGAAATGGTGCCTAAGAAAGAAGTTTCAGATAGCTTATAATACTGGTATGGGTCTTTTTTTGCTTAAGTTATTTCTTGCCTACAACACACTAGGTAACCTACTAAATCCTACATTAACTAGATACTTTTGTGTGTAAATCCTTTTTCAAATTATAGAACAGGAAGAAACAACTGATAAAAAATGCAGCTTTCGGTAGCTTAAAGGTATTTTGCTTTTCTTTTTTTCTAACTAGGTGGTGGTTGTGTGGTGGAATTTCCTTTCATTCCAGAGACAAAATTGAATGCTGTTCGTAAAGAAAGTTCTGCGCTTAATGTTGTCGAAGAGCAAGAAGATCATCAGACGAAACCGGTTGAGAAAATGAGTGGGCAACACATCCTTTGTAAGTACCTAGGACCTTCGTATGTACCGAGTATGTTCGTGTTCGTATGTTTAGCACAGGCTGACAAAGATGGTGCAAGGGAACATATAAATTCTTATCCGAGAAAAGAGTCTCATTACTGTCGGGCAAGTTCTACAAAAGATTATCTGGATGGTGACTTAAACTTGACTATGATATACCGACAGTACAAGGAATGGTGCCATCAGAATAGTAAATCTATTATCAAGCAAGGAACCTATGAATACATTTTTCGAAACGAGTTTAACGTTGCATTTCATAAGCCCAAGAAGGATCAGTGTTCAATTTGTTTGTCGTATCAAAATGCTGGTGGCGATGATGAGTTACAACTGATGCACAATTATGAGAGACATTTAAAAGAAAGAGATTTGTGCAGATCGGAAAAGAAAGCTGACATAGAAACATGCAGGAATGATGCTAATAAGATAATTTGTTGTTTTGACATGCAGGCAGTTCTGCAGACACCATGCGGGAACGATTTTCTCTTTTTTATAAAAGAAGACTTAATGTGTACAACTGCACCGTGTATGACGTTGTATCAAAAGCTGCGTATTGCTACCTGTGGAATGAATCGTTAGGGGGAAAAGGTTGCGATGAAGTTGGTACGTGCATTTACAAATTTTTGAAAGACCACTGTATTGGAAAAAAGTGTTTTTTTCTACACTGACAATTGTTCTGCACAGAATAAAAATAAATATTTACTAAGTCTCTACCACTATGCTATCAAAGTTTTGGGTGTTGTGTCAATAACACACAAATACTTAGTTGTTGGACACACCCAGAACGAAGACGAATCCTGAAAAATAGATCTATTTTTGTACCAACACAATGGAAATCGGTAATATAATGCGCCAAGAAGACTGGAACTCCATACGCAGTACATGAATTAGACTTCAGTGATATTCTCGATCTAAAGGACCTCGTAACCTAGTTTGGTAAAAACTTCACAGTTAATAATGACGGTGATCGTGTTGTGTGGAATGACATTAAAAAAATCTTCATGCAAGCGTCTTCTGCATACTTAATTTTTTATAACGATACCTATGATCCAAATGCAACGATGAAGTGGTTAAATGTGCCCAATAAAATGAGAGGCAGAGGTGGTGTAAATGTTGAACTAAATTTACGATATAAGTTCCACCAGGGACCAAAGATATCAAGCCTAACGAAAAAAGACTTGCTTACTTTATGCGACTCAAATGTCATTCCAAGAGTATACCGAGAGTATTACTCAAGTTTGGAGGCTGGAGACAATCATATTGAACCCGATGAGCATAACGAAAATGATTAATTTGACGCACTTAATATTTTAAAGATTTAACTGATTTCTTTCATTTTTTTAAATATAAATAAACCATTGAGGTTTCTAAATTGATTGGTTGTTTAATTTAATTACTGGCTTATTTAGAAATATTCCAATTAGTTCTTAGATTTTCAGGAAATTTTTAATTAATTATTGGAACATTTCACAAAAATACTGATAACTTATTAATTACAAATGATATCCTGAATCTTAGTACCTAATACACAATACTTGGCTATAACCAGAATATTATTCAATAAAAAAAAAAAAACAAAAAATGACCTCTAGATAAAATAAAAAAACATTTGAATATTTTCAAAAACTTTAAACCTTAATTACTCAGAACTGGCCATTTTGAAATGTTCCATTACTGTTTCCGACCGACGATATATACTATACTAGATGTTTTGTTATATACGACATTAAATAAAAACGGGTAGGGCTAATGACTAGTATTGTTGTAACATAGGTTTTTTCAAATTAATTACCATAGAATTTTCAACTTTGTAACAACCATAATATCAAGTCCCAAAATATCAATGAAACAGCCCGTATAAAATAGGTAAACAAATCATATTCATCAATCATGTAAGTAGGTACCTGTTAAAGTGATTAAGCGGCATCGTCACAACGGCGTAGCTGATTTACATTAAAAATTGTTTATTGGAAATGTATCGAGTATTTGATAAATATTCAAGCCACCGGTATTAAACCCACCTCTAAAATAAGTTAATACGATTCCGGATGTGTGTTTTAAATTAATGCTGTACATAAGGGGGCTTCCATTAATTACGCGAGGCGTTTATGACGATTTTTTGACCCCTATCTACAACTCACGTGAGATTTTTCAAAATTTGTATTCAGGTTGGACTTATTTCAAAAAACACAAATTATTGCCAGATTGCTTCGCTCGTAATCTAGATTTACACTGATAAAATAAAATAATTACGTGATATTAGCCGAGACCCCCCTCACCCCCACGTGAGATTGTGCGAGATTCGCCCCCCCCCCCGAACACGTTACGTAATTAATGGACGGCCCCTAACAAAACAGGTTGTATAAAACATGATAAAAAAATAAATTACTTTAAACGTCTTTCCAATGACTGTAGATGTGCTGCTGAAGACGTGGCTCGCTTCGCTCTTTACGGCGCTGCCTATCTCGTCCAAGTCCTTCTTCACCATTGTGTATACTTCTGCAGACTGAAAAAATAAACATAATTCACTAATATAAACAATAATAGTATATATATAATGCTGGACATTTCAAACCAATGCCGTGAAACTTTACATACTTATCGATATTTATATGACGCATATCATATATTTATTTGACGACCTCCGTGGCACAGTGGGCGAATAGCTGGCTGGGGCGCAGGAGGTAGTGGGTTCGATTCCCGCCGCGGAACAAATGTTTGCATGATCTACAGATATTTGTTCCGGGTCTGGTTGGTTTTTATATATATTATAAGTATGTACTTACACATAATACGTATTATATCAGTTATCTGGTTCTCATAGTGCAAGCTCTGCTTAGTTTAGGGCTAGATAGCGCTGTGTGAAATGTCCAGCAATATTTATTTATTTATTTTATAGCAGTTATGTTTTCACATTAACTAATGATGATATGAAGCTATTGAGGTATGGACCGTTAAATGCAAAATCGAATTGTGAGTCAGTTGCTCATTCATATAACATCTGAACTTATTTCAATGAAATTGGAACAGGCTGTTTGTGACCTAAAATAATATCTAGGCTATTAGGGTAGCGTCGCCGTCGGTCGAGTTATAGCCGCGTTGACCTAGTCTACCCTATCTTCCAATCTTAAGATAGTGGGTTCGAATCCCGGCTTTTCACCAATATATTCCTGCTTGGATTTCCGATTATGTAGGTGTATTATAATTTTTACTAAGTTTATTTTATACAAATACAATGTGGGACAATACAGGTTAAAAATAAATAAATCATATTTTGTTGTATGTTTCTGAGTTCTGAACATATTTTTTAGAAAGCACTACTGTTCAATCTACACTATACAAAGGTTAGCTGGAAGAAAATGCTAATTGTGAGTAAACACGCAGCTAAGTTAACTTTGCATATTCAGACCAATATCTTTCCTGCGGATTAGGGCTGATTAAGCTGAGAGGCTGGATCACAATGTTAAATGATTTATTAAAAAATTCTTCTACCGACAATGATTCGGATCTATTCATGAACGAAAGGTTCACGAATAGATCTGAAACATTGACAGAGTGAGTGTGATCTGCTTCAAGCCGGGTCTCGCCTTGCACTACCTATAAAACGGTACATGATAAATCCCGTATTTAGAAAAAATATTAAAACCGATTACAATAGTTTTCTAAGTAAAATCATCTTCCATTGATAGTCACCTGATTTTTTTTAATACACTAGGGAGATGGAACAAGAAAATGGCTCACCTGATCAGTGGTAACCATTACCTAGAAAAGTGCCCTACAATGCACTGCTGTGTATCCATCAACTTGAGGCTTACAAGTGTAAAGCCTCATGTGCCTGTAATTTCACCGGAGCAATGCTACTTATATGGTACTTACTTTAGACTTGGCTGAGGTCAGCCAGCTGTCCCACCAGTTGCCAGATGGTCGCTCATCCTGAGGAGTGCTGGGCGCCGCACTGGGACTGGCACTGGCAGACCTACAAACATTACTGCAAGTTATAATCAAGTTTATACTTATCAAATAGATTCTGCGCGCAGATTTGAATGTCTGATTTGTCAATAAAAAGTAGCCTCCCTAAATCCAGGCTCAAAAAACAAACAAATTCCCTTTCACATTTATAGTATTAGATCAGCATTATTGCGGAAATGTCAACATCACACAGCCATTACTTTCAAAAAATTAGCAGATTCATAGACAAACCAAATTCACTGACATATCCCAAAGGATTAGCAAGTTAAAGTAGCAGTGATCGGGGCACATAGCTAAAAGAGCTGACCACCATTGGGGCAGATAAGTTCTCGAGTGGAAAGTACACCCAGTGTGTACTTTCCACTCGAAAGCGAAGTGTAGAACCCCTCCACTAAATGGAAAGACAACCTGATAAAGAAAGGTTGCTGAGAGCCATTGTGTGTAGGCTGCACAAAATCAGTCATTCTGGAGATCTATGGGGAGGCCTATATTCTGCAGTAAAAATCCTATGGCTGTCCTATATTTATGACGGATCAATTTAAGTATCTACAACAATATAAGATATCGCTACAACTGAGAACATTATGAGAGTTTCAGCATTGTGTGATGATATCAAAAATAATGCTGCTCATCTATAAACAAAATAAATAAATAAAATATAGTAAGGAAACTTGCTTTTTCCTACCGTTGCTATATAAAGCGGACCACTAAAGCGCGCACTTGCTTGTCGTTTTTCGTGCAGAGCGGTCGTAATCGGCGTGACTTGAGACTTTTTTAAATCTATTTTTTAGGGAACTTGCGTCGTTCTTTACGACGATGTCAGTTCCATAATTGTCTACAGTAACAAATGACTACAAAGCATCCTTCTCCAGCAGGTCGTATGTGGACCAGTAGAGCATGTTAGCTGAGTCAGATGTTTGTTCAGTTAACACACTCTGAAAAAGGCTCACATCGACCTGGTTGACTTTTAGCACTCTGTACAACTCCTCACTCATAGATTGACTCTGGACATACTCAGTTAAAAGGTGGTATACATCTTCTATTACTCCACAAGTATTACAATTAAGAGTATCTATCTTTTTCATAAAAAATTAAAAAACTGGATAGATTTTTGTTTGACCACAATCTCACCTGATGGTAAGCGATGATGTGGTCTAAGATGAAGCACGAAGATCTAGAAGAAACATATTCACTCTTACCTTAGAGACCTGGATTGTATTCTTTAGGAAAAGCAGAGGATGGAAAGTGTTCCATACCTTAGCTGTTTAAAGGCATATGCCCGGAGTGCAATCTATGAGCAATTACAATCCACTTCCTACTTATTTATTTAGTAAGGAACAACAAACAACTACATTATACTGGTTAAATACAATCCAAATAGGTTAATTTTGGGAATGTAAAAGTTATTGATAATGTAGCTCACAACATTATCCACAAATTAAAACAAATACATGTTACAAAAGAGCTGTTAAAGAGCCTAAGAGTACAACGACAATTGTCGAAGTCTCTCATGTTTACAGGAGTAAGTAAAATAAAGATGTACTTAGGTACTAGAAAATAGGGATACAATGTGAAATTAAACAACTAAAGTAATTAAGATGAATGCAGGACAGAATCAGCACTAAAAAGGATAATATTAACTAGATTTTTAAATTTATAGATATTACAAGCAAAAATATCTATATCTACAAAGTATATATTATACGACTCAACCATTCGACGAATGGGGACATGAAGCCGCGAGTTAGTGCAGCAGTTAGTGCAGCAGGAGCTAAGCGCAGAGTTTGAGAGTGAGTTGCTTGTGGGGTGCAAGTACTAGACTTGTGACTTGTAGTGGGTTGTGTTAGTGACTCGTGATTTGTGTTGTGGTAAAAAGTGTATTTCAGTTATAAAATATAGCTGAGTAAGTAGTTTCGACTTGATTGTATAAATTGCTGATTTCTTTGTTAATATTTGTTTAAGAAGTACTTGTAAATACAATTGTCTTTAATTTGTTATCTGATTATTCTTGTAGTAATAAAGTTCTTGTTATTTAAAATGACTTTCACTTCTAGCCCTAAATATATGATATATTTTCCACACAACCAATGTGGATAGCTAATAGTGGTAATAACTTAATAAGTTTAAAAAGAAAATTGTAAGCAATATTTAAATCTACATAAATAGTAACCTGTAAACATATTAACTAGGCCGGCTTGAATTTACCCATTCGACTGCATAATACTGAGTTTAGCCCCTAAATAAATTAGAACTCTGCAAAATGGTAAATTTCCGGCCATTCTACTTACATTTGCCGTGTTATACTATTGTTTCTCACGACATGAGACAAAGGTGATTTAATTCTCCTCTGGTCTTGCATGCAAATTGATTACAGGTAGGATTCAGGTCACAGCAAAATGTGGAGTAGGTACGTAGAATTTGTGCAGATTACAACAATATCAGTTAGATTAGCTGTAATTGTAAATACAAAGAAAACTGCGTGCTTTTATTTATTTATTCGCTTAACTAATTAGCAATCTGGGAAGTAAAATATAAACGATGACCTTTAAAAATCTGATGTGTAGAATTTAATTAAAATCTGTAAGAGTAACAAGTTGCTAACGCAAACCGCAGAAGGTATAAATGTAGATATAAACAGCACAAAACTCGTATTGTGAGTTACGGAAGACAACAAACAACGACAGAGGATGTAAGAAAATTGATATTTCTACTTACTTTTCAGCCATTTCCGTGAAATATTACTGTTCGCCGGAATAAACGGATACCATGAATTGTTGGAAATAAAACTTTAGATGTATTTTTGATTTGTTTTTACACAAAATTTAGAAATAATTTTGACATAGTTTTTGTTTGCAAAATGACATTAGATTTACGTACGTTCTGTTTCATGTAAATTGTAAAATGATTCGGTATCCAAAGATAATATTATCTATAAAAAAATAATATTATAGAGTATTTTTCTATTTACTTATTGTTTTATTATTACCGAACATTTTGATTTTGCTTGTATGATTTATTGTAATACTGGTTACACAGTACTGTTAAATTGAGGGTTTGCCTAGATCATGTTTATGATAAAACTGCGTAGAATGAAACTTTCAAAGTTTGATTTTAGTTCTACCCAGTGTTAATAGAGGGCAGTATTTACAATTTCAGATATGCAATTTTTTGTACATACAATTTCAATAGGTACCTCTACTTACTGACATATAAATGTATAACACAGCCCTGGGCATGTCTGATCAAACTCTCTGTAATTGATTAAATATAGATTATAAAATATAAAAAGTTTTATGGCCCTATCCAGTAGTCTTAGCATGTACTCTTACTATAGTTTTACTGAGATAGGCAATGTTGTGTAGCTACTTGTTACCCTAACATAGGTACCTAATTATTGCTTGATTTGATCAGCCAGCATTGAAAAGTTACGTCTATCTTATACATAATTGAGTTTTTTATCAAGCGTCTGATTTTATTACTCGCAGATTGGTGCACGCCACCGAGTTTGAACTTAAGACCAAAAAGCGGTTGTAATTGTGGATAGAGGCTTACCTATATTGTTTTGGTTTAGAGGAGATAGGGAAGGGATCTTCCAATCATAAATTAGACGCTCCTCCACCGCGTCTTCTTGAAGTTTACTCACACAAAGATGTTGCAAATTGATCCTTAAAATAGTAATGATGTTAAATAAGTAATGATTGTTTGGATTTTACGAAGTAGTGGGGCGCGCAATCAAGTATATACTGGAAGATCTAGTTTGGTACGTGCTTACCTATCTTCATATTTTGGAAGAAGTTTCCAACAGTTCAACAACCTTTCGAGGCTCCGTATCCCACACACGAGGTCCGAAGAGTTGCGATCATACAGCGCCATCTCTAGGCGGGGCGCGTCACGAGCGGTGACGTCACTCGCGCGCTGATTGAGCGATGAACCCGGCCGTCGATCATGCAGTATTATTAGCGGGATTATCCATTCACAACTCTAAAGGATGCTCTTTATCGAGTTTTTTATTAGGCGCATGAGTCTTTTCTACTGAATGTCTCAGGGAGACAGGCGCAATGCAGTGCTTTGCACCTACATGGTACCTATACCTAGTCCAAGTCTTATTTGGACGTATCTACAACCTGTGAGGGGTGAGGTAATGTAAATGGCAGTGGTAGCTTAATAATATAATATCAGCTAATCGCTTATACGAGTATAAGTGGGCCATGCATGGGCTTGTGGATTGGTATAGCATTTTAGCACAGGATGAGTTGGGCGAAAAGCTGGCCTATGCGTAGAATAGTTCCTTCCTATGACAAAGGGACAAATTAAAATTCAGTCGTCGTCGATTGAACCCATCGATTTAATAAAAACAACTTTCTTGAGAGATGATATAAATATCTAGTTTTACAGAAGTTGAATGGTATTTCTAGGTAAGATTTTGACTAAGGACGTGGTTGAACAAATCTTAATAGTACCTAGGTGCTGTATTTTTCATTGAAAACAGTCATAATTCTCTCTGAGTTCTCGTAGGGTAAACTCTGTGCCATCTTATATAAGGACTGTTTTAATAATAAATAAAACAATGATAAATTATACACCCTGTACCCGCTAGCCGTTACAGCATCGTTGCAGACATTTATTAATAACGAAGAAAGCGCCGAATCTCCGATCAAAACATACAGTGGGTGTGCGCAGTTTGTATAACCCGGCTCATTTCAATATTCATCATTTCTTGTACATATTGTTGCCCATAACTCTTCTCGGGGCTTTGTTATGCGTTTGATTCGTCTTTTCCGACTGTTCCCCGGGTGTTGTAGATGTTGTGGATGCGTGTGTGTTGTGTACCATGATAAATATCCTTCAGTATACCTAGGCACTTGTACAGGGATTATAGAGAAGGATTCAAAAGTGAGGTAGGGATTCAGAATCTTTAACGTACCTACCTACCTACCTAGATCTTGATTGATTTGACGGAAGGAGATTTGGATCGAAAAAGGTTTTGTCATAGAATTTGTTAACTCTGGGTAGACTTTTTATGCAGAGTACCTACCTGGTAAGTAGGTATTGAAAATGCCTTTTCTATTTACGAAAGAGAAGACACAATCGCATTGTTGTAACTCTAAGCAGTTTAAACACCTAGACTTCTTAATTTTCCCGGCTAGCATTTAAAACAAACACCCCTATCGTAGCCCCAGCATCAGCACAGAGTATAGCAAGCTTTAATACAAAATACCTGAACATTATTGAATAATCCACTAGATCGACGATATCGTAAAATGCAAATTATAATTAATATTGTTGCTCGGTTTTGTATAATTAGTTGTAATTATACAGCCCCTTTTAGGGTTTTTATTGGTGTGGGAAAAGTTGAGGATTCAGAGGATGTGAAATTAGGTTTGAGGGAGGGAGAAATATAGGTATAGGAGGTACATACTTACATAAACTCAATAAAGTACCTGAAGAAGAGACGGTGGCGCCCGCCGCGCCGCCGCGCCGCCGCGCCGCTGTTGTTTCAGTTTCACAATGACACTGGCAGAGTTTCCCTTTATTTTGTGACACTAGGTTCGCAAGGACTGTGGCGATAAGTGGCCAAAAAACGGCAATTGGCTTATCATTTTCGATCAAAAAAAACTAGATCCAACTAGCGTAATAGATGGTGGTGTCTCAAGATACGCCGGCAAAAAATATGGTTATATATATATGCCATATTATCAAAGAAACAATTTCAAAATTAGGCTAAAACAATTTCACTCCGTCAAAACAAATACATATTAACTTAATACTTAATTACTGATTCAAACGGGTATTTATCGCGTATGTACCTTTTTTAATTGTTATCCCGACGTTTCGACCGTGTTATGTTTTGAAAAATATGTTTTATTTAATTTCAAGTTTCTCGGAAAATAACGATAACACTGCTATTCACATTAGCACATTATTAGCAATTCACTTTTCTTTGATAATCCATAATATATTAAATATGTCTGGATACTGGTATAAGCAGTCAGTATGTGAAAAACCCCTTACCCATTGGGTAAGGTTCCACAGGTGCTCTACCACATTTAGTATGAGTTTAAATAGGATGATAAGCATTTAATTAACTATGTTTAATTTAAATGGCGCGAAACAAAATCGTAGCAATTAATTAATATTATAAAGCGTAAGTAGGTACATCTCTGCATAATATAATCGAGAAGGTTTGCGAAATAGCTGGTTCGTCGATTGTTCTGTGATCGTTCTATTGATTGAAGGGAAAAATCGTGCTTACATTGATACGGTGAACATGGTTTATGAATCTAGCGAGACAGTTGTAGTCCTTTCAGGACTAAATTTAGGAAATTAAACCTTTAATTAGGTACTTACGTTAAAATACGCCAAACACTTACAAAACAGCTGTCACATTAAAAAAAACCGGCCAAGTGCAAGTCAGACTCGCGCACGAAGGGTTCCGTACCATCTATAAAAACGGCAAAAAAATCACGTTTGTTGTATGGGAGCCACCCTTAAATATTTAATTTAATTTTAATTTTGTTATTTAGTTTTAAAGTGAATATATAACTAAATATTATGTGAATAATTCAAGCGTCTACCTATTGCCGTTATCAATATCAAGCAAAAACGAGCAATATCTATAGTTTGTAGAAATATTAAATGCTTCAACTTTGGGCAACGACTTATACTCAATTAAAACTTTCTTTATTGGTTTCTTTAGCGACAAGACCGCCTATTGTAGGAACATATTGCTCACATTGATTTGTATAATTTTCTCCTTATCATATCTAGCTTTTTTAAACCTAAAATTGTTGGTCACCCAAACACCGTGGGCGAAGCGTGGGGTGCGTTGCATCCAGAGATGCACATACTATTCGATCGGCAACTGCACTATTTAATATTCAACCATTCATTAATATACTTAGGTAATATCTATTAAATATGTAGTGATTATTGTAGAATGGTAAAATATCGTGAGAAATTGTTAAAGGTCAGGATAGTTAGTGTTATCTGAAACACGTAGTGCGAAAGGGAAGAAGACGAGGTTGAATGAGTTTACCGCTGCTCACACGTAACAAGAATATATTTTTTTATATTTTTTATTTTTTTATTTTATTCATTACAGAATCAACAGCACTTGATATCAATGTATACAAAACCTTATAGCCAATGCTTAATGCTAATAACAGATTCACATTTTATAGACCTTTAAGAAATTAGTCGCCTAGACAAAAAGATCAAAACACAATTATCATCATCATCATCATTCTCAGCCCGTGTCGACCCACTGCTGGGCATAGGCCTCTCCTTGTTTCTGCCACTCTTCCCGATCCTGTGCCAATCTGAACCACGTACGACCCACGGTCTTATGAATGTCGTCGACCATCTCGCTGGTGGACGTCCCCTATTTCGATAGCCAGTTCTCGGCCTCCACTCTGTTAGTGCCTTAGTCCACCTGTCGTCACTACGTCTGGCCAAGTGTCCTGCCCAACTCCACTTGAGCCCCAATATTCGCTTGCTGACGTCTTGTACTTTAGTCTGCTTGCGAATTTCTGTATTGAGAACTCGATCTAAGAGTGTGATGCCGAGCATGACGCGCAAAACACAATACATTATATTAATTAATAATTTTCAAGGAATTTAGTAATTTAGTAGGTACGCACTTGAAGAATGAAAGGGAAGGAGGGATGCTGTGTAAATGTGTATACTTGAGGGGTGAGGGAGGGAGTGTAGTGTCTTGTGTAATGTAGTTCTTTGAGTTTCTGAATATTTTATGGAACGTGCTATATATGATTAAGAACAGATATAACTTGTTTCTTAAAAGATGCCTTGCAATTAGAGAAGATGTCTATTTTCGAAAAACGAATTTTATTTAAGTGAAACTTATATAGGCGTGTTGCTCATTTTTGAGATATGAAAAAACCATTGGACTCGCGACACTGTTACCAACACCTCTGTATATAATTAGTTTTTTTTTGTGGAGGGGCATAAGA
The DNA here is from genome assembly GCA_963924445.1 of Philereme transversata. Lineage (NCBI taxonomy): Eukaryota > Metazoa > Arthropoda > Insecta > Lepidoptera > Geometridae > Philereme > Philereme transversata. The sequence continues at coordinate 15,441,193 of OZ004351.1, forward strand.
CAACATTCTTAGTAAATTTTCATGTTTAAGCGACATCCATCATGATCATTTTGCAACATCCATTTTTTTTTCAAGTGAGTAACTCTTTAGACACTTTGGCCATTTTTTGAGATGGGAAAAAACCATTGAACTCGTGACACTGTTACCGTTACCGATACCTCTGTATATGAAGTGAAAACTTCTTTAGACACGTTGGGCATTTTTTGAGATGGGAAAAACCCATTGAACTCGCGCCACTGTTACCGTTACCGACACCTCCGTATATAAGTATCTCGTAATTGTTCAAGTTTGCACTTATGTCGGCACTCCCGGAGTGATATTTTTTTTTATTGATTATAGTCAAGCGCTTGACCTCTACTAAGGGTATGGTTCCCAGTGCACATGAGGTATATAAGGCATGCCTCAAGTTGATGGACGCAGGGCAGTGCATGGTAGGGCACATTTCTAAGGTGCGTGACCTACGAGGCATCAGGTGCGCCATAAGCTTGATCCATCTCCAGGGTCGTATAAAAAAACTAGATGACACTGCTAAATTAATTTATACCTATCTAAATAGTCTAATTCGTACCTGACCGGTCTTGTTTTCTCTCTAGTATGCAATAGTTTTTCCAGTATATAATAACAATCAATATAGGAGTCTTTGCTAGAACGAACGTTGGCACAATGCTCGATGGTGCTTTACATTACATTAAAAATCGGGTTTCCTACAGCTACCTACTGGATAATGATTTAAAATGATAAATATCCTGCTCTATCATTGACTCGTCAAAATGAACTTATTTGTCAAACTTTAGATCACTGATGCGATAAAGAAAGCAGGAAATTGAAATTTGTATCACTGCCCGAAAATCTCGCGTCAGCCATCTTGGATGGTATGGTAATCGTCGCGTCCCGTGTGGTTTGAAGAACATAATATTTTTGAATTTACTATGATGGATTCTTATTGAGAGGACAGGAAATGGTTTTTTATGACTCCTATGTCATTATGTATTCTTTATAAGTTAGGTCGCTCTTAGAACTAATCACACTCAACACTTCTCGACTCTAGAGGCATAAGGTCGGATGTGTGTTTTTAAGACTTTTCTTAAAAACACACATCCGACTTGAAAGAATTTTAATTGTTTCTTTTTAATATTTGACCATTAACATACCGTTACTTTTTCCACAGAAGTCTGTATATACTAAAAAAGTATAAAATCGTGACTAAACTACCTTGCGGACAGATTGCGATGAGAGGATACTTTTTAGAATGCGAAGACGCGGGAAGAAGCTTGTAATATTATAAATGCGAAAGTTGAGCCAAACATAATCACTATGTAACGGCTAAGATCGATATCGATGGGTTTTATGTACGCTTGCTGACAAGCCCCGGCTTCGCATGGATTTTTCTAAAAATAAGTACCTAATCTACCTAGCACTTAAGGATAATGTAGCGTCCTATTGGTGAAATATTTTTTAGCATCGGATTACTAGCTCCGGAGATTACCCCCTACATCAAACAAACTCACAAACTTTACCTCTTTTATTAGTGTAGATAAATTATGAGATTCTGTGCAAAGAACGCGACCCGAATTCACTCAAGTTCGAGTCGCGTTCTTTGCACAGAATCTCTTCCGCTTGACCTTGAAATGGTTGACCCTATTCTATTCTGTTTACGTTTCGGAGCACAAAATTAAGTGAATATTATGATAAGGATTGAATGTATGCGTTACATTAATATTCTAAAATCCGGTTACCTTTTTATTTTCTATGCTTCTATTCTTTTTGATGAAGCGAAGTGAGATCTCCAAATCAACTTGGGCAAATCGGCATTGTATGTATAGGTATATGTATGTTTGTTTGTCCGAGAATAACTTTTGAAGCGTTGATCTGATCATCGTGAAATTTGATATTAAATAACTAGATAGTGATGGTTAAATTCTGGTGTCATTAAATGAGCTAAAAATGTTGGGGGATTGTTGAGATATTGGGGTTCAAAAGGGGTAAAAAAAATGAAAATGAGAATAAGTATTAGGTCAAGTGAGACGTCAAATGAAAGGTCTGACCCCGTTTTTATTTTTAGTTAAAAGTCCTTGTAGTTTTTGAGTTATTAGCCTAAGAACTGAGCTTTGACGAAAGTCACTGGGTGTAGCTTTAGTGGTAAAAATATAGGCAACACTCTGAAATCCAGAATAACTGCAATTATTACCCCAAAAAATTAAACAATTAACATGAACTCCCGTAACCTGTAATTTGAATTAAACAATTTTATGGTCAAGTTAAATGGATATTTATTTCGTGGCACTATTTTGATACACACTATTTTGACACAGAATACATAAAACTACAGATGAAGTGAACGCGCCTAATACTGAAATGTTAACATCGTTAATTGGATTAATTACTTTTAAAATACAAGCTTTTATAAAATTCATGATCAGAACCGCAAGCAGATTCAAATGAGTCATCCATGACAATCCATTCAGAAGTTCCGTTGTCTAGCATCCGTCTCCATCGCCCACTTCCACCCCTACCATATTGCATTGTTACCAAAGTTATTCCAAATTGAATAATTCGAAATTTTGTTTATACATTTAGCATAAGAAAAATTTTGTTTTTGTGCTATTGACCGTTGACGAGTTCCTCCTTGGAATCCAACCCTGAGTGCAGCAGCCACGTCATGGTGGAACTTTTAACTATCATTATTAAATGCGTATACAAAATTTCGTGCCTCTGATATTGTAGAGGCGTTCCTTCGTCTGGAGCCAATCCAGGGTATAGAATCAGGTCATGCATATCATAAAGCTGCATTGTCATCGGAACTGAACCAACATATCAAATTTCAACTCCGTAGGATAAGAGGAAGTGGACTAACAAACTAACAAACAAACATTGCAAGATAAATAAAAGCTTGTAATAACGTTGTATTAGTTTTCGTAATCTCCTCAGCAAGCCCTTTCATTTGATACCCATACTGTGGTAGTGCAGAAAAAATAACTAGTCCGGCATCTTGGATGATCCGCCATATCGGAATTAGAATAACGTCATATAGCTAAGCATGCATTGTCATCCAAAATAAGCGTTTATACCAAATTTCAGCTCAATCGGTTAAAGATAACTGATTTAAAATTCAGTTGCAAGATTCCACCCGGACAAACATACATACATTGCAAGTTAAATAAAAGCTTGTAATGAAAGAGGCCATAGTTTAGTAGTAAAAAACAATGGATACCGAGAACGCAAATTTTCTTTTTAGCAACATGCTGTTATGAAGGCTTTTAATTCCCTCGCATTAGTGATGAAAAGTTAAGTGTTACATTCGGGTGTAAGCGATAAATTACACCCTCAAACTCTTAGCGTCTTCGCTCGCCTTCGCTCGCTCATACGCTAAAAATCTCGGGGAAGGGGAGGGGCGTAACGGGGCGCTAAGGGAAACCATTAATAAAAGTATCAAAAACCTGTATTTAGTCATTATCATTAATCACAATACAATCTTAACTTATCAAACTACAATTTGACATATATTTTGGTTTGTTAAATATTCAAATATCTTGAATATTTTAATTCTACTGCGACTATGTGAAAACCCCATTATGCCCAGGGGTAGGGGCAATATGGGGTACCCAAAAATATGGGGTAGCATTATATATGCTAAGTAACAGGTGTAATGTTCGCAGTACAAGCATATATGTACTTCTTCGATGTTATCGTCACCCACACCGGCGCAAGCCGTGTGAGACCAGCATCCACAAATCTGGCAGCCCACCCAACCCTCCGAAGACTTCAGATATGTGTTATTTGCATCTACACAATACAGGCATAAGGTATCTTCGTCTTTGTTTTCGGTTTCGGAAATAGGTTTCTTTTGTTTCTTTGCATTTTTTTTTCAATCGAGGATCACACAGCATCTACAGCCTTTTTCATACTCTCTACAGACCAACTTCCTCTCGTAGATTTTTTCTTGTAAGTTCGTACCATCTTCCATACCTAAAACAAAAAGAAATACAATTATGTATTACAATTAACCGAGAAAAGAGTACCTACAGACTATCTACCTACCGAAGGGGCATAACGGGGACGAGGCTCGATGGGGTACCCCATCATGCCCCGTAGTCATGTCCCCGTTATGCCCCTATGCCTAGTATTGTGTTTCAAGACAAATAAAAAAAACAAGATGCATGATACCTTAGTTTTGAGCAATACAAATCAACAAGTGATATCTATAAAAAATCTGAACAAAATACTAAAATACAAAATGTGAATGCTTACCTTTTTATCGGCGTTTAAGTAGTGACACAAACTTAGATCAAAAAGCACGAAAAAATATTTTCGCTCGTAATAAATGCACTCGTGCACTTTCACCTCCGGTCGCTTCCGCACTGAGTGTCGATCTAAAATGGCCGCTTAATAATAATTTAAGCACACACCTAGTACCTCTGGTTACTTGTATGTGTGGGTGACCCCGTCGCGCCCCACGTCCCCGTTATGCCCCCCCCCCCCCCCTCCCCTAATTGTTCGCTTTCAGCCCTTGTATAACAATATACTATTATTACAGCTTCACGATGCCGCCGTAAATTGTCGTTAACACCAGCAGCCAGATATCTGAGGGTAGAAGAAAAGCGGCTGCAGCTAGATCGCCGAAACTCAAGAGTTTCTGGAGGATGTAACTGTGATGGTTGAGATGCAAATGGAGCGAGACTCCAAGAACAATAGTGCCATCGCCCAGGGTCTAAATTCTATCGGGGAAGGGCTAAAAATGTTGGCAGAAGTGAATCAAAATTTAGTATCTTATTTACACCAAAAAAATTGTTTTTAATCTATACATAAATCATAAAACTAAGCCAAACACATTAAATATGTTTTTTTAATTTTATTGTTATATTTTTTCATTTTTGTCTGTATGTCCCTTTGTACGCGTATCACGCTGAACGCAAGTATTTTGATGAAACTTTATAAATTGATACATCCATCATACATTGGATTATTTTTATTCCGAAAAACGGAAGGGTTCCTGAGGTAAATGGGGGTTGAAATTTCTATAAAAAATGAAAAAACAAATTTAAATAATTTTAAAAATAATCTACTTAAGGATACGGGTCACAGCGATTTTTATTACAAACACTAACAACATTCAGCAGATTCATTATGTTTGTAGTGGAACATTATATGACCACCGAGTAGACACTGGTGGCAATTCTGTTGTTTACGCTGACTAAATAAAATTGTGTAAAGTACGAACGGCCTTATTTTGTTCGGACTAAAGATCAAATTAGAATGAAATTTAAAGTGACATTTCTAAATTTAATGCACATACATACTAATACAAATTAAAAAATAACACATAATACATAATAAAATTAATACACATAAGATCTTACTAGCGATTAAAGTAATTAAACAAACTTTAACTAACTTTAAGTGTAACTAGGTAACATAAACAATTATTTAGTTTAATTAGTTCTATCACTAATTACGCGCGGCGACTCACGATGCACCTTTACCCGCTGGACTATTTTAGCTATTCCTTGATTTAAAACCCTCCGTCGAAGAGACTTTGGCTTTGAAAGTTCATTTATCTACTCCGAAAAGTTGGTAACTTATCGAGTTTTCGGAGTAGGTAGCTGTTAAAGGAGGCTATTTAAGCTGTTCCTTGATTTTACACCCTTCGCTTAAGAAACTATGGCTTCAAAAGTTCATCTATCCACTCCGAAAAGTCGGAAACTTAACGAGCTTTTGGAGTATTTGTTAAGACCTTTATCCGCTGGACTATTTAAACTATTCATTGATTGTAAACCCTTCGCTGAAAAGATTACTTATTCTATAACTTCGACAGTTTGGACTCATACGCTATAAAATACTATCCACCTCGAAAAATCAATAAACTATTTTTCAAGTGTAAGATAAAATGTAATTTTGAAACGAAAGGACTGAAAATATGGAATTTCTTTGAAAAAATAAACTTTATGCTTATAACTTCGTGAAGAATTTCAAATGTTCAAAATCCCTAAAAATTGGTACCTAACTAAACGAGATTTTGGAGTAGCCATTGAATTGAAACGAAATCAATGAAATAATAAGAGAGGGTACTCGTAGATAGCGGTAAAAACATAAATCAGTCGGGTTAAGACAAAATAAAATTATTAAGTTAGTTAAATGTTGTGAACCAAGCCCTATACAACGAAAAAACCATGTACTATAGGGAAAATATAAATAATAAATTAAGAAATCCCAAAACTTTATGGAAGAATTTAAAAAATACTTTATCTCCACCAAAAAATTGCGATTTACCCTCTCAATTCACAGATCCTAATGTGATTAATCAGCATTTTCTAAATATTCCTGGTAGAATACATACACATATATCGCAGTTGACATACTATGCGTATAATAGACATTCTGACGCAGTATTTTGTATTGATACCGTCAGCTGTGATAAAATTGCTAGAATAGTGGCGTCTCTTAAGTCAAATGCAGAAGGTGCTGATCTAATTGGCCTCGGTATGTTGATTTTGACCCTACCTCAAACACTAAATTTGATTACTTCAATAATTAATACGTCTATCACGACTTCAATCTTTCCTGAGGTATGGAAAACTGCTGTTGTTCGACCGCTACCTAAAGTGCCGAATCCTGTAGAAGCGAAGGACCTTCGTCCAATCAGCATTCTACCGTGTCTATCAAAAATTCTGGAAAAAGTAGTATGTCAGCAGCTAACTCATTTTCTCGAAACGAATTCTATTTTGCCGGATGCACAGTCTGGATTTCGAAAAGGTCGCAGTACAACAACGGCACTTTTAGATGTTACCGATAACATCCTTGTCGCACAAGATAGGGGCATGCTTACGCTGCTCGTTCTGCTAGATTTTTCGCGTGCATTTGACGCTCTAAATACAACCCTCCTATTATCCAAGCTTAGCTATTTCGGTTTTGATGCGGGTGCGGTTAGGTGGTTTAATAGCTATTTAAGCAATCGTCAGCAACATGTAAAACTGGTAAAAAGCGATGGCACCAGCGTCACATCCGATGAAACCGTTGTTAACAGGGGAGTGCCCCAGGGATCTATACTAGGTCCCATTTTGTTCAGCCTGTACTCTGGGGACATCGTACACTGTATCCGTAACTGCAAATATCACATATATGCTGACGATGTTCAGGTGTATATCTCTTTTAAAGCAGCGGAATTAGACTCAACAATTGAAAAACTAAATGAGGATTTGTGTAGGATATCGAAGTGGGCTGAGGATAACAGTCTAGTGCTTAATCCACAGAAAACTAAGTTTATGGTCTTGGGCACTAATCCTCAACTTGGTAAGCTTAGCCCATCTTTCTGTATCTTGCTAAAGAATAAGCCTATCGAACGAGTAACCGAGGCACGAAATTTAGGTTTGGTTTTAGACGATAACCTAAGATTCGAAAAACATGTAGCTAAGGCAGTGAAGACGTGTTTTTATAAACTAAAAGTTTTATACAAGGCCAGACCGTATCTAACTGAAGAATTGCGTATTCTGCTGGTTGAATCGTTAGTCCTCTCTAATCTTAACTATCTGGACACAGTGATAGGGCCTAGGCTGCTTGCGCGCACGCAGCGTCTCATTCAGAGAGTACAAAACGCGTGTGCTCGATTTTGCTTTAGGATTCCACCGAGAGGTCATGTCACGCCATTTTTAAACATACACTCTATCCTAAAAATGAAATCTCGTCAAAAATTACATTTAGCGTGCCTACTCTTTGGTGTAGTTAAGTTCAACACGCCTGCGTACTTGTCTGAAAAGCTCACTTGGGTGTCCAGCACTAGAAATTGTTCCTCTCGTAAATGCTCTAAGCAGCTTTCTTCGCAAAAGCATACCTCGGCGGCTTTTAGAGGCAGTTTTCGGTACGCTGCAACCAAGTGCTGGAACAATATCCCGCCTCCGGTCCGAGACCAGCAAACCATTCATGGGTTCAAGCACAAACTCAAAAACTTCCTTAAAGAACGGCAAAAAGAAAGCGAAACCCTCCAAAATAATATATCTTTTATATGACGTCCTATATTTGTAGCGCTACGAATGGGAATAGGTATCATAATATCTTATACCTTTTTATATCTTACCTTTTTCTTTTTTGACGTTATCAGGCTCGTACGTAGTAGATGGGCAATTGAATGAGTTATTACTCTTGCACTTCCTTTCGGGAAAGCGCACGATTTGCCACCAGTTAGGTACCTATGTATGTATATATTTTTTCCCTCGTTTGCACTGTTTATCCTTTTATTCTTTTATTGTTCTATTTATAAGGCGCGCGGCGCAGTCACACTGATAACTATGGTGCCGGCACTCGTTGACTTGATGCAGTTGATTGACTCACTATTCTAACTATCCTGCCATCCTATAACTCCTTATTCACAATATTTGTGGGTTGTATAGTAAAACTTGTAAGTTTTGGCACTGAGCGCACGAGTTGATTTTAATTATGTTACTTATATATTTTAATTTACTATGCTAGTTGAATCTTAATACAAGTCATCTACTTGTTTATTTTCATATGTTTTTATATTTATATATGTTAGCAGACTTCCGTGTAGGCACTCACAAAGTTTCCAACGGAAGACCAGCGCTGTGTTACCTTGCTGTGACATAGCAAAATGCTGAGTTGGAACCTGTTTGTGGCGGCTACTAATAACTTATATTTGGTAATCTTTTGTTGTACTGTATTTTTGTGTAGTTAATTTTGTTGTTATTAGTGGTTGGCATAATAAAAATATTTTCTTTCTTTCTTTCTTTCTTTCAAATGTACCTTTATTTTCCAACTTCCTGACGAAATGTTCACTACTGATAAACGCGGTGTCAATCGTATTTTCGGACTCCGAATTGAAGTGTCGGACCCACATCTCTACGAGCTATGCTGGGCTCGTGTGTTTCTTCTTTATTTGGCAGTATGTTGAGATCGGTGGCCTTTGAGTGCCTTAGTTTAAACTCCAGGCACGGTAGGTAGGTACAACCATGATTAAGTACGAAGGTGGGTATTTATGTAGCTACCAACAGTGACTAATATCTATACTTACCACAGAATAATTATTAAGTATTATCTACTACTTATTTCTTAGGTTTAGGTAAGTTTAAGTAAGTATGTAAAAATAACTTCAGAACTTTATTTCACTCGTTCATCAAGCTGCGCTGGAGGACTCAGTTTGTGGTCGTTTTGAAAACCGCTGATTTGAAGTGGTGAAGTGAGTACTTCAGCACGGGTGAAATCAGGCGTTAGGTGAATATATGAGTAAAGCCTTTAATCCTACTTAATAACTAGTTACATAATATTTAATCACTTATGTATGATACATTTCATTCATTAATATTGATAGGTATTCAATTCTATTTTAATAAATTAATTTTAAATACCGAGAACTGAGTGTAGGGCCCCTCCATGCAATACCATGTACGCATTGCATGGAGTACGGCCCAGAGGGTTTAGCCAAGTTACTCGTACATTCGAATAGCGATGACGCTAGTCGATAAATCCGAAAATGTATGGGATTTGACACATACTATGGAAATATCACGTGATATATCGACAACAAACCTATGTAGAAATCGAATCGATTTGAAGCGAATGTAACTTGGCTACGGGCCTAGGTCTTGCCAGCAACCTCTACCAAGTCGTCGCACCATCGTCTTTTCGGTCTTCCTCTTGTGTGCATCGCGTCTCGTGGGTACCGATGGAGGATACGTTCGAATTCAGGAGTTAGTACCTAGATGATAATAACATGCGCAACATTTGTTTGTTTTTGTTTTTATGTTAACTATCGCCTATAACAAAGTAATGCCTCATAGGTCACGCACTTTAGAATTGTGCCCTACGATGCACTTACATCCATCAACTTGAGGCATACAGGTGAAAAGCCTCATGTGCCTCAATCCCTTCATAAACTTCTCAACCCGTTTGTTAGAACTATAGTCTAACTAGCTGACACGCCCGCGGCTTCACACACGTAGTTTGTAAATCAACACATTACAATTCTTCTACGCAGTTGGGTAAAAAGTAGCCTTTGTCCCAATCTCGGTCATAATCTATCTGTACCTATATCAAATTTCATCGAAATCAGTCCAGCCGTTGCGTCGTGAAAACGTAACAAACAGACAGAGTAGATTACTTTTGAATTTATATTATTGGTATGGATGGATAAAGTCAACACATAAGCCATACATAACACATAGGACGGCCACTGTTGAACATAGGCTTTTTTTTTATAGATGAAAGTCAATTGCATAAGTAAGTAGCGCATTTAAATGTTGTGTTATTTGTTTATTTAATAAATTGTTCGGTTTGTAGGTATTTGTCGTAAATAATGATCCTCCATTTTGCTGGTGTTGCCAAACATCGAGTGTTATTATTTTCCCTACTCTAGAATTCTGAGATTAAAAACTTTTATTATTTGTAGTTTTAAATTATACTAGTAGTTCGCCTCGAACTGAGAACTCGCAAATAAAAAAAAAAAATTTTAGGTCGATTTACGCAACGATGCCTAATCAGATTTAGTGGCTAAATATGATTTATGGACTTCTCAAATCATACAAATATGTCAAATTTAAACATGTTTAGTCGCTAAATACGTTTAGGGATCGTTTTGCAAACCGGCTTTAATAGTTGACTAATAAAGTAGTGCCATTGTTACATTAGTTATATCTTACCAAAAACATTTACCCCAAAACAGGTATACTCGTATAATGTCGAAGCTAGCAACATTACGCGGGTGGGGGTGAGGTGGGCGCTGGACGCGGGTTTTGTTTTATGGACACAGCGCACGGCTTGCAATCACAGCTGAATGCGTCTTCTGGTGTTTTATCTATTCTGAGAATATACTTAGGTAACTATCTGACCTGCCAGCGGCTTCACACGCGTGGTTTGTTTATAAAACCTTACCCTTTTGCGCAGTCGCTACTGGATAACCTAACTTGAGGAATTATAAATTGCCCATACGAACATTTAGGGGAGGGTAGCTCAAAACGGGTAAGCTAAGGACGATGATTCATAAAACAGAATATAGAAGTATACCGAAGTTTTATTTATACTCTGACAATTCTTTATATATTAAGGTACATAAAAACAATCACAAATATTCTATTCAGTATTCTACTTAAAGCATGCATAATCAACAAAAAACGTAACCCTTACAATTACCCGTTTTGCCCATAGGGGGGGCCCAAAGCGGGTATGGACTTAGGGCAAAGCGGGTAGTGACTAAATTAATGCACACATCAAGCGGTTGCATACAATGTGTCGTGTGTGGAGCAAGAGAACAAAAATCACATGATTTTGCGACGCAAACTCCAATGCTTCGTGGTATTTATGGGACTCATGGTTGTCCATTATCAAAATCACTTTTTTTTCTTGTGTTGGCCTTGTGATGCCTACAAAGTGTCGCAACCACTCGAGGAACACAGGCCCATTAATCCATCCATTATCGCTGCAAGTTGCTGCGGATCCAGGTGGAGCCCCATCAAGAAGCCTATCTACTATTCGTTTCCGCCCAAATATTAGAAATGGGGGTATAAAAGAACCTGCTGCATTACAGCAGCACACGACTGTCGTTAGTTTGCCTCCTTCGACGCTGGATATAACGCCAACTTGTTTTTTTCCTGTACATAGGACTCTTGGTGGTTCGTTGCTTGTTGTTTGTATGCCAGTTTCGTCCACATTACAAATTCGCGTTGCATCAACGTCGTGTTTCTCTATTTCTCCTTCAAGCAAATTGAAAAATCTTTCAACTTGGGGTCTATTAAAGCCTTTTGCACGTGCAATTGATGTTGGTTCTGGACGCCGTAGAGTGACATCGGGATGTCGCATCTTAAAGCCGAGGTACCAATCATCACCTGCAGCTCTGTTTTTAAATGGATGGGTAATATTATTTTTCTCTGCATACTGGTACACTAGTTGCAAAAATTCTGTTTTCGTCAGTCCAAAAAACAGATTATCCATATGAAATAGATACTCAACCAGTTCCAATTCTTGAGCTGCTGTAAAAACTGATGTAAATCTTCCAAGTTTATTTTCTGGACATCCTTTCTTTATGTGTCTCTGTAATGTAGACAAGTTGATACCGTATTTTTTCGCTGCACTATTGACGGAAGTTTTGTTAGCTTCTTCCATCGCACGTTTCATAATCTTCACATCCCATGATGCGTTTGTAGTTTTTCGTTTATATCTATTAACCATCTGCAATAGATATATAACTAGCTGAACTATTAAGCCGTTGATGGAAGCATACAGGGCAAATCGGGTAAGGGCAAAACGGGTACCCGCTATACCCCTACCCGTTTTGCCCAAAAGCATGAGTTTTATAAACACACTCATAACCTTCAAACCGAAACAAAAGATGCAAAACCATTTCACAAATAAGAGGACCACATTATTGCAAAATAATAACATAAAATTAGTAAGAGCATATCATAAACCATTTTTGAGTAATCGAATGTAATGTAACTTGAAAATATTTAGTGAAAAGAGCAAAAATATTTGATTTCGTCTTACCTTGAAACAGCGCGAGCCAAAGAATCGGGTCGACTGTCTGTGATTGGCGGGCGGATAAGCTATCGTGTTGCACGCACACATTCTCACTAGCGTTAGAGGCGCGAAAATTCAAACACTTACCCGCTTTAGGAAGGGTACCCGTTTTAGGATTCCCTCCCCTAACCCCTATTTCCCCCCTTCAAGATTATTTGTTGAGACAAAAGATAGCCTATGTCCTTCCCCAGGATATAATCTATACAGCCTTTTAGTCGTGAAAAGGTAACAAACAAACAAACAAACGAACAGAGTCACTTTCGTGCGTTTATAATGTATGGAAGTATGGATGGATATGGATATTAGTATGGATGCATTTAAAAAGAACAAACAAAATAAAAAGGAAATCTTTGTAAAGAATATTTTTTTGCCTTTACATAACGAAAGGTAGAACACAATTAATTACATTTGTTAGAGCGAAACGCAAGCAAATAAGCACAGATGGGATCGCGTCGTGTCCTTCCTGAAAGATCCCAGATCTAAAATCCTACTGGACCAACCGTAGAGAATAGTATTGACATACTTCCCCTAATAATTAGGTTACCTATTCCTTGCCTCATATACATCATCATCATCAAATCAGTCATAGAACGTCCACTGCTGAACATAGGCCTCCCTCATAGATTTTCAGAGCGACCAATCTTGTGCGGCGTGCACCTAACGTCTTTCTGTTATTTGTAATCTTTGACTATCAAAATAGTACCACGAAACGCATAACCATATAACTTGACCTACAGTTTCATCCAAATTACAGGTAACGGGAGTTTACATAAATTGGTAAATTTTTTTGGGGTAGAAATTGCAGTTATTCTGGATTTCAGAACTTTGTCTACATTTGTGTCACTAAAGTTACACGCATACCAAATTTCAGCACTGTGGGGTCACTGGTGTGCCCTGTGAATTTTGTCAAAGTTCAGTTATTATTATGGCTAATAACTTAAAATCTACAAAGTTTAAACTAAAAATAAAAAAGGGGACGAAATGTACTCACAAATACCTTTTATTAAACGTGTCATTTGACCAAATAGTCCCATTTCGTTTTTTTACCCCTCTTGAACCCTAATATCTCAACAACCCCCCCCCCCCCCAAATTTTTGGCTCATTGAGTCACACCAAAATTGTGCCAATATTACCTACCTATATACCAAATTTCATGATGGTCGGATAAACGCTTCGAAAGTTATTCTCGGACAAACAAACATACACACATACATACAACGCCAATTTGCCCAAATTGATTTGGAGATCTCGCTTCGCTCGATCAATTACATGAATCATTTGGAGCCACTTTTAACCACCGCACCTCTTACCTCAAAAACTACGTCACATTACTTACATACATTATGTCAAATTTAGCATAAATGTTGAGTGAGACTTGCGAGATATGTACATAAAATGAGCTCCATTATAAACAATTCTTAAATTAAGGAATTGCATTACAAAAATGTGAAACGTATTACACTACGTTTGATTTTAATGAACTGCTGTAATGTATCAGAATGAACTGGAAATACGACTGTGCGTTTTCGTCAGCGCGATCTAGGATTGGAACGTTTTTACTAGCGACCTCTAGTTCTGTTTGTGGTAAACTTTTATACGTGAATGTTACCGATTTTTTGTCTGACGACCTTTTAAGTAATTTTGTGTGTATTCATGTAATAATTAGTTTGTATGATCTGAGAAAAAAACCATAATATTTATGATTTATTTACAAAACTAACGCAGATCTTTGTATGTACTATTATAATTACTAGTGGTTCGCCCCAAACTGATATCTCGCGAGTCTCCCATAAAAACAAAAAAAAAATATTTGGAATCTTTGACCATCAAAATAGTGCAATAAAACGATTAACCAAGTTACTTGACCTACAGTTTCATTCAAATTACAGGTAACCGGAGTTCATGTAAATTGGTTTTCTTTTTTGGGGTAGAAATTCCAATTATTCTGGATTTCAGACTTTTGCCTATATTTGTGTCACTAAAGATACACGCATACCAAATTTCAGCACTGTGGGGTCACTGGTGTACCCTGTGAATTTTGTCAAAATTTAGTTTTTATTATGGCTAACAACTTAAAAATTGCAAGGTTTAAACTAAAAATAAAAACGAGGTCAAATTGTACTCACAAATACCTTTTATTAAACGTGCCACTTGACCAAATAGTCCCATTTCCTTTTTTTTTACCCCTCTTGAATCCCAATATCTCAACAACCCCCGCTCATTTTTAGCTCATGTAGCCATACCAAAATTGTGACATCACTACTTACCTACATCCCAAATTTCACGATGATCGGATGAACGCTTCAAAAGTTATCCTTGGACAAACGAATACATACAACGCCGTTGATTTGTTGATTTGGAGACCTCGCTTCGCTCGATCAATTACTAAAATCGACTTTGACTGTTCAAAATCCACCTACTATCAGACTTGACGTATCCATTCTAACCTTTCTCGCTACAATCAAAGATTTTTTAAATGCCCCATTAGGAGTCTTTAATTTGTGAGCTGTTCCGCAGATTATCTTAACATATCGCAAACCAAACTGAACCTTACCTCTGTGAAATTCAGTTCAAAATGAATCACTAATTTTTCATCTACTTTGTAGACAGGTTCTAAAACCTGGGCTATACAGAATAACTGTTATAAAATTGTGCTTTTAATATGTCCTAAGGGTAAGCTTAATGTTCGAAGGTGTTAGTAGGATCTTAAAAATATTACCGTAACCGTGTTTGGATTTTTGCAAAATAACATTTATCTTTTTAACAGACTTCATCATTATCATCGTATAAGCAATTAGGACGTCCACTGCTGAACATAGACTAGAATATAATAGAAAAACGCTTTATAGTATACCACACTTAAATTAACAAATCATATTTAAAACACTTAAAACTAGACACGCAATAGTACAATTGGCTGTGTTATCGCTAAAAGCGATCTCTTCCAGACAACCTTTAGGTGTAGTGGATATTACGAGAACGTTAAAGGACGGTAGCTTTATAACTTAAGCTTTTTATTTAACTGTGTACTTACATGAGCAAAACAAAATTAATAGACACCAGGGTAGGGTTAATATAAATGTAATACATAAACATTCTATGCTATTAAAGTACTAATATTAAATAAAATACAATTATGAAACAGCTGTAACATGAACGTAGGCCTTCCCCAAAGATTTCTGGAGTGACCGATCTTGTGCGACCTACACCCAACGGCTCCCAGCAACCTTTAACAGGTCGTTTTTCTATCTAGTTGGGGGCCGTGCGCTTTTCAGTACGTGGTCTCCACTCGAACCCATCTTAATCGGACAAAAATACTTTCAACCAAATATTAGCATGAAAGTTTATACATTTCCGCAAAGCAACTACAAAAACGCAGGCTTGCATGCAAATTTATTCAAGGGTCCGAGTAAACCGTCCCAGTAGTGATCGCTTTAGTCGTTTTCTCTATTTACCGGCGATCGGCCGCTACCGCCCGGTACTAAATAACAGTGTCGCCCGGCCCTTTACACACACCGCCAGGATGCTATCATGCACTACTGCGTCAAGAAAATAAATAAATAATGCAGGATGTTTCACACAGAGCTATTCAGCTCCAATAAATGAAGCAAAGCTTGTTCGATGGGAATCAGTTAACTTTAAATATATTATGTGAGGTTAGTTAATTAGTACGTGCGCGTTTATATCTTTTCTATGGACTTAATGTAACATTGGGAACCTAGCTTTAAACCTTTAATCCACGTTCGTAACTGATACGAACATGGAATTTTTTTCTTGCTTGATAACCAGTTACGAGAACGGAATGTACTTGCCGTTTTCGTAGGCATGTTTCACAATCAGCTACGAAAATGTATTTTTTTATCTCTGTTCATAACTGGTTATTAATTAATAATATTTTATCCACTTTCGTAGCCAAGTTTCATAACCTGGAAATATCAACTTTTCAAAATTTTTCATAACTTCATAAAAAGTTATGGTCAATATGGGAAAAAATCGCGTGTTTGTCTTGATAATAACAAACCATTTTTGTAGTATAATACTTGCCCTCATAATAGAATGTTGACAAGTATATGGGGCGGAAAATTCCATCCTTAGATCAAGTGTTACAATTTTTAGTCAAAGAAACAAAGATCCGCAGTAAGACTATCAAATCCCGCAATTATAAAGAAATGGATACAAAAATAAATTCCGCAATTGAGGACCTAGAAAAAAATATTATAACTGTTGGGCACTGCTTAGAAATAATTTCACCGTTTAAAATTTAGTATGTACAAGTTTGAATCTCTAAGAGTTTTGTTTTTGGGTAGGCATTGTGTTGTACTTGTTATTTTATTAAAAATAAATATTTTTCTGAGCTTACGAATGCGTTTGTGGTCAAAGGAGGCAGGATATTTCCTCGTTTACCCTTGTAAACGACAATTCCCAACATTGTATTATGAGGGTAAGTATTACACTACAAAAATCGTTTGTTATTATTAAGACAAACACGTGATTTTTTTCCATATTGGCCATAAACCATAACTTTTTATGTAGTTATGAAAAGTTTTGAAAAGTTGATATTTTCAGGTTATGAAACTCGGCTAATAAAAGTGGATAAAATATTATTAATCAATAGCCAGTTATGAACAGAGATAAAAAAAAAACATTTTCGTAGCTGGTTCTGAAACATAGCTACGAAAACGGCAAGTATACATTCCGTTCTCGTAACTGGTTATCAAGCAAGAAAAAATCCATGTTCATATCTGGTTATCAAAGATCAGTTATGAAAGTGGATTAAATGACTTTAAATACTTATTTTTTAATATAAAGCACGTAGAGTACCACTGCAGATTAAAGGCTTCCTGTCTCTATTCCATTAATAGCTGTATTTATGACAAAATACTAAAAAATACATAATTTACTGGTATTATTTTTGTAAAATTGTCTTTTGATAATTGAACTTGTGGTCTACTTAAATCAGTCATAAATACACAAATGAAAAAACACAATACGTCACATTACAATTCATGCCTTCATCTTGCACACCGCCACCATGCGCTCGCGCATCTTTTTGTGCGCTCGTCGTATTTCGGCTGCGCGCACATTTATCGCATCATCTGATATATCTGATACGCTATCCGGGATCTGTATCTGGATAAATCTGATACGATACTGGACACAGCTGATTAGCCGCTAGCTATGAGCGCTAGGAATTTATATTTTAGAAAGATGCCTGTTAATATTATTTATTTATTTAAGTATTTCCAGTTTATTTTGTCCAATTACAGGACAAAAGCCATTCTTCCTTTTTTAAATTTTCACTGTTCAAGTTACAATAAAGTTGAGTTAAAACTCACGGCTCGGGCGAGTAATCGAGCCGTCATTACGTGACTCATTACACATTTTTAGAAACCAAATACTACACCACTATTTTGGTGGTCACCAAGACACCACTAGACTAATTTAAATAAATAAATATAAATATTGCTGGACATGACACACAGCGCTATCTAGCCCCAAACTAAGCAGAGCTTGTACTATAGGAACCAGATAACTGATAGAATACTTATATAATTATATTATATTATATTATATTATATTATATTATATTATATTATATTATATTATATTATATTATATTATATTATATTATATTATATTATATTATATTATATTATATTATATTATATTATATTATATTATATTATATTATATTATATTATATTATATTATATTATATTATATTATATTATATTATATTATATTATATTATATTATATTATATTATATTATATTATATTATATTATATTATATTATATTATATTATATTATATTATATTATATTATATTATATTATATTATATTATATTATATTATATTATATTATATTATATTATATTATATTATATTATATTATATTATATTATATTAGAATCGGTAGTCACAAAAAGATTCCTTGGCTAAATTTTGCACAACTTCCACCTGTACTTTTTAATGGAACACAAATAGCTATCAGTCAGACGTTGAAAAACTTGGGAATTATCATGGACACTAAGCTATCATGGGTGCCGTGTATTGCTGAGATCAGCCGCAAAATGTTCGCTTCTTCAGCTTTGTTACCGAGACTTCGTAACTTTTTACCGACCGCCACCAAAATTGCGCTTGCACAATCCCTTCTACTCCCTATCTTAGATTACGCCGACGCCAGCTACCTCGACATTTCCGAAGTCCAAATGAGCAAACTTGAGCGCCTTCAAAACCTTTGTATTCGGTTCATATTCGGCTTGCGCAAGTATGACCATGTCTCAGAATTCCGCGCAAAACTCAAATGGTTCCCTATCCGTCTTCGCCGGAAGGCACATATTCTATCACTTCTTTATAACATTCTCTTTAATCCCACTTCACCTTCTTATCTAAAGGAGCGTTTCGAGTTTTTGTATCAGGCACACTCTCGAAACCTTCGTTCTTCCGAAGCTCTACAGCTTCGTACTCCCGTCCATAGTTCACAATTTTATGGTGACTCCTTCACAGTACAAGCTGTGCGCCTGTGGAACGCCTTACCTTTGTCCATAAGGTCGTCCCAATCTCTTCCTATTTTCAATGTCAAGGTATACAAGCATTTTATTTCGTTGTCTCGTAACTGCTAGCTAGTGTATATGTTATTTATCCTCCATATTATGTAGTGTAGTTTATTTATACATATATTATAAGTATGTATTTAAGTTTGTGGTTATTATTATACATAATCAATATGTAAGTATATATTATTTTATGGGTTCTGTTTATGTATGTTTATGCTTAAAGGTACTCTTACACCGCCGTCTTTTGATTTTTGTTTATCCTGTCCATCCAAAGGTTGTCTGGAAGAGATCGCTTTTAGCGATAAGACTGCCCATTGTACCGTTATTTATTGTTTATTTCCTTTGTTACTGTATTTTTGTCTGGTGTGCAATAAAGAGTATTTCATTCATTCATATTTTTTTTGTAAATACATACATAACATGTATAGAAAAACATCCAGACCCGGAACTAATATCTGTAGATCATGCAACCATTTGTTCCGCGGCGGGAATCGAACCCGCTACCTCCTGCGTCTCAGCCAGCTATTCACCCACTGCGCCACGGAGGTGGTCGGAGGTGGATTGAACAGTATTTTCTTTTTCTTTTTTTTTATTATTAGTTGTTAAGTTTTAGAATTGTGTTTTATTTTATTTTAATTTAACTTGAGTAGGTACCTATTATCTTGTCTGTGTTTTATTATTTACCTACCTAACTGTTGTCTCTTCATTATTATTTTTTATTTTGTTTTATTTTATAGAATTGTTTTAAAAATGCTTTGTAATATTGTGTTTACTATGTGTGCTATTCGCCTTGCCTAATAAATAAATAATTTATTTATTAATTTAAAGGAAAGCTAAGATGCGGGTTTTCTCTAGGTCTCTCCTATTTCTCCATAGTTTCCAATCTTGGGATGTTGTGTATGAATTTTACTACATTTGTAAATTAACTTTATGGAAGATTTTTGTCCGTAATCTACAAGAACGGAAACTGAGGAGGAAATATATAATCGATTTTGACATCTCGTCTTGGTCTTCAAAGTTACACAATAAATGGCGGATTTACACCCGCTGGTCAATGGTGGATATACACATTTCCCAGGCATAGGCTGTTAACACCTATGAACAAGGTACTAAAAACGGGATATTTACCATGATATGTGAGTTTCTGAGTGTCCCAAAATTTCGACGCAGTTGCATGCGCCATGATCACGGGTAAACTGTTAACTTGTTTTAGTACAAATAGTGTTTATAACCATGATAGTTTCAAAAGGTATATAAACTAGTGGTTCGCTCCGAACTGAGATCTCGCGAGTCTACCATAAAAACAAAAAAATATTATGCGTAATCTTTGACAATCAAAATAGTGCCACGAAATAAATAACCAACTACTTGACCTACAGTTTCATTCAAATTACAGGTAACGGGAGTTCATGTTAATTGGATAGTCTTTTTTGGGGTACCTGTATAAAGTTGATTGATTGATTGAAAATACTTTATTGTACTTATAAAACTAGTACAAAGGCGAACTTAATGCTAAGGAGCATTCTCTTCCAGATAAGCTTTGTGTATTGTAGATAAAGATGTGTAGGTAGTGCACAGAAAAGGTAAAAAAGAAAATTTGCACAGGACTAATAAATATCATACTACATAAATAAACCTACCTAAATACTTTATATGATAGATTAAACTATACCAATATCGAATAAAAATATATACATAACAATAGAAGAAGTGTTATGGAAATATTAAGTTGCTCATTTTTGGTCGGTTTGACCGAGAAGGTGGCTATAGATTCTCAATCTGAATGCTTCCACTGAAGTAGCCTCGAAATAGTTTGGTGGCATATTATTCCAGAGACGAGTAGCGGTTATGGTGTAAGAGTCAGAGTAAGTAGCCGTGTTATGCTGTGGAGTAATTAGTTGGAAACGACGAGACGATCGCACAGGTCTGTCCTCAGTTGATACGGATGCAAATCGCTCTCTGAGGTAGCTGGGAGATAGAGTTCTCTATGTACAATAAGTTTCCGTTAGAAATAACACGACTTCGACACGACATGTGTAGCTTTCGAAACGTTTATCCGTGAAATATACGATACGGAGTGGCACAATTTTGGTGTGACTAAATCAGCTAAAAATATGGGAAGGTTGTTGAAATATTGGGGTTCAAGAGGGGTAAAAAAAACCAAAATGAGTCTATCCGGTCAAGTGGTACGTCTAATAAAAGATGTTTGTGAATACATTTAGACTCCGTTTGTATTTTTAGTTTTAAGTAACTTGTAGTTTTTAAGTTATTAGCCATAATAAAAACGGAACTTTGAAAAAATTCACAGGGTACACCAGTGGTCCCACAATGCTGAAATTTGGTATTCGTGTAGCTTTAGTGACACAAATATAGACAAAAGTCTGAAATCCAGAATAACTGTAACTTCTACTCCAAAAAACAGAAACCAATTAACATGAACTTCCATTATCTGTAATTTGAATGAAACTGTAGGTCAAGTTAAGTGGATATACATTTCGTGGCACTATTTTGATAGTCGTCGTAGATTACGAATAATATTTTTTTGTTTTTATGGGAGACTCGAGAAATCTCAGTTCGGGGCGAACCACTAGTATATAGGGATTATTTTATTTTATTTGTTCTAGGTATATTCATGTCAATTTAAGTATATTTACATAAGTACTTATATTGTTTTATTTTGTTGTAAGTGATCAGCGCTCTCCTAAAATTTAGTGTTAGTTAATGTACCTACACTCCATTACTGTAATAATAGGTCTTTACCTATGAAATTGCCATTCTTCAATACTGG
The DNA here is from genome assembly GCA_963924445.1 of Philereme transversata. NCBI lineage: Eukaryota > Metazoa > Arthropoda > Insecta > Lepidoptera > Geometridae > Philereme > Philereme transversata. The sequence goes on from OZ004351.1 coordinate 15,463,058, forward strand.
TCATTTCAAATAGAAAAAAAGTTTGGAATGGCTTTGTATTCTAAATTCAAATTAATTTTGTTTGAAAAATATGACATTCTTTTTACAATCTCAGTCTTTTGTTTATTGATTAGCGTTGTATTTTCTTTACATTTGAACATTTTTCGTCATAATGGATATTTTAAAAATTCGTGTAATTATGGAATATGAGTTCCGTCGTGGCACCAACGCGACACAAACGGCACGTTATTGGTTTTCCCGGGTCCGTTCTGGAAATTTTGACTTGAAAAATGAAGCTCGTGGTCGTCCAGAGACTTTGGTCAACAATGATGAATTAAAGGCGATTGTGGAAGCTGACGAAACTCAATCTACAGCTGAGCTAGCAGCAGCTTTTGATGTTAGCATCAAAACAATTTTGATCCATTTGCGACAAATAGGCAAGGTAAAAAAACTTGATAGATGGGTGCCCCACAAACTTAACGATCGCCAGCGCAATGGTCGCGTCGAGACCTGCCTCGCGCTGCTCAATAGGCAAAGAAATGAAAGAATTTTGAACCGAATTGTTAAGTGCGATGAAAAATGGATTCTGTTCGACAATCGAAAGCGCTCAGCAAGTTGGTTAGATCCTGGTTCAGCACCAAAGCAATGCCCTAAACCAAAAATGACCCCTAAGAAGGTGACGGTCACTGTTTGGTAGTCTAGTGCGGGTGTGATTCCCCACAGCTGTTTACAAAACGGCATGAGCATTACTGCAGATGTGTACTGTGAAGAACTGGAGACAATGATGGAGAAGCTTGCACATCGGCAACCAGCTTTGGTCAATCGGTCGTCCCCACTGCTCCTTCACGGCAACGCGCGACCCCATACTGCACAACAGACAGTCTCCAAGCTGCAAGAGCTGGGGTTGGAAGCTCTCCCTCATCCGCCATACTCACCAGACCTTGCACCTACCGATCATTACTTTTTCCAAAATTTAGATAAGTTTTTAGTGGGTAAAAAATTCAATTCCCGAGAGGCAGTACAAAATGCCTTTGAAGAGTTTGTTGCCTCCCGTCCAGCTGATTTTTACAAGAAGGGCATCAATAATGCGTTGGCAAAGATGCGTCGATTACATGGGTGATTACTTTGAATAACAGAAATAAAAAAGTTAAAAAAAATAAGTACTTTCACTTATTCCATACAAAACGGCAATTTCATATGTAAAGACCTAATATTAAAAAAATCCTCTCCATACAAAGGTTGTGGGGAAGAAATTGCTTCTAAGCGACAAGACCGCCCATTGTACTTGTTCTTTTGTGAATTTTTATTTTTATGTTTGTTTCTTTTGTGGTGTACAATAAAATGTTTTCATTGATGCATTAACATCAAAGAGATTGCGTTACTACCGCGCCCCTAGAACTATGATATAAGGTGACCATGAAGAAACTCACTACAATGTCTCAAATCGTCAGCCAGATCATTGTGTGTTCCGCCTAATTAATTGTGCTTTGATCACCCTGGTCAGATTCCGATCGGGATCAACCGTCACGTTGATCAAAAGCCGAACGAGATTGAGGAGGTATCAAGCAGTAGATCGTAGCGATACCACTTGCTCTTTCTGACTGATGCGGTTAGTACAATAGGATCAGTTTCAATAGCAAAATGGTAATGGTGATCGTGTCAATGGCAATCAATTTTATTATTTTTTAGATTAGCTGGACTCCTACGATAAGGTTGTGCCCAGTAGGTATAGCACAAAATAGCGACCTGTAGAATGAGGGAAAGGAAGCCTTTGCTCTGCAGTGAGCTTATGCATTTTTTTTTATTTACTGCATTTTAATTACATGTTGTAACCTTAATATTATAACCTAAAAGCCGTGCAAGATGTGTCTGGGTAGGTACCTACTCACATTATCTATTAGAATGGTAAAATTACCTACTACACTAAAAAGGTTTCAAATGCCGCAGTTCTGTTATTATTCATTGATATCGTTGACGACCTCCGTGGCGCCGTGGGTGAATAGCCGGCTGAGACGCAGAAGATAGCGGGTTCGATTCCCGGCTCGGCACAAATGTTTGCATGATCTACAGATATTTGTTTCGGGTCTGGATGTTTTTCTATATATTATAAGTAAGTACATATGTATTTACAAAAAAAAGTATCTAAGTATTCTATCAGTTATCTGGTTCCTATAGTACAAGCTCTGCTTAGTTTGAGGCTAGATAGCTCTGTGTGAAATGTCCAGCAATATTTATTTATTAATTGCTAATTAATTAACGTAATTGGGGAGATGTGGCTTCCCTGTGGTCTCACTTAATGAGTGCTAAAATGTGTTTATATTTAATTAATGGGAACGCATTTTGTTTTTCATCAATAAGATTGCTTCTTAATTTTATTCTTAGACCTAGGCACATCTATCTATAGTTCAAAATCTTTATTTTATTCAAATTCTGTATAACACTGCCATTTGGCTAGTTGAAGCACTAGCTGGGTGAAGGATGCAACCAATGTAGCTTGGGACAGTACTTTAGATTTTACATTAATATACCAATCCTATTAGTCCGTTAGCCATAATTCTCAGAAAAAACATTATAAGCTGCACGTATTACGTAAGTGCAAAAAATTGTGCGTGTATTAAACCTTCGCTCGTACACTTAGGTGCATACAATTGTATGTGTATAAAATCTACGCTTGTATGTACACTTAGGTGCATATAATTGTGTGCGTGCGTCGTTCGCGTCGCTCGGTAGCCGCGGCCTGTCGTCTGACACCGCTTTGTGGATGCCGAGACACCGAGGCACCGATGAAAGTATATTGGCTCAGACTTAACTTATTTATAGGTGCCCAATGTATGCGTTTTAAGTGTATAGGTATAGGTATTTGAGCGTATAATCGCTGTTTAGAGAGAAGCTTTTAAGTGGTTGAAAAGGTATTTATGAAACGGCACCGCCACGCCGCTGAAATTGGTCCGCCTGCCTTCCATCGACAAGTTGGAATTGGTCTTTAAATAGAAAGTTGACGAGCTGTCAATTCTAGCAAGTTAGGTTTTGGCGGGCGCGGCCATCTTTTTTCACAAGAGAAAACAACGGTAGTCGGCCCAACAACTTTATCGACAAATTGCTCACGATTTGGATAATTCAAGTTGATTCTCGTGCTATAATTATAAACTAACGTCTGAACTGTTAATTGTTGTTTTTCTCAAGAAGATAATAATATTATGATTAACCAGTGCTCGACAGCCACGCCACGTAAACCCAAAAGTCAGTAGGAGTTTTTACAATTATTCGTTTTTTACATATAGCTGAAGCGATATCTTATATAGGTACTATTAAGATATGAATCGGTTACTATTTTTATCACCATAGGTAGTTCGATGGTAGAATACGCACGCATTGCCATGCCTATTTTATTTGATTGATAGATTATAAAAGTATTTGATTGATGGTTGTCATCTGATGTCATCTGTCATAAAAATAAAAGGACTAACAACTAACATTGTGCTGTTTTATATGTTGTGTTGTCTCTTTTGTTCTAGAGTTATCAAGGGTTTTTTTAAAATTCAGAATACCGGTCATATTCTTGACCTAGGTACACTATCTCCTAATAAGTTAGTAAAAATATCATGACATTGACATTGGCGGAATTGTGACATTCCCTAGTCACAGTACTCACAAACAAGAACTGAACTAAACTGAACTGAGTTTTGGAGCCAAACTATTTTGGTTGTATTAATACTATGGAATACATAAAAATGATTATAGATTATTATGTAAGTATCTGGAATCTGGTCTTTTTATAAAGCAACCCGCCCTGAAAGGAAACAGTGTTTTACATAGCCAAAAGTGGTAATAAGACCATTAGGTGAGATTTTAAGTGCGTGATTAGACCCCTAAGTCTTAGGTCATAAAACGGCTGCTACAAAAACTATGAACTTTCTTTATAACTGAGTTAATAGGTACTCACTCCAGTTTTTCAAGTGGCTTATTGTGTAACCCGATAATGCCAGTCTACTTCTATCCAATATGTATTAATTAAACTTATGGCTTCACACGCGTGGTTTGTCAACAAAAACAACGATTTTAATATTACACAATTGTTTGTTTTACTGAATCATTTTAAGTTATACTTGTAGACAGGCATATTGGCTAGTTGGTGATTATTAAAAAATCTAGTATGGGATAAGAAAACTAAAGGTTTTGTTCTTTAGAAAAATATTTTATTAAGTAATCCTAATAATATTATAAATGTCAAAGTCAGTGAAGAATTTGTGTGGTAAATATTTATAAATAATTTGAACCCTTTTTTGTTTTTTGTCATGTTTTAATTTGTTTATGTTAAGTTGATACGTATTAGGTATAAAAATAAAAAATTGCTTTGAACTTAGCTAATATGCGACAATTTTAGTTTTTTTTTGTTTTGTCAATTTAGTATGAGAATGTATTTAATTATACTATTTTACTCAATACGCGCTTAGACGATAATGTTTATTTTGTAATAATGTTGTTGCTGATTTATTATTTAAAATACTTTTGTGTCAATCAGATGGCAAAAAGAGCACTTATGTTCAAGAAGACGTGGGAAGAAAACAGCTCTGGACGAAATAATAAAAAACAATTTGAATATTATGTAGTACACACAACATGTATAGAACGTGCATAGACATTAAAATGTTCTCATAACTAAACCAAAGTTTAAATACAGAAACCATATTGTCACTGAGTAAATAAGCGGCGAAAATATGGAATTATGCCGATTTTGAAATAAGGGCTCTAACCAAAATGTGTATTGTACTTACCTATCAGCTTCAATCTTGGCGTACAGTTTCTCCTGTATTTGTTTGTTATCTACCAACTGCGGTAGGAGATTGCAAACCTCCTGTTATGAAGTTATGGAGAGTTGATGGAGGCAGGGCAGTGCAAGACATGCTCAGTTATGTCATAATAGTAATTTATTTCCTATTTAGACATATTACACACATAAGGTACTTACCTACATATTAGATTTCTCGGATCAAATATTGAATATTTAATTCAATTAATTTTTTTTACACATTAATCTAATTACTACTTAGAAAACTTTCGTTATTTATTTCAATCATCATTATAAATACGGGATTTATCACGTACAGTTTTATCGGTGTTTCGACTTCGTGAACCTGCAACAGAGTGAGTGCGAGCCGCTGCGAACCACGTCTCGCCTCGCATTGTTGAGGTCGGTAAACACCGATAAAACGGTACGTGATAAATCCCGTATTTATAATAATGATTAAACTTTAATAATTATTAAACTTTAATAATGATTAACATAATAATGACTAAATTTTGTGTAATTTTTTTTTAGTTTATGTGGCAACGTTGAAATTTGACAGCTGTCCTATGAATAATCCGATTATTAAAAATGGAGCGTTACACAAAAGAAGAACTAGTTATTAATGTGAAAAATTATTACAAAAATGGTGAAGGTTACTGCTCGCAAACTTAGCGGAATTTTTGGTCGAGAAAGTGCACCTAATGTGTCCACAATTCGAAAAATCGGCGTTCGCTTCACTCTGCTCCATTGCCCATTGAACGAATTGCCAACGCTTTGCATAGTTTATTGGTTTGAGCTCCTAAGTAAGCTGAATCTTGTACGGGTGAAGATGGAGGTTTTTCGTCAAAATTCGCTGCGTAGTGCTTCGTGAAATTTGTAGTTATTGAGCACGATTCCGAATTGATGTTTTCGGCCACACTCGTTTACAGCAGCAATATTTTCAAGAGATTTACCGGTACGTCGACGCAGAGGAGACTTACTGTCCACAACCGACCCAGTTTCTTTAAATTTTTTGACTACTCTACGAATTGTCTCAGCGTTACTTTCTCCATTTTAATAATGAGTTTTCACATCCCTTTTTGTTTTAATCTAAGCGTGTTATCAAACGTCTAGATTAAAACAAAAAGGGAAGATACGGTACGCGTAGGTATATATTGCTAATAGTCAAACTAGGGCCTGCTGCACTACATAGATCAGAATATAAGTAGGTACAAGGGTATATGCTTTTGTATATATTGAGTTGATATTGTGTTATTAATTGTGATGTAGGTACTTTTTGTTCTTTTCGGTGGTTGTTAATTGTTTTGTTATTTTGTATCTGTGTTAGTTTTTAAGTTTATTTTATTAATTCTTGTGTATTAAGATAACGATTCGGATTTATCTGTAATGTTACTTTTATTTGAATAAATAACTCATAAAATGAATCTTGAATAGATGATCTCACGCACACGTTTATAAAGTAAGTTACATCATGTTATTACGTGGAGTTTCAACCCGGTGAGCGAGACAGAGCGAAGAGCCTATGTTTAGTGCAAGCGAGAGAGAATCAAGTGTCAGTTGCGGCGCCGAGTCACCGTAGTACGAGCGAAATTGTGTACCTACATGAACCTAATTTTCCCTTTTTGTTTTAATCTAAGTTATCACGTTCTTCTTTTGTGTAATGCTACATTTTTGATCGGAACAATCATTGGTGATAGCTGTCAAATTTCAGAATTGCCACATACACGAAAAAAATGACCATATTTAAAAAGTGCATCCTTATTGAGACACCCTATACAATTTAAAAGTTAAATGTCAGACTTATTTCTAATGTCAATGAGAATTTTATTATAGAACTAACCGCCCCGGCTTCGCACGGATCAAAATAAAATATAGCCTAAATTACTCAGGTTTAGTGTAGCTTTCTATGAGTCAAAGAATTTTCCAAACCGATTCAGTAGTTCCGGAGATTACGCAGCACATTAAAGAAACTCACAAAATTCGTTCCCTCTTAATAATATAATATTTATTTTAATAATAGTACATATGTACAAAGATCTGCGTTAGTTTTTTATATAAATCATAAATATTTAGGTTTCTTTTCAGGATCAAGCAAATTAATTATTACATGAATACACAGAAAAAACTACATATGAAGTGGTCAGGCAAAAAATCATAAATATTTAGGTTTCTTTCCAGGATCAAACAAATTAATTAGTACATGAATACACAGAAAGAACTACATATGAAGTTGTCAGGCAAAAAATCTGTAAGATTCACGTATAAAGTTTACCAAAACAGAACTAGATGTCGCTAGTAAAACCGTTCCAACTCTAGATCGCGCTGACGAAAACGCACAGGCGTATTTCAAATTCATTCTGATAACTTAAATTGTTAATTGTTAATGCCAATTGCAAACAACTCTAAATATATTACCATTATTATTTTTGAAGTGCAGTTCTATTTAGAATTGCTTGTTATTGCTACAATGCTTACATACGTGATATGAGGCTAATTCATCATCCCGGCGCGGCACGGCGCTAAATGCCAGACGTGGCAAGATTTCATTAAAGATGGACGCAGTTATGGAAAAACTCTATATCCGAAGATCTCGCTATGAAGAGGGAGAATACCACACTATTTTCCCAAGAGTACTAGCGATGGAACGTTTCACAAGTAGCATGTGAAAAATCATTTGTAGCATCTGCGACTTTCGTTCACATAACCTGCTAAAAATAATTCATATGAAATCACTTCGGGTTTCATCGTTCGCAGCTCGTAGTCATTCGGGTATGCTAAAAGTCGCAGTCGCAGGAGTACTGAAAGACTGATCGTTTTCATACTTATTTATGAATGTCAAAAGAAAAGTTCTATGAATTGTTAAAAATTTTGAAGTCATATAATATAGTTAAACTGTCGCAATATTTAATATTTGTCTGTAATATCTTGTCGCTCCACGCCGCGAGCTATACCGCACTAGCGGCAGAAGCGCGGCGCGGCATGGCTTGGCGCTACAAAATATTCTCTCGGACCCAAATCTGCAGCGCCGCGCCGCTATAATGCGGTTCATCATTGCAATTATAGAAATAGATAATATTTGGCCCAGTCAATCCACGCCGCTGAAGTGTGGTTCGACCTTTATGATTTAAGTAATTGTCTAATGATATAAATCAAAACAAAAACATTACCCTCCTCCTGCGCAGTCGGCTAAAAAGTACCCTATGTCTCAATTCCGGTCATAATCTATGCGATATTTGGCCACTGCGCCACGGAGGACGAAAAAATATACTATTCAAGTATCCATCCATAGTAATATAATAAATTCGAAAGCAACTCTGTCTCTTTGAATGTCTGTTTGTTACGTACGTTTTCACGACTCAACGGCTGGACCGATGACGATGAAATTTGGTATATAGTTACCTGAATAGAGACATAAGCTTTTTTTGAAGTGAAAACTTCTTTAGGCGCGTTGGGCATTTTTGAGATGGGGAAAAACCATTGAACTCGCGACAATGTTACCGTTACTGACACCTCTGTATATAAGTATCAGCGATAAAACGGTACGTGATAAATCCCGTATTTACAATAATGATTACACTAATTACTTTAAAAATTAATACATTTTCAGGATATCATCATCATGTATATATATATATATATATATATATATATATAAATAATACTGCACATTATAAATTCGAAAGCAACACTGTCTCTCTGACTGTCCTGTTTATTATGTACGTTTTCACGATTAAACGGCAGGACCGATGACGATGAAATTTGGTACATAATTAGATCATGACCTGAATTGAGACATAAGCTTTTTTTGCGAAGATGTTTTTTGTAGAATAAAAAGGCACCAAAAATAAACTCGTGAGTTTTTGCGACTCAAGGTGTCATCACGTTTATTTTGATTAAAACTCATATTATTTTGAGTAACATTTTACGCAGAGATTATTATTAGTCGTAGCTAGAGGTGATACTTGTTGCAGTAAATCATGGAGCCTCCGTAATGGCATCCTAAGGCCTCATTTACCTGACCGGTATCCAACTGATAATCTGCGATAAGGAATGCCGATATATAAAATATTGACGGCGGGTACGCACCAGCGTAATGGAATTAAGCCAGGCTATATTTATTTATTTATTTATCAACTAGCTGACTCGTCCCGGCTTCGCACGTTTTTCAAAATAATAGCCTATATGGTCTTGAGTTCTTACAAAAATTGCATAGATAAAAAAGCACTTTCTGTTTCAGAGGTTTGCTGGAGAAGAAAACTTTGTTATGGTTAAGCTCGCCTTATTATGGTTAAGCTTCCTTTTTTCACGTTCTCGTGAAATCCAGTCCATCCAAAGATTGTCTGGAAGAGATCGCTTTTAGCAATAAGACCGCCACTTGTATTTCTGCGTGTACTGCTAGTTGTTTTTTATATTGTTTTATTATAAAAAAACATTTATTTTATTTTATTTTTTGAATTTTTGGAAATCTTACAACTAGGTTACAGAAAAGGTATTTGAGTAGGAAATAAACAACAGTAAATGCTACTTATTACAAGAAGGACAATTAAAAGTTTCCGCAAGAAAGGTAGAAGATGAATAGGCAATATATAAACAGGTAAGATAGACGACACGTAAATTGAGAAAATAAATTAGATATAGGAAATATAGATATGCTTAATCTATATATTACAGTATTGTCACTAAGTAAGCGTTTAAGCTTACTAGTTTTTGTGTTGAACAGATCAATCTCTTTATTTGCCTTAGCCAATGAATTAAAGGAGTTACAAGCTCTCTCTATAAAATAATTTTGCCTATAATTAGTTCTAACTCTGGGAACATAAAGAAGGTTAGGATTTCTCAATGCAGCTTTAATAAATCACAGTCCTATTAGAAGACCACTATTATCCAGACAAGACTATTATCCAGAAGCTCTGGATTAACAATTAAGTGATTTACAATTAAGCGTTTTCTATCTATGTAGTAAGCTTTTTTATGTGCTATTTATTTGTGTACTAGCTCGCCCTGGCTTCGAAAAGATGGTTATCAAAATAAAATATAGCCTTTTTCACTCAGGGATAGTAAAAATTTCTGTCAGTGAAAGAATTTTCAAAATCGGTTCAGTAATTTACAAGATACAAAATTCCAAAATTTACCTTATTATTATATGTACGGGTAATCACTATTGAAATAAATCACGATAGTTTTCTAAATTTTAACATTTTGTAAATACCTATAGAAAGTCCAATACTAAACATAGGCCTCCATCATACATTTCCAGGGCGAACATCTTGTGCGGCCTGGACCCAACGGCTCCCAGCAACCTTTATCATTATCAGATCCTTCCATCCAGTGAAAGGACGTCTACTAATATCATAAAGAGGTAAAGTTTGTTCTTTATGTATTTTTTTAACTACACACTACAAATTACATCTAGAGACGTAGGTAATCATAATCATAATGCGTTTATAAACCTATTTTAGCGAGTGTTTAGTCTTTTTCATAGATTTTGGCAAATTTCCAGTTACATTTTCAGTGACAGTGATTTTCAGTGACAGCAAAAAAGCAAAAAAGGCACTAAATAACGAAAAGCTAAGAGATAAATACAATAAATATAGAAATGTGTGTAATAATATTATTAAAAAGTTAAAAAGAGACTACTATAAAACCAAATTGCTGGAAAATCAGGGCAACATCAAACAAACATGGAAAATAATGAGAGAAGTGTGTAATTTTACCCCAAAAAAAAATATATCTAGAGAGTTGCTAGAAACTAGTAATAATCCAACACAATCACTTAACGAAGTTAATTCGTACTTTACAACTGTTGGTGAAACGCTTGCAAATGGGACTCTAACAAAAATGAGCACAACAGAAGGTCAACTCGCAAAATTAGCGAGGACATCGAACAGTCCAGTCAACTCTATGTCCCTGACACCTACGGATCCCGCTGAAGTCAGAGCCATGATTTTTGCACTTAAATCACACAGTGCGCCTGGATGGGACAAAATTACTGCGAAGTTACTCAAACAATTTATAATGTTCCTCGCTGTACCTATAGCATTTATTTGTAACTTAAGTTTAGAAACAGGGACTTTTCCCACCGCATTTAAACAAGCTGTGGTTTGTCCAATTTTTAAAGCTGGTGATAAAAATAATCCCTCAAATTATAGGCCCATTTCTCTTCTTTCCACGCTGTCCAAAGTCTTGGAAAAGCTAGTTAAGAGAAGAGTCATGCGATACCTCGAAAATAATAGTCTCATAAGCACAAACCAATACGGTTTCAGAGAAGGAAAGTCCACCGAGGATGCAGTCCTGATGCTAACATCTAAAATTACATCCTATCTGGATGGCGGAGACAAGTGTATAGGTGTTTTTTTGGACCTCCAAAAAGCATTTGACACTGTCTCCATCCCGATTTTGCTGACTAGACTGGAAAATGTTGGAATCAGGGGCCTAGCTCACGATTGGTTTCAGGATTATTTAACCAAAAGATCGCAGCGAGTACGTATCGAAGGGCATGAAAGCGACAAAGCAGTGTGCACATTTGGCGTACTACAAGGTAGTACTCTAGGGCCTACGCTTTTCCTCGTCTACATTAATGACCTATGCAGTACTACCTTGCCTGGTCTCGACTTGCTGATGTTTGCAGATGACACTGTATTACTACTTCATGATAAAACTTGGAAAAAAACAGTAGCGCTAACCGAGAACTGCCTCTCAAAGGTGACGATATGGTTAGAGAATAGCCTCCTTACACTAAATACTAGTAAAACGAAATATATGTGCTACAGTATGACGGCCGCGGGAGACCCAGGAACCAATATTAATGTAAAGATACATACCTTTCCTTGTAATCGTAACAGTCGTGAATCATGTAATTGCTCTAATTTGACCCGTGTTAATACTATTAAATACCTTGGACTCGTTATAGATGACAAGCTTAACTGGAACGTGCACATAGAAACAATGACGTCTAGAATCAGAAAACTTATTTATGTGTTTCGAACTCTTCGAGTAGTTGCTGAGACCAAACTTGTTATACAAACATATAAGGCTTTATGTGAATGTATCCTAAGATATTGCATTTGTGCATGGGGTAGAGCGTCAAAATCTCACCTCATCACCGCTGAACGTGCACAACGTGCCGTTCTAAAGGTACTTTTATACCTACCCTACAGGCACCCTACTACAGACGTTTATGAGAAAACTAGTGTGCTTAGCATCAGAAAATTATTTATTTATGAAGGTTTACGTCGCTACCATAGAAAAATTGTTCCCTATCTACCTGATTTACAGAAAAGGGTTGACCGCTGTCCTGTTCCAATAGTTAGATCCCGATTTGCACAAAAACAATATAATGTCGTTGTTCCGCATCTGTATAATGTGCTTAATAGAGTGCTCAGGGTGAAGAAGAAGAGTAACGTTGAAATAAAAAAAATAATACTTACCTGGCTCAAAGAATTTGATTACGATGGTGTTGAAGCAATGTTAAATGGCTTTTATTGTTGATGTTTTCTTGTTGTATTCCTAAGTTCCTATCACTACACTACCTACATACGCGAATAACTTAAACACTAAATACATACATATATTTATAGATCCTGATCATTGTAAACAATGTATATAAATATATATTATAATCTAATTACTAAGCAAAACATGCACTTAAGTATAGCACCTACTACGTAACAGACTTGAATTTGAGAGAGCTTAGGCATTTCTTTTAAATACTTACTTTTTTAGTCATATGATTTATTCTTTTTAATTAATGCTTAAACTTAACTATCCTATCTTTGCTAGACATAATTTAAAATATACACATGATGGGAGAAGCCACTGGCACCTGAAATACAGTTTTTTTAACTAGTTCGGGAGCCTATGGATTCAAATTTGACTATGTCACTTAATTATGTCAATAAATAAATTTTTTTTTTTTTTTTTTTTTTTACATAATTTGATAATTAATATTTTGGGGTAAAATCCCACTAATGTTATAAACGCGAAAGTTTGTATGAATGTTTGTTACTCTTTCACGCAAAAACTACTGAATGGATTTTAATGAAACTTGGTATGTACGTAGATTATAACTTGGATTAACACATAGGCTACTTTTTGTTGAATAACAACGCGTGCAAAGCTGCTGACGGAAGCGAGTACTTATATAAACTGTTAATGTTTGTTTCCGGTGTGGGTCTTGCGGTACCCGTTTACAAAATATCATAGGGTTAAATTTATCTACGTTCGTCACCACGGAAATAAAAAACGAGTCGTGATAAAAAAGGTGTTTAAAAACACCGTATTTGCTGAGTCACATCCTGGCTCACCTGACAGCTAAGCCACATGAATGGGACACATCGCTTGACTGATTTATTCAGATTCGGTTAACCTTCGAACCGATGGGTTCTGTTGGTTTAATAATAACAGGGTGTAAATTATGATACACATTGCCCTATGTGGTAATAGGGCCTATATAAAGCGTAAGACGGCCCCCCACTAAATGGAAGGATCTGATTTTATATCCTATGCCACTCTCAAGGACTCAACGGGAATTTTAACATTGCGGTACTACAAGGAGGTACTAATATAATAAATATGAAAGTTTGGATGTTTGTTTGTTACTCAATCACGTCGTAACAGCTGAACCGATTTGGATGAAATTTGGTGTGTTGATAAATCATGACATGGATTTAAACACAGGCTACTTTTTACTGTCAACTAGGGAAGGATAATAGAGTATATTATACATCATGGTCTAATGTTATACATGTAATCATAATAATCATTAGCTCGCTGTGCTGTTTACTATGTCGACCACAATCTTACCAGCGGACGACCTGCATTGCTGTCTGCTGGGTCGATGGACCACCACAGAGTATGTCTGTCTTCCTACTCATTCTTAGTCGAGCAAAAACCAAGGCGGTTTACCTTAGTTTTGTAAAATAATTTTTTTTGACAGTTTTTAACATAATTTTGTTTGGAAGAACAAGTTGTTTTTATTTTAAAGTGTCTCAGGGGATTTGTTGCATAAACCTCATTCGACAGTTACGTCACAAAAAGATAGGGACAGAATTAAAGCTGTCTACGCACCCATGTTGTCGCTCATATAAACTTACTAATGGCTAACTAGGTACTTATTACCTATATCCGACTCGTATCTCCTTGAAAAAGTGTCAAACTAGTGTCAAACTTTTGACACGTTTTCAAGGAGAAACGAGTCGTTGCTGGTTACCGACCGATATAGGAACCCGCCATTACTGGACCTGTGGCACATTTTCGTATCAAGAGAAATGTTGGGGGTTCAACTCGCGTCGGGCCTGTAATCTTATGCGATTATTTTAAAATGTTAAGGTGTTAATAATTCTAAAATTCCATAAATATTATTGATTAGACACGTGCGTTATCCAAACTGTCCTTTTTACCTAGTTCTGTAAACCAAAACACGTTTAACGATCCATTGTCCTCATTACGCGCTGAAACAATTAGAGAAAATAAAGCTGATTTCCGATAGCGATAACCAGCCACTTGGAAAATTATAAACTAGCTTTGGGTATTTAATAACTCCACACGTTGGCCCACACGTTGGCCCCAACGCCGCCGGTACCAACGTTAGCTGGGTAATCTGCTAGATTTCCTTATGTTAGGAGTTTTATTAGTTCCGTGCGAGCCAAAGTGAGGATGTTCGATATCAAAAATGAAGGTTACTGGGCCGTTGTGTGCTGGCAGTATAAGATCGATCGGTCACTCTGGAATTTATGATTAAGTTAACTTTGAATTGCAATGCTTATGCACTGATCCAAGCTCCAGCTCTTAGTTCACACAGACAGAAGCCTTACCTAATTTTTTTAGAGCTTAAATCGTCTGTTCGGAAGGTCTGCCCACTGGAGGTGCAAGTCTAGCAATAGTGAATGTTGGTTTTTAACAATATTCTATAAAACATATAAAGCAAACAACAACAACAACCCCTTGGACCGTGGGGACCAAGCGCCCACAAAATTTATAATGAACTTTCAAAACGCCTGGTCGAGGCGACGCGTGACCAAAATGCTGGCCAGTATTTTGGCCAACGTTTAAGCATTGCCATTCAACGTGGCAACGCGGCCAGCATTCTGGGCACGCTACCCACTGGCAGCGGCTTGTTAGATTAGGGTTTTATATATAGTTTGCTTTGTATATAGGTTTAGTTGCATAAAATAAATAAATGTGCAAGCAAACATGTAAAGCATGTAAAACATGTAAAGCATATATAACATACCAAGCATACTCCACGTATGTGAGTAAAGTTTTTAAGTACCTTTTGTATCTGCTACATTTAAAAGGGCTTTGCGTAGTTAGTACGCATAAGTTGTTATTGTAAAAAAGTAGTTGTAGTTGTTGTTTGTTGTTATTTGTTGTTGTTGTAAAACACACTATTTCTCCGCAAAATTTCAGCTT
This sequence comes from Philereme transversata, assembly GCA_963924445.1. Lineage (NCBI taxonomy): Eukaryota > Metazoa > Arthropoda > Insecta > Lepidoptera > Geometridae > Philereme > Philereme transversata. The sequence continues at coordinate 15,478,236 of OZ004351.1, forward strand.
TGATAAAATAACTTAATTTTGGTGACTTCAGGATCTTGGACTACTAACCCAGCTTGTAAAATCATTGAACGTATTTAGCAACTAAACATGTTGATTTGTATGATTTGATAACTCTTTATATAATTTTTATGTTATCGTTGCTCAAGTCGTCCTTAGTTAAAGAAATTCTTGGCATAAATTATAAAAACAAAGTCTCCACTCACATCTTACTTATTCCGGGTTTCATGATAACTCAATTGATTTAAAAATATACTTCTCGTTTTTCTTCCAACGTCAATACATCAATATGGGTTCGCTGGGCGTATTCGCGGCCAGGTAATTACAGGCGCGCGAGCCCGTCGGCCGCACACCCCTGCTCACAAATTATTATTAATTTTAATTTTATTTGTACTTACTCGCTTTATGTATGGGGCCGGCGGTCTTGCTGTGTTGTTACTTTGAATTTGCAACAATATTTCGGCGTTTATCAATGAAACCCGCGGCTTAGGGCAACTTGAGCAGCGTTAGAGCTGAGAGAGTTGTCAGATCATACAAATATGTTAAATTTAAACCTGTTTAGTCTCTAAATACGTTTAGGGATCGTTGTGCAAGCCGTGTGCTTAGTAGCCGGATTGCAAAGATAGAAGGCGCTGATGGCAGTCTTACTTCTGTCCACTGTGCACACAAATCTTTTTCGTTACGGCCAGGTTGGCTTGTAGAATATGCTTTTAACATTAAACTCATCTTTTGTGCATTTATGTCTGTATTTAACGAAATTAAGTATTAAAATAAAATCAATAACCTTCAGCTTTATTCGATAAAGTGTGCGTGGCACGATTTGTAATATTATTTTGCGTCGATACTATCAGACCTAAATGAGCAGTTGTTGGTTGATTATGAGATAAAGTTGGTTTATGCATTTGGCTTCTCAAAGTTTGTTAAATATTGTGTTTCATTTTGTGAACATCATATTTATAATATCCCACCAAACTATTTCGAGGCTACTTCAGTGGAAGCATTCAGATTGAGAATCTATAGGCACCTTCTCGGTCAAACCGACCAAAATTGAGCAACTTAATCTTTTCATAACACTTCTTCTATTGTTAAGTATGTATTTTTATTTGATATTGGTATAGTTTAGTCTAATAATGTATTTAAGTAGGTTTATATATGTAGTATGTACCTATAATACTTATGCTATTTTTATTAGTCCTGGGCCAATTTTCATTAGATTCCTTTTGTGTGCACTAGCTACACATCTTTATCTATAATAACACAAAGGTTATCTGGAAGAGAATGCTCTTTAGCATTAAGTTCGCCTTTGTACTAGTTTTATATGTCCAATAAAGTATTTTCAATCAATATTTTCTTAATATGAACCATAAAATGAAATTATGTTTGAGAAAACGCAAGAAAAAAACAGTTACTTAATCATTCCACCACAAGAAACAAAGGAAACATAAAAAAATACTAACATTAAACTAAAATTACAACAATCTAATAAGTGTGGTGACGAAAGATTCCTCAGCTCAACATGTTGCCATGATGCAGCGCTGGTCTTCTGCTGAGGCCAATGTTGACCTCACGGACATTCATTCATTTTTATTCTCGTGCTAGCTGTTGCCCGCGACTTCGTACGTGTTTTACTACTAAATGTGTAGGTAACTTAGATATAAAGCTAAATTCACTGTTGCAACTTGACTTGGCTTGATTGAACTTGATTTTTATCCCATGAAACCTGATTTGTGAAAGTAGCCTATGTGTTAATCTAGGTTATAAACTGCGTACATACAAATTTCATCGGAATCGGTTCAGCCGTTAAGACGTGATTAAGTAACAAACAAATGAATAAATAAACAAACTTCCAAACTTTCGCATTTATCTCTTAGGTCTCCACTAGAGAACATTTCTGCCCCAACGGTCGCCAGTTCTTCGAGCTGTGTCCTGCTCACTGCCAATTCAGCTTGCTAATCCTTTGTGCTATGACGGTTAGTGCGGTTCATTTACGAATCATCTAATTTCTGATTCGATCTCGTAGAGACCAATGTTTGAATAGCACATATCCTCAAAACTGTACAGGAAAATATCGCGGGGACACCCGCGTCTTTAACTACTCCGAATAGCATGGTCGATTTTTTAAAGCTTTATTTTTATTTTTGTGTCGTTGTTCAGATCATTATTATAAATACGGGATTTATCACGTACCATTGTATCGGGGTTTTGACCGTTAATATTTCTGTTAAATTCGTGAACCTTCATCAGGGTGAGTGCGATCCGCTCTTAAGGTCTTGGATTAAGCTGTCAAAGCTGAAATTATAGTAAACGTGCTCGGTAAGCTCCAACTACTCCATGCGAAATCTTGTTCTTTCAAGCACTACAGCGGCTGTGAGGGTATTTCTTTCAGCTAGAGCTAATAGTTCAGGAAACTGCGTGACATCTTCTTGTCCAAAATAGACGAAAGTTTTGATCAGTGTTACTGCGTATCGTCTTCGCGTCCAAAATAAACGAAAGTTTTGATCAGTTTTACTGCGTATCGTCTTCGGGTCCAAAATAAACGAAAGTTTTGATCAGTTTTACTGCGTATCGTCTTCGGGTCCAAAATAAACGAAAGTTTTGATCAGTTTTACTGCGTATCGTCTTCGCGTCCAAAATAAACGAAAGTTTTGATCAGTTTTACTGCGTATCGTCTTCGGGTCCAAAATAGATGAAAGTTTTGATCAGTGAGTGTTACAGCGTATCGTCTTAGCATTGCCTTATTTATTCTTGCCTAGTACTTATTTTTGTATTATTTTTATTTGCGTGGTAATTCAATAAAGAGTTGTCTATCTATCATATGGCACACACACGTGGTCTCTCACTATGAGTCTCATAAGGCTATGCTTGGTGTTTCTCTACGAGATCGTATCAGCAATGAGGTGATTTGTAGATTCGTAGAATCTCCTAATTTCCTGTCCGGAATCACACCATGAAGTTAGTTTTTAAGGTTTGAAGTTATCCAAGTGATGCGCAATCGCCATACGAGGTAATTTCAACTTCTTTTTTGCGTAGGTACATTAATACACACACGCTTGATTTTGTCTGTCAGAAAGGAACATGGAAGATAGGCAAAAAATAAACAAAAATATTTTCGAATATAAATTTTATTGCGCCTTATAAATTTTCTTAAAATAGGAAGAATTGTCGCGGTGCGAGTGTCAATTTAAAAAACTAAAATACAAAAAATAATCTACAAAAAAATTAACTACGTTATTTTAGTAGTTAAGTACATAATAAATTCAATGAGATATTATTTTTTATTGCTACGATTTATACAAAAATATTACTTACATATATCTAAATTTCATTAACTTAAAATAAACAAAATTATTTACGATTATCTACAGACTTAATGGAAGATCTTACAGCTCGAATGATTTTATATTATTTTATAATATTAACTAAGTAATTAATAAAATATACAAAAATAGTTACAAAATAAATAATCTTTTACATAGGAATCGTAAGCGCCTACCTATATGGTAAGAATTGGACGAAGAGTAAAAATTAATTGCAAACAAATTTATACCCCTGTATCGCACTCCTATATTGAGGTTAAAAACAAAATAAGTTCGTAATTCGCTAGTTGACCTTTATAAGTTATACATTATTGCTATTTATATAACTTTAAAAAATGCCGCATGTCAAAGGCATGTCTATAATTTATAATTCAGTATTTTTCAATTGATTCATTTAATCATCGAAACATACTTTTTACAAATTTTTTAGATAATTAGTAATATCTCTCTCTTTCTCTATAGACATTTATATAACTTGAGAATTGCAAATATAGTGACTTTATAAACAAATAAACCGACTTCTGTAGTAGAATTTATTTTACCATTGATTACAATATATTATAAAGTAAATATTGTTTTCGCACATGGTTCGTCCTTTATATATTTACTAGGTGACCAATCCGCAGCTAGCATGCGTAGTTTTTCAATAAAAACATTACCCTCCTAAGTAAAAAGTAGCTCAGGGATAATGTAGCATTCTAAAGGTCATAGCAGACATATCAACTCGGAAAGGGATCGTCACCGTATCGCCTTTCGCCTCGTCGTCAACCAGGCGTCAACCTAACGTAAGCACGTAATCAAAGCGGATCAGCAGCTCTTTGGATATCGCTAGACGACACCGCGTATACTGCTCGCCGCCCGCTGGTGGCTAGACGGCACTTGTTTCACCGCTCGGGTACGTAGAAACGTAAGCGCGGGGACGATGCGGCGACGAGCCTGGTGAGCTTGTGAGCTTGTCCCGAGGCGAGGCGATTACGTTACGATTCCGATTAGTGTGCGTTGCAGTAGGGAGTTTAGTTACCAGATTTAACTTAACTTAGTTAAAAATATGAAATAAAAGTTATGAAATATATATTTTCCGTTATCTACTGTAAACAATTACAGAAAGTATTGATCCAATTATATTTTGCAAACATGGCTGCGTTAGTTTTTTACGCTTAATGTCCTGCTCATTCAACCTTGCACATAATGGAGTGCCCGGCCGGCCGGGTCCCCGCTTGAACGCGCAGGCGCGGGTAGGTGAGATCGCATGCCGTCTGGAACGACTTGAAATTACCCTATGTATAAGAAAATAAACTTATAAAATACTTATAATGGTGCTATAGCCTGCTGAGTTATTACAAATCAAGAGATTATTAACTGTGTTTTGCTGTAATACGCTCATAACATTTATGTTTAATAAAGACCTTTTAAAAACAAAAAAACAGTAGGGAGTTTCATACACAGAATAATTAATGGCTCGAGTTGATACGGTGACGATTCGTTTCCGAGTTGATATGTGTGCCTGACCTTAATGGCAAAAGAAGTTTTGAAATCAGACCAGTAGTTTTATGTTTTTTCGTTACAAATATACAAAAATACAAATCTTTCCTATTTATAAAATTAGTATAGATTAAGGATTGAATACTCATTTTTTTTATTATATCTGCACTGAAATAATTATCATGTATGTTATAATATCCGTAGTCAGTATTTTAGTGGGAATTTCTTGCAAATATTATTTAAGTTCGATCCAGTTACCACGAGGCAAGGTTATGCTTAAATTAAAATAAAATACATAGCCGCCGAATTGATTGCTTCCAACTTTTTGAAGTCGGTTATTGATGAAATACCATGAAAACAATTTGACTCATGTTTTCTTTCATGGTATATGAAAGAAAACACATGAGTCAAATTGTTTTTAAATTCAATTGAATCCATTGTTCTATATTGCTTCATGTGCCATATTTTGTGTACCAAATATATTATTTATCTCTTCTACTTTCGAAAACTTAGGGGTAAAACCAATTGTTTTACTAAGTTAAAACCTTACCATTGTTATTTTTAAAGTGTTATTCGACATTTCGGGAAAATTTAAATGGTATCCTCGTATCAAGAAAAACGTTGCGAGTTCAAATCCCATCCCACTCAAAATTTTGAGATGATATTTAAAATCTTTACCTATACTCGTCACCAGATCAGAAAAAAATGTTGTTCATTACCTACTTGGCAAAATTGGTACAGTTATTTTTTTCACTGTTGGTACTATTGTTAAATTGGGTACTAATGCCTGAAGTTTTCGCTAGTAGTCTTGATACACCTTGTATAGAAAAAGTCAATTTTTTTTTACGAAATGTATCCTCTTACACCTCATGTATGTCTCATGTACTCAATGAGGTAGGTTACTTGCAGCCTACTCTTGTAACTTCAGAAGGCAGACCCCCATTGTAAGTTAAGTATCCTTTTATAATAAATACTTATAGTAGGAACTTCATTAGAAAGATACCTAAAAAGTAGATACATATTACAAAATATACAAGACATTTTACAAATTTATAAAAAGGATGCAACAAAGTATTTTTAAAACTTCGTACGAATTCTGTGGTCAAAATTAATAACTATCGTAAAGGGTACAGAAGGTCTTAAGTGGTTAATTTAGGTGAATTATCATATGCTTCATTAACAGCTTTATTAGAGTCCCAATATCCTCCCATAGCCTATGATATGAAGGCACAGTATATTACAAATTTACGCGATACAGAAGCTCAAGTTATTTTGGAAGATCTACAGGAATCGTGACGCTTGGAACTAGCTAAAGCTTGGTTTAAAAAGTAGTGACCGTCATCCGGCCTTAATATAGCGTATTCAATTTTTAACATCATATCAAAGAAGTAGACGTACTTCTTACTTGTCTTCTTAGCCGCTTTTGAAACCAAAGCTCTACTAACTTATTTACCTTGATAAACAAGAACTATTCCAATAGACGTTGCCGACTGCAACTGCCGACTGCAATTGCCAACTGCAAGTGCCGCGGTAGCTGCACGTGCAGTCGGCAGTTGCAGTCAGCAGCGGCACTCAGAATAGTACCTTAATAGTAGAGATAACACATACAAATCGCTTTTTGTTCATGAGAGAGACCTCTTGCAGTACGCATTCTTACGCGACACTTATTTCTTCTTATCAGTAAAATATTCTTTTAAAAGCCACTCTTTTCAAGCAAGGACATAACCAATAAATGACGAGAAATAAGTTTTTTTTCTCAAAATGGTCATTACTGGCAAGGCTATTTTATAATGTGGTCGCGAAAACTCTTTGGGCTATAAAGAAACTATCTTATCCCAGTCAATTGCTGTAGCAGGTCTGCCTGACCCCAGCGAGGATGACGCTAAACTCATCCTCCGGCCTGACCGCCTCGCCAGGAGTCGCCGGGACGAACGCCGCGGGCGGAGGCCCCGAGATCACCGAGGCGTACGGAGACGCGTACATCCTCTCCGAGCAGTACTCGGGCGCAGGGTTCTGCTCCCCGCAGTACGGAGGCCTGTATCCCTGCTGCTCGTATCTATATTGCTGCTGCTGCTGATGCTGCTCCATGGCACCTTCTGTGCCGTAATCCAGATACTTATCAAATTCTCTAGCATCAACGTCAGATTCAGGAGAACCGGTCCTGATCTCCGGGCGCGGCATATACCCTTCCTCTTGATTCTGATTGGGAGGCTCCTCAGAAAAGTATGACCCACCAGTATCGTACTCTGTTTTCGGCTGTTCAGGGTAATGGACGTATGTATCCTCAGTTTTATACATCTGCTCGTATTGTTCGTATGGATGGTATTGAATCCCATATTCGTTGGGCCCCGATCCACTGAGCGCAGAAGTCACTCTGGGAGTGGACGTGCCGAGAGTCTGCTGGTCCTGTGACGTTGCTACCGGAGGGAAGAATGTTCCAGTTACAAGAGGAGGTTGTTCAGTTAAGGTTCTCTGAGTGCACATAACGTACATTCCATTAGCCATGCCCATAGCGGCAACTGGAGCTGGGGAAAACGAGCCTGGATTTCTGTAAGTCTTATACGGAGAGTACGAGTCAGACATAGAAGACGCATTCAGTGCTCTCCTCCTCTCCTCATACTGGAAGTTTTCCTTCTCGTTCTCTACAGGTGAAGCATCAGGGGTAGGCAGAGGTGCTTCAGCGGGAGCACTTCTCCTGCCTTGCGGGGTCGGAGACCTGGCTGGGGATGATTCTGGAGTCTGAACGTGGCCGTTGAATTGATTATAGTCAGATGCAAGAGGAGAGGTTCTGTATGGGGAAAAACCAGCTCCAGGGTTGTGCGAGAAGCGGTCCGGTGAGCCCGTGTTCGCGTAGGGAGAGCCGAGCGCCACGGACGCTGTCGGCGGCGCGGAAACTGGCGTCGCAGGCTGGTTGGGTCGAGTTTTATTCTGCTTTCGTCGTCTAGGCCTATATTTGTAATTCGGGTGCTCTGTCATGTGTATAACCCGAAGACGTTCAGCCTCTTCGACGAACGGTCGCCTGTCTTGCGGTGTCAGGGATCGCCACTTTTTACCTGAAAAAGAAAAGGTAAATGAGTCGATTGTTGTAAGCTAACAAATGTTACACGTTTTTATTCGGCGTATTCGTGGAGAAAACTGATGTTTCGTGCGTGGTTGGAACATATTACTTTTTACTCTAGGCTATCATGCATGTCTCTTTATTGTAAACATCGGCGTAGATGTCACTTCAAAAAATCCCAGATCTCCCTCTTGCAATTTTACGATATAGAGAAAGCATCGACGCCACATTTGCTACTAACAATTTATAAATAAAAAAAAGTAGTAAAAATAGTAGTAAAATAAAAAAGTAGCCTATTTTAATTCAAGTCATAATCTATCTATGTACCAAATTCTTAGGAATTGGTTTAACCGTTACGACGTAATTGAGTAACAAATAAACATCTAAACTTTCGCGTTTTTAATATTAGTTTGATGTGGTGATAAATCAAGTCATAATTACAATATAGAAAATAGTGGTTTATGTTAGAAAATCTTATAAATAAATACGATACTTTTATCAAACGATGTTTTTATTAATAGAAAAAAACATGTAATCGATACCTGCTTGACTGATGTCAAATGTCATTTTGACAAATTACGGCAAGTGACTTCCTGTTGCGCAGAGCCTCGGTCCATTAGTGAGGACCATTCTACCAGTTATCGAGATATCAATTTTTTTTTGTACTGGTTGATCTATTCTGAAGACTATAATAAATAAAATATAAATAAAATATAATAATATAAAATAAATACCATTTCCGTTTTTGACAAATACCTATTACATTTAAAGTCTCTTGCATATTAATGAATGATTTGTTTTTTTATCTTGCCAATGTTGTAAGAAAAACAAGCGAACTGATGATGTCTGTCTCACACATTGTTATTTCGACATGTGACTGGATCCGAATTACCAAAAACTTATTACTTTTGAATTGACGTTTCAAAGTGATCCTTCTGATTTTAATAAATAAAAAGATTTAGATTTTTTTATAGTGTAGTTAGTGTAGTTTTATAGTGGCATTTTGATTCTCATGTCTTTAAACAAGTTTATTTGTACAAATAACGAAAAAGACATGTAAAAACTATGCACTTATAATTACTAGTAACCAGTGCAAAGTATTCGAAATTCTGTATTTTTTTAGCTTTGTTTAGCATTCGTCACTTCTTCGTATAAACTTCAACTCTGCCAAATCTCACAGTACTCACAATAACCTTTAAAAATGGGTATAAAGTTTTCTCTGTCGTATAATATACCTAGTCAGGTCATAAGTATTGTCACACAGTAAAAACTTTTCTTTTAGAATGCTGGCCACAAAAAAGTTTATAGAATTCGAATTTCGAATTGTTCATGAAAATAAAAATGTATACTTTTTAGAATTTTACTCATTTTTAAATATAGAGTGGACGCTTAAAGAAGACCGTGTTGCAGTTATTGCGTTGCATCGTTGCGGTTACGCGCCAATTAAAATTTTTGACATACTGAAAAATTTGAATATAACCAAAAGATTCGTTTATCGCGCCATCAAACGATACAATGAAGACTCTAGTGTAGATGACAGGCCAAGAAGTGGTCGCCCTCGGTCTGTTAGGACTCCAGCAGTGATAAAAGCTGTGAAGGCGCGAATTCAAAGAAATCCCAAACGTAAGCAGAAACTGTTGGCCCTTCAGATGGGGTTAAGCAGAACCACGGTGAAAAGGGTGTTAAATGAAGACTTAGAGCTTCGGGCATATCGAAGAAAAACAGGACATCGTTTGAATGCTCGTCTAATGGACCTGAGACTGAAGAGATGCCGCGCTTTGTTGAAGCGGTACGCGGGAAAAAAATATCGGGAAATTCTTTTTTCGGATGAAAAAATTTTTAACGTAGAAGAGAGCTACAACAAACAAAATGATAAGGTGTACGCACACAGTAGTGAAGAAGCGAGCAACCGTATTCCGCGTGTCCAACGAGATTTTGATCTCGTCCGACGATTCGTTTTGATTCAGATTTGAATCCGTTAGATTACAAGATATGGCAACACTTGGAGGAAAAGGCGTGCTCAAAGCCTCATCCCAATTTGGAGTCACTCAAGACATCCTTGGTTAAGGCAGCCGCCGATATTGACATGGACCTCGTTCGTGCTGCGATAGACGACTGGCCGCGCAGATTGAAGGCCTGTATTCAAAATCACGGAGGTCATTTTGAATAAACTTTAGTGTCATAAGAATCTATGTTTTGTTAAGTTCATTTTGGTATATAAATGGTTACATAATGAATAAACTTGTTTCAATTATTTTATATTAAAAATGTGACAGAATTTATGACTTGACTAGGTATATATAACATATTTTTTAGTTTAAATACAAATAAATAAATACTGCTGGACATTTCACACAGCGCCATCTAGCCGCAAACTAAGCAAAGCTGGTACTATGGGAACCAGATAACTTATATTCTTTTTTTTGCGAATACGTACTTGTAATAGAGAAACAACCAGACCCGGAAAAAATATCTGTAGATCATGCAAATGTTCCGCAGTGAGAATCAAACCCGCAACCTCCTGCATCTCAGCTGGCTATTCGCCCACCGCGCTACGGAGGTCGTAAATTTAAAAATACAATCTGTGTTGGTTCGACCAACAACAGTCTACTCTACAGTATGACGGTCAAGTACCTCTCACTATATTTTTTGTTCGAATTAGTCATCTGTCAGTTGACAGATTAGCATCGACTACTGGAAGCCATTCAGACTGTCACCTCACTATAAGCTGAACTACCATTTTATCAGGTATTATATATTTATGGGCTTTAGTTATGTAACACTAGTTGTTACCAGCGGCTTTGCCCGCGTTGTTCTTGGGTGTAAAAATATATACAACTAATTTTAAGAGACTCTTAGTGAGACTCTACCTAGAAAGAACAGGCTGAAGAACTCTGAGGTAGTTGAAAATTTGTTATTACTCATCACTGCGCTGCGCTTGCTGAATTTTTTTGACTAACATTTTAACCCCATCTAACTTGTTGTGGGTAGGTAACTACGCTGCAGTTGCAAAAAAATTGTATGGTTCATTATTTCGACCCTGGGGGAGTGGGGACGCTGTGGTTGCTGCAAACTTTTGTCCCATATTTATCAAATAAAAAAAAAAGAGGGAAGAGGCAAAAATAAGGTACTTTAACAATTTTTTTGAGGGTATCGATACGGAATAGAATTTCAATACCTACTAACGGCGACTTGCGCAACGAGGCCTAAACGTATTTATTGATACGTCAAATCTGAACATGTTTAGTCGCTAAATACGTTTAGGAATCGTTATAAAAGCCGGCTTTAGTGTAAGAAGGTAAATTTTAGAGTCCAATTACTTAGGTAGAGTTCTCGGACGATACGGATTTCCAGCGCACCAATAACATAACATACCGACTGAAAAAAAACCTTATAAAATATATTCTTAAAACCACCCCAATCCCGAAATATCTTATCATTATAAATGACAAGTCATTAACCTGAGATACCACCAATGGAGACCTTATCATTTCCACGTGGGTTTTGAATGACACACATCAATCAGAATTTAAATTTTGACATTTCTGTTGTATGATTTTTTGGTTATTGCCACCCTTGTTGCTACCAATTTATCTGTTCAGTTGGCAGCATTGCTAATGTCAACTAGAGACTAGTTGACATTATGGTGTTAAGTCCATTGGCTTAGACGCTAGTGTATATACAGAGGGGTCCGCTTAATGCGGACATTAACCAACACGGCCGCGGTTGAATCCAACCGGGGCCCCGTGACCTTGTCAGGTGATAGTGCAGCATCGACCTGCTCATCCGTTGGGCAGTTTGATGATGCACTGACACTGAGGTGAATGAAGGAATTTCGGTGGGTTTTTAGTCGTAGTTAGAAAGTTTTATATCGAATTAATCACCGAAACTCAGTCGATTTTCTTTAAAATTTGATAATATAAGCAGTAGTTTTTTTTTAGAAGTCTTTTTGAAAAACCATCACTTGAATATCGTCAGTATATTGCCAACACCCTGTATATGTATTGTTTATGTCTTTAAGGTATTTATAGAGGTCTTGTCATCATATTTTGTATGTGCACATTGTTGCCTGAATTAAACGTTATATTATTATTATTAAATCTAGAATGCTATCTAAAGACCGTTGCAAACCTTCTGTAGATAACAGGAATCAGCATAAGAAAAACACAGTTATGGATAAAATACTAAGAAGCTTGATGATAAAACATGGACTAGTTTTTAAACGTCAACACTATAATGATTCGATCCATCATCCCTGTTTTGATCCGGAGGTCCATCGTTACATCATTAATTAGACCACGATTAATGATGAGTAGACTAATGATTCGATTATTTATCATCATTATTCAGTGGGCTCGCTACACTTCTATTAATTCTTTTGTTTTTTAATTAAACCTGAGGTTTTAGATAGATAGATTACTCTTTATTGCACACCAAATAAAAATACAGTAACGAAAGCAATGTACAATAAATAACGGTACAATGGGCGGTCTTATCGCTAAAAGCGATCTCTTCTAAACCACCTTTTTGGACAACTAGGATTTAGATTAGATTAGAAAAATCTTCATTGCACACCATAAAAAATAATAATAACAACGTACATCTATGGATACAATTAGCGGTCTTATCACTTAATAGCGATCTCTACCACACTCAGATTAATTTGTTTAAGAAAAATAGCGAAAATCATAATTTTAATACTAGAAATAAAGATAAACTCGCTGTTGCCACTTGTAGACTCTATAAAGTTAGTAAATCGTTTAAAGGGCAAGGTGTACGCTTTTATAACAAACTCCCAAGTGATGTACAAAAATTGACAATTACCAAATTTAAAAACGTATTTAAACAAAATCTTTATAGAAAGCCTTCTATAAAACATCGGATTATTTAGATGATAGAGAAGCTTGGGATTGAAACTGCTCCAACTCGTTCAAAATGTTACAATTTAGACGTAATTTATTTTCTGTGTTGTTATGTATTTTAAAAGGATAATTAAAAAAACAACCAGCCTTGTTTCTTGCCTTTTCTCCTGGCTTTGTCGCGAAGGAACAGGTAGTAAAATTGACGTTTCAAAGTGATTCTTCTGATTTTAATGAATAAAAGATTTTTGACTTTGACTTTGACTACCTTTGGATGGAATGGAATGTGTGGACATTACCTGGGGTGTAATGGTGTCCTAACCTACTACATGTACATACATAATAATGATATAAGAATAAAAAAATACATAAATGAATGAACCTAAATAATAACTACTCATAATAATTTACATATACATACTTTAACTGGTTTCGTACTTTGAGAAATAAATTTAGTGCCATAATGTTTACCTAGCATCTTGAGCATACACACAAGGTGCTGCCACCTAAATCAAATTAAACAAATAAATATAAAAACAGATCAATCATCAAACATGAAATACATAAATCTCATTTTGAATTTGTTTCAGCTCCCTCCCTGTGCTCTATCTTGGCAACATTTACTTACACGACGCTTAATTGAAAAGTCATAACGATATGCCCAGTTAAACTTTTGTCAAAAGTAAAAAAAATATTAAAAGTCTAACCATCAATTAAGATGTTTCACATTTTTTTCTTTCTTTATTTATTACCCATACCAACTTTCACATAATCTATGTGTTCTTGGGGCTACTTCTACTTTATAACACAGTGATTAGGTAGATAAAAACCTCCAAACTCGCATTTTCGACCCCTAATTGCATCAAATGATCTGTTAAATAATTTATTATCTCAATATCGCTTAATCAAACGAAAACCTTTTTGCAAACTGTAGTGTCGCACTCGCTCAATAGATGGCAGTATTTGTTTTTGCGACTACGGATGTCGAACGCACGAGTTGCATTCTAAGTTTGAATGTTTATAGCCGTCTCTTTCGGATAAAAGGTAAAAAAATATTTTGTCTCGTTCCAGCAAAATATTTTTTTTGCATTTCGATTCTGAGTGCGTGCTAGCCTGTGTCACTCAACGGGGTCTAATTTTAAAATGTGGATTCTTTTGTGGGTATTAAATGTCTGCACCTAGTCAACTAAAACGCATGTTGGCAAATTGTTTGCTTGCCTAATAATAAATAACTAAACTTTTAAAGGAAGTATGTCAGGCATTGAAGTAAAGCCTCCCCAAAGATTTCCAGTGCGAACGATCTTGTGAGGTCGGCATTTGGAAATCTTTAGGGGAGGCCTTTGTTTGGCAGTGGTTGTCCTATGGATTTTTTTTGTGGCAAGCCACGTGGGATATAAAATCCTTTTTGTTTTAGGTTCCACTTTTCAATCATTTCTCAAATACGGCAGACAGATACATTTCAGAGTCCCCGTCCTATAAAACGAAGTGAAACTTCCGTATGCTAGTATTTTTAATCTGTGTGTTCGTGGTCAATTTTGTTTTTTAAAGTGTGCTTGTCTCATATTGCGGTGGACAGTGGCAGACCTTCTTTTGTTTGTATGCTATTTTACGATTTGGGATCGCTTGAAATGTAGAACCGAAGTTTGAAAACAGAATACTTTAGAATGTCTAGAGTTAGCGTGTTTTATATTGCAGTTTTTTTTGTAATACTCAGTTGAAGTGCCACTATTTATTTTAGGACGAGTTGTGCAAAGATGTCTATACGTATTTAGTGGCTAATGGTAAAAAATAGATAGGTCTAGGTCAGGGTTCAGCAACCTTTAAAGTCGGAGGAGTCAAAAATTAAAATTTACAAACTTTCAAAGTTTTTAAAGAACAACAACTACTACTTACAAATACTACTTGTAAAAATAAAATTTTTTGATAAAAAAAAACTAATCATACATTTGAGCAAACAAATTCAATGAGAGCGGGGGAGGGGTGCGGCGAAAAGTGAGTACAAGTGGCTGAAAGATAGAAATGGTGCCTAATCCTCGTTAATCGATTCAGAACGATTTTCAAATGTTTTTTTTATAAAATAAATAATATTTGCGTATTGAGCCGCAGCTTCACATCTAAAGAGCCGCATCTGGCTTACGAGCCTCAGGTTGCCGACCCCTGGTCTAGGTCAACACAGCAAGGTAGGTAATGTAGGTATAACGTTCGGTTATGACGGTCGCCAGTACTTCAAGAAACAGAGCTTTATCTACCTAACCTTTTTGCCTAGTCTATGTAATGTAGCTGTCTATTACGGTCATAAATAAGACATTTCGCATGTAATCACATATTGTATTGTATTCATCACCTGAAGATTCTCATTTGTTAGGTGTCTTCCCTGCCCTTTAGGACATAACAATGGAAGAGAAAGACCTAAAGGTAAAGTTACATAGAGTAAACTAAATCTCCAGTTAAAGACCGTAAGTACCATCTTTGAGTCTGTAGGTAAATAAGTAAAACACAAAATTCTTACCCTACCATGTATTTATATTATGGAAGTATGTAAATTTGCTAGGAAATACAAGCATTTCTACACAACACGGGAAGAAATGCATACGACACACTCATTGCGGTACAAAAACAAGCTTATGATACCTGCTTCCCGACTCAAACTGCACTCTTCAAGCCCTTACGTAATGTCGATCAAAATATTTAACAAATTACCTGACGCGTTGAAAAATGAGCCTAATAATGTAAAATTTATAAAACAATTAAAATATTTACAAACTACTAAAACTTACTATACAATTGACGAATATTTTAATGTCAAATTTAATGAAAAATGACAAAATTTAGATGCTTACCTACTTTTGCTACTTTGACATTAGATTTGAATGTTTTCTTTTTAAAATAAACATAACCTAACAAGAACAATGACGTCCTCCTCTCTCCATAATATTGTTGTGCCCAACAGGGTCCATAATGAACATGTACCTATTATTTACCACCTATTATTACATTGTGGAATACTATAAACGATTGAGTATTGAGTATTAAGTAATGATATTGCTGGAATTTTTAATTTTTGTACGAATTTTAGGAAGTGGTATTTCAACCATTTTGTTTTTTTTATGACTAACTAAATCTAAATATACATAAATAATATCTAGGAACTTAGATATGCTTTATGATAACTACAAAAGAAATTAACTTCTAGCCGATTACATTAATACTCGTAAATTAAAAGAAAACTTTGTACCCCTTTCGAAGCTTATTGCTTGAAAGCTAAAGTTTATATGGAAGAGACTAAAATAACATGAATTATCGGTGAAGTTCGATCACTGCACTGGCAACTATATACTCCAACGCTCCTTGCAGACGGGGTTATAAAACGTGGGACAACTGACGATGATATTGTTAGCTCGCTCGCTCTGCAGCCCTTACGGGAGCCGCTAGTGATGCGCCTAGTATCTATCGATAACACTAATTACCAGTAATTGTATTGAAAAGGAAACAAACATGTTTATTGGTTGGCCCGTCTGCCACGAGTCTTGACGTATAGGCGTGTACTGTAGTTATCATAAAACCCTAAACAATATAGCAAAACATTCCAAAATGTAATTTTCTCTAATATTCCAGAAACACGGCAGCTCAAAAGCTTTTATCTCCTTCACATAAAATGCGAATAGCAAGTAATATCAGCGGGAACGAAGTGTCTACAAATATTTCAATGTTCATGGCATACCGAACATTCCTATACTCTTTGACTTCTCCGAAACATTTGCAGAGAAGAAATATTAGTGCCAGACTCACTTCAGTAGTTTACGACGCGATTTACTGTGTATAAAACTGTGGCATTACGAAATATTATACAAAATCTATAATAATAGTTGCCCGAGTACAGAATTTATTTTAATATTCGCCCTTCCTTCTGCATATAAATTTTAACTATGTTGAGCCCACCATGTGACCATTAAGCTTAAAAAAGTGTAGATAAAAAGCTTAACTTTCCATATTACTAAAAAAATGGCTCTCTGAGAGTACCGACAGAAGTAAAATCTTGAACAATTACGAGATACTTATATACAGAGGTGTCGGTGTCGGTAACGGTAACAGTGTCGCGAGTTCAATAGTTTTTTCCCATCTCAAAAAATGCCCAACGTGCCTAAAGAAGTTTTCACTTCAATAACAATTTGTAGCACAGTGGTCGAAATTCGACCGTTATTTTTTTTTTGTTTTAGTTTTAGCATTTGCCCTTCCTTTTTCATATAATCTTTCATATTATCTTAAAAAAGGGTAACAAGTTTTCTTTGCATGCATTTTTAGATACATCATTTTAGCGCCCAACGCGCCTAAAGAAGTTTTCACTTCAATAAATAATAAAATAATGCTGGAAATTTCACACAGCGCCATCTAGCCCCAAACTAAGCACAGCTTATACTATGAGAATCAGATAACTGATAGAATACTTATGTACTTTTTTTGTAAATACATACTTACAATATTAGAGACACAACCAGACCTGGATGATATTTATATAGATTGTGTCAAAAGCCCTTAATTTAATTTAAATACAAAATTAAAACACTGCAATTAAGTACCTATATTGGAATAGCTTTTTAAAACGATTGATAAATCGATACGAACTCTTCACATGTTACACGAAAACATATGAATCACTTAATATAATAACTTCAAAATTAATGTACAATGGCCTTATCACTAAAAGTGACTTCAAGCAACTGTCGACTGTATATTTTTTAAAACCGTCTTATCTATATCTTTTGATACCCATATATTTGAAAGAAAAAACTACACAAGTAACACTCAGTTATACCATTCTCGATGAGACAACGATTTTTTTACCATCCCATTTAATAAGCTACTGTAGTATGGGTTCTACGGGTAGTAAAGTGGGCACATAATCGAGGAACCGACAGTTGGTGTTGGGGTAGAAAGATTCTTGAGTGGAGACCACACACTGGACAGCGCAGCGTAGGACGGCGTTCCACTAGATGGAACGACGACCTGATAAAGGTTGCTGGGAGCCATTGGGTGCAGGCCGCTAAGGTCGGTTCCTCTGGAAATGTATGGGGAAGGCCTATGTTCAGCAGCGAACGTCTTGTGACTGATATGATGATGATATGAGTAATAAAGAGTATTAAATATTTAGATACCATAAAACATAAAGATATTTATGCCATAAAACAAAGACATAAAAAATAAGAATTTAGCAAACTGAATCTTTTCTCAGAATAAAAATACCATAAGCATTTTGCATTTTAAATCGTCCTCTTAAAGTTCTTTTTACAAAACATCCTGATATGAAGTGACACAGGTAAATAAAGGCCGCTGCCGAAATCCATAAAGTCAGGTTTATTCGAAGGTAGGCTTTATATTGGCGGAAACGAATGGTTTACACTTAAGCTGTAAGGCCTTAAAGCTGAGGCTGAAGCGGTAGCGTTAAATTAAGATGCATGTTGTTTTTATAATTTGTTGATAAAACAATCATGGGTAAATATAACAATGTACTCGGTTTTGGTTTCTATAATTTTCGACTTGAAGTCCACTTAGAGTTTTTCTGTTTTTTTTTTAATCCATGGTGGACATGTGCATTTACTCTGTGAAATAGTTCTACTAAAAATGCCTACACAAGATTTTTAAACCCATCTCTGAAATTTTAGGCCTAGACGGGACTTGAACTCGCAACCTTCCTCTTGATACGAGGGAAATCCATCTACACTTATACAGTTTTTGACCTGCTCAATGCCAAACTTTGCAATGTTGTTAGTACATTGACAAGAGATGTCGCGTTGCTTATTTCAAATAGTATTTTTATTTTTATAGTGTTATCTGAACATATACAGAAAACTCCCCGATTTTTAAAACCATCTAAAAATGCCTACGCAGTCTATTGGTTATAATTTGAGACAGATAGGAAAATTTTAATCCACACACAACACGAACCAAACTGTTGACAACAGTTAGCAGAAAATAAGATAAAAAACATGGTTTAATATTGACACCATCTTTCACTTACGGTACAATAACTACCTCTCGCAACCGTCTTAGAATTGTACACACAATAAAATTTTCTCGCAACTGCCTATGACTTGCACACAACAAGAGATAAACTCTACCCGCGACTGCTTATGTCTTGTACCCACTGAGCAATAAACTCTGCAGTGAGCGCTTCAGGCAGTGCTCATTGTACCTAGTCTTGTACACGCCCATCGCTTATTGCTTAGTATCTATTTTATGTTATGACTCCACGTACTAAACTTTTTGCGCGTACGTTTAGTTTAAGTATGTACGGAATAGCACAAACGTTTTTGAATCATTTTAAAGATTAATAATTGAAAATTGCATATTTTCAGCGCTTCAAACATGTTTGCAGTTGCTTGTTAGTGAACATGTTCCACGCCATCATTCGCAAAAAGACTGCCTCGCTGCTCAGTAGAGTGCGAGGCAGCACCAACACCATCCTGCAGGTCATAGCAGATAAATACGATTCACCGATTATTAAGTCCTTCAGTCGGGTTCTGATAGAATATAGTCTTTGTGAGACTGTTGCCTAAGGACTTGAGATAGGGACTTTAACTTTAACTTTTATTTAAATTTGATTAAACTTTTGTTTATTATTTTATTAATTTTTTTTTGAGTAATTATACTTATTATGAAATCACACTTGTACATTTCACATGTTTGATTAAGTTTTTACTAACATATATGAATCTTTACTTTAAAAAAATAAATCATTTGAATTGAATTTAATTAATAACTATTGATTGAGTATGTGATACCAGAAAATTGTGCTGCCTGCAACTCGTTCAGGAACACCGTATTTGGTACATCTCTATGCCCTTTGAAGTCTCTGAAAGATGATCTGAAGATGCAAAAGGAAAGTAACTGAAGTAAAAATTACGGTAATTACTGATTTTAAGATATAAATATTTTACACATTTATTACACATTTTTATAAATCACAATTCCAAATCAAAACTGCCAGGGCTGGAGACAACTAAATATTTATTTCCTTCTAATTTGATTGCATTTCTTCGTCGTGAGTCGTGACCATTAATCATATATCTATCTCGTTCCAACACATTAGGAGCTTATATAACTATCTCTCTCTCGCATGTCAGCATTCTTTGCGCGTACACAGACGGTCCGCACGTGCCGAGACAGCCTTATTTTTTCGATCACGAGAAAAACCATAAAATCAGTTAAGTTTTTTGGGAGTCTATTTGACTTCCGTTTAAATAAAATAGAGCATAAAGGAATCTTTTAAAACTAGCCTGTATGGGTTTTTGATTTTTTTTTGTAAACTTTTTTCACTTATACACTGTTTACTTTTTATTTTTACTATAAACTGGATGGTTAATATTATTTGTGGGTTTTGAGTGTCCCAATATTTAAGCACAGATAGCATACGATGTGGTTATTCGAAGATGTAATAAAAATAAAATTAATAACAAAGACAGATTTTAAAATAAATAATTGCCATTGACTTTATAAATCGATAGCTTTGACAATGTATGTGACTATGACTTTACCTCCGGCATCGATCGCTAAGTCGATCGCTAACAATCTCGAGGCTTCTATCCCTGAAAAGATCGCAGTAATTTCATTTAAAACACACAAGTTTTTAAATAGAATGTCACCACCGAAGTACCGAAGGTTAAGTAAAGGTGGACGCACACGTGCTCATTACGAACGCGTTTATTCGCGACGCGTGACGCGGGCGGTCACGTCGACAGCACGCGCCGCCAGGGTCTGTCTCCATTGCTGAAGGACGTCCGATATCGTGCCTCTTTAAATTAATGATTTTTTTTTATTATACATTACAAGCTATTAATAACAGGCACATGAGGTTTTAAGTTGATGAATGCGGAGCAGTGCATCGTAGGGGATGTTTCTAAGGTATGTGACCTACGGGGCAATACTTTGTTATAGATGATGGTTACCACTAACCATCAGTTGGGCATTATACTTGGCCCATCTCTAGGTCGTATAAAAAAAGAAAAATAAAAAATAGATCGATACAACAAAATCAGAAACTAGAATATGTAGGCACATTAGGCAGTTGTCTGGTAGAGATCACTATTTTGTAATATGACCGTTAAATGTATAATATAGATTTACACTGTTCTAATTAAATTGATAGTTTTATAGTGTGCAATAAAGTATTTTCTATCTCTTATCTATATTTTACTAGTTGAACCGCCGAACTTCGTACCGCCTTGACATGCATATGACGTGGGCTGCCAATGTACATACGTCACCCTGGTAGAATAAATGATAAATAAATAAAGATTGCTGCACATTTCACACAGCGCTATCTAGCCCCAAACTAAGCAGAGCTTGTACTATGGGAACCAGATAACTGATAGATTACTTATATACCTTTTTTTTGTAAATACATACTTATAATATATAGAAAAACAATCAGACCCGGATCCAATATCTGCAGATCATGCAAACATATGTTCCGCGGCGGGAATCGAATCCGTTACCTCCTGCGTCACAGCCGGCTGTTCGTCCACTGTGCCACGGAGATCGTTAAATTGAATTGAAATCAGAATTGTCAATCCGTTATAATTAACTGCATGTATGAAAAAATGAATTTTCTTCATAATTTTTTTTGCGAGAATTTTTCCGATAATTTAATAGTTATTCTGCTATTCGGGGCGGAGACAAATCCAACAAATCAAAGATCATCAAAATCGGTCCCGCCGTTCTTGAGTTATAAGTGGTGTAACTAACCCGACTTTGTTTTTTATATATAGATTTATGGAAAAGTCTTAGTAAAGTATTACATAAATTATCGTATTAAACTTGTCTTTGTAGTTTAGACATAGAAAATAACTTGTGAGAGAAAATAAATTAATAAAATTAATAAATCAATACCCTCGTGAATGGAAACGAGCCTACCATTTGATCAGCGCTCGGTAGTTGTACGTATTAGAACACGTCGGGTCACGTGGCTGCGGCTGTTTCAGCGAATCTGGCAGGATGCGGCTAACGTGGACTGGATTTGTTATATATAACATGAAAATCCTATAGGTAAATATAGAGTAGGGGCAAAATGCCTTTAATAACAGAAAAAATAAAAAAATTATTTACAAGACAGAATACAGTATAAACAGATGAATCATCTAAAGGCCGCTGCAAACGATCTATAGATAGCTCAACTGCTCCAGATCACTACCAGGCGGAAGTGTCCCCAAGACACTGGATGCATTGCCCCGCTGCATTGCAATGCTTATGCGTTGATTCAGATAAGCGCCAGCTCCCGGATCACACGGTAAATGCATTTACATATAGGATGTTTCATGTTGGGCAATAAAATATTTTCTATCTCCTATCTTTATTTTATTTATGGAAAAGTCGTAGTAAATTTAACAGAAATTATCTTGTGAATGGAAACAAGCGTACCATTTGATCAGCGCGCGGTAGTACGTATTAGAACACGTCGAGTCACGTGGCTGCGGCTGTTTCAGCGAATCTGCCAGGATGCGGCTAACGTGAACTGGATTTGTTATATTTAACGTGAAAATCCTTGAGAGGAATAGGTAAATGCGTTTTATATTAATAAATCATTGAATTCAGACAACAATCAAATAGTTATAGGATAGTAATTAACTTATTCTACGGCTCATGAAGATTAGCCTAAAATACATCATCACACTAATATTATAAATGCGAAATTTTGAACGGCTGAACCGACTTCGATGATTTTTGGTTTGTACGTAGATTGTTACCTGGATTAACGTATAGGCTACTTTGTGATTACAAACAACGCGTGCGAAGCCGCTGGCGGAAGTTAGTATTATAATAAAAACTTTTATTTATTTTAAATGGACACTGCAATTTTAGATGTGAGTTTTTGATATGGTTTATGGCTCTGATAATTTTGTTCTGTTTAAAATTACTAAGTTGCCTTATACTCATATAAACTGTATATTTACTATGTTTTGTGAGTTTTTGAGTGCCTCAAATATCGACAATACCCTAATATTTTCACATATATAAATATCCAAATATCCCGTTTTGAATAAGGTTTCAAAAGTAAAAATGTTTGTCTTATTTCATTATCCCCACATAACAGACTATTATCTTTCTTGAGAATGGTCCATTTAATTATAATGATTATTCCTGATAATTCTTGTTATTAAGGGGGTTCGATTCCAATACAAACATTCAATGCACATTTAGTAGATAACTATTATATAGTAGAACAATTGAAATGTCTAAATATATGCGTATCGAATAAGATACGTCTTATTATGGTCGCCAAGTTAATAAAATTGCACACTTTCATTCATAAAAGATATAATAACTCGAAAGATCACTTATTTAAATGATATTTCAAAGTGATATGAAAATAAGTGATAATTATGAATACTTAGAAAATAATGTTTGGTTTAAAAATTTGATGTTCTTACATGCAATTCGTTAAAAACCTCAAAATGAATTTCGGACAAGCTACACAGGCGCGTTGAAGTCTTTTGTATGGGGGTTTAGCAGTATCATTCCACGTTCATTCATTCACTCTAATATTATAAACAAACTTCCACTCGCAGCTTCGCACAAGTAGTTTGTCAATAAAAGTGACCCATATCCAGGTGTAGGTAGTCCAGGTCATAATCTATCTATAATCCAAGTTTCATCTAAATCGGTCGAGCCGTTTAGTCGTGAATACGTTTATAGTAATAGTATGGATTTTCTCTTCGAGATCGAATCAGAAATAATGAGATCCGTAGACGAACCAAATCCACTGACATACCACAAAGGATTAGCAAGCTGAAGTGGTAGTAGACGGGGCACATAGCTCGAGGAACTGACGGCCGTTGGGACAGAAAGGTTCTCGAGTAGAGACCAAGCACTGGAAAGCGCAGCGTAGGACGGTCTCCCACTATAAGAAAAGACGACCCGATAAAGGTTGCTGGGAGCCGTTGGGTGTAGGCCGCACAAGATCAGTCACTCTGGAAATCTATGGGGAAGGTCTATGTTCAGCAATAAATAAATAATACTGGACATTTCACACAGCACCATCTAGCCCCAATCTAAGCAAAGCTATGGTAACCAGATAACTGATACTGTACAGGTTGACTTATATACTGTTTTTTTTGTAAATACACTCTTATTATTAAGAAATAATTAGAGTCGGAATAAATATCTGTAGCTTATGCAACCATTTATTCCACGGTTGGAATCGAACCCGTAACCTCCTGTGTCTCAGCCGGCTATTCGCCCACTGCGCTACGGAGGTCGTCTTTGTTCAGAAATCAGAAAATTTATTTGCCGGAATATAGGTACATAAATTATGATGTTACATTTTGATCCTTATATATTCTACCAACCAGATGGTGTGCAAGTATAAATTAATATATAAATTAAATTTATATTAAGTGATTATCTAATATCATGCAATATGCATTTGACGACCTCCGTGGCGCAGTGGGCGAACAGCCGGTTGAGACGCAGGAGGTACTGGGTTCGATTCCCGCTGCGGAACAAATGTTTGCATGATCTACATATATTTGTTTCCGGTCTGGTTGTTTCTCTATTTATTATAAGTATGCGTTTACAAAAAAAAAGTATATAAGTATTCTATCAGTTATCTGGTTCCCATAGTACAAGTTCTGCTTAATTTGGGGCTAGATAGCGCTGTGTGAAATGTCCAGTAATATTTATTTATTATATTATCAATCAAAACACGAACAAGAAAATAAAATTAGAATTAGTGTTGATGTTGATGATGGATGTAACATAATAATAATAATGCTGGACATGTCACACAGCGCTATCTAGCCCCAAACTAAGCAGAGCTTGTACTATGGGAACCAGATAACTGATAGATACTTATATACTTTTTTTTGTAAATACATACTTATCATATATAGAAAAACATCCAGACCCGGAACAAATATCTGTAGATCGTGCAAACATTTGTTCCGCGGCGGGAATTGAACCCGCTACCTCCTGCGTCTCAGCCGGCTATACGCCCACTGCACCACGGAGGTGGTCAAACATCTGGGTCTTAATTATTTTAGTCCCTAACTATTGACTACTTCCAGTTGGTATTTCAGTGTCATGTTATACCGAGTAGCAATGTATAGAATTCTCTAATAAAGTATGGTGGTTGGCGGTCGGCTCTACAAAGGCGATGCGACACGTCTACGCTTAGCATTCACAAAGCGACCGCTAACGGTAGCCACCTTACGATTTATAAGTTCTAATACTTATAGATCTAGCAACAAACAGCCAGGAGCTTTATAATCTCTCTATTCTATATATTCAATTTTGGTATACTGTGTTTTGTTATGCACGACATTAAATGAAAACACGGGTAGGGCTAATAATACTAACCGTATTGTTGTAAATTAGGTTTTTTTCAAATTACCAAAGGATTTTTTTAATTTTCAAACAACTTTCATATCAAGTTCTAAAATATTAAAAAAAGGTAAACATAATACTCATTCATCATGTAAGTAGGTACTGGTTAAACTGACTAAGCGGCATCAACGCAAAAGCACCGCCGATTTACGTGAAAAGTTGTTTATCCAATATTTTTGTATCAATAATTGTATCGATTACTGGATAAATATTCACGCTACCGGTAGTAAGCCCACCTCTAAAATCAGATAATACGATCCCGGATCTGTGTTTTAAATTAATGTCAAATGTAACAAAACAGTCGTACAACACAAAAAAATACTTATTTGTTTGTTTGTTTGAGATTGATAAACTGTGACACACTTACCGATCACCATGAAAGTTAATAACGCATTTAATCATTATTATAAGTGAATAATCACATCCGTTTTATCGGGGTTTCAACCAAATCAGTCCGTTTCGGTGCGACCAAGACGGTACCTAATAAATACCGTATTTATAATAATAATTTAAGAACGTTTTCTAAGTGAAATTGGCATATTTAGTACCTATTTATAAGTAACGCTATCTCTAAATAACGCTGATAAAAAATATACTTTCTTTGTCTTCCTTCAGACTTACCTTAACCGTAAAAGATATTTGACTTCAGATTACTTAATATTGTATCCAAAGATTGTCTGGAAGAAATAGCTTCTTAGACCGTACTTGTGACTATGAATTCTTTTATTTATGTTTGTTTTTTGTGGAGTGCAATATTGCATTCAATGCTGCACTCATTTATTCATCACACTTATATTATAAATACGATAATTTGGATGTTTATTTGTTACTCAATCACGTCGCAACGGCTAAATCGATTTTGATGAAATTTAGTATGAACGTAGACTATAACCTGGACTACCACATAAGCTACTTTTCAGCCCATAAATCAGGTCCATCCATTCAGCCAAATCAAGTTGCAACAGCGAGTTTAGCTTATTTCTAGGTTACCTACACATTTAGTATTGTAACGCGTACGAAGTCGCGGGGAAAAGCTAGTTCATAATATAGGTTTTCACTTCCTTTATTTTTGTTGATTTGTTTTATTATATATTAATAAATATTTTCGCTTTATGAGAACCTTGGACAGCTGGGGGCCGTTGAGTGCAGATCAGATCAAAAGATCAGTCACTCTGGGAATCAATGAGGGGGAGGGGGGAGGCTTATGTACATTACTGACGTCCTATGGTTAATATGATGATGATGATTACATTTGTCTTATAAAATCATTCATTTATGTATAAAATGCACATTTTTCTCTTTCCACGAGTTATGTGTATGCCTTGAGAAAATTATTGACGCCTTTCCGCGTTGTTTTGTAAACAATTAGAATAAATTTGCTTTAGAAATAGCTTGAAGTGAACTAGAGGAATCCGTCAACATTATTCACAGCAAGTTTGTTTTAGATGTTCTACTGTGGCACATAAAACAACAAATAAATTTCCAGTTTTTGAATGTAATAATTGTTATAAAAATACTACACTCTGTTATTTGCGCAACATAATATTTGACCTTTGAGGCGGTCGATCTTTAGGATGGACAAATTCGTTCGCGAAAAAAAGGTAAAAGTTCGAAATTTCGTTCGAAATTCAGAAACCTTATACAATCTTTTAAGAAAATTTTGTAGGTTGCCTTGATGATCGATTATTTCCATGTTGTCACCTAATAGCCGCCTGCATTTCCCAGCACGCAGCTGTTCCCATACGTCATCAACAAAATGTCAACGACCCCGAAAATTCCACGATTCAAAACAAAATTACAGACCCGCAATCGTTCGTCGCCCAAATGACACGCCCGTGACGACCAAAATAAATGACATAATTGTCAAAATAGTCACTGCGATGACAGGCGCACGTGACACCGACACAAGAAAGAGATAGCTTTATGAATTCACTGGTCGCTGGACAGTGACAGAAGATGGCGCGTCAGTGTCAATTATAGGCGGGGATTCAGAATTAGAGAGGAGAACATGCCGGTTTCAAATTTGGAACCGTTTGATTTTACATCGATAAATCGATCAATTTCGTCTGTGATTGCGTGTGGTCGAATTTCTAAGAATAATTGAATATCAATATTAAGTTACGACTGTGCTATTAAAATGATTGCTGGAGTGAATGGAACTTGACTCATTCAGTCATTCATGTCCACGCAAAATATTTACAGCAATAAATACTATTATAATAAAGGAGTTATCGCAAAGGGTTTTGATTTTATGGGCGCATTTATTAGTGGTATTTGAAAAATCGGTCATATTTCACGGGACACGGTTCAGCCTTTTCGACGCTTGTCGTCAAAGAAATTATAATCTCAGGAATCACTGTCCCTAACAAACTCACCGCCGAAAAGCGGCGAGCGATACCTTGCATTTGTGTGAGTGCCGAAAATGCCTAACATTATTAATACCAAAAGTTAAATAGTCTAAACTCGACTTTATTCCGCAGATTAAAAGTTTCATTTCAAGCATTCGCATTTTGGAGATATGACGTTATGAAATGAAGCAGCTGTTAAGTCGTAAAAATTTATTGCCTTCTTTTGCCCTTTAAAAAACTGTTGACTTTAACGGTATGGCAATAAGGTCGGATTCAAAATGTGCTGTTCGAAGATCGTAAAATTACTCCGTTCGGAACAGAAGTGTGGAGGAGTAGAAACGTACACAATATTTTTTTGTTGAGAAATGAAATTTCGAATCTATTACGTAGGGATAAATCATTTGTTAACCAAATTCAAAAGTCGGATTTTTTAATAATCAGATAGTTTGATAAAATCTTTCATTTTTACAGGCTCTTTTACAGTAAGATGGTGCCTCATCAGATGCTTAAACTAAACTACACAACAACATCGACTTTAGGTTCATTTGATCTGTCTTAACTAGTATTCGGATCCTAAATGATATCCAGGTCAGGGTTTAATGACGGAGCCAGGCTATGGGAACTCTGTAATAAAATGACATAGTTACATCGAGTGTGGGCTCGTTCGATTAGTGTTAAAGAGTATTCTTTACCTAGATGATATCCAGGGTCTGATGATGGATACAGAAGATGGCTATGGGAACTGTGATTAAACGATGCCACCTCATCGAGTTTTTGGACTCGATTAATTTGTCTTGCCGACTACTCGGGTCCTAGATGAATTCTCTTCTCTACAATAATAAAATTGTAAATCTCCCTTCAATGTATGAGACCGAGGTCAATGATGCAAAAAGGAGGGTCATAACATTTTCATCCTCGCGTACGAAGTTCCCGGGCAACCTCTAGTTTTGAATAAAATCGAATTTTGTATTGTATACAATATTGCAGAACCATGTTTAGTACTAGAACTTTAACAGTATAGGCAGAAATCAGCAAAAAGTAAATATTGCAAGAAGTAGGACAAAGATATAGAGTGCTGTAAGCCTAGCTAAGAGTTTCAATTTCTCTTTTGCTGTTAATTGTGTATTTTGTAACAGATAACGAGCAGTTGACATTAGGCTATTGTACTTCAGATAAAGGGGCTTGGTGGCGCTGGTGGTAAAAATGCCTGTATTTTTAGTACCGAAAATTTATCTCGTTGTCCACAATTTAACGGTAGGGTAGGCTACCGCGTGTTTTTTTAATGAATTTGATAAAAATAAAACACGAGAGTTGTTTGTTTCATGAAGGTAGTTTTAGAATTGGCCGCATCTGATTAGTATATAATGCTTACTAATAAAATTGTTTTTTAAACTTGTTAAAATGTTTTTAGTATGCGACTCCATTCATTCGAAATTTAATGTAGTCCGGTTCATTGGTCTTCGGTCACGTACAGATAAATGAACGATGCAACGCGAGGGAAAGGGACAGTAGCGTAGCGTAGTCGTGTGTCTGTAGTTACAAATATTTCCGTAAAATATTGTTTTAAAGCATATTATAGACTAATTCAAAATCAAATTCATCAAATTATCAAACTTTAAGGTAATACTCACCGGAAATACGAAATTCCATCTTTTTTTAATGTAGTTAAAGTGTTGTTTTTGCAAGTTTTGACGGAGCACTTGGGCATGTTGTCACTTCGACGGCAAGCGCGCGACTAAGAGCCGAGAGTGCTTAAGCGGCGTTTAAGCACTCTCCAGCGTGGACATCCTTGACGGGCCGATCGTATATCTAGTATTTTATTGATCGTTGCTTGTCGTGCATAAAGTCCGTGATCGTTTCTCTAATTATACGTGTGTGAGAGGGCAGGGACGATGTGGGTGTTCGAAATATGAAATTACGATGGCGCGAACGTGCGACAATGATATTCTGCCTTTGATTATCTGTTATTATTCCTAATTTATTACGAAACTATTGCAATCGAAGAAACATTTTTGCAAATATTTATAGAACGGAAAATAATTGAGCTTTTAGCAATATTCGCTTCGAATAAAGGATAACCGGGGAATATTTATGTGCTATAAAATAAGCGGAACGTTAATCCGATGTCACACATTCAACGGCACATCATGAAGGCGTGATAATTTTATTTATAGCTTTATAATGAGCCTGTTTACACACAGTGTCAAAACGAGAAATATGTGACTGGCCGGACGCGTTTTGCAAAGAAATATGAACGGTTCCTTTTTCAAAATAAGTAATTTTGTAAAAATTTTTTAAGTTAGTGTTGCAGTAAATCTTCATTATCGAAATGATTATTTGAATATTATTCGATTTTTTTTCCAACGATCTTAATAGTTTTAAAATTATAATTATAATAATTAAAACTACGTATAAAATAATAAACGGAATGTACAGTCAATAACCATAAAAGATAAAACAATTAAGATTTATTGAATCAGTGCTGACCCGAGCATAATCGATTCAACGAACCGCCATTACAATCAATTAAAATATAATCGATAAAAAACATACACGGAAGCTGCCTGTAATTATCGAAACAAAAACATCTATTCGTTACTATTATGATGGATCAGTTAATCGATTCTTTGACGAGGGAGTATGGGAAAACTTTGCGGGTCAACTTTCTTTGAGAGTATGGAATGGAAATTGGAAAAGAAAAGTATGTGCTTGAAGAAAATACGTATAAAAGTGTAGATATTGCAGTGAGTGTAGTTAAAGATTCATATAATGTAAACAAGCCGATGTGAATTGTGTTTTAAGGTTTTACTGGCATTTTTAATGATGATTTAGTTTATGGTAGAGTAGAATGCAATTCCTTCACGTTACCTGACGTGAGGTAAAAATAATGATTCAAATTTCGAACTCTATGCATATCAAAAATAGAACTAAACCAAGCGTTAAATGAGCACCGGTCGAAAACACCGATCAATTTCCTGTAGAATTAAGAAAAAAAACTCGTATAAAAGGCAAAGTTCGCTCGTAGAGCCCATTTCTTCGGGGTCATAGCACCTAACAGGAAGCAACGTCGCGGGTCGTCGCGCGCGCTCGCTCGCCTCTTACGAAAAATAATTCTTTCTAGGTATAAGGTATAACACATAACCAGTCAATCGTATAACCGTACTGTTAAACTTTTTTATGCGCTGTCAGATTATGTGAATTGATAAATTCTGAAAAGTGTATATCACATATATATTATAATCGATTATGTTATATCGATCATTAGGTAGCACTGGAAAATAAGTAACATGAAATATCAATAATATGGTCGATTAAAAATGCAATATTCATTAAAATTACTAGGATCATTTTGAAACCGACATTTTACCGCTAAGGTAGTTGTAGTGTATTAGGAGGAAATAGATATACCTAAGGACACAAAATTACTTTGAAAAACTTGGTAACTATTAAAACAAGTTGTCAAGCTGAACTTTGAACTCGCGTTAATAAACCCATGCCATCTTTTGGACCAAAAAACATGGAAAAATTCCAAGGCGTTCAGAAGAAGATCATTTTAGTGCGTAAACAGCTTTATTTTTATTTATTTTTTCACTTACTAACATAACTAGTAGATTTTTTTCATACGATAAATATGAATATAAAGTATAAATATCACACTAATATTATAAATGCGAAAGTTTGGATGTTTGTTTGTTACTCAATTACGTCGTAACAGCTAAACCGATTTCGATGAAATTTGGTATGTACATAGATTGTAACTTGGATTTATACATAGGATACTTTTTATTGACAAACCACGCGTGCGAAGCCGCGGGCGGAAGCTAGTATAACATATTTTTTTGTAATACACTCATTAGACAGGAGATAGCCTCTAAACATGACCGTCTACCCCTATCTCAACATCATAGCAGCCAAAGAGCGTCCTCTGCTGAACATAGGCCTTCCTCATAGATTTCAGAGTGACTGATTTTGTGCGGCCTGCACTCAATGCCTCCCAACAACCTTTATCACCACTTTAAAAAAAATCTCACAGGGTAAGATAGATATTAAAAACCATCAAAATCTGATGATGCGTTTCAACCTTGGGCATTAATAACTTAAATTAAAAATTGAATAAACCCGACACATGAAAACCCTGCAGTAAAAAAAGTTTATTTACCGTTTTACAGCTGAGGCCCCTCCAAAAAGGAAACGTGCTGATAATCTTCCGATTGGCTGACATGATCATCATCACACATAGCTGAAAACCACCCCAGTTAAACTATCTTTCTATTAAAAAAAACTGGGTACGAGTCGGTCTATCCGTTTGTGACCTACGATGCCACAGGCAGACAGACACACAGACATAAGTCTCAAACTTGTATAAGTTTGGCCACTTTTTGCATTGGTGGTAAAAATTAGACCATTTAGAAAATCTTGCCTAAAACAAGATCGGAACACTTTGTGAATAAGGTATTCACACAGTGTTCCAATTTTGGAACATAGAACGGAACATGCGAATGAAGTGGTCATGAAGCGGTAAATCTTTGTTATGTAAAGGTCGTCCTACAATTTGACATTTCTCCATAATAACATCGTGTGAACCCCCGGCCGAGTAACCCGGAAGGTCACGCACTGCTGATGCCGAGACCGTACGCTAGGGTTGTACTTGCGACTTGGAACGGTTTAGTTAATTCGATTTTGCGATTAATCTATGCAAAAAACTTACAACTTTAATAATGGCATTCTGACGTGCGCTATTTGCTCTACAACATTTAGCGCAAAAATTTGATAAATTACCCACAGGGCAAAACACCGTAGCTGCAAACGGCTACGTGGATTAGATGCAAAAAATCTAAGTTAATCAGATAACCTAGTAGGATTATTTACGTTAGACGAGCTTTAAAATCTTAGCCAATGACAGCAACGTTCTCGTCTCAAATGCCAATTACATCAATGATTTAACTAATGGCAGCAGCGTTAATGTGCTAAAACTTTCTCTTAGATATCGAAAACTGTTGTGTGGTTTTGATTAAATTATATAACGCATAGGTTCAATTTGACATTTTGTGCTACGTGCTATTTTGTGTACTTGAGAATTTTGAAATGATTCCGGGATTCCGTAGACACTCTATAAACATACTTTTACTGACATAGAACTCAAATAAAAATAAATATAATTATAGTTAGTGATTAATATAATACTCTTAATTTAGGAACTAAAACAATTAAAGAGAATAGAATAGAATAGAATAATCCTTTATTGTACACCAGGAATACTTAAAAAAACTAATTTAAACTAATCTATAATCGAATAATCGCGTCAATCTTCTTGCCTTTTCTTGCCAAATTCTTGCCTTTCTTTCCTGGCTTGGTCGCGAAGGAACAGGCAGTAAAATTGACGTTTCAAAGTGATCCTTATGGTTTTAATGAATTAAAGATTTTGATTTTGACTTTCAATATTTTGCACAATAAAACAAAAAAAGTTTCAGAAATCAGAATTCATAGTTTCTGATCATTAGGAGCTGTCTCATCCCTATGCACCATGGATTTTCTAGAGTTCCTCGTTACGCATTTCTAATTGCCCACGGGACCCTGTGACAAGTCAAAAGGAATCGACAGTAATGACATAATGAGGTTTCTAAGACATAGGTTAGGTTGAGCAAATAATGGGTTTGGATGGAATTCTTTTGTAATGAGCCATTGTAAGTACCTGATAAGTGGTTCTGGTAGAGACAATTAATTACGAATTTAATCTATTAGGTTTTCATTTAAGCATAGGTAAGGAAGAAATACTAGAAATTGAATCGTGAAACACACTATATTTTTAAAGCAATGTTAAATTAATTATATTTAATTTGTACCTTCGTTAACGTGTTTGGTCGTAAGTTTTATTGATTTCTTTTGAAAATTTTGCATTTTTTTTATTTAATACTTTTACACAACACAGAATAGTGCTAGAAGGACTTAATGCTAATAAAATTATCTACCAGTACTTCTAATCGTTTTTATATTACACTAGCTGTTGCCTATTAAATGTGTAGGTAACCTAGAAATAACGCCAAACTCGCTGTTGCAACTTGACTTGATACCCCATTTTTATCCTATGGGACCTGATTTATGGGAAAAATGTAGGTTATGTGTTAATCCAAGTTATAATCTACATACATACTTCTTCTTTCGTGTCGATGTCTCAAGGCTATAGCCATTTTAACCAGTACGTCACCACGTTCATGGCAGCGTCGGAGCAGGTCATCAGTTGCTCCATCGTGCAGGTGGTAGGACAGGATGGGCATGTAAGGACGTGTGCCATTGTTACATACACACTAAAATTCATCGAAGTCGGTTCAGCCGTTCCGACGTGATTGAGTAACAAATAAACAAACAAATAATTGAACAAACATCTTAAGTTTTGCATTTATAATATTAGTGTGATCAACAGCGCTCTAATTTACCTTCTTGTAGAGAAACTCTAATAAAGACTAATTCTAATAAATAAATAATTTTAATAAAGATTTTTAAGTCGCGCCAATTGACGATTTCGATGCGTTTTTATCGCAATTTCAAGAAGATTTTGTTGCAGCGCGCGGTCTTTATTTTGCCACAACTTTAGACTTCTTATTTAATCTGAGACTGTCCTATTTACTTTACTAAAAAATCAGGCCTCACACGTCACAACCATATAAAAACGTAAGATTGTGAATCTTTGCAAAAAATAACTAAGCTCAGTCTATTAGAAATGATTATAATTAACAATAAATCAAATCAACTTCTCAAATCATAAATTATTGATTTAACCCTATTAACGCTTTCCACAAACCCCAACACACTACACGGCCGGATCAATTACCACCATCAATGTATAATAGGCTGTAATTGTACTGTTAAAAACCATTATTGTATAATTACATGTATAAGTACCATTTATATAGCGAAGTAGTGCAATATGCATGAGGTCGGCTTCCCATGACGGACGAACCTAACTGTACTGATTGAGATTCATATTTGTGTAGGGTTTTTTCGCGGTTATTATACAGGTCAGTGATCTCTGACCTCGGATAGGGTTATAATTATAAATTTTGAGGTATAATACATTTTTGTAGACTTTCCGCATACAGGATCGTGCCTGGAAAATACCACTTATCATCAAATGGCTCCTCATAAAAATAAAAGAAATGGAGATGTGGCCCAGCATGAAACACCAGTAAAAAAAAAACTCGGTACAACACCTTGAATCATTGCTATTGCCGAGGTACTTTTTATTTTTTTTTTATTTTATACTATTGGACATGGAACAAGCCTATGGCCCACCTGATGTTAAGTGGTAACCATCGCCTATAACAAGTTTGCCTCGTAGGTCACGCTCCTTAGAAATGTGCCCTACGATGCACATCCCTGCGTCCATCAACTTGAGGCATACAGGTGTAAAGCCTCATGTGCCTGTAATTTCACCGGCAACCATACCCTTCAAACCGAAACACAGCAATGCTGCTTGGCGGCAGAAATAGGTATAGTGGTAGCACTTCCCCGGGCGAGCCCTTTCACAAGAAACTCTACTACTCTTACTTACTGCTTTTATATAATAAAAATAAAAATATAAATTTTGCGTCAATTTTTGAATTCTAATATTACAACAGTTATAGGTAGTTTATACAATATATAGAATGACGATTGATAAAATTGCACTCCGTCCAATGGTTGCCTGGAAGAGATCGCTTTCAGCAATAAGACCACCCATTTTATTGTCTTTTGTAAGCCCATTGTAAGTTCTAGCTTAGTATTTATTTCTGTGTGTGTGTGTGAGTATTCAACAAAGAGTTATCGATCTATTTATTTATTGAAAGACAGATAAAACTTTTATTAACAACTACAAACACCCACATATTGCAAAAAGGACATATTAACAAGCATATTATAATTTTCAAAGATATTTTAACACACGATTATGATGACGTTAAAATTAAACAGGGAAATGAAACTGGCTATACAGAACATCTTGGGGTTAGTCCCAACTTTAAGATTAGTTTTTTGAATCTACCATTCTCGAATGCCAAATGTTAATTTTATAAAAAACTGGCTGACCCGCCGAACTTCGTTATAACCTTGAAATGCATATGACGCGGGCTGCCAATGTCGCCCCGGTACAATTGTCAATCGGCCATCATTAGCTGCATCTATGTATGAGAATATGCATTTTCTTCATAATTTCTTCTTGCGTGAATTTTTCCGATATTTTAATAGTTATTCTACTATTCGGGTAGAGATAAATCCAACTTTGTTTTTTCATATATACCTATAGATTGATATTAAAAAAGAATGGATTGGAATCCGCGCTCAAAATAAATATAAAATTAAATAAAAAATCGAATCATGATGAGTCTTGTTAATAAAGAATATTGTTTGTTTTACTAAAGATTTTTTTTGTTAATGATATTAATTATAGCTTAGATTACAATTATATTCAAAGTTCAGAGTCACATAAGTACCTAAGAAACTTTTTTTACAACTAAAAGGAAACAAACATTGAAAAATATTATAATCCACCATTATATCCAGATTTTCGATTATAAATCACACAACTACCAAACCGTGTCTAATTAAACAGTTTAATATTTAATCTGATTAATAAAAAAAACATTGTAGATGCAACGATAACCACATTATCATACATTCCCACATAACCACATATCATCTATTTAACACCACTCTAGCGACTAATTTGTTAGGCCCCACTATAAGAAAATAAAACCTAGTTATTTTGATTCTTATACGACTGTCATTAAAGTCTATATCTGAATCATGAAAGGTACAATATTGTTCTCAATTAATTCAATGACCACTAATAGCTCACGGCAATTTCATTCTTAATTAGTTATCGGTAAGGTTCGTTTTTATTTGCTATTAATCCGATGGGCATGGTCAGTTGAGGTATGACTAAAAGCCATGTAATAGTTTGTCTAATTAAGTATGTTTTGTAAATATAGTGTTTTCATAATATACTTGTATAAATCTATGATTATCATAATATTTTTTGTTCAATGTAAACTTACACATAAGGATTTAGAATTCTTGGTGACGATTTATTCTACCGTGTTATTTTTCGATTTATTCTTCTTTTGGTGTTAGGACAAACATATCAAAGTGTTTCAGCAAGCATGTGATGAAAGTTACACTGATGTAGCACACCATGAAGTTAGATAATACGGTCTGAAGTTATCCAAGTGATGCGCAAATGACATTTGACTACTTATCCACTCCAAAGAAGTAGGTATAGCTTTTTAAGTGCGTACATAACACACACGCAATTTTTTGTTTCTTTGACCCTTAAGAAATCAAAAAGGTAGACTAGATGCAACAAAACTGTATCCCAACACCATAAACTTATCTTAACAATAGCCATTGTCAAACAATTTTCAGAAACATGAATAGCATGGTAGAATAAGACATCCACCAACTAAACAGTTGTCAAGAATGCCTAAATATTTAAAAAGAAGACGTGTTCTTATTTCAAAAATCCCACAGACAAATTATTTGTTTCAAATAAGAAATACACACATACCGCTAGCAGAATCTAGTTCGATTTATGAATACGGACTCTTTTCCTATGGAATAAGTAAATCATCGACAAAATTTGAATGCGTTCCATATTCTAAATTACAATCTTGTTTATCACCCGGTGGCTCATGTTTGACAAGTAAAACGGGAAAACGAGCTCTAAGTAACTTTAAAAAAATGAAAAATGCCCACTAGAATTGTCAAATCACTCAGTGATCAACTCTAGCTAGGGTGACTATCAAGATACCTAGACAATAGGGATTAGGGGGATGGTGTACTCCATCACTCTCAAAATAAAGTTAGACTTTCTCTATCCACTCCCAAACTCTCTAAGCTCTCTCTAATGAGTATTAATAAGCATGTGTGTTTATTATGATCATTATTTTCTAGCTCTGAAATTAAGATCATGGACCACATCGTAAGTAGGTGACACGCCGTGGGAGTCTCACACAATTGTGAGGCACTCTTGACTTTCACGAATATTTTAATTTATTGTGTCACCAAATTAGTTATTCTTTTAATTGTTGGGGTTATTGCCAATGTAACTCATTAGCGGGGTTCGGGTTTTTGGGTTAATTTTGTTTTAGATTTATGAGTTGCTATAAATTGTTTGAAATGGTTTACGCGTTCATTTATTTATAATAATGTGGTAAAAATAGCTGTAAACGTTTTCACACAGTAATTAAAAAAAAAGCAATCGAAATTAAACAGCTCATAAGAAAAATCACAGAAATAACTAGATAGTTGAAAATTAGTCAAAATCACGAGCAGAAGACAAAATGCAAATTCCCGTAATACAACTTAGTTAAATTTAAATCGAAATCTGTCAATGTAACGTTTACGTAACTGAAATATGATGCTGCCTTTATAAATAGTTGAAAGATGACTGAAGTAAAAATTACGAGAGAGGTATATAATTATTGTTAAGATGGAAGGAATAAGCAGTTTTATAAATAACACCATTAGTTCACCAAAAAACCACCAGCAGGGTTTTATGCCGTAGTATTCTCGATGATTCGTAGTGAGGAACAGTAAATTGATAATTCAAAATGGTCTAAAAGATGTCACTGAATAAAGAAAATTCGTGCTTGAGTTTGACTTAGCTTACTATCGAGAGGTAGACGTTGGTGAAATCTGGCTAAATTATACAAAAAAATGCAGAGCAGACAATCAATCCCCCGACTTTATAATTACCCACTTTACATACAAATCTCAATCCAATTTGTAACACAAAATTCAAAGCGGAAACTGTAATTTATAATCAACTTACATCCCTTTCCCCCATCAATAACTTTCAACCTTAGCTCAAGACTTTAGGGTTCTTTTTGGCGCAAGAAAATGTCAAAGGTAAAGTTTTACAACCCTTTACTCAATTTTTATTTTGAACTTTAACCGGTGAAATATAAGGATGGCATTTGTGATGTGTGGGTCTGAGCGATGGTGCGTACCGTCACGGGTGGCTGGCCGTGCAATTGGAGCAAAGGTGAAAGAACACGCATCGGGCCTTGGTGCTGTGTGGCAATGACTTGAGGTTTTTGCTGGTTGCTCTTGTACTGCACTGTAGAAATATTGAAAACTACAAACGACAGTGGCACTCATATGATAAAATTAAAACGAAACGCGCAACAAAACTGAACTTTCCGAGACTGTTCAATAGTCACTAGCGAAGTCGACACCGGATCAGATAAGTTTGTCGTACTGTACTCATAATTATTTGGGACAGAACTTATAAATCGAACTTATTGTGAAACTGCGTTCCTATTTTAAAAGCTTCAACAAATAAATATTTTATATCCATACCTGGTTCCGTGTTTAAAAATCGAACGTGGAGTTCGATTTTTAAATTCTAAACAATTCGTTTATTTAGTTATGAGTCAATTTAAATTTAAATTTATATATTATATTGATTTAATTCGGATTAAATAGCAGCGTAATGCAAGCTACACAAAATTATTGTGTATTATTTTAATTGAATTTTATTGTTAATAATAATTTATATAATTATGTAGATTTATAATGTGACTTAGATTTAATTTACAATTTATGTAATTAATGTTTTAGATTCTTTTAAATTAATTAGTGTACGAGTGATTGGGTAATCCGTTTTGATTAAACAAATAAATACTAAATTCTGCAACTTAATACCACAATTATGTTAGGGGCAGATATTTTGGCTTGTTGTACCAAGCTTTACATCTGTTCCTATCTAATTTGTGTTAGTATTAAAAACAAAAATAACATAAAACCTAACAAAACCTGCGGCAATCAGTTCTTTTCAATCTCTTCCAAACAACTTTTGAATTGAGACGTACCTTATACTTTTACGTAGAAAATATATGATGCAGTTTTCCCCAGCACATCTTAGCGGCAATCACCAACGGTAGGTGGCAACGAGTGGGCGTGCCGCGATGAGTTATTGCAGATATTATTCCGTTATGCGCTAGAGAAACTCTATTAATTTGTACCTACTGTCTGTATCTAGTTACGGGTCATGCGCATGCCTAATAAAAACTACACAACGTGAAACAAATCAAGTCTTGAACAGACACGCAACTGAATTTAAAAGATTTAAAAATTGATAGTCTAAGGCCGTCACATATAGTCGAAATTCCGTTTGGAATATTATCATCATATCAGTCATAGGACGTCCACTGCTGAACATAGGATTTCCCATATCTATGACTAGCTGAACGCCCGCGACTTCGTACGCGTTACACTACTAAATGTGTAGGTTTGTAACCTAGAAATAAAGCTAAACTCGCTGTTGCAACTTGACTTGACACCCCATTTTTATCCAACGCACTTGATTTATGGGATAAAAAGTATATACCAAATTTCACTTAAATCGGTTCAGCCGTTACGACGTGATTGAGTAACAAACAAACGAATAAATAAACAACATCCTTACCATTTCAAATTTCGAACTCTACGTCCCTATGAGGCCGTGTCCTAAAAGTGCATAACCTCTTTAAGCTTAGAAACCTTCAAATGAGGTACTCATATAGTACGGTGACTTTCGAGACATTCCTATTTTAAAGAGTATTTGCTTCAGTTTTTAAGTGAGTTCAACCTTTTTTGAATAAAATCGGATTGAGTTTTCAAACATGTATCAAAATAAATAGTAAATTAAATTAAAAGCACTAAGGAGCATTGATATCAACCTCGAAGCAAATCACTGCTAAAATAACTTTGTACCCCTTTTTAACCCCGGTAGGGGATGTATTTCAATAAAATACGAAAAACGTCTTCCATCAATTCTGTTAAAAAAGGTTTATGCAAAATTTGAAGTAGATTGGACCAAGGAATCACGTTATCCCATACAAACTTTGTCCCTCTTTTTCCCCCTCTTACGTGTAGAATTTCCAAAAATACTTTCTTATCGGATGCCTACGTCATACAAAGAATACACCCTCCAAGTTTCAGGTCTCTACGATCAGCGGTTTAGGCTGTGCGTTGATCCGTCAGTCAGTCATTCAGGACAAAGCATTTTATATGTATAGATATCTATCCAGAGCGACCGATCTTGTGCGACCTGCACCCAACGGCTCCCAGCAACCTTTAACATATCGTCTTTCCATCTAGTGGGGGGAGTCATACGCTGCGCTTTCCAGTGCGTGGTCTCCATTCGAGAACCTTTCTGCCCCAATGGCCGTCAGTTCTTCGAGTCCTATGTGTCCGGCCCACTGCTACTCATTTGTAACTTACACACATTAACTTGCTAATCATTTGTGCTGTCGGTGACTTTGGTTCGTCTACGAATCATTTCTGATTTGAACTCATAGAGAAACAGCAAGCATAGCCCTCTCCGTAGCACACTGAGTGACCTTGAGCCTTCTTATGAGGCAAATAGTGTAAGACTACGTTTCTGTACTGGTCATGTCATCACTGGTTTTGGAATATCGAATTAGAATTTCAAAGGCAGTAAAATTACTAGGGTACATACACTAGAAATTAAAAAAAAAATGATGTAGGTATAGTTACACTCCACATTGATGAATCAGCATTTGTTTTAATTAAATTCTATTGGCTAACCATGTCGGGTGATGACCTATGCTAAACGCTTGCCCAATCGGAGCCGGCATGCCCTGAATTTACTTCACCTACCTATTTGTTATTCATTGAAGTGACCCTACAGTTGACAAGGTAACTGAAAATGTTTTCACTTTTACGAAAACCTTGGAAAGTATTTTCACTAGGTAAAAGTAAACTAAAACGTGGCGAGTGATTATGAGATATGGAGGAACTTGTGGTAGACCTTTACCCAACAGTCAGAAAGTAAAGGTTGGGAAAAAAATAAGTAAATATTTTTTTTTTTAATTAAAAAAATCATTTGTGGGGTTAAAATCTGACATAGCTAAGAATCCCCTCAGTTAAATGCTTTCTATTAAAAAAACCGCGTCCAAATCGATTCATCCGTTTGGGAACGATATGCCACAGACAGACAGACATAGGCGTTATACTTAAAACACCCTTGTGTTTGCTTAGGGGGTTAAAACGGACATAGTTAAGAGCCAACCCAGTTAATAAATAATAATAAATAATGCTGAACATTTCACACAGCGCTATCTAACCCGAAACTAAGCAACGCTTGTACAACCAGACCCCGAATATTCTGTAGATCATGCGGGTTCGATTCCCGCCGCGTCTCAGCCGACTGTTAATCCACTGCGCCACGGCAGTCGTCGGGGATTAAAAATACCAGCCCTCAGATTCATCATCACCATATCAGCGTCAAAAGATGTCCACTGCTGAACATAGGCCTTTCCATAGATTTCCAAAGCAACCGATCTTGTTGGGCCTGCATCCAATGGCTCAAAGCAATCTTCATTCTTCTTCTTTCCATCTACTCTTCCTACCTGCGCTTTCCAGTGCGTAGTTTCCACTCGAGAACCTTTCTGCCCCAAATCCAACGGCCGTCAGTTCGAGCTATGCCCCGCCCACTGCCACTTCAGCTTGCTTTGTGCTATGTCGTGACTTTGGTTCGTCTTCGAATCGCCATCAGAATACCATAACATAAAGCACAACATTTCGCAACAAATTATCAAGTCCAATCTCAATTAAGGCTCGCTCACACATTCATAAATCGCCACCGAATGACAATGAAACTGCGCTGATAAAAAGTGTTTTCGCACGAACGCTGCTTGCGTTAGACAAGTGGTTGCGTAAAAAGCGCATTGCGAAGGGCGCATTGTTATGTGCAGGCTTTTTAGCTTTAAGTATGTTTAACTAAGTCATGGGTTTTTAACCCCGGATCCCACTTTTAACGTCTTATAGTTATAACTAAATGTTATAATTTATAACATTGTACTGTAGATCATGCAAAAATTTGTTCCGCGGTGGGAATCGAATCATCCTGTATTTGTCCTGTACAAATTTTTGCA
This sequence comes from Philereme transversata, assembly GCA_963924445.1. Classification (NCBI taxonomy): domain Eukaryota; kingdom Metazoa; phylum Arthropoda; class Insecta; order Lepidoptera; family Geometridae; genus Philereme; species Philereme transversata. The sequence continues at coordinate 15,520,590 of OZ004351.1, forward strand.
TGATCTACAGATATTTGTTGCGTGTCTGGATGTTTTTCTATATATTGTATGTTATTTACAAAAAAAAGTATATACAGTATTATATCAGTTATCTGGTTCCCATAAGCTCTGCTTAGTTTGGGGCTATATAGCGCTGTGTGAAATGTCCAGCAATATTTATTATTATTTATTACAAAGAAAGTGGTGTTCTAAGTGTCCGGCAACTTTTTATTTTGAAAACATCGGTATCAGCGCATAAGAATTTACTTTCATCAGAAAATTACTTGGAGTTGAAAAGCAAACGAGTCTTCAAAATTCCTACTCCGCCAATTAGTACATCCTTTGCGCAACGTTTTGGTCAGTTTATAAGAGCATGTGTTTATAATAATGTTTTAAAATTTTGGTATCTATAAAATAAATCCGTAAGAAAAGCAAAACATATAATACAAAAGTGGCTAACAACTCTGACGTACTCTGATGCTGAGACTATTCTGAATGTTACAACCTAAAAGTCCCAAATATTTATCCTATGTATTATTTTTATATATTTATTATACTTATATCGATATTAATTATTTTATTAAATTTTTATTATATAAGGGACGTTGCCCCAGTCACTGATAGTCCCTCTTGTCCGCGAACGTGTATGTATGTATGTGTATGTGTCTCTGTGTGTTTTTAATTATAACTAAATTTTACTGTATAATTTTATTTGATTTAATTTAATTTTAGTTGATTTAATTTGATTTAATTTATTTTGATTTGATTTTGTTTAATTTTATTTTAGTAATTTTATTTATGAGTCAATGGCTTGAAATAAACAATTTTTTAAATGTTGTATATTTATTTAAGATTCAAAAATTTAGGTTATTATTATGTTACAGTATTATAAGTTTTCAATTGTTATTTTAAACTGTTTATATATATTTTTCTAAAAAAAAACTACTGTTAACTATATTAATTTACTAGTCCGAGGTGTAAAAAATAACGATACAGGCTTATCCTAGTGTGAAGACCATCGACTAAATCATTTAATTAATAAGCTCTCAACAATAAGTTTACTTAAAAATTATCTGTTTTAAAATTATTAGTCATAAGGTGTGCTTTTTGTTGCTAAATAAAATATTTTTCATTTTTTCATTTATCAATTACCTTTTTTGCGTTGGAGGTTAATAAGTTAGTAATTAGATTTCGAAAGATAATTAACAGTTGCGTTTATTAGTGAATCTAGATTTGAATATGTTTTAGCATTCCGTACAACGTTTATAAAAACGGAACACTCATTGTATCCAGTCACTTGAATACAATCCCTTGTAGAATATAATGTCATGAGTAAATTGAGTAATGTTTTAGAAACCGTTTTTGCCGTCCAATATTATGTTTGCAACCTGTGTCCCACTTAATTATGACTAGCTATGGTAAAAAGATTGCTATTGTATAGTTTGTATTCTCGACCTCGACTGTCAAGTTTCTTTGGTTAAGTGGAAGTTACGGTTGGTTATAGGAAATAGGACATCAGAAGTAGCTGAGCAACTTAAGTCTAATACCTAAGCGGAATGCCATTAATACCTATACACAACAGTGTTACAAAGTGCACCAAATTCTCTATACTAAGGCCCGTAAGATCAATAGTAGTGTAAACTAAAATTCTAAGCTTAAACTAAAACTTTCCTTTGACAGTGATGGTTTAAGCTTAGAATTTTAGTTTAAACTGCTATTGATTTTGCGGGCTTTAGTGAAGTAGATGCCTTTATGCCTTTTTAATAAGCCAAAAAAAACTCAGTAACTAATTTTATTTAATAACAAAGACTAATACAATTATTTACAATAAAATACAGAAAAAACAGTTGGAAAAAACTTAGAAAAACTAACGTATTGTGCAACAATAGGATATATTTCGTTAATAGAGTGCAAAAAAGCGATTAAAAATTATTTAAGTACGTTGTAACAACAGCTAGATTTTTTTTATTGTTCAACGCTGTTTTATATAATATTTTCGTCTGGGAACTGACTAAAACAATTTGAAATATCTAGGCCAAAATAATAAAGTTTCAAAATACCCCACAAATTAATTCGATTAACCTCTAGTTTAGAAAGGTAGATTACAGATAATTAAGAAAAAACTCAGTACATATGGTACGGCTATTGTCTTGGAAAAAATATACTTTAAAACATACATAAAGTATTTATCTGATTTTCGCACGGTGTTAACTGTTCTTGTGTACAGGTGGTTACGAATTTGACGTGGTAAAGTGTAGAGGTTTATATGACGATTTCACTGTAATCTAGGTTTGTTATTATTACTCATGTATGACGACCTCCGTGGCGCAGTGGGCGAACAGCCGGCTGAGACTCAGGAGGTAGTGGGTTCGATTTCCGCCGCGGAACAAATATTTACATGATCTACAGATATTTGTTCCAAGTCTGGTTGTTTTTCTATATATTATAAGTATGTATTTACAAAAAAAGTATATAAGTATTCTATCAGTTATCTAGTTCCCATAGTACAAGCTCTGCTTTGTTTGGGGCTAGATAGCGCTGTGTGAAATGTCTAGCAATATTTATTTATTTTATTTTTATTTAATGTATGCACACTATAATTCCGGGTGAGATTTGTCCATGCGTCAAAATATCCAAATGTCTATAACGTATATGCAGGTATTTTTGACCCATTTTTGTGTGATTGATTTTATTAAATATTTAGCAATCATGGTTGATAATGCAAACAAAATATTTATAAAACTACTAGTTACCGCACGAGGCTTTGCACGCTTGGTTTGACAAAAAAAGTTGTATATGTGCCAATCCAGGTCTTAATCTATCGACACATTAAATTTAATCGAAATTGGTTCAGCCGTTATGACGTGATTGAGTAACAAACAAACAAACATCCGACCTTTTGCATTTATAATATTAAGGTGATGTTTTTTTTTAGGTTCGAGGTATGTGTCAACAAAACTAGCGTTTAGTATTATAAGCATTAATATTAATGTTTTTTTAACCTTAATGCTAGTTTTGTTTAATTTACTTAAAAAAAAATTATAAAAGCAAACAGAAATAAGAAGCACCCTGTACGATTAGTGAAGTGAAGCAATTAATAGGGTTGCAACACACCGCGCTCGCTGAGTTGCCTAACCATCCTTGAGTCAGTCGCTCCCGAATTGTTGATCTCGATTTTCATAATAACATTAGCAACTAACATTTTTGTAAGTTTTTTTTTTATTCTACCTGGACACGGAATGTATGTATATAACCCACCCGCCAATTCCCATAACTGAAAATAGAAAAATTCGAGTATTGATCTAGTCTCGTTACTGACATGTGATTATACACTTTATTTATATCAAACTATTATTGTAATATTAGTGGAACGGAATGCCAAAATATATTCATTTAATAATCCAATCTAATTTGGGTGAACTATCGTTACATTTTTAAAATTGTATTACGTGAATTAGCCCCTTGATGTCAAGTGGTAACCGACACCTATAACAAAGTATTGCTTCGTAAATCACGCACCTTAGAAACGTGTCCTACGATGCACAGCCCTGCATCCATCAACTTAAGGCGTACAGGTGTAAAGTCTCATGTGCGTGTAATTTCACCGGAAACCATATCCTTCATACCAAAACACAGCAATGCTACTTAGCCGCAGAAATAGTGTACTTCCACCGGGCGAACTCTTTCAAAAGGAACCCTGCTACTCTTAAGTACTAATATTATAAAGAGGAAAGATTTATATGTTTATAACGAATAAACTCAAAAACTACTGGTCCGATTTAAAAAATTCTTTCACCATTAGAATGCTACATTATCCCTGAGTAACATAGGTTATATATTACCTAACTGCGCAGAAGGAGAGTTGTGTTTTTATTGAAAAACTACGCTTGCGAAGCTGCGGATTGGTCAGTTAGTGATAAATATATAAACATCTCTAACAAAATTAGTTGTACTGGTAGCAATTTTTTTGGAAGAATTATAAGGAAGGTACAAGATACAAGATATTTATTTGCATAAACAATTATATAATAAGATCTTACAAACTAATAGTATTATCAACAAAGAAAATGAATACAAATTTACTTCAAAATGCATATAAATTAATTATACATATTTGAAAAGCGACGCTAGGCCGTTGAAGGCCTAAGAAGCGTTGGCGCGATGATTTAGACGCTGTTTACAGGGTCTGGCAGGATTGGGCACAAGTGGGACAGCTTAGGCTAGATAAAAACAAATAGTTTTTTTATATTTAATTAGAAAATAAATAATGCCCATCGTCAGTTATTGGAATATAGCAATGCCCGGATTTTTGTTGCTTGGGCATGCTGATGCTGGTACCCAAAACGGTGTTCTAAGCACGTGTTAATACGCACATAAATTCATGTTAAAAAACAAAGTACTTAAAATGCCTAGGAATGTATATCAGCTGATGGAAGCAGAATAACTAACAGTTAGTTGGTACAACGGCCGTCAGCGGAAGTGACGTCACGATAGTTACTTAAGTATTCAGGATGGGCTGCGTCGATGTATGGTGAATTTTAGTTTTATGTGATTCTTTTTATTTATTGGAACTTAGCCGTTGCGGATACTTGAGTGAAATAAGAAATTACATTCCAAGGTTTTGTTGCTTTAAATCTATTTTTCAAACTTTCGCGATCACTGTACATAATTACTGATGTAAACGGGTATTTATCGCGTGTGTACCTTTTTTAATCGTTGCTTGTTTATGTATTGCAACAGCCGTGGCCAAGAACAGACCGCGACCACGACTGTTGCAACAGTCGAAACGTCGGGATAACAAATAAAAAGGTACATGCGCGATAAATACCCGTTTAAATCAGTATTTACACTTTAAATCTTATTTGTTTTTTATATCACCTGGAGATGGAACAAGCGTATGGCCCACCTGATGTTAAGTACCATCACCTTTACCAAAGTATTGCCTCGCAGGTCACGCATCTTAGAAACGTGCCCTACGATGAACTGCCCTGCCTCCATCAACTTGGGGCATACAGGTGTAAAACCTCATGTGCTTGTAATTATACCGGCAACCGTACCCTTCAAACCGAAACACAGCAATGCTGCTTGGTGGCAGATATAGGTATGGTGGTAGCACTTCCCCGGGGCGAGTCCTTTCACAAGGAATTGCCTGCACAAGGCTTGCACAACAATCCCTAAACGTATTTAGTGTATCATATTTAGCCACTTAATAGGTTTAGGCCACGTTGTGCAAGTATATTTAGAATATTAGTGTAATAGTGTGATATTTTACGGGTATAAATATTTTCGCATACAAAACAGCACTAAATGAAAATAATCAAAAATATAATTCCAATTATAATGAGTGCAAAGGGTTCAATGCCAACTTACAAAATTATAAATTCCAATTTCAATAATGTAATTGTTTTGTTTGTGTCAAGGAGACATAATTTAATTTTAAATATTTAATAAATTGATTTACAAGGGCAATTGATATTGAGTAGTAAAATTTTAATTTATATGCAAATGAAATAAACTAATATTTAATCATTATTTGTGATTTATTTGTTCGTAAGTAATCAATTGTCCTCTTATACTTGGATTCGTCATGCATTTTTAAATATATTATTTGTAATTAAGTAAATCATTATTTATTTAGCATTCAATAATAAAGCACTGACAAAAAAAGAAAGTTTACAATAGAAAAATATCTAATTTAAGTAGGAAACAAACAATAACACGAAAGATGAAGAGCATCTACAAAAAGAGGCAGGTACATACAAGAATACAAGAATTTATTAATAAAAATAATATTTACACGTCATAGGTCAAATTTCATGAATAAAATAAATTAATGAAATAAATTATCAATACATGTTAATGATTCATCTTGTGAAACAATTACCTATGTATCTAATATATGATTATTATTATTATTATTTATTAACTAGCTATTTAATAACTAATCTAACAACCTAGGCGACCTAGGTATATGTGAGGTGTGTGTGCTAAAAGGTCTGTGCTGCTTGAATTGTACCCAAAAAGGACAGTCTTAGCTTTGTGTTGGTCCTCGCCTAAGCGCAGACCAACGTAGGGTTTTACACTGGGGCTGTTATGGTGACCGACCTCACGACCAGAGAGAGAAAAGTAACTTTGTTAAGTTATAATAGTAGATTATTAAACGAGGGGATAAAGCAGTGTCTTGCGTCACGGGCGCTATATTGAATCCCAATCATAACGAAGGAATGTTGGATTGATCCTGAGTGCAGAGAGGTACCCAAGTTGCAGACAGCTTTATCCACACTCTACTTTTCACACTTTCTGCAAGACAATAAAAACCAAATCTAGGTTGGTGCATTCTGTGCAGAGGATAGTTCGATTTACGAATAAGTTCTTGTTGTGTGGGTCTCTGGTCCAAATTTTAATACAGATGAGTTTCCAAATTCAAATCACAATTCAGTACAACTTTACTCACGGCTCAGCCGTAGGGATTTAATCAATTGCTTTCGGTGACGTTTACATGATATATAATTTGACATTGCCGAGAAGGTGATGTGACATTTTTTTACAGTGTTTCATCATATGTTTATGTAGCGACGATATGCGCTGTAAATGGTAGAGACTGGATGAAAAGAGCCTTCATCATCATTAACATCATCAGAATATCTGCCAAAAGACGTCTATTGCTGAACGTGGGCCTCCCCATAGATTTCCAGAGAGACCATGTGCGGTTTGCACCCAATGGCTACCAGCAACATTTATTATGTCGTCTTTCCATTAAGTGGGGGGCCGTCCTACGCTTCGCTTTCCACTCTAGATCTTTTCTGCCCCAACGGCCGTCAGTTCTTCGAGGTATGTGCCTCGCCCTCTACCACTGCAACTGCGCAAAACCTATATTAGGCAGAGGATCTCTATAGGTTGAGATATAAAGTATTCATGTATTGGTACGTTTATTCTTTATTTTTTATTGTATATAGATAAATTACAGACATAAAAACTTACAAAAAAGACATACAAAGGCGAGCTTAACTTTAACAAGAGTTTTCTTCCAGCAAACCGTTACGTAAAAGTTTGTCACCACAGTGCATCCCAACGACAACTATGATGATAATGATGATGACAATGATGATAAATCTTGTGGAACCCTAATCGCTACGCGTCTACAGCGTAGCGGTAATTTTCCGTTTTCCTCATTGCCTGTAATTACTTCGTAATTTATTCGTTTTCTTATTATGCTAATAGTGACGTTAGCAAATTATCTTGTTAGTACATCAAAGTTGACTGGAATTAGACTGCCACCAACAAATATTCTACCGGCTTAGGGTATCTATACGGGTTGGTAATATACCAACGATATTCAAGTGACGGTTTCTCAAAACATAAAATAGTTTCTCGAAAAAAAAAAACTACTAGTTATATTATCAAATTTTATAGAAAATCGATTAAGTTTAGGTGATTAATTCGATATATAACTTACGGCCTACTCTTGCAATCGACATTCGAAAATAAAAGCCGATTTGATATCTCTTTCGGAAATGGCTGCAGGTTTTGGGTTATAAAGGGACAACAAGAGATATCTCGAGACGTCACCAAAACAGTATCTGTGGTTAGATGGCAAGCATATAATAGCACAACATAAGTTTATTGAAGTGTTTGTTTTTACATGCCAAAATAAATTTCACATTTCTATGGTAAACATTTCACAAATTTATTTATTATGCTCATCAAAATAACTCCTTTAATTTTTGTGCTTATATTACCAAACACCCTATATAACTGAAAATGATTGTCAAATTCAACTCAACGGTTAAAATATTATGCAAAGCCGGGGCGGGTCTGCTAGTGGTTTATAGCACTACTTAATAAAGCAGGGAGCTGTACAGTTCAACGGACAGTCAACTTATCCTTTTACTTCCAAGGTAAAGTGGTATTGTAGTGGAATTTCCCACGAAAAAAGGGAAATTAACCGGCGTGTCGCAACATTGCGACATGTGCCGTATTGTAGCAGAATAAAGGACTAAACACATAATAAGCTGCTTGTAGGATATGTCAAAACATGAGCTGAGCGTTCGTCTGTTTTCCCATAGATATTCATTTAGCTTTGATTTAGGCTGTTTCTACCAAAGATGTGCGAGGAAGTTGAGCGATGCGAGGGTGCGTAGTGAAACTGTGAAACGGTGTGACTGTTTCCACCAAAGATGTGCGAGGAAGCTTAGCTGTGCGAGGATGCATAGCAAAGCTGTGCAACGGTGTGACTGTTTCCATCAAAGATGTGCGAGGAAGTTGAGCGGTGCGAGGATGCGTAGTGAAACTGTGAAACGGTGTGACTGTTTCCATCAGAGATGTGCGAGGAAGTTGACACATCTCTCACTCACCTCCCTTGCACATATGCACAATTGTACCAATACCTCGCTCCGCTAGCCCTTTTCCTCCAAAGCTGTGCTGAGCGAGGCTAGGAAAATAGTGCACAATAAAGTGTTTTCATTCATTGATTAATTTTGTGAGTACTCCTTAGCTATAGCCGTTTTACTCATAGACCGCTGTAAAGCTGATATTTAGTTTGATACCAAAATCCGATTACGAACAAGTGGCCATATTTGTTATAGCAGCAATTTTTTTACATTAGGATCCAAGGATCATTTTGAAACTTTAATTTAAATGTCTGTTCCACCGGGACCAAGCTAGAAACAAGGCTGCTTATTCGTGTTAACCAACATCCATTTTGTGCTGTAACTCTCTCAAAAATAAATCCGAAGCGGTTGCTATAAAGATCTTCATTCAATTAGTAATTTAGTCAGACAATAGCCAACACAATCGTATTCGTAATAAATTCAATTAAATAACTTAATTTGATCTGCGGACCATTACCCATACACCTTGGATCGTATCAGAAACTAGAATTACTAGGGTATTAATTAAGAAACACTATTTCTCTTGCCAGAGGTATTATTATCTCCAATACCCACAAACAGCTTATAAGAGCTTAAATAATAACCAATAAGGTATATATACTAGAAAATAGTGGGTTCAAATTTGGATGAGAAAACTGGCAGCAGTCTGCGGTCTCTCCAGCAGTGCCGTATTGACTATCAGTACATCGAAGTGTTGAAGTGCTTGTACAACAACGCGATTAAGCCTAGAATTATGTCTGGATAACGTTCTGGAAGAGATTGCTTTTAGTGATAAGATCACCACATGTATTTCCAAGTGTCTTGCCATTTGTTTTTTAATTTAAGTGTGATATACAATTAAGCGTTACCTATCTATCTATCTATGTCGGTCCGAGTACAGGAGCAGTGTATGAAAGCGATCCATTTGAGGAGAGGAGTGACAGGGAGATGTGGTATCTCCGTAACTATTTACCACCGCTCTAGAGGACGCCTTTAAGTTCCTGAAACGGCAAGGACTGGGCATCCATTTCAATGGGGAGTACATTACTCGCTGGAAGACTTAGGCCAAATGCTCGATGGTCTCGATAGTTTCCCAACAGGTGGGCTTTAACTTGAACAATACGGAAATCATGTCGAAAGGCCGAAAAAAAGCCGAAAAGAAAGAAAAAAAAGAAAAAAAAAAAAGAAAGAAAAGAAAGGTCGAAGGCCGCCGCGGAACAAATGTTTGCATAATCTACAGATATTTCTTCCGGGTCTGGATGTTTTTCTATATATTATAAGTATGTATTTACAAAAAAAAAGTATATAAGTATTCTATCAGTTATCTGGTTCCCATGGTACAAGCTCTGCTTAGTTTGGGGCTAGATAGCGCTGTGTGAAATGTCCAGCAATATTTATTTATTTATTTATTTAAAGGCCATGTGGCGCCACATCAGTTGTAAACTCTTATCACGAAGTTTTTTAATCACGAATAGATCTTTGTTTGACCACATTCTCGCCTGATGGTAAGCGATGATGTGGTCTAAGATGAAGCACGGAGATCTAGAAGCCACCTATTCACTATTACCTTAAAGAGGCCTGGATTTTACTCTTTAGGAAAAACAGAAGACGGTAAAGTGTTCCATACCTTAGCTGTACGCATCAAGAACGTAGAACCGACGAGTAGGTAGACACCTAGGACACACAGTCCAGTTAGGCAGGTCCAACTTCAAGAAAGAGGTCAGTCGACGAATCCAATTTGGCTGGGCAGCATTTAATGTACAGTGCCACCAACTTATCGGTTCTGGTGGACAAAATTTGAACGAATCCCGACAAGAATAAATCTAGATACACACTTAGCTGTTCAGTAGACACTAGCGATGCCTTTCAATTCACAGATAAATAAATAAAATAAATAATGCTGGGCATTTCACATAACGCCATCTAGCCCCAAACTAAGCAAAGCTTGTACTATGGGAACCAGATAACTGATAGAATACTTATATACATATTTTTATTGCAAATACATATTTATACCATGTTTCTAAATACCCAGACCCAATATAAATAAATGTAAATCGTACAAACATATGCTCCGCGACGGAAATCGAACCGCTACCTCCTACGTCGCAGCCGGCTATTTGCCCACTTCATAACTTAGTCGATCCTATTCCAATGATATTATTAGGTACTATTTCTAGGTATCACTCCAAAAATGTCATTGTGTTCTATTTTAGCAACTACACGTATATTGGCGGATATTTCCACGTGTCAGTGCCAAAAATCTCATTGTACTCGTATTGTACCAAACCACGCGTAACTATTGGTCGATCTCGGGCGGATCTTGCCGCAACCTCATTAAAGATTCTAGGTCGTACTGCAATCGCTAATTAGAGAGATAAGTGCGGTATTAATTGTGTACGCCATTGGAGCCACTATCGCGTCATCTCGGTGAGCGGAGTGAGGGTGGGCGCAGACGGGGCGGGAAAACGCAAGATATAAAAAAATCACGACATAATGAACATCGCAGGTCGTATGTGGGTTAGAATAGCGCAGAACAGAGGCAAAAATGGCGAAAACGAAGAGAGACCTATGCCCAGCAGTGGGATGAGACCGACTGACGATAATGATGATGATGATAAAAAAACATGTTTTATCGCGAGGTTTAGTCAAAATAATACGAACATACGTCAAGTAAATATATATTTTCATATGTCTCTTGCATCTCAAGGTCGTATAATAAAATATAAAAAATAATCCATAATGTAACTTAACTAAATTTTGCTGTAAAACAGTGAAGTTTTAGCTAATTTTAGAAAATTACCAAGATAAGTAGAAGGGAGGTGGAAAGTGAGAGCTTACGCCTGCAGTGGGGCTCTGGGATTGAAAATCAAATAAATATAACCAACTTGTAGGTAAATTAAAACAGAAATACGAATGATGCACGAATTCAAATTCATTCCTTCAGAAAATTCCCTAGCTCAATAGCTATAGCTAATAGCTAGTCAAGTTCTTATAAGTGTTATGCAACACAAACAATCGTATTTGATACCTAAACCAACAAACGCTAACAATAAAACACTTCGTGTAGAAGGGGCCATATCAGGATGATTTTCGCAGTAGACATTTAGTTTTACATTTTATTGCTTGCAAGATGTCCTTAATTCGGTTGGTATTTGTAAAACATTCAAGTTTGTTTTCTACACACTACAAATGAACTTACAGAAGAGCACATGATATTTAGAATACATAGCCTGGCATACATAACGATCCCTAAAACGTATTTAGCGACTTAGTATGCTTTGACAACTCCTAAAATCATATTTAACCACTAAATACGTTAACAAGAACAACACACTAATATTATAAATGCAAAAGTTTGGATATTTGTTTGTTACTCATTCACGTCGTAACGGCTGAACCGACTTAGGTGACCTGGATTAACATATAGGTTACTTTTTATCAATAAACCAGGCATGCGAAGCCGCAAGCGGAAGCTAGTTAGAACTAAGCATATTAGAAAGCGACATTAAAATTAAGTAAGAAAAACATGAAAGCATGTACTAATGAAAAATTATAAAAATTGGCACTCCGGGAGTGCCGACAAAAGTGCACTATAAATACTTAGGTATATACAGAGGTGTCGGTAACGGTAACAGTGTTGCGAGTTCAATGGTTTTTTCCCATCTCAAAAACTGCCCAACGCGCCTAAAGAAGTTTTCATTTCAGTAACAATTTGTAGCACAGTGGTCGAAATTCGACCGTTATTTTTTTTTAGTTTTAGCATTTGCCTTTCCTTTTTCATATAATCTTTCATATTATCTTAAAAACGGGTAAAAAGTTTTCTTTTTATGCATTTTTAGATACATCATTTTAGCATTAAGGTTAATGCTAAATGAAGGACTTAGTAGCTAATAAACAGAGCGAACAGCTTTTGAATGATCCAAGTAGCAGCACCATTCATTTATTTGTTTACTGCCAGCTATATTTTTCCTTGTTATCTCGATATAAATCGCAAAATAATGCCCTATTCACGGTAACCCCGTTCGAAATTCAAATTAGTAACGTTCGGAAACGCACCAACGCCTCCCATTTGGTGTAAAGTTGCGAAAATGGAACGGATATCTCTCGTTCCTCTCGCTTGTTTGATAGATTTCGAATTTTGCCGGTTAACTGATTCCATCCGGCCTCCTTACAGTGTTACCTCCTTTGTTCTATTGGCTAAGTTTCGAATGAAATGTCGGTGTTGCTAATTTCACAGCTTAATTTTTAATTCGCAAGCTTCCGAAAGGTTGAGTGACCTGTGCAAGCTACGACCTAGGCTGGGTCTAGAATTACTAAATGATAAAATGTGTATAACTACATTTTCTTTGGTAGAGCAGGGAGTGTGAGAATTTCAATCAATTCTTTTTTTCTGTTTTTAAAATTTTAATGAAAGTCAAATCAGTTTTTTGGCGCCTTACGGCTATGTGTGTTTGCTCTATGCAAATCGAATCTCTAAGTATGAATTGGAACATTATGATTCAGCTTACATTGCATTTTTAAAATTTGTAAATAGCTTGGTAATTTAATTACAGTTTAGGCCATCTACATTATCCGCAAAGGCCACGTTGACTACGGCAAATGTCTGTTCTACTGCTCTGTGTTTCATGTGAATGATGGAGATAGACAGAATACAATGCGAAACTTTGCCAAATCCCGATAATGTGACCGCAGAGTATATTTTCATTCAACTTACGAAAACAACATATTATATACCGAAAATAATAATAATAATGTAAGTGTACTCAAGTTTGCACGTAAGTTATACTTATTTGGCGTAAATATACGAGTATATGTCATTTGCCACTTCAATAACTTCAGACCGGAAAAACTTACTTCATGGTGTGTTACAGCGGCGCGTAACTTCCATCACATACTGAAAATATACTCTGACTCTGATCTGTGCGCCAAAAGAAGTCTTCTTATTTCTGCCCCTTTTTCACATTACGTGGGGTCGGCACAACATGTAATTTCCTTCCACAACTCTCTATCAGCCGTCATCTCCGTTGTCACTTCCTTCTTCACACAGTCCATCCATCTCTTCTTCGGCCTTCCATTACTTCTACATCCATCCACATTCACATCTAACACTCTTTTAGAAAGAACCGCCAAAAGAAGTATTACTTAAAAAATGGAAATAAAACCGATTCCACAATCCGTAAACTCTCGATCGTATGTCGAGCGGAGGGCGCCCACGACACGGGTGGCTGCGCGGGCTAATTGCGCGCCGCGACCCGTGACGACAGTTAGAGGCGGTGTCTTACATCCAAGCGCGATTCTATCTGAGAAACAGCTTGGACACGATTGTCTATTGGGAAGACACAAATACCCGCGGACACTGCTGATTTGAATTTGCCTGTTATTGTAACAAGGGCTTTGCAATTCAGAATGGTAGTCAGTGTCTTTGGACTTCCGTTTGTTGATTTAGAGAAGTTAGCGATCGTCTTTTGAAAGCTCAACCATATTTTTTACAATCTAGGTCTAAAAGTGATGATACTTATATTTTGTATCTATTTTATTGTATTCTGTTTTGCCAAATTAAATATATTTTTTTAGTATTAATGTTAAGCAAATAATTAGATACAATCACTAAAACATTATTTGATACAGAAATAACGAAAATTTGAATATTACGGTAGGTACCTACATTAATTTGAAATCAGGAGAAAAATCATTATTATATTCTTATAATGTGAAGGTTAAACAAATAGGTTTTACCTTGCTAAACCTCCTTTCTTATCCAGGATTTTAATTTAAAAAAATAATGTTTCTGACTCTTTGGTTCCATTATTTGAAAGCATTCTAATTTTGAATCGAAGCATTTTGAGCAGAATGCATGTTCGATTCATTTATCAAAACTCAATGGGTATTTTTCATGCAAATGAAGGCTCAGTATTTTTTCAGTTTGTTGAACTGAACATGGATTTTAAATTAAATTATTTGTGAAGCTTTTGTACGTCGTAATGCTTCGCTGCACTCGACTGATGTTCTGCGCAAAATAATCCAAGACTCACCTAAGAGTCTAGAAAAAATTCAGATATCACAGAATAATAAAATAAATTTAATAACAACAAAGTCTTTTGAATGTCAAATGACGTAGACATTTTTATGGTGGATAGGATTAATTAATCACTTATTTAAAGACGTGACGACGCAAAATCTTATTCTAAAAACAGTCTTAACTAAAATTATATAGTTTTCAGTAACAGATAACTAAAAACAATAAAAAACCTACAAAATATAACAAAAAGCCCCCTTTTTAAACATTTCAATTACCTAGGTACCTAAAGTACGGTTTTTTTATAAATTTCGAATGTATAAATTAGTATTTTTTATATTTATAGTCAATTTAGTGTTTAGTGTAATGGTTGGTCATACATCGTTGGAAGGCCGCCTTCGCCACGGCTGGCCAGAGCCACTCCTCTGTCATACTATGACCAATATACAGGTTGATTTCTTTTAGTTATTTTTAGATCTGGGAAATGTTAGACAGATTTAAATAAAAAATAATATATAAATACTATATGCGATTAGTTAAACTTAAGAAAGATAATTTTTTACCTGTTTTAATTTTTACTCATAGTTTTCAGTTACTTATTAGATACCGAAGTCCTCGTAAATCTAAAATGCGAGTATAAAATTGGTTATAACTTCAAAGATAAATAAATGAATAAATAAACAGTGATTAAAACTATTAGACCCAATGTGTTGGATTAAAAGATGTTAGTTTATTTTTCTTTTCTTACATACTTTTTAATGAAATTAAATTGAATTACACTCTTTAAAGAAACCATTCAGTTAGGATGTCCAGAATTATACCTAGGTAGGTAATTTTAGCTCGAACTGACGGCCGTTTCGGCAAAAAGTTGCTCGAGTCGAGAAAGAAGACCACGCACTGGAAAGCGCAGCGTAGGACGATCCCCCACTAGATGATAAAGGTTGCTGGGAGCCGTTGGATGCAGGCCGCATAAGATTGGTCTCTCTGGAAATCTATGGGGGAAGCCTATGTACAGCAATGGACGTCCTGTAAAAGGTTAACTGGAAGAGAATACTTGCCAGCATCAAATTCACCTATGTACATATACTAATTTTTGTGCAATAAAGTTTTCAATCAATCAATACTTTGGCTGATATTATGATGATGATGAAGTACTTTTAGGTAATTTTCGCGATCACTAATATTTAATGGTTGTTATTAAACCGGTCGAGGGGAAAACACCACGAGGCCGTAGCCCGATACGTTGGTCTGACCAAATTAGCACAACTCTCGACTCTAAGCTTCATGATGCCATACATGTCGCCGCTAACAGACACCGATGGCGCAGCATAATGGTATTTATCGCGCTTTTCATTTCCCGACATTCGACTGTGAACATCCAGATTATAAATTACGGTTAAAAATAATTTTCATTTTAATTTCTCAAAAGGTTAAAATACGCTATATAGATGGACCCGTTTCATAAAAATCATTATTTTTTTAATAACTAATTATTCATATTTATTTTTATTAATTATAAATTATTAAAACGCTGGCGCGATGACCTAGATGTCTTCAACAGTGATTGGGTAGAGTTGGCCAGGGATCGAGAGGGGTGGAAAGAATTGGGGGAGACCTTTGCCCAGCAGTGGGACAGTACAGGTTAGGAAAAATAAATAAATAAATTATTATTTTATTGAAAGAGTGGCCTCAATTAGCCAATAACCAGGATTCGTGGAAGGAGGGAAGGGAAGCCTTTGCCCTGCAGTGGGACTCTACGGGCTAATAATATAATATATATATAATATATTATTTTATTTAAGATGACGGGCTGATATAGAGATTTGGAGGATGAATACATGTTGTGCCGACCTTGCGTAATGTGAAAAAGGGCAGAAAGAAGAAGAAGAATTATAAATTATTCAGCGGGGCAATGCAGCCAGTGTCTTTGGGACACATCGGCCTGGTAGTCATCTGATGCAGTTCAGATCTATAGATCGTTTGCAACGGTCTTTAGATGATTTAACTGTTTCTTCAGTATTTTTATAGTCTTGTATATCCTTTTTGTTAATAAACGTATTAATTATTTGATCTAGCGAGCATCCTGTATAAGTATAAAACTCATGCGCCGTCCCATAATGTGTGAAATGAACCGCGAACTCCAAGGACAATAATAATAGTAATTTATGGGATATATAAGGCCCCTTCATTTCCATCGCTGCATGGGGAAGCCGTACTAATATTATAATTTCGAAAGTAACTCTATCTGTCTGTCTTTCTGTCTGTTTGTTACCTTTTCACGACTAAGACTCGGACTATATGGTATCCGAGTCTCCCCGATCCTGCGAATCCGGACCATGTCCCGGTTACTTCCAGGTAAAAATCGGAATAGATTGGCCTCAGATAGTGTGTAGTCGATGCAGGAAAAATTTAAATGTTTGGTTGTGCGACGTTAAAAAACGGTCCCAGACAAACCCGGATGCCATATTATAGTCCGATCCTAAACGGCTTGACCGATTTCGATGATATTTGGTATATAAATAGATTATGACTAGGATTTAGACACGTTTATTTTTATACGATCTGTTGATAGAGCAAGCTACGGCTCACCTGATGTTAAGTGGTAGCCATCGCATATAACAAAGAATAACCTCATAGGTCACGCACCTTAGAAACCTGCCCTAAGATGCACTGCCCTGCGTCCATCAACTTGAGGCATACGGGTGTAAAGCCTTATGTGCCTGTAATTTCACTGGCAACCATACCCTTCAAACCGAAACAGCAATGCTGCTTGGCGGCAGAAATAAGTATGGTGGCAGTACTTCCCAGGGCGATTCCTACCACAAGGAACTTTACTTCTTCGTACCTTTCAACGAGGCAATTATCTGCTATAGGCGATAGTTACCACTTAACATTAGGTGGGGCGTAAGCTTGTTCCATATATAAGTAGAATAAATATAAAAATTGGTTGTCTGTAAAGTTGGTTTATGGACGATAGTTTAACGTGACAACGTCATAACAAAACTAGCGTTTAGCTATAAAGTTTAAATATAATTATGAACAAGTTTTCATAGAAAAAAATTATAATCAAATATCTATCATCAATTACATGAATCACCATAATTTTTTAGTCAATTGTAACATAACCTATTATTACTGCACTCCCCGACTGATGCTACTTTTTAATAATAAAAGAATAAATACTTGAAATTATACTAGTAATCAGATTTTGAAAATGCAAGAATAATCAACCTTTATTCCCGAAATTGTTGTTGTAATAAGCAATGAAAACCACATTAACTTTTCACTTCACTTTGTAAACAGTCGACGAAACAGTTCACGTGTAAGTTGTGTCCTGCCGCTGTCTTTCTTCTCCTCGGACGCATACGGATGCGGCGCAAGCGTAATATGAGCGTAACGGGACAAGGAGCGTAACAGGACAATGAGTCATCCTTTTTCGTGCATGCAGCCGGCGTTCATCGATTTAGTAGACGCTGTCAAGTCAAAAAAAAATCGAATTAAATACTTTATTCGGCGCAATACCTCTTATTAAACCTACTTACAAATATAACTAGATTACAGACCTACCACTGCGATCTGTACTTGTTACAGTTATTATAATTAGCCAAAAATAGCCTTTAATGCATCACAATAAAGGCGAAACACGAATATAATTATATATCATACATACCTATTGCTAGTGTGAATGAAATCAAACGGTACTTTTTACACCAACTGTATTTAACCGATTGAAGACCAAACTACGCTTCGAAATTAGTCCTTATTGTAATGGGATAGGAGTTAGAATTTTTCGTAAGAGTTTGTATGGGTGTATGGTAAGTTTGTGGGATATAATTGTATGGAGCTAGTCGATCACCTATCGATATTATAATGATAAATGATGGCATGTCAAAACAGAACGGATTGTGTCGGTGACCAAAGAAACTAGTTTTAAAAGTCAAATACAGCTGGTAAAAAAGTTTTGATTCTACGTCTTATGATTACGGTGTGGGAGGTGTAGGCTTTTTTTGCGATTGTACAGTTCATTCACATGCGAACTTATGGATTGAAGGCGGATAAAGCTTATTTTTCGAAATTTGCGGAAAGTAAGAAAGTTTTTAGGTTCGTCACATTTTGACCAAATTAGAGACAGTTTACGTTTTAGAAAAAGGCTAGAAGCACCTTCATTATCATCATAATAACCACAGGAGGACCACTGCTGAACATATCCTCCCCCATAGACTTCCAGAGCGACCGGTCTTGTGCACCCAACGGCTCCGGTAACCGTTACCGGTTGGGAACTCTAATATGACGAGTAAGTCTACCTAGGACAAACAGTCCAGCTAGGTAGGTCCAACTTCGAGAAAGAGATCAGTCGATTACGTGACATCTTCTCGTCCAAAATACCTCAGTGTCTTAACAGTGATGTGATGACATATGGTACAAAAATGAATGAGAAAAAAATGGGTTTTCCCAAATGTCTATTAACATCACATTAAACTCACTTAAAATATTTGCAACACTCAAATAAAACAAAAAAATAATAATATTAAGATGTAAAAGCGGTATTTCAAAATGCGTACACATGCGTACCTTAGGCTTCCACATACCGTATTAAATACATAGTAAATCACATAGCTTTTATGTGACTTCACTCAATTTTATTGCAGTGGCGGCTTGGAAGGTCTGCAGAACAGTTCACGTATTTATTGTAAAATATAATAAAATTATACATAAATTTATATAATTTATATATGTAGGTATGACAATATAAATTGTATGTATCATAATTCTAATATTTATGTAATTTTATTATTATATGCATTTTTTTTTATAAATTGTAATTTGTTCTATTAATATCTGATTTCCGCCGCCGTCCTTATTTGTTCACATAGATTCTGCCCATCCAAAGTTTGCATGGAAGAAATCGCTTTTAGCGATAAGACCGCCAATTGTATTTATGATTTAAACGTGTATTTTGTTTTATATTTTTATATTTAATGGTGTGTAATAAGACATTATCTAATCTAATCTAAAAAATAGAAAACGCTTTATGGGTGTCAAAATACTACCAACGAATAAATGAATCAAATGATATAACACTGTAATATCGTCCAGACGAAATATTAATCCAGGATTAATTAGTGTTTCTGATTGTTGTTTTCAATATATAGTGAAACATGGTACTTATTATTTAAGCATATTTTTATTAATAATTATTTGGCATTATGTGGTATAAATTTATGATTTCTTGTTAAGACGAGGGTACGAACTCAGCCACTGTAGTAGAAAAATCGGTCCTATAAACCACTAGTCCAGCACCACATAAAATAGACGGCAAAAATAATTAATGGTTGCGTAAACTAGATTATAAAATAAATGTATTTATTTATTTATCAATAAAATCTAGAGTTCTTAAAAATTAAAAGTTTGAAATGTCCAATAACGGTGTTGATCCAATAACGGATTCAGATTTTATAGTTCTACAAATAAGGATGACAGCCACCCAAATATACCAGTAGATATTACGAGTACATAATAATAACAGTTAGTTTTAGTTATGTATTCTAATTCTCTGTGCAATTGTCCGCATACAAAATATGTTTAATAAAGGATTCACAGATTATGTATTTTTATTTATAATAAGTATTTAAAATTTTAAATGTATATATCTGTTTCTACTTAACATTCTGCTTGATTTGTAAGTTATTTAAGCTGTACGCACATGTTTAAGTTGCAATCTAGACCAAAACAGCATTTTTTTTATGTTTACTTCTAATTGGTTTTGTGCGTCTAAATAAATAAAAATAAAAAAAATCATAACAGTTGTTTTAAATGTTTTAATATAATTGTAAACATTGTGTGCTTGGTACAAAACTATTTGATTCTTACGATGGTTTGAACCTGCATGCGACAGGGGGGTTACCAGTTGATGTCGCTGACTGTACCTACAAAGTTATTACGGCATGCGGCATGCAAAATGATAGAAGTCATATCTGACCTATTAGATTTGGTTGAGTGTAAGATGCCACTTGCGGTGCTGTCTGTACCGCTCGCATTTGCCTGCGGTTACGCTTGCACCATAACGATTTTTCCACCACCAGCCTCCGTACAGACGAGCACATCATCTTCAGTTATTTTTACCCATTGTCGGAGACTGTGTATGCGTTAGGTGTTCTTTTTTTCTTTTTTATTCTACGACCTGGATATGGAACAATCATATGGCCCATCTTATGTTAAGTGGTAGTTACCACTTACTTAACTACCACCTCTTAACTTAACTATCGCCTATAATAAACTATTGCCTCGTAGGTCCTTAGGAACGTGTCCTATGATGCACTGCCCTGCGACCATCAAATTGAGGCATACATATGTAAATTGAATTTAAATTTAAAGCCTCACGTGCCTGTAATATCACCGCAACCTTATCCTTCAAACTGAAACACAATGGTTCGGAGCGGATCGCAATCATCCTGATGAAGGTTCACGAATTGAACTGAAACATTGTCGGTCGAAACACCGATAAAACAGTACGTAATAAATCCCGTATTAATAATAATGATTGAAACACAGCAATGGTCTTTGACTGCATCAATAGGTATGGTGGTAGTTCTTCCCCGGGTGAGCCCTTTCACAAGGAACGCTACTACTCTCAAATTGGAACTCCCAATCGCGAGCGTCGTGCGTTTACCCGTTTAAATCGGTAATCCAGCACAATATCATTTTGTTAGTAGCATGATGTTGTCCTTATGACGTTGACTTTACAAATAAATAATAATAATAAATATTGCTGGACATTTCACACAGCGCTATCTAGCCCCAAATTAAGCAGAGCTTGTACTATGGGAACCAGATAACTGATATAATACTTATATACTTTTTTTTTTCGTAAATACATACTTATAATATATAGAGAAACAACCAGATCAAACCCGCTACCTCCTGCGTCTCAGCCGGCTATTCGCCCACTGCACCACGGAGGTCGTCAATAATAAAAATAAAAGTAAATAAATAAATGAAATAAATAAAAGTATTAGTTTATTGTTTTATGTAGTATTTAAGGTATTTATAGATATGGGCCTTGTAATCATATTTTATATATATGCATATTGTCGCCTGAAACAAACGTTATATTATTATTATTATTTACGCAAATATTGGGAGTGACTTGTCTTCGCGTCTGTACTCAGTAAGTAACAGAAATGAAATCGGAGCGGCCCAAACTTGTTTCATCTGGAAAGCCTTTAACATATTGTATGTATGTATGTATGACTTCTACTCATTTCGATGTAGGTATATAATGAAAAGAAGGTTGGCAAAACTGGCGATAAAAAATTGATGTCATCATAATACACAATGACAATGTTTTTTTTATACAAGGTAAAGTATTTTAAAAATTAAAAAAATATAGTAGATTCTTTCTTTGTGGTAAAACTTTTTTTAGTCCTACTTTACGATCCAGAGAAAAAGTATAAAACAAATTTAAAAAACCTCAAACCCCCTCTTTTTGCGTCAGGGGTTAGAAACTGACATCTTTCTATATATCAAAGAAAAGATCAAAGATGCCACAGACAGACAGATAGACACACACTTATAACACCCCTTTTTTGCGTCAGTTTGAGTTATAAACTAACTTAATTATATATTATTCTAGACCGGAAAGCTTTTTTTTACCTAATTATTATCCATAACAATGACTGATAAAAATAAATTATTGAAAAGATAGATAAGTCATCTCATCAAAAGTTAATACTAGCTTAGAAAAGGAACGGCTGGTACAGTATGTAGATGTGAATGATTATCAACATATTAGCCAACGAACGTCCACTGCTGAACATAGGCCTCCACCATAGATTTTCAAGAATGATCGATCTTTTGCAGCCTGCACACAACGGCTCTCAGCATCCTTTATCAGGTCGTCTTTCCATCTTCCATCTTTTGACGACCTCCGTGGCGCAGTGGGTGAATAGCCAGGTGAGACGGAGGAGGTAGCGGGTTCGATTCCCGCCGTGGAACAAATGTTTGCATGATCTACAGATATTTGTTTCCGGTCTGGATGTTTTTCTATATCTTATAAGTATGTATTTAAAAAAAAAGTATATAAGAATTATATCAGTTGTCTGGTTCCCATAGTAAAAGCTCTGCTCAATTTGAGACTAGATAGTGCTGTGTGAATTGTCCTGCAATATTTATTTATTATTATTTTTTATCTAGTGGGTGTATGTCCTACGCTGCTTTAAATCTGTATCAAAGTACCTCTTTAGTGACAAAGATTTCAAAAATACCTTTGCAACAATAATTCCTAACAGCCTATGCTCAGCATGATTGAAGTCACCCAGCTACCTTCAAACTTAGCTATAATATTCATGGCGCATCAAGGGGGTCGGCAAAAATGTACAGTCATTCTCAAACTAAGGCCGAGATCAATAGACTATAATAATTTAGAACTAACACTTGATGAAACATATGTATAGATATATAGATGATAAATGTTTTAATATTTATGATGTTTAAATTAAGTTTTCTGTGTTTAAATTATATTATTCTGCACTATTTTACTTTTAATTTTAAATTTATTTTATTAAGGGCTTTGAATCGTTTGCGACTATGTCAGCCCTGTTAAATTTTACAATGACATCCTTAACAACTAGTGGTTCGCCCCGAACTGAGATCTTGCGAGTCTCCCATAATAACTCAAGGTGTACCCTGAGCTCACACCAAAATTGTGCCATCATTACCTGCCTATCTATATACTAAATTTCACGATGATTAGATAACCGATTCGAAAGTTATCCTCGGACAAACAAACATACATACACACATACATACCCAAGATTTGCCCAAGTTGATTTAGCGATCTGGCTTCGTTTGATCAATTGTACCATACATCATTTTACAAAGTACCCTGGCCGCATCGTATAGCGGGACAGACAGGATACTTTGAAATACACCAACATTTAACAAATTTATATTATATTGAGTACGCATATGGGCTCTCAAAGGCTACTTTTAAAAGATATGTGTAGTTCTAAGCTCAAACAATTGCATTTATTTATATATATTTTCATTTCTTTTAAATGGTATGTTTTTTTGTTTCGTGAAAGAAACTGTCTCTTTACTTTGTATCCATGTTTTATTTGATTAAATTATTTCTACTTATCATTGTTTATCTTATTCTCTACCGTAATCACTTTCACTATTGCGCTTAGACATGATATTACGAACTTTAAAATAATTTAGACGTCCGTTTGTGGCGAGCACTAAAAAGCGAATGACGCGAACGGGTAGGTCTCCAACTAACAATATGTCGACATGTTTTATTTTTGTGTTTGTCTACCCTCAAATATAGTGTGTGAATGGCGTACCACTAGGTGCTGCTACAAGTATTATTTTTAATCTCAAAGACAAAGCCTGATAATAATAGATGGCGCTGTTGGAGATACACGGGAAAAAAATGGTTTAAGTATATAACAAAATCTCAAAGACAACATCAAAATGTGTCTAACAATCTCACATCGTCAGTTAACCAAACAAAAATGATTTTTGTTTTATTTCAGGTTCCATGAAAATAATGACAACACGCTATTGACATTGACAATCACTTTCCTTTGATAATCCGCGTATGACGAAGCAACGCCATCTGTTAGCAGTTACAAAAACATGGCCGTGAATACCCCTCATTACATGACTAAGATAAAGATTTCAGCATGAGGATGGACTGAGTAACGTCTATTTATATTAACCTTATATTCAAAGATTATACCATACATGATTGTTCAAAACTGTGTCGTTTATAAAGATTATGTTTTGATTTAAGTGAGTTTGTTGTATAGTCGATACTTTTTTAGAATTTGATGTTTGCCTCAATATAGTAGGTAATACTTAAATTATCGAATTACAGATAAAATTAACTATCTATATATACAAAACAAAGTCGGGTTAGTTACACCATTTATAACTCAAGAACAGTTGGACCGATTTTTATGATTTTTGATTTGTTGGATTTGTCGTCCCGAATAGCAGAATAACTATTAAAACATCGGATGAATTCACGAAAAAAAGTTATTAAGTAAATTCATTTTCTCATACATAAAATACAGCTAATGATGGCTGATTGACAATTCTACCGGCAACGTACAGTTATACATTGGCAGATTTGGCAGCCCGCGTCATATGCATGAATATGCGCAAGATGCAATGACTTTATTCTTTATTGTACACAAATAGATTACAAACAAAAACCGCTTAGTAAACTTCTTCCAGCAAACCTTTGATGATAGAGATAGTTGATTATAGTGAGTACGTGCATAGAAAAAGACATTAGAGTAAAAATCTAAAAAAAAAACTGAATTTAACTCAGCTAATAGGTTAACACAAAATTTATTAATTCCAAGGCGGTACGAAGTTTGCGGGGTCAGCTAATATTCTTTAAATTATCGAGTATCTAACAACAAACTCGCTTAAATCAAAACATAATCTTTATAAACTATACAGTTTTGAACAATCAAATCAAACAACAACGGTAAATTTTCTCTGTAAATAGTTATTTCAAAAATCAAAATAATTTAACGAAAGTTTTATTTACTTCAACACTTCCCTACAATTTAGTATTCTTGTGAAACCACTCTTGATAAATTATGTAATAATCTACTAGAGTTAGACTGAGTCATTCGATTGCATGCCTATTTCAGTTACATTCGTACTCTTTTGTGATGAAAGTAGGTCGAATTATTTGGAGTATCTTATACGATTTAATTGGTGGCAAACTTTGTATGTAATACAACTAATATTCACACAGTCCATTTTATCCAATGGCTGTCTGGTAGAGATCGGGATTGAGCGATAAGAACGCCAATTGCTTAATACAGATTTAAGTTTTTGCTGTTTTGTCATAACCATCATCATCAGTCTCCATTAGTCCACTGCTGGACATAGACCTCTCCAAATACGCGCCACTGAGCCCGGTCTTCGGCTCTTCTCATCCAATTTCTGTCCGCCACTTTTCTTATGTTATCGCTCCACCTAGCCAGGGGCGCCCCACACTACGTTTTCCAAGACGCGGTCTCTACTGAAGAACTCGTTTACCCCAACGGTTGTCGGTTCTCCGGCATATATGACCAGTCCATTACCACTTCAGTTTGCTACTCCGCTATGTAAGGCTATGTCGGTGACCTTGTTTCTCTGTCGGATAATCTCGTTACGGATTTTAACCTTCAGAGAAACTCCAAGCATAGCCCGTTCCATAGCTCGCTGCGCAACCTTAAATTGGTGGACTAGTCCTACCGTGAGCGTCCTCGTCTCAGCACCGTAGGTCATTACGGGTAGGACTTTAGTGGCATTGTGGTACAGGTGACGAGAAGATTCGAACTAATTTCCCGAATGCTCGAAGTTGTGTATACCCATAACCATCAGACACAAGTTAATCTTGTAAAAATTTAATAACTATCTTTTTGCATCGGGGTTAAAAACTGACATAGCTAAGAATTACCTTATTAAACTAGCTTTCTATTCAAAAAAATCGCGTCTACATCGGTCCATTCATTTGGGAATTAAGACTTCACAGACAGAAAGACACACAGACATAGGAGTCTAACATATAACACTCCCATTTTTCCGTTTATTTTTCGAAAACGTTCGCGACGTTCCGATTTTTTAAGTCGTATTTTTTCTCATAAATTTTCGTCAGCCAAACATAATAACCACGACATTCCTTATATTTTCTCCATATCTCTTATGCCTAATTTGACTAAGTTACTAGAAGAAAGCAATATCACATTACGTATGAATAGAATACATACCTACTCAATTATGGTAGCACTTTTATCTTATTAAAGGTACGTCACGATACCCATGATGGATGCTGCGGGCGGCCCACAGAATAAATATTAGTGTGATATCGTCGACAAATAACAAACAGTGTGGGGATTTTATCGATAAATTAATAATATGTCATAAACAAGAGTAGAATGAAATGCTGATGCGTAGTCGTAAAAAGAATAGAAACGTCATTCTACTACATGGCAAAGCTAAAATTAAGGGTAACGTTTTCAGTTTATGGATGTATGCTCCACCGTAGCGCCTTAACTATTAATCCGATTTTAATGAATGAGGTGTTAATCGATTAGTTATTATGGTGGCATAGACGTGGTATTGCTAGTATTACATATTCGGTTTTCAGTTTTTAAGCTTAAATAGCTTGTTCCCACCATAGTGACTTAATATGGCATATAATACAGTACGAATCAATGAGAAGTAAAAATTAGTGACGGAACTGAATTGTGAAGCTTATCAGTTTTCTTAATGATAAAACATAAAAAGAGTAGAATTAAATAGATGGTCCTACTCTGACAGTGGTTGAGTTTTAAAGTACTCGTAAGTATAAAAGACTTCAACGCGCTCAATGATTTTAAAATAAAGTTTTTAATTTTTAGTGTTAATCAAATCGATGCTTATTAATATAAACCAAAATTGATTGTTGTCGTCAAATATTTATCACGATATTTTAGCTTTTACAATAACTAGTGGTTCGCCCCGAACTGAGATCTCGCGAGTCTACCATAAAAACAAAAAAAATATTATTCGTAATCTTTGACTATAAAAATAGTGCCACGAAATAAAAACCAACTAACTTGACCTACAGTTTTATTCAAATTACAAGTAACGGGAATGTTGATTAGTTACCCTTTTTTGGGGTACAAATTGCAGTTATTCTAGATTTCAGACTTTTGCCTATGTTTGTGATACCTAAGCTACACGCATACCAAATTACAGCACTATGGGGTCACTGGTGTACCCTGTGAATGTAGTCAAAGTTTAGTTTTTATTATGGCTAATAACTCAAAAACTACAAAAACTTTACTAAAAGTAAAAACGGGGTCGAAATGTACTAATGAAGACCTTTCATTTGACGTCTCACTTGACCTAATAGTCTCATTTTCATTTTTTATGCCCTTCTTGAATCCCAATATTTCAACAAACCCCCAAAATTTTTAGCTCATTGAGTCACATCAAAATTGTGTCATCATTCATCACACCTATATACCAAATTTCACGATGATCGGATAAACGCTTCGAAAGTTATCCTCGGACAAACAAACATACATACATACATACAACGCCGATTTGCCCAATTTGATTTGATAATTAATAAAACTAAAAAAAAAAAAATTGTGCAGCAGCAGTGGATGTCCTATATGATATAAGCTGATATAATGATGATGATCTATTTTATCGATAGAACTGACATGATAGACAACACTACTAGGCATACCGACACAATTAGTAGTATCGATACATCGGTGGCATGGCAGCGCTAACTCAACATTTACAAACATTTGTCATACCCATCGCGGGGTCAGAACTGGAATCCACAGAGTAGACTATGATTAAAAAAACAGTACGTAATTTAAAAAAACGCAAGTCAGGTTCGAACGAAACAAAAATAAAAATAAAACGAATAGTGTTAAAGCAAGGTATGCAAGTGATTAATAATATAAATTTTTTTATTTAGTAATTTTTCTTTTTCTATTATTAATTTATTATTTTTACACCTCGGCCAATCTTCCATTAAGCAATAATCCTCTCCATCCAAAGGTTATCTTTAAGAGATTGATTGATTGATTGAAAATACTTTATTACACTTATAAAACTAGTACAAAGGCGAACTTAATGCTAAAGAGCATTCTCTTCCAGATAAAATTTGTGTATTGTAGATAAAGATGTGTAGGTAGTGCACAGAAAAGATCGCTTTGTTAAGCGATAAGACCACTTATTATGCTTACATTTATTTGTCTTTTTTTATTTAGACATAGACATAGACAATCATTTATTCACTACATTAGCACACAATATACAATACAGTTACATTTTAAAACAGAGAAAATACAAAAAAAGAAACAATTAAATAGTACTTATAAACGTAAAATGTTAAAATATTTCTATATCTGTTGTGTCTAGTTTGTAAGGTAGAACAAAGAATTTTCATTCAATCCTTCATTTTTTGAGCTGGGGGTCTCATAAATGAATCAACATGTTTCATGTGTGTGAATTGAATATATTTTATAATCTGAATCATTTCGAGAACTTCTTAGGACAACAAAAATATACAAATGCAAATAAAACACCGAAATAGTCACATTCAACCCCCAGATAAAAAGGTTTCAAAAAGAATTATAGAAATATGCCGAAAAAACGGCTGGCGCGATGACCGAGGCGAAAGGAAGGAGAAAGAGGAGGCCTTTGCCTAGCAGTGGGACAGTATAGGCTAGTAAAAAAAAAGGAATAAATGGCTACTTTATAAAATTGGCCCGTCAAGTGCTAATATGAAAAATCCTAATAATTGAACATAATATTCACCTGAGCATTGTTTGGTGGTCATCTGGTCGCACGCTGTAACGGAACAGAAGCTATTATCTGAAGTTCATCACCCTTTATGTTTTCTCAAAGCATTCGCAAGTTAGAAGTTAGAAGAAAGATATTTCTAATTAACGTTGAAGAATATTTATTTTAACAGAAGTGTCAGAGTCCGGTCAAGTTATAAAAAAAACGTTAAAGGCTGGGCCCCTAACCTCTATTTAAGGGATATTTAAATTATTATTTAAAGTTGCCTTCTAAAAAAAGGATTGACCATTGTCATGTAAAATTATCTAAAAAAGAACAATATCTAGGCCCATAACCAAGAGATTGAACAATTCAGGATTGATAGTTCTTACACTTCAGAAACCTCCTGTACCTACTTATTAGTCAGGAGTTTTGTTGTTCACTAGTTGTATGCCCGCGACTTCGTCGGCCATTTTCTGGATCTTGACAACAGCGACACCTACCGGATCGAATTCTGAATTAAATCTCCCCGGGACACACTCAGACACACACACACACAAAACCATCAAAATCGTAAAGTCGTTCTCAAGTTATGGCGTGACCAAGGAAAACATGTATTCATTTATAACCGACTTCAAAAAAAGGAGGAGTTTTTAAGTATGTTCCCCGATTACTTAAAGACGCCTGGACCGATTCGAGAAATTATTTTTTTGTTAAACTTCCCAGGTGATCCCATTTGCACCAACTCAGGATCTGATGATGGGTTCCTAAAAACATCGAGGATAATCCTCAAATTTATAGGAACGCAAAATGTAATTAAATCAAAATAACTGGTTTCGATTTTCTAAAATCGGTTATATTTTTATTAAATAGTTATTTGTTACATATATATAGAAGATAAGAGTATTGTAGTCTGCACGTTGACTACTATTTTGATCATAGACCACTCCACTCTTTGCTACGTATTACGTGTTATCTCCCTGAGTTGGTCCATCTCTCATTTTCGGACCGCACGGGACGGCGAGCGATAAGCGTGGATTAACTGGAACTATTTATCATCTACTCGTTGTTTTTTATTCACTACCGTGCGATGGATGGGCTACGACCTCCTTGGTATGGCTGTATGAGTGTTACGCCGTTGACAGAAAAAAACAAAATGTAGAGTATATAGTCACTATGAATTGCGCGCGAATTTTTGAACACAGAAGATGAATGGGTTAAATGAGGTTACTATTCATTTTCAAATATTTGAAAATCGAATTACAGTATGCTCTAATCGTACCTTTAGATACAAATATCTATACTGTTAATGATAAATAGTATTGATTAATAACGTCTCGTCAATTCAAGATATGAAACTAACCACGAATCAAAACAAACAAGTTAATCTGTCAGACAAAACGTCAATTGAGAGCTAGATGCCTTACGTCACAATACAATTTAATACTCGTCACAAACAATGCTAAGTTCAACACCTTCTCTTTCACTGATCAATGGGAGATAGGAATCTCGTGAAAACAGCTGATCGAAAACAATGACGAAAAACAAATGAACCTATTTAAAATGTATGCTGCTCTGTCTCACTCTCAAACAGTTTCAACGCAAAGCAAGCTTTAAGCCCCTGATTTAAGTTTCAACATATCTCAAGTCCGTCTTTTATAATCCTAGCGGTTATGATGGGTTTTTAATCAAATATAATAATGAACTTTGCGATACTGGTTTTAAGTGTTAATCTTGCTTATGATGTCACAAATTCAATGTCGTTGAGAGTGAAGTTTCAGTACATCAGAACTGCTATTCTTCTGTGGTATGTGAATGAACGGACTGAGGAACTCCTGATGTTCACGCAAATATAAAAGAACAATGCCCTATTGTTGTCGACGTCATACAGAATATGGGTCAGTGGTGGCCGAAATGTGATCAGCTGGTCGTGGGATCGGGTTTTTGTAGGGAAATCACGGCTAGCTCCCATGCTTTAACTGTACGCGATCCTAATTGATAACGACTCACCTTTTTTGGTCGGGTTATAATCGTGTGGCTACTTGCAATTGAATGCTGGGAATTTGATTTTTTAAATAGATAAAGCCGGATGCACCGGTTTTAGGATTATTCAGTTAGGTGCTAATTTTAGTGCCACTCAATTCGCTTAACAATTCGAATAAAATTAAAAGTAGCCTGTTTGACTTTTCAATGTTAAAATAACTCTGAAAGAATAACAAAAAAAGCTGCTAATAGGTTTTCATCTTGTTATTGATCAGTTAGACTTTGTCTAATGAATAAGTCTGTTTGAAAACAAAGCCACTCCAATAATGTAGTAGACACCTAATCCCTATTTTAAACTGGTAATTTCAGTCAAGATTTTGGGTAAGTATAACTACCCGATTGGATATGTGCTATTAGATACGAAATTCCATCAAACAAGCTTTTAATTTTCTTTCTATAAAATAATTAAATAATCGAAAATATTTATAACCTCTGATTTTTAATAAATTTCTACAGCTTTTACAGAATAATGAAGATATGTCAGCGAAATTGTTTTTACAACCTCGTAAGATATAGAAGCGAAATTCGCAAAGGTCAACCGAGGTCCTCTCGACAATCGTGCAAGGACGATCCTAGATAACAATTGGTAAACAAGCGCACGTGGTCGCACAATGCGCCATTGTTCGCCGGCGAGGGTAACCTGTCTAATGCGTGTCTTGATCGAGTGGACGATGACAGTGACAGTGACAGCTGGTAGTCTAAATATAGACAAGAATTTTTTTTCCTGGCTCTACTTTTTAGGCCATACTCCCTATTCAGATGTTTGAAGGAATACATAATTATACGTTTGACTAGTAATGAATATACGTAGACCAAGATATAGGCCACATAAACTCAATTTTAAGCTGCATAAACTAAGCGGTTTTAATATCACTGCGGCCACAAGGACTATTTTGATCGGCACCTGTGTTTATGTCGCTCCTAGTTCATGGGGGAGCGTTCAAAGTTCATCACTAAGCCATAAAGCTATTAAAAACGATAGGATATTCTTAGGGGTGATAACTGCTAGCTCCTCCGGGCTAAGAATGTGTTTGCCCAGATGAATGCTTGCACTATAGTGGACCACACTCGCCTAACAGGTGTATGGGCGATCACACAGCCCTGGCTTGAACGCTAAAATACTAGGTAATTTTAAGTAATTTGAAAGAATGATGCCCACATTGTCTCCTAAGTAATTTTATGGATTTATTTTTGGCTGCAAATAATTTTTATTACATTTGTATTCCATTTAATCTTTTAAATCACAAGAACATAGTTAGCATTAGATCTTCCAGCTCCATCTTAGACCATATCGTCGCTTACCATGAGGGACTATTGTAATCAAATGAAAATCTATCCTCGTTTAAACAAACATCTTGAATTTATAATTTAATACCTGTTCGTCCATGACCAAGCCCGGAAAGAATTAGGCAGGAAAACGAATCGGGCTTAGCCCAGACAACCTACAGATTCAAAAATAGTTTGTGTGCTATTTATCCTATTTTGGTCTCATTTCTGGAGGGTGTACTAAAATTTCTTACTGGGTCTTCTAGCTAGATATGTATCATGTCGATCACCCAGTCTAACTCTGATGGTATGTGGATTCTACTATCACCAAGTAAGGAAAAAGTAAGTACATATTACTAAATATTCTTAAGATACCAGACAAAACTATACCTTAAGTAAAGTGAAATTACTAGATATGGCTACTATTTCTGAACCCACTTGAAGGAAAACAGGATCTACAATATATCATAAGATGTATAAGCCACCATATAGTAAAAATTATAAATCATTGTAAACTACATTATTTATTCATTGTTAAGGTGTGCTTGTAATGAATAAATGAAAATATGAACTATGAAAATTATTTAATTTTTTTATAAAACTAGCTTCCACCCGCGGCTTTGCAAGAGTGTTTTGTCAATAAAAAGTAGGATATGTGATAAACCAAATTATAATCTACGTATATACCAAATTTCATCGAAATAGGTTCAGCCGTTACGACGTGAAAGAGTAACAAACATCCACACATACATCCATACAAATTTTCACGTTTATAATATTGGTGGCAGTTGGATTAGTGTAAATATAAATGTAAATAATGCTGGACATTTTTCACAGCGCTATCTAGCCCCAAACTAAGCAGAGTTTGTACCTACTATGGGAACCAGATAACTTATAGAATACTTATATACTTTTTTTTTATAAATACATATTTATAATACATAGATAGAAAAACATCCAGACCCAGAATAAATATCTGTAGATCATGCACACATTTGTTCCGCGGTGGGAATGGAACCCGCTACCTCCTGCGTCTCAGCTGGCTATTTGGCCACTGTGCCACCGAGGTCGTCAGTGTGATAGTGTGATAGGGACGCCAACAGCTTAAGTATCAATACATAGGTTTGTGTAATTTTCACTACCTCTTTGTAAGTAAGTGTATGTACTTACTACTAAATATTCTTAAGTTAACAGTATTTTCAATGCACAAACTAGTTACAGGCAAGTAGGTAATAATAATAAATTGGAAATACCGTAAGCAACCGACAGAATATGTCGTCAAGAGTACAACTTATGACCCCGTCTTGACGTTGTTCGAATTTGAGGTTAGTCTGTTACTACTATTTGTTTGCCCCGAACTGAGATCTCGCGAGTGTCCCATAAAAACAAAAAAAATGTTATTCGTAATCTTTGACTATCAAAATAGTGCCACGAAATAATAACCAACCACTTGGCCTAGAGTTTCTTTACAGGTAACGGGAGTTCATACTATGTGGTTCCACTTTTTAGGGGTAGAAATTGCAGTTATTCAGGATTTTAGACTTTTGCCTATATTTTTGCCACTAAAACTACACGCATACCAAATTTCAGCACTGTGGGGTCACTGGTGTACCCTGTGAATTTTGTCAAAGTTCATTTTTATTATAGCTAATAACTTAAAAACTACAAGGTTTAAACTAAACATAAAAACGGTGTCAAATGTACTTACAAATACCTTTTATTAAACCTGCCTTTTAACCAGATAGTCCTATTTTTTTTTTTTTTACCCCACTTGAACCCCAATATCTCAACATTCCCCTCACATTTTTAGCTTATTTAGTCACACCAAAATTTTGCCATCACTACCTACCTCTATACCAAATTTCACGATGATCGGATAAACGCTTCGAAAGTTATCCTCGGACAAACGCATGCAATAACAAATGCGTGATCTACAGATATTTGTTCCGGGTCTGGTTGTTTCTCTACATATTTAAAGTATGTATTTACAAAAAGATCCCAAAAGACAGAAAACGACCACGTGGCAGACCGCGACGCCGATGGAAAGACGAACTCGACTCGTATATGGAAGACTGGACTACACAAGCGTACGATAGAGTGGAGTGGAAGGAAGAAAGGGAGGCCTTTGCCCTGCAGTGGGACAGTACAGGCTCCAAATAAAATAAATAAATTTACAAAAAAACGTATTTATGTAATCTATCAGTTATCTGGTTCCCATAGTACGAGCTCTGCTTCGTATGGGGGTTAGATGGTCCAGTATTATCTAATATCTATCTTATCGTTTGCAAATGTGTTTCGCTCAACTGATTCTTTTGCAATATGTTAAAAACAACAAGTATTCGTATACTTTGTAAATACTCGTTTTCCTTTCTGTGAAAAAATTACAACTATAGGTTACTATAGGTACTTGCAAAATAAAAATAAATCACATATATTCCATGTAATATTTTGTACGTTTTATGGTTTTTCCAATGGCTTCACCCGGGTTATCATAAACAAATGATTGGCACAACACTTGAAGTTGATCAGTTTTACGATGGAGGTGTCAGAAGTATATCTTTGACACGAGTTACGGCCGAAATGCTTATTGAAGGGAAACGAATCTGTAGTACAAAGAAGTCATTCTGAAATGTATGGACATTTTACATTCAAGGGTTCAGATTTATACGCTTAGGCATTTCGCCGTGAATGATCTAAATGTGAATTAATTAATGAAAATTCCGTATCCTCCTTTCAAGCTAGATAGAACAAAATGAGAAATGAGAAAATGTTTAATGGGCGATATTATTGCTAAAAACGTGCTCTTCCAGACAATCATTGGATGGGGAGGAGTATTATTAAATGGAAGATTGGCCGAGGTGGAATATGTCATAAAGAATAGGTATTAAAATATTATAAACCAGATGTAACTCCATTGGTACCTTTTTTTTTACGTGGAGGAATCCTCATGGATACCGCTCTGAACCCAGGGAGTGGTATGTCGGACTCCTACCGGCTAAACCTCCATGGCGTTCCTCCGCTCGCTGTATACCGGGGACACGAGAACCGAGAACATTCTTCCGCGATATACCGGGGACACGGGAACAGAGAACATAGACGGGAACTAATATAACGTGATTTAAATACCTATTTGTATAATTTGACATCCCGCTTAGACATATTGAAGCACTAAACACATTTAGTGATTACTGATCAGTGACGATGACGACATATGCTATAGAAACGTGGTCTCTCACTATGTGCCTCTTAAGAAGGCTCAAGGTCACTAAGTGAAGGATATGCTTGGCTACGAGATCGAATCTGTAATAAGGAGATTCGTAGACAAATGCCACTGACATACAGAGGGTTGGCTAGCTTAAGTGGCATTAGCTCAAAAAATTTACGGCCGTTGGGGCATAAAGTTCTTAAGTGGAGGCCACGCGAGTTCTCAGCATGTCAGCAATGAGTCAAGTTCTCAGCTTCACACGAAACATTAATTTGTTGCAATTTTCATTCCTCAAAAAGACGCAAGTAAAATTCTAACTGGCTCAATAAGAAATAAATACAAAATGCTTGTGACTGAAGATGGCATTACGCAAAAGCACGCCACTCAATCATTCAAACGCATTCCCAAAAAACTTAAACTTTCAAAGTTCTGGGAACAATTTAAGTGGATGGTGTTATGCGGTGAGCTTTACGACCGCTACAGTGTTGCCAACGTGTAAGAAGTGATTTATTGAAATTTTCATTGCGCTACGCAATTTTTGGACAGCAACACATACTGGGTGTTTTTACTTTGTTATTTAGATAGAATTGCGACAAATGATATATTAAATAGCTGTTTTGAATTACGTCTTTTGTTTCTTCATCTGTATGTTTTCAGTTTTAGTCCCTACTCATACATAATAGATACTAGATACTAATTTTATAATATATGTATGACTAATTCGTAATGAGGACTTTTCACTGCCATGTTTTTTTTACTACTAACAGATGGAGTTGCTTTGTCATACACTGATTATCAAAGTAAAGTGAATTGTCAATTTCAATTGCAGTGTAATAATTCTTCAAATTAATAAAAATAAAACATTTATCTTTGACTTTGTTATTGTGTTTTTTAAATGTATGGCATGGCATATAAACCATAGACCATCAAATGCAGGGTTTCATTATCTATAAAAAAAACTAGTTCAGTTGTGAAGTAAGAAAGATTTGAGTTGGAAACCTAAAAGTATAGCAACAGTTTCTGAATAATGAAGTGCGTATGCAAAATATAGCACGTGTACCAAAAGTCTGGGGTAATTCCAATCCGTACCGAATCTTTGCGTAAAGAGGAAAGTGAAGCAAGCTGAACAGATTGAGCAGTTTTTGTGTTAAGTTCAAATTGAAGCAAAATGTAGTAGATTATTCATCCATTTTACCTTTTTTTTCACTAAAGATGTATTTACCACTAACTTCTGCCAGCGGTTTTGCACGCGTCGTTTGTCAACAAAAAGTAGCCTATGTGTTAATCCAGGTTGTAATCTACATGCATAGCAAATTTCATCGAAATCGGTTTAGCCGTTACGACTTGATTGAGTAACCAACAAACAAACATCCAAACTTTCGCACTTATAATATTAGTGTAAGCATGGCGCATGCAATTGCGTCGAAATATCGGGATACTCAAAAACTCACTTATCAATGGTAAAATCCCGTTTTTATTGAAAATAATGTTCTTAATCATGATAGTTTCAAAAGTAATATAATTTTTTTTGGACGTGATAAAGATTTTATGGAATGATATATAATTTTAAGTGTCTTCTACTGTAACACTCGATATACATTATTGATCTATTCTATCTCACTTACTGTTTTGGTTTAGTTAAGTCTTGGTTTCCAAGTTTCGTTCAATGAGCGGTGAATTTTAAATAATACATAAAAATAAT
Organism: Philereme transversata; assembly: GCA_963924445.1. Lineage (NCBI taxonomy): Eukaryota > Metazoa > Arthropoda > Insecta > Lepidoptera > Geometridae > Philereme > Philereme transversata. The sequence continues at coordinate 15,557,471 of OZ004351.1, forward strand.
AGTTAATGTGGAATAAAAAGTAAGCAAAAATAACGGATTATGTTTTAAATTTGAAATGGTAGAACCTTGTTGTATTCTCGCAAAAAAAGAACACAGGCGTGTGTTTTGTTTTTTGCATCGACATGCAGTTTTAAACCTCGAAAGAACATGTTGTTACTATTCAAGTATAATCCGCTTTTAGTACCTACAATCTTTGTATTTAATTTTGTCAAGTTAAATAAATATTTTAATTTTCATTTCTATTTATTCAATTTAATTTTTAACACTTCAAAATAATAAAATATTTTTATAAATTAACACATATTTTTTGTAATAATATTTATGTATATTGTTTGTAATATGCCTACAATCTCAAAAAATAACCATCCCGTATGTACCCACAGCAAACACTATGGAACCTGACGCCTGCCGCCGTTTTCAAAATACTGCACGTTAATTTAACACGGGCGGGTCATTTGCGGCCCTCGGGACCATTTGGCCTCTTTTTGGACTCCTTTTTGCGCATTAAGCCTCTTACGAGAGGCACGTTCGTCGTATCGACATTCTTTTGCATTTTGACGTATGCGTTGTTTTTGATGGGAGCTATTTGAATGTTTCGAAGTTTTGAGGACTTTTGTTGTTCAAAAGATATTTGAGGCAGTATCTGCAATATTTTCTACCTCTTAAGGTACAATTTTATTTGTGTTTCTTAAAAACAAAATCTATGGGTATCTTACTACAAAAAAGTAATACATCCGTTGAACACCTGTTTAAAAAAACCTTAGCAATTATTGTTAAAGAAATTTTTAAACAGATGTTCAACGGGTGTTTAACTTTTTTGTGGTAAGGCCCGATTTAAGGGAAGAATTTACATAAACAGATATTATTATCTATAATAAGTTTAAACGTATATCATTAGATTTTTGCAAAGATTTAATGACAGTCATTTACTTAAAGCGTGATGTACAATAAAGCGCTATCTATTTAATTATCTATCTATCTACTTTATATCTATAGTTCACCCGGCAAACTTCGTACCGCCTTGACATGCATATGATGCGGGCTGCTAGTGTACGTCACCAGTAGAATTGTCAATCGGCCATCATTAGCTGTATCTATGTATGACAAAATGACTTCGCTTCATAACTTTTTTTTTGCGTGCATTTTTCTGATATTTTAATAGTTATTCTGCTATTCGGGGCAAAGACAAATCCAACAAAGCAAAGATCATCAAAATCACTTCAGCCGTTCTTGAGTTATAAATGGTATAACTAACCCGACATTGTTATTATAGAAAGGTATGAACAACATTTAAGTATGGTGAACATTTACATCACTTTATCATCAGTATTCAGTGTTTTATTGAATTCATAGAAAGTGGAATAAAATCTTTGACAAAATTACAGTTCATATGTCAAAAGTCCATGCACTTCATATTATATATCCTGTAGGTATATAAGGGTGTTGAAATAGGTTAAATCTATTAGTGGCATTGAAGTTGACCCATATTACGTCTAGAATAGTTTAATGAACATCATTTACCATCAGGTGAGGTGGGGGTCAAGCACTGGACCTGGATATATCATTAAAAAAAAAGTGGCACTCCGGGAGTGCCGACAGAAGTGAAAACTTGAATAAAAGCAGACTTCACTACAGATACGTATATACAGAGGTGTCAGTAACAGTCAGTGACAGGTGTCGGTAACAGTGTCACGAGTTCAATGATTTTTTCCCATCTCAAAAAATGCTCAACGCGTCTAAAGAAGTTTTCACTATGCCCAACGCGCCTAAAGAAGATTTCACTTCAAAAAAGTCATTACTGTTTGACCACATCGTCATCTATTGCTTTTCATCCAGTCGCTACGCAACTGTCAAAGTTAATGTGAAATACCGCATTGTAGGTACGTAAGGTCTAACACAGACTGTACCTTACATATATATTGTAGTTGTTTGTTATTCCTAAATAAATAAATAAGACTTTTCTCGGACTGACTTAACACCTCGGGTTGGAACTGGATAAGTGTAACAGGTGATGAGGTCGGGATTCGGATAATGTTGACTAATTCTATACCCATGACTAAGTATAAGATTATTTTACGCAGAAAAAATACACAAAAATCATAGCTTATGTCTTTTCAGTTCTCGGGTGCGTAACTATGACGTCACAACTTAACCACTGACGTACTGATCACTAGTCATATTTACATAGTATAAAATGATGTCGCATCCACTGTCTTTTCCCTTAGATCTTTTAAACTACTCAACGGATTTTAATGCAGTTTTCAGCAATAGATAGTGATTCATAAGGAAAGTTTATATGTATAATACATATATAACTCTTGTTTGTTTGTTACCTTTACAAGACTAAATGGCTAAACAGATCGTAATTAATTTTTACAAGGAGATAGATTATATCCAGTGCAGTGGACGTATAGCTGGCTGAGACGCAGGAGGTAGCGGGTTCGATTCCCGCCGCGGAACAAATATTTGCATGATCTACAGATATTTGTTCCGTGTCTGGGTGTTTTTCTATATATTATAAGTATGTATTTACAAAAAAAAGTATATAAGTATTCTATCAGTTATCTGGTTCCCATAGTACAAGCTCTGCTTAGTTTGGGGCTAGATAGCACTGTGTGAAATGTCCAGCGATATTTATTTATTTATTATTTATATCCTGGGAAAGGGCATAGGCTACTTTTTAGCCAACTGCGCAAAATGAGGGTAATGTTTTATTGAAAATACCACTCGTGCGAAGCCGCGGGCGGGTCAGCTAGTTGAGTATAAAGAAGGAAATAATTATTGTACTATCAGTTTTTTTATTTATTATTGTAGTTTTTTTAAATGAACAAGTAGCAACTTCTGTTTGTTTAAAATTACATTTACTTTGGATGTTACTAAAATTTTTGTTAGTAGAAAACGATAAAATATACCACTATAGACTAAAAAGAAACCTGGCAGGCTAGCATGACCTAGAAAAAGTTTATCTTGAAAGAAAAATAGGGTAAAATGACATTTTACTCAATTCTTCCAACGTTTCTATGGCAGTCATGATACTAGGGGCAAATTATGACAAGTCCATTCTACCGTTTACGTCACCGCTCAATATCAGGCTATGGGCCCAGTATTTTAATTTCAGTTTCCGCAGCAATAACTTCAATATTATTATATCGTTATACAATCAACGCGGAGTCTCACGGCCATATTTTAATAATAATATATTTAATATCAACGCTGTTTATAAAACTATAACTTAAAACATGTTCGAACTTGAGCCATGTTTAGACTGATCTCGGTGAATGAATGTAATTTGAACGTTCCAAGTATGAATGTGAAATTCGTCATTCAGTGACCAAAAGTTTCTCATTAAAAAGGTTGCATGATATTGTACACAATGTTTTTGGTTATTTCTTGTTTATGGAAAGGCGACCTGATAAAGGTTACTGGGAGCCATTGGGGCGCTGGAAATCTATGGGGAGACCTATGTTCAACAGTAGACGTCCTGTGGTTGATATGATGGCTTATTTCATTGACTTTTTGACATTACAAACCGCATTTTCGTAGCATTTTAAACTGATACAGAATGGCATTAGGTCATTCCTTGTGTAAGTGATAAAGCACGCTGACATACGTTGCCACAGATAGTGCGATGTGGTGACCATCTTAAAACTATCGAGATCCTAACTAATTGTCATGGTTAAAGTTTTTATGGAGAACGAGGGTCGAACACTAAATTTATGCAAAAAAAAAATTACAGTCGAATTTCGACCACTACGACTGGCAACTAATTATAAATTCAAAAGTAACTCTGTCTGTCTGTCTATCAGTCTGTTTGTTACGTTTTCACGGCTACTAAACCGATTTCGATTCAATTTGGTGTATAAATAGATTAATGACCTGAATTGAGACATAGTGGCTACTTTTTATTGATAAACCTCGAGTGCGAAGCCGCGAGTTGAAGTTAGTAAATCAAACTTGTCAAGCTTTTTAGCTTGTAAGGTCTAAGATAAATAATTTTAAACCTTTTAATAACTACTGCAATTTAATGCTAAATCGATCAAAAACTTATTGCATCGTAATAGATCGATTTTACGCGTACTTTAAATAATTTTAACGGATGTATTGTTTACCTACTTACTCGTATACATATAAAACCTAATTAAAATGAAACTTAACAAATTTTAGGTTCAAGTATTAGTGTGGAATTTTTATTGGTTGGTTAGGTACATAGAAGTATCATTGCCCACTAAGTGATGTCAACTTAGCTACTTTATAGCTAGATGTAGAACAGCTACAAAATTAATAAAAATATAAGTATAGCTAAATATTCTAGCTACACTTTACAGCTACATTTTTGTGTGATTTTACAAGTCTAATTCGATTTTTTTTTGAATGAAAACTTCTTTAGGCGCGTTGGGCATTTTTTGAGATGGGAAAAAACCATTGAACTCGCGACACTGTTACCGTTATCGTTACCGACACCTCTGTATATAAGTATCTGTAGTGTAGTCTGTTCAAGTTTTCAATACTGTCGGCACTCCCGGAGTGCCACTATTTTTTAATATTTTTTTTAATATCGCTTAGAGGGCTGAACTGTGTACTTCTGTTCCATCACTACCACACTGGATGGCCACACGTTAGGTTTTTCGAGGACACGTTCAGAATACTTTTTTGTCTATGATTTTCATTTTATCACGCAATATACAAGTCAATAAGCTGACTGTGACTGACACGAACACATCTGTCAGTTTAGAGAGTTGCTTAGCATTTACCGCCAAATCGGTGTCGTAACGTCTCTAGTCATCACCTAAAGGTTGGTGAAACGTTGTTTTGCTCTAGGCAACTCCTTAATATTTAGGCATCTTATTTAGGCGTCTCCTAGGGTTAGTGAAAACGGGCATTATAAATAACTCTCCCCTGACAAATAATTATTTTCATATTATAGATGTTTCGTAGGTTGCCTGATGGTTGCCACTTTTAGAGGAAAAATAAATGGTGATGAGAAAAAATTAACAGTTGATTATGACGCCATTGGTTCTTTGAGTTGAGAGTAAAGTGCTGATATTCGCTGACTGACGACCTCCGCGCAGTAGCGGGTTCGATTCCCGGTGGGGAACAAATGTTTGCATGATCTAAAGATTTTTGTTTCGGGGTTGGATGTTTTTCTATATAATTATTATAAGTATATCTATTTAGAAAAAAAGTATATAAGTATTCTATCAGTTATCTGGTTCCCATAGTACAAGCTCTGATTAGTTTGGGGCTACATGGCGCGGTGTGAAATGTCCAGCAATATACATTTTTTTTACTAGCTAACATTTTCCCGCTGCTGGGCAAAGACCTTCGCTAACTCCTTCCACCTATCGCGATCCCTGGCAGATTCCTACCATTACTTGTCGAATATACAATATATAAATTCATATACGATAGTTAATACTTTACTTGATATTTGATTGATATTGATTTAATTTGTAAATTACCTGTATATGACAAGTTAATTTAAAGAAAATTGAACTGTAATTGAGGTGAATTGAACCACTTTTTCATTAAATCTGTGCTGTAACAACATAGCTGTTGGGGTGTTTTCAACATTTCAGAAACGTCAAAAATTGTAATTGTATTATTTGTAGGAGATGGATAGAAGAGCTAATAAAGGTTGCTGGGAGTTGTTGGGTGCAGGCCGCACAAAATCGATCACTCTGGAAATCTATGGGTGGCCTATGTTCAGCAGTGGACGTCTTTTGTCTGATATGATGATGATGATGTTTTCTCGGAGTCTAGGTTGGAAGACAAACGCTACAGTCAAGACTTAAGAAATAGGCGTAAATGTTATAAGAACGCCGCACAGAGTAAAACAAAATCATTATAATGGCATGCAAGTAAGCGTCTAAACAAGGCACTGATTCTATGCATTTATATGCACAGTGCATTAGTCCTAAACATAGACGCGACTAAACGCACTAAGCGCTATTAAAAGAACAATTACTCGTAGCACTTAAATCAATGGGTATTAGGTTAGAATTGCAACGAGTCTGAATCGAATGTTGAACATAATAAGAGAGCTCATGAAGGCATATGATTTAGGAATGGTTTTTAATTAATTGTAAAAATATATTATTTTTGGGCAGTGTTCTTGTAATCTATTAAAAATGGCTCCTGCTTACTTACTTAATTTTAGCCAGAATATTTAAAACAATGGAATCAGGGAGTTCCGAGTTAAATATTTAAGCTAAAATTGCTTTACTCATAAATATCTAATTACCAAAAAATCCAAAATAACTAATTCTAGAACTGAAAACAGAAAACTCTCACATATACCATATATATATGTATGTATATATGTATATATATACATGTACATATATATATGTACATATATATATATATGTACACATATTGGTTTAATACTTATTTGACTTAGAGCATAAAGTATTTTTTAAATCCGTAAGCTTCGAAATTCAATTGTACAACAAATTAATATCCAGCCAGCACCGGAGGTGCCTTACAAAGCAGCTGTCACCTTAGAAAGGCCCGCGATTCACGAGCCGACACGACACGTGTCATAACGTGACGGATCATGAATGGGCGGCCGAGGTTGAAGGTCTTTGATAAAACCATAGAGGCTAGAGGCATTGAGGTAGTCAATGAAAATTTAATTTTAGTGCATGTCTGTAAGAGTCTGGGTTTGAAGAGGCGTTACTATTAAAGTAATGCCGTTCTATTTTCTGTTCAAGGTGTTTTAAACCACCTTATTAGTTATTATTTTTATTATAGGTTGTAAAACAAGTACGAGGATAAATCATAATTATTTTTAGCACTTTGACGTGAAAACGGAAAGTAGGCTCAATTTACTAGAGACCTCCACACTAGGCAAGGCCTGTATCGTGGAGACCTATAGGATGATTTATACAGTAGAGTTTAGAATAATACAATTAAGCATTTAGATAGAAACTATAAAGTACCTAAATAAAGTAAAATATAAATATTTGACCGTCACGCACGGGACGCCCGGCAGATACGAAACATCTAAATTCTAAATTGATGGTTATTTAAAGAATTTATAATTAATGAATTAAATAACTGTCAAAACATACAAAACCGACAAATTTAAACATGTTTAGCCACTATATACGTTTAGGGATCGTTGTGCAAGCCGGGTTAAGAACATTTGGTAACCCTATAGCCAACAGAATTTTCCCCTTTATCAGGGGTTCCCAAAGTGTGCGCCGCGGCGCCATGGTGCGTAAGAGAGTAAAGAACGGTGCTGTGAGGCGCTCCTGTTTACCATTCTCCGGAAACTAAACTTAAGCATTCGCGTTTACAAAATGAACAATCAAAAATTAATGTGGAGCAAGAAATGAGAGTAGCGGTGTCAAGCCTTAAACCACGCTTTGAAATAATGTGTGGAGATCACCAAGCTCACACGTCACATTGACTAAGTTGCCATTGTATTTTATTTCCACTTTTTCATAAATAATAAACGTTTTCTTGTAGGTATATTAAAATAAAAACTCAGCTTCATATTGTGGATGTTTTAACTTTGTGCCTCTAGGGCGCCGAGACAAATTACTAAACCTGAAAGTGCGCCACGAACTGAAAAAGTTTGGGAACCCCTGCCCTATATGATGTTTCAGTGAATATCATTTAATTGTCAGGCCAGTCTACGCTCTTTAACAGTTTACGAACGAATAAAAAATAAAATGTTATTTCGCCATCTAGAAGGTTCCAGCTAATGAACCAATTAATCCGATGCTAGTTACTTTTAACCAGTTTATAATGGTTTTATAGGCAAAACGGTGCAACCTTCAGCCGACCCCGACACGCGAGGCGTGTCCTTAACTTGTCGCGTTTTTGTACGACTTAATGAATCACATGCTGAGCGGTTTTCTAAACAGGAAAACAGATAACTGAAAACCACTTTTTTCCTTTAGCGTAGTCCTCTTAAAAATAATAGTGCTTGGTTTTTTTTAAGTGAGATATTTCAGTCTGAGGTTGGCGCTCCCCACTTCTTCATTACGTCAAAGTTATACGATGAGAGCAATTCAAATACAATGTTGGCATACACTGACCTGATTTATGGTATGACAGCACTAAACTGAGAATCGTCACTCTTTGTCCAAACAAAAAAGAAGTCTTAGCCCAGGCAATTAAGGCGAATATAGAGGTCAACATCGGAGTTCGAGCGAACCAGCTAGATTTTTGCAAGGAAGGTCCATTGTCCACAAACTGAAGAACAGTTCAATCTGGTTTTCTGCATCCACAATTCGCACCACAGCCTTTTTTGCAATTGCAAAATATCACCTTCAGTAGTTCCTCCGGTGCTGGTGGTGTACTCCCCACTCTTCAAGCTCTATCTCAAGAACGGCTGATATCGAAAATTGCTTTACATAACATTTGTGGAGAATTTTATGTTCTTTAACTTTTTTAATAACTAAAAATATCGTAGAGTGCAAAACAAACGAGATAGTAGCGAAAAACTGATTTTTATGACCTTTGACCTTCAATATCTCAACGCCGGCAAGATATGATATTCGATCAACCTTTAGACAAAGGTCCATGCAAAAATCTAGCTGGTTAGCTCGAATTCCGAGATGAAATCCTTATATTCCTGGACTAGCAAGAGTTTTAGTACTATCAAACCTAAATTAACTTTAGTTTGTGTCCTCAGAATTGCCCCCTATGTCTATTCATTACAATCATGAGGATCATTTTGAAATTATTTTACTGTGAATTAACATCAAGTTGCTCTTGGTTAAAACATAAAAAGGTGGTTATTCTATATTTATCCCTATTCGTTATATGTTACGACTTATCTTATGATTTATGAAATGTGGTAAGTATACATAATTCCTACTGAAAAATAACAAAAACCGACTATAAATCATATAAATAATAGGCAAAATTATAACCGAAATGTAGTAATTAACGAAAAAAGAAGATAATGAGGAACTGAATTTGAAGATTAATAGGTCTATTTAAATTAAATACCTACCTACGCCATATTTTGATTTAAATCACAAATTAACTACGTAGTTTGTTTTTTTATAAGATGCTACCGAAATAAGCTCCATCATTTTTATTCAACTAAACAAATGTAAATATTAAAAAAACTAGCAGATTCTTATTAGCGTTTTTAACATTATTTAATTCAATTAAAAATGTTTTCAAGTTGCAGAAGTTATTTAAGTAGGTAGGTACTTACCAAATAAATTTTAAAAACATCTCAAATACGGCTTTCAACTTACCTGAAAATAAACAAAGCATAAATTAAAGCATTTTTTTTATAAGCTTGGTGATCTTACAGCCGTTGTGGCAGAAAGGTTATGAAGTTGATATCACGCACTGGAACGACTGGTGTGTTGTATGACCACTGACAGGACATCGGTCGTAGAAATCTACAAAGGAGGCCTACGTTCAGCAGTAGACGTCCTATAGCTGTGATGACAATGAAACTTTTTAACCCTCGACTTTGAGCTCTCCAATTCAACTTTTAACCTCCCAAGTACCGTATAATGCAAAGTGTCGATCAGAGTCATGATCTCGAAATAATAAGCCATTCATCCTCCCACGCGCGCGGATAACGGTTAAGTTTTTTGTTGTTGGCAACACGCGTGCTATACAGCCGGATATGTGTGATGAAATTAATAGATAATTTGCTATTTTTTCATTCAACTTGGCAAAGATCTTTCGCTGTATTCCAATTTAAACTAGTTTTTGGATTGTATTCTTAAGGCTATTCTACATTTATGATTAAGATAACGATAGCCTCCATTTAATTATGGCATACATAATATCCATACCTATTGTCTACTTTGCGTCTCCGTCATTAGGTCAGCTTATCATCAAAACTTAACAGGTTTTTTAATACCATGTTGTTAATTTTTTTTTGTCACATCCAATGAAGGCACGTTTTAACTCAAAACTTAAAATTTAAGCACGTAATTAACTAGTTAGTCGACGGATGTCGCGTTAATTTATTCCGCAAAGGCCTTTAGCTCTCAAAAACAGGCAGAAAATAACATTATAATTAATTTAATGTGTGCAAATGAATACGTCAACTGACGTGTCTATTTGGCATTATGAAATATGTTGTCCTTACCGAAAATGGCAACGCTCAAGCATACAGTCTACTAAAGCTTCATTTTTGAATTCGCACTTTTTTTGCACAAAATATTATAATGTAAAGGTGGGTTTAATGCTCTACCCACCAATCACAAAGGCAGCGAGAGAGATTTCATATGTTTGTATTGTTGTGATAAATGCCTAATATACCATCTCATTTCGTCGTTCAATCTGGAAAATGAACTAGCCCAAATTAGGGCCCTTACTAGGGTATTAAACGACGATAAAATATCTTTAACCTTATTTACTATTTGGAGCATGGAATTATTACATTTTATACTCAAAACAGTAAAGAAAAAAAATTAACAAATCTTGCATGTCATTGAGCCAAACATTCAAAGAGTCAACAAAATATTGTGCATTTACCTCGACTTTTTGCGGTCCCTTGGCGACTCCAAGATTGAGAAATGACATCTGACACGCGTCAAGTCACCAGTTGTCATGTGACATTGTCAGTGTCAGTCGCTCTCACAAGTCTTGTAACGCTTGGGCCCCATCAAGACAGACGCCATAATAATACCATAGCTTCCACCAAAAGACCCAGAGGTAGTTGATTCTGATCTTGAGGCTAGGAGGCTAGGCTAGGCTTGCTTCATAGCAAGACAGAAAATAATTTAAAGAAATCTTGCTGATGCTGCTTTAGTGGGCACTGGGCGTTAACTATAATAGGCGATACAATTCAAGTACTGACTGATTGGTGCTATTTAAGGCATAAATATCCAGGTAGTATGAATTATTAAGGCAACTAGCATAACTGCAGATACTTACCGTGTAGTGTGGAATGTTACATGCCTACTAAATGTGGGTTGCCCTGACGCAACTGAACGATTGCCTTGCCCAGCTCATAATCATGCAACATAGTAAACTTAATTACTTTATTAAATACCTACAGAGCTAGGTGTGTTTATTTATTGATCTTCGCAAAGATGAACAAAGTGAGACAGGCGTAGGTAATTCTGTAGATCTGTAGAATCGTATTCTTAAATACATAGGTAGATTGAAATTTATGATATAACAAATTTATTAAAAGTCATTCTACCCAAGTTTAGGTAGAGGCAAAATAAAGTAAATTCATGTTTAGAAATTAAATAATTATAAATCTTGCTGCTGCTTGCTTAATTTTAATAAAAAATAAAAAGGTTTCTCTCTGGTTCACTCACACACGCACGCCCACGCAAGCAAGAGGCGTTCGAAATTTAAACTTCGTATTTGCAATTCAAATCAGATGGGGTTGGATGACGTCGCAGGAAATAAAGTAGGCATCCGAAATGTCACAAGATCTCTGCGCATGATTTAAAATTGGTATTTCGAGATTTCCGTTTAGTTTTATTGCTGTTTAATGTTATTGTTATTTTCTGGTGCATCGTTGAAGTTTTTATTTGGACATTTTCACATTTTTTTCCATTTAATTTATTTGGGAAATCAAGAGCCTTAATACAATACCAGTATTTACACACGAACAGAAGTAAGGCCAATATCAGATTTTCACGTAAAAAATCAGTACAAAGCAAAACCTAGCTAAACTAAAATCTATTAATACTGAAATCTCTATAGGTTTAATGTAATAAATAATATATGATTTGATTTGATCTCATTTTCTTACATAAATAAAAACACACATTGAACATAAAACTGTTCATACTGTTCTGGAAATTTGATTCTACTTTCTACATAAAATAATTCTAAACTAAAGCTAAGCGAATGTCTCTCCTATTAGAGATAAGTCTCCGCCGAACACGCGTATCCGATCCCGAAACAAAGTCCTCAGATAAACCGTATTTGCATTTAGAGCTGGCAGTTTTTCGCCGCCTTATATCGATAGCACACAATTAGTGTCGGGCCAGTCAAAGTCCTTATCGATAAATAATGTCGACATTCGAAGACAAAACGCGATGGTATCGGCTCGAGCGAGATAAAGGTTCTTTTTTTGAACGACTTTTCACTCGTGCTGACAATGTGAAGGCGGTACTGGCCTGTGATTTTAAAAATATAACAGAATGAGTTCATGATTCGAATATTCATGGTAGAAGATTTGTTCCGAATTTGAATTTAGCCCAGTACTGGCGGGACGCAAACTTTTAAAGGTATGATGATGTAACCCAGAAAGTAATAATTTACGAAAAATATATCCATAATGTATTTAAAAGTAAGAGGTAACTTTTATAGCAATGACAGGAGTTTTTACATTAAATACAAGATTTAAAGATTGTTCTGTTGTTAATATTACTGAAGTTTTTTTTTCTTTTACTACTAGGAATAAGGTTTACTTAAAAAAATTGTGCCTAGAGGGTAAATTGTTTATAAATCTGAACGGTAATCTGACATCTGAACAAATGTCATGGTTATCTCTACAGTCAAATATTTCGCAGAACTCATTGTCAAGGTGTGATAAATATTTCTGGAAAATATTCATGTAGGTACATATTATGAAGTCACTTCTTCAAACGAAAAATGCTAATGCCGTTATGCACACAAAGTGTAAAGAAACGACACAGACTTTTAATATGTCTGCATTATTAGGAAGAATATACATATTTATAGGATGGTAGAACCGTTCATCATTTTTAAGTGGACCATATATCTACATGCAAAGTTATATGAATCTATGTTTTCCTATAATTTTATACAAAAATCCTGGAAAATATACATATATCATTTTACTTTTAGAATCCTTTCTTCTCTGACCTCATTTTAAATCTTTGAAAGTATCCTATCTCTTCTCGAGTTATGTTAAAAATTAACGTATTTTCGAAACATCATTGCATTTTCTCAATAAAGATCTACCAACCCTATCAATAAGCGTTTAATTCTTGCGTTTGCGCACGTTACCCATTGGTCGGCACGGGCGGTCGCGATTGGTCCATCGGCACGGTCGGCAAGCTCAAAGCAAGAGGCGGCGACCGCGGGCACTGACAGGTGTCTACTCTGGTCAGTCTATGAATATGGATGTAATGTATGCTCTCGAGAAAATGTATGATGATTGTGCAGATGGGCATAACCTCCGCTGTGCTTCTGCGCGTCTGGTACGCGGTTTTGGTTTTCGATATAGTTGTGCTTAATATAGTCTGTTGTATATTGGACAAGAAGGTTTTATCGAAATTATATGACGAGTATATTATGCTTTCGTTTTTAAACCAAAAAGTTTACCCTAATTTTAGTTTTTGGAACCTTTGTCTAAGTTCTAATTATAAATACCAACAACTTTCTCTATGTATAGAAATTTTTGTAAGCTCTACCATATTCTCTATCTCATGTTTCATTGAAGACAAAATGGATCAAAATGGCTGGTAAGATATTGAAAACATACAATTTAATATAGAGTTTATTACAAAATACTGTTGAATTTTATTGTCTCTCTATAAAATTCAACAGTATTTTAATCAACGAAGTTTGATTTCGAATTGGTCGTCCTTTACGAAACCATCTTTGCTGCATTTATCGAAACCAATCGTAACAAGGGCAATACATTTATTTACACACTTTGCAAGGACTCGTCTATTTCAATTACCTTTCTTACTCGATCGCAGTGTAACTAATATTATAAATTCGAAAGTAACTGTCTCTCTGTCTGTTACAATTTCAAGCTTAAGCGATTTCGTTGAAATTTGGTATACAGGTAGATTATGACTAGTATTGGGACATATGCTGACCTTTACCCGACTGTGCAGAAGGAGGGTAATATTTTGTTTGAAAAACCAGGCGTGCTGTGAGCGGGTCTGCTAGTTAGTTATACATGCGACTTGCGTTATTTAACTAGCTAGTATAATTTGGGTGTTCTAAACTATCTGTGACTGATGAAGATCAGGTCAGCCGATCTGAAGATTATTACGACTTTTCACTTTGAGTGTATGTATTTCCCTTGAAGTGTGTTGAAGTGTTTTGAGAGAAGGGGCTTAGATAATCACCATGGTACATTGCCTTCTATTTTTCTTTCGTTGATAGATTTTATAAAGCTGCTGCATCTTATAAGATACCCACCATCTTTAGCCATCTATTCTATTATTAAATCTATCTATCTATCCAGCCTCCAGCACCCACTGTTGGGTATAGGCTTCCTCTCTATGCCGCCAGTTCAATCAGTCTTGAGCAAGTCTCATCCATTGCTGTCCAACTTCCGTTTCGAGATCATCCGACCATCGGGCCGTGGTCTGTCCTGCGGTCGACGTCCATCTCTTGGACTCTCTGTGACTGCCTTGGTCAACTTGTTTTAATTCCGCCTAGCCAAGTGTCCTGCCCATCTCCACTTAAGCCTCGCGATTCATATACCTACATCTTCGGCTTTAGTTCGACGTCGAATTTCGACGTTTGGTATACGATCGACGAGGTGGATTCCTAGCATGGCCCGTTCCATTAATCTTTGATCAACTCTGATGGTGTAGGTATGTACATATGCTATTATTAAATACTTAAACAAAAATATTGCATTCCACACAGACGAAATCACAGGTGTTCAGTTAGAATTCTCCGCCATTACTTAGCTAACCATCGTTAATCAAACGATTTATTGGTCGGCGATTAATCGCGTTGTGTTTAATCGATAATCGGTACTTTAATCGCTAATCTGTGGGTAATTGCAACAACACTATGCACTTAGGATCTTGAGATCACCGACTGAGGAATGTGGGTAGATTAGGTGGGATCTACAAAGAGCTGCCGACTTGATTTAAAGTTACCTAACTTTAAATCTACTTATCCATAATGAAAAATTTAAAACGAATCGAGGGGTAACAAGTAAAAGCCCCCAACTCGTTCTTGTTGCGTTGCGGGCTAAAAATTGGCATACCTAAAAACCACCTTAAACTAGCTTTCTATTGTAAAAAACAGCGTCCGAATCGGTCCATCCGTTTGGATACTACGCGTCAAACGAATAACATCCCTTTTGGGTTGAAGGTTAAAAATTATCGAGATCGGCTAATAATTAGACGATGAAAAAAATCGGTTAAATTTGTAATTGTAAACCCTTGACAACTGGCAACCATACCCTTCGAACCGAAACAGCAATATGCAATTAAGCAAGTTTTTCTGGATTTAATAAGGATAATGTTAAAAAAAATATAATTCAAACCACCTAAACCAGGCATTGCCGGAAGGTATTGTATAGTTGGGCCCTGCTAAGTATGCATAAAGATATATATATATATATTTAATAACCTATACCTACTGTCCCAATGCTGGGCAAATGTCTCCTCCATTTCCATTCCCTGCGTTCTTTAGAAATCTTTTATCAGTCAGAGAAGACATCTAGATCATCGCGCCAACGTTGTCTTGGTATGCCTCCTGTAGGTTGACAGTCAGTGGAGATTTTAGCCTACTTTTCAGGGTGCATTCGTGTGATATGACCCGCCCAGTCCCAATAATATTTTTTTCCAGTCTAGTTTTGGTACACGATAATTACCTGGTAATAGCTATAAACTGAAGACCCGCTTATTTAGCCAATGTGTTCTGCCCACCATGACTTACGGTGCCGAGGCATGGACGCTCACGCAGGAGGCTGTGTATAGGTTAAGAGTTGCACAAAGAGCCATGGAGCGTACCATGCTCGGCATCAAACTCTTAAATCGAGTTACAAACGTCAAGATCCGTAGGAAAACAAAGGTTCATGACGTTGGGAATCGAGTTATGGAGCTCAAATCGTCTTGGGCGCACTTGGCAAGACGTGGTGACGAAAGGTGTAGCAGGGTAGCGACTGAATGGTGGCCGAGGAATGGCTGGAGGAGGGTAGGACATCCGGCTGCGAGATGGGTGGACGACATCGAAAGAGGCGCGGGCCCTCAATGGGTGAGACTAGCGCAGGATCGTGGCAGATGGCACAAACTTGGGGAAGCCTATACCCAGCAGTGGGTGAAGTAGGGTTGTGGATGATGGTGAGCTATAAGCTGATGAAATATGGTGTATCTTCAAATAAACAAATGAAATCGGTCGCGAAATCTATGGAGAGGCCTGTGTTCAGCAGGGGATGTCTAATTGCTGATATGATGATGACGATTCCTGCTTGAATTTCAGGATCGTGGAGAAAATAAATAGAGAATGGAGCCTTTGCCTTGCATTAGAATCAGTCAGTCTAGTTAGGTTAGATTAGATTATCATTTGTACCATAAAAGCCATTTAATTATCTACCAAATTAATAATACTAATTACCAAATTAACGTACTCTAGATACCAGTTAGAAACTGCTCTCGACTTTTAGACGAGATTCAGACATAATTGATTTTCTTTATTGTTATGAGATTTAGACGTAATTTATTTTATTTATTGTTATGTATTCTAAAAGGACCATTAAAAAGAACAACCAGCCTTGTTTCTTGCCTTTCTTTCCTGGCTTGGTCGCGAAAGAACAGGCAGTAACATTGACGTTTCAAAGTGATCTTTGTGATTTTAATGAAATCCTTGTGATTTAATGTTTTTAATATTTTGAATTTTGAAGTTATTTTTTATTGAATTTTCTGATAAAACCATTTTCAGTTTTTGCGTTATTTTAAAAAGACGTTGTAGATAGGTGACTGGATTGATGATGATTGTTAGTATATGCAGACTTAGCGCATACGGTCTACATGTACATAATCATGAGCTAAAAGGAAAATCCTGTAGGACCATAAATGCGCTTACGCACGTCAACGGATGTATGATTCAAAATAGGTTTCATCAGATTAATCATATTCTACCCAATCAATGATTACCGGTTGGTTCGATTCCTGTGCAAACGATCGGTGGCGATTCACTAGATAACTGAACAGCAGAAATGTCTAAACATATGCGTATCGAATTAGTTTAGTTTCGCTTTATTATTTCCGCAAAATCAATAAAATTGCATACTTTAACAAAAGACAATAATTTAAAATAATACTTTCCTAACGACATTTATAATGATTGAAAATCATGAATATTTCGATATTTAAGGATAAAAGTGTGCAATTTTATTGATTTTGCAGGAATAATAAGACGTAACTGATGATCTCCGTGGCGCAGTGGCCGAACAGCCCGCTGAGACGCAGGAGGTAGTGGGTTTGATTCCCGCTGCGGATCAAATGTTTGCATGATCTACAGATATTTGTTCCGGGTCTGGTTATTTTTCTATATATTATAAGTATGTATTTACAAAAAAAAAGTATATAAGTATTCTATCAGTTATCTGGTTCCCATAGTACAAGCTCTGCTTAGTTTGGGGCTAGATAGCGCTGTGTGAAATGTCCAGCCATATTTATTATTATTTATTTATTAACTAATTCGATACGCATATGTTTAAACATTTTTCCTGTTTTTCAAATCAACTGTTTTTTTAGGCTATTCCTTTCCATTATATACACGAACAAAATGTTGGATCGAAATACATAGGTATATATCGGTGATATTGCAAACATTTGTTCCGCGGCGGGATTCGAACCCGCGTCTCAGCCGGCTATTCGCCCACTACCACGGTCGTTCAACTATACTCGATATGTTCCAAAGATGTACCTACTATGTAGATGTACCACCTATCTTTGGTCAGTTGGCAGTGTACCAACGAACCACCTGCGCATGTCCAAAGAAACGAATTTATAAGGAAACATTCCAGCCAATGACTTGGCAAGAACCGCCTTATTTAATAGTTTGACAAACTGAACCGATTTTGATGAAATTTGGTATCTAGAAAGATTGACCTGAATTAAGATTTTTATACAACAAGCAGCGCTTTTAGGTCGCTAAACGCGCATGTTAATCTAATCGAGTCATAAATCTTATCCTCTTGATGTCCTGACTAGTAGGTACAGTCAGCTTCATAATATAATAATTTATTTTATTTTATTTATAACATTATAACAGTCCACTGCTGTAGGTCTTTCCCAGGGTGAGCCATTGAGCCCGATCCTCAGCTCTTCTCATCCAGTCTTTGCCGACCACAGCGCGCAAATCGTCACTCCATCTAGCCGGGGGGCGTCCTACACTTAGATTCCCACGACGTGGTCTCCACTCCAGAACACGTTTACTCCAGCCCACTGCCACTTCAGCTTGCTGACCCTCTAAGCTATGTCGATCACCTTGGTTCTCTGTCGGATAACCTCGTTTCGGATTCTATTCTTCAGAGAAATCCCGAGCATAGTCCATAGCTCGCTGAGCGACTTTCAATTTCTGCACCAGTCCCACCGTAAGTGTCCACGTTTCGGCTGCATAGGTCATCACAGGTAGGACGTCGCCGGTGACGTCATCACTGGTCTGACAGTTTGATATGAAAACAAAATTACCTAGGCGGCTAGTAATATATTTTTTTGCGATGGGGTTAAAAAAATTATTATGAAATTATAACGCTGATTGTACTAGAACATAAATTATAAAATCTGCGACATTTTGATTACTACCTCCAGATAATATAAATCAACGAGACGAGAATCAAATCAGCACTTGATATTTAAATAACGCCTCATTTGATAAACGATAGAACAGAGTTATTATCCGATTAATTTATGTATTATTTAGATTTAAGCAGTCAGGCCAAAATCGTCAGTGTCTATTTGACAGCATAATTTGAATATATTGACAGTGCCTTTAGAAATATTAGGGTGAACTCATCTAATTTCGAGATAAAGGCATTTGAGTAATAAAATACCAATAAATTATTAATTATTTTTATTCAGGCTTCGCATGAGTTTCAATCAGTCTTTTATCAGGAATATAGGCACAATTAATCACAGTTTTTTCTAAAATCTTAAAAGTTATATCAAATTTACTAAAGCAAGTCAACTTTCCTAATTCCGTGGTGACCTCTTTAAGTCCGTGATAGCTACTACTTTAACTCCGATATAACGGAATTAGGCAAGTTAACTTATTTTTGTTGTACAAAATTAAAATCTTAAAATTAACATATAAACATAAAAAAACAAGATATACATTTTAGTAATATCTTCTAGAATTATTCTTCGGCAAAACACATATCACACTTAAAAATCGTCGCATTAGGACATGACGATCTGTGCATCTTGATTATCCTCTCGTAGAGTTTTGTACTTAGTCACATTCTCTTTTAACGTCGTCCATGGAATCTTAAACTCCTTAGAAGCTCTGTATACTGTCATTGTTGAACTCAAAACATTTTCGACGGCGGTTTTCAGATCAGACTCCGAATACTTTCGGTTCTTTTTGTCTTCCATGAAATCTGAAAGTAAACAAGCAAATTATAATAATAATTACATACCTGCTTAGATTTAGCGTCTGTTTAAATTTGCAGCTCGTATTAATAAAACAAATGCTGCGAAATTTGGTAATAAAACTACTCACGTAATTACGTGACAAGTGCAAAAAAGTCTCACTCAATTCCGTGATAGCAAAATATACATATAATATTGGCTTAAAGTCATCATTTTAATTGAGACAAGATAAAACTAATCAAATAACATCAATCTTGTCTACTAAACTCAAAATAAGTCAATACTTTCAGTGAAAACCACAAATAATTGTATATAACTACTCTAATTCTGTGATAGCACAAAAACCACTCAACTGCTAAAACGCTAATATTTTTGACGAACAAAATAAGCTCTAACACTAAAACGACGCAGAACTATGACGAATTTTTTACTGCCACATCAAGGAAATATCATTTACAATTCATTATAATAGAAAGAAGCTAAGAAATCGGTTAAATACTTACATAAATAGAGCAAAGTTCGCCACCAATTCACAGACACTGCCGAAACCGGCGAGATTTGCGCGCGGACTGACAAAACCATTCGTTGTTACTATCTCGCTCACTCGAGCGTCCCCAAACTTTACAGACGAATTTGAACATTATTACAGAGGCATAAGGTTGTATTTCCAATCATTGATTTCGCTCGTACAGGCCTATGGTAGAGCTCAAACCAAATACCACTGAATTAGGCGAGTCACAGAATTAGATGAGTTCACCCTACTTAGATTTAATTCGTGTCAGAACCTTTTTTGTGGCTGGTTCCTATAGAACGCTGGTAAATTACAAAAACACGTTTCTCCTTGAAAAAGAGTTAAAAGTTTAAATTTTTTCAAAGAGAAACAAATCGTTACAAACGTTGTCTGGAAGAGATCGCTTTTAGCGATAAGACCGCCTATTGTACCGTTATTTGTTGTATATTTCCTTTGTTACTGTATTTTTATTTGATGGGTAAAAAAATAAAAATATAATATTGTGTGTGTTTTATAAAGAGTATATCAATCAACCGTTACTGGTTAACGACGTCTATAGAAACCGGCATTTAGTGGGGCATTATTTCTCTTGAAGTCGTAAAAACGTAACAAATTCTTTATTCTTATGTAGATTACAGACAAAAATAGCTTACAAAATGGACATGTAGAAAGGCGAGCTTAACCCTAATAAGAGTTTTCTTCGAGCAAACTTTTGAAGATAGAGATAATTGACTATAGTGGTGGGTACATGCACAGAAAAGGACAGACAAAGAGACGAGTTACTTTCGCATTTATAATCTTTACTAATATTATAAATTTGAAAGTAACTCTGTCCCGCTCTCTCTGTCTGTCTGTCTGTCGATAGGTATACTGTATGTTTGATACGTTTTCACAACTAAACGGCTGTATTGATTTCGATGAAATTTGGTATACAGATAGCTTTTGACCAGGAATGGGACACAGGATACTTTTTACCCGACTGCGCAGAAGGAGGGTAATGTATATATTGAAAAACCAAGCGTACTAAGCCGCGGGCGGGTCAGCTTATCATAAAGTAACAGAAACCACAACTTCAGTTGGCAACTCACTGCGTCATTGTAATTAAAATACTTGTACACAATAAGGTAGGGTTACCTTATGTGTTCTAGAGTCTACTTAAAACAATCGATCATTTCGGCCGATTTGAAACGAATTTCCCTATGAATCAAAATCTTCTCGGAAATTTATGTCATCGACACAAATCAAAGAGCCGCCGACAGTAACCGAACACACCCGATTAAAGCCGATCGAAACCAATATGGCCGGTCACTCGATTGCATCTAATAACCTCAAATTTTTATGCAAAATGGCGAATGACGGGTCGTTTGGCATTCCGTCGGGCCATATGCGTACGCATTCTCATTGTCTTGCCGATATTAGTATTGATTTCAATAAATAAATTAAATGCTGTCGTGTATAGCATAGGTTTGGCACGCGACATCGCACTGCTGTTGAATCGCCAACGATGGTACAGTCGGCGATACAAGTGGCAGAACATATTTCATAATCTAAAGGTAAGCTCACACCTACATACACAATTTGTAATATCAATCAAAACATCCTGAGTATTTTTAATAATTATTGTTTGTTTGTTTTTTTTTGACATGGATACTATTTACGGTTTTGCATCGACATTGATTGATTGACATATTTGACGTTGTTTGGTTCTGTGTTTTAAATGTTGATGTGAAATTGTAATTTTTTTTTATTTTTAGTTGACATTGTTTGTGACATAAATAATAACTTAATTAGTTCCGATACATGTCTGTTTGAGCTACTATAATGCTAATTTTATTTTAAATTGCTACTGATAAATTCTAAATATGACGTCACTTGATGGCATGATCTTATTTGATGATTGATGATATGAGTCTGTGTTTCCTGATAACTACAACCTAGGGATCTTCAAGTCACGAGTGAATAGGTTTCTTCTAGGCAAGCGTGTACCATCGTAGACTGCATCATCGCGCGCCATCAGGCGAGATAGTGGTCAAACGCTAGCCTATAATTTATAAAAAAAATAGTCACTTAGTGTTCTATAATGTGCCTACAGTAGAAAATAAATTAAATAAAAAAAAATAAAGACCATACTCTACAGCTTTTAGCAGCTGTAAGGCTAAGTGGTGAACTTTAAACGCCCCCATTACTTAGGGGTGACATAAAAACAAATGGCGATCACAATAGGCCTCGTGGCCGCAGTGAAACTCAAGCCCAATCTAACTAATAAAAAAAAAATAAGCTCTCACCGCTTTATGCAGCGCAGGTTCTCGTGAAAACAACTAGTTTCTACAAGCATCCATATGTCTCGACACGTGGCATCGTGTCTTGGTGTGAACTGTTCTTAACAGATAAATAAATGCATAAATCTAGACATTCACATAGCACCATCTGGCCTCAAACTAAGCAGAGCTTGTACTATGGGAACCAGATAACTGATAGAATACTTACATACTTTTTTTGTAAATACATAGGTGCTTATAATTTAAAACACCCGGAACAAATATCATAAATTTGTTACGCAGTGGGAATCGAATCCCCAACCTCCTACGTCTCAGACGGCTATACGCCACCTGTGCCACAGAGATAGATAGAGACATTTATTTCGACACAAGTAACAAACACGAAAACTACATACGGTGGATGATTAAATACAAACACGTTAACTTAATAAAAAAAAATACTTACCCAGTCACTATTTGCCGATCAAATCATACAAAAACGTCAAATATAGGTATAAACATAATTACTGATTAAAACGGGTATTTATCGCGTGTGTACTGTTTTTTATGCGTTATCCCGACGTTGCGACTATGTTGCAACAGCCGTGGTCACGGGCGGACTGTCCGCCATCACTTCTCTACGGTTGCTCCGCCCGTGACCACCGCTGTTGCAACATAGTCTCTACGTCAGGATGACAAATAAAAAAGGTATACACACGATAAATACCCGTTTTAATCAGTAATTACGTACAGTGATTGCCAAAGTTTAAAAAATAAATTTAAACATGTTTAGTCGCAAAGTATGTTTAGAGATCGTTGTGCAAGCCGGGCTAAATCATATTTAGCCACTGAATACGTTTAGGCATTTTTGCGCAAATCACCCTAAATATCATAAATTTCATATCAGCCCCTGAGAATCGATATCTAAAGCACTTTTGTAGCAGACTGTCTATCATAGTAGTTAATAGCTTGACTCATGTACTCGATACGTGAGGCAGGGTATTAACTTGTTGTTTCTGCAAACAATGTTAACAAATAAAGACGAACAGGTATTGTACGTACATTTGTTTTATGGTAGGCACAAACTATCTATCAACTAACTAGGCGATTTTAATAACCGTGACTTGCTCCACATGAACTTATGTCGTTGTATTTATGAGTTGCGAACGATTCCTATGTTTTCGATATCTATACTCGAGGCCGACCTCCGTGGCGCAGTGGGTGAATAGCTGGCTGAGACGCGCAGGAGGTTGCAGGTTCGATTTCCGCCGCGGAACAAATGTTTGCATGATCTCCAGAATTTTTTTTTGTTCTGGTTACTTATCTACGTATGATAAGTATGTATTTACAAAAAAAGCTTTGCTTATTTATTTATTAATATTTTTGTCTCATTATTTTTTCTCAAAATGGTACAAATATAAAATATTTATTCAATTTACCAATAATATAGGAAATCAATATGATTTGTTTACAAAACTGTTATTGAAATATAATGATGATTTCTAAAATAATTACTGATTTAAGCGGGTATTTATCGCGTGTGTACCTTTTTTATTTGTTATCCCGACGTTTCGGCTGTGTCACAACAGCCGGGGTCACGGGTGCACTCTTTTGCCGTCGAACTTTGTTTACAATTTCCGGCCCGTATCGGTTTGCAATAGTATTTTTCAAACTATCGCTAGCACTGTACATAAACCTCACCTAAACTTTAGACCTCTGGTTGTAATATTAAATGGTCATAAAACTGAAGGCTTGTTGCATTAGACGTCCAAAATTCAACAAACGCAGCATGTATCGTAACATTTCTGTCTAGTAGTAATCTGTAGCAGTTGAGCTATCTATAGATTGTTTGTAACGATCTATAACCTGTCTTTAGTGGATTTTTTATAGAAAAATGACAATAATGGTTATATTCTTTCTCATAATAAATATATTTTTGTTACAAATTAAATTAGTTAAATTCAAGTTTTTATCTAAATTCGTTGCTTGTCAATGCAACGTTTCATCATCATCATATCTGCTTTAAAGGGCGTACACTGCTGAACATAGTTCTCCCCCTTAATTTCTTGAGACCTATCTTGTATGACCAAATGACTGTATATCGTTAATAAATTGTACGCACAATTTTTAATTTAACTTTCAAGTCATATTTACTTTACCCTATTTCGTTTAGAGTAGTTTAGAAAATGAACAATGCAACGCAACGTTCGATAAAGTTAAAAAGCGATTCTGCCTCTATCGATCGTAACGCAATAGAAAGTTGTTTAAATGAAATTACTGGATCAGGATCCAAAAACATTAATAAAAACTCCACAGAGGTTTAGATTACAAGATTCTTCATTGCTTGTGCTAGGCACCTAATCTCGTTCTGTGACGAAGTAATGTCTCAGAAGGAGGCTGCGGAGCGTATCAGAGAGGATGAACCTCTCGCTGAGTCGCTCCGCAGACGAAGGACCGGAAGGAGGCGAAGACAGTTTCTTCGCCTTCTTCAGCTCGATGGGGGCCAGCAGGGTTCGGGTGCGGGGAGCTTCGACCCAGCATCGCACAGGCCTCCTACGCTGAGGAATGTCTTCCATATTCCAGGACATTCCTCTCCTTCCCAGGAGGAGGACAGAGGGGTCCGCTTAAGGCGGACATTAACCGACAGGGCCGCGGTTGTATCCAACCGGGACCCCGTGACCTTGTCAGGTGCTAGTGCAGCATCGACCCGCTCATCCGATGGGCGGTTTGATGATGCACTGGCACTGAGGTGAATGAAGGAATATCGGTGGGTTTTTAGTCGGTATGCCGCTGGTTGACAGCCGACGGAGAGTCCGACAGACCCCTTCAGCTCTCCCCGGGTTGGAGGACATGCGTAAAGCATTTTCCCATCGTAAAAAAAGGCACCGAGTTTAGCAGATGCAACAGTCCAGTGCGCAACTTGTCAATACAATGACCTAAGTTCATGTGAAATGAGTCACAGAAACTTACTAGAATCGCGTAGATGGTCTGAAAGATACGTTTATTGAATTACGATTTTACTGTGAGATCACCCACTGTGTTCATTGGCTTTAAGTCTCATATTCATTAAAAATGACTAAATATTACTTCATAAAATTCTATCGGTGACAACCATTTCACAAGTAAACGCTTAACAAGTTCTCAATTTGAAGTTGTTCAACTTCGAAAACAGGGCCCGTAGCCAAATTACATTGCGCTACGAATCTATTAGATTTCTACATACATTTGTTGTCACTGTGTGACATAGCATGTGTCAAATCCCACACATTTTCGGACTTGGCTGTAACTTGGCTAAGCCCTCAGGTCAGTCAACGAATCCAACTCACCTATGAAGCGTTTGGGAAACTACGAGACGTGTTCTCGACCCAAATACTTCAGTGTGTGAAGACGAAAGTCTTTGATCAATGGTACAGAAACGTGGTGGACGTCCCGTGGCTGTCAAATACCCTAAAGAATTGTCAAATCAATAAGAACCAACTCTCGCTGGGTGACTTTCAAGAGAATAGGGGAGCTACACAATAGGATTCCCTTTAAGTATAGTATCAAGGTATCAGAATCCACTAGTGGCATTGTTACTACAATACTTGGAACATCAATATTGCTATGTTTTGGTTAAATTACAGGTGTC
The DNA here is from genome assembly GCA_963924445.1 of Philereme transversata. Taxonomy (NCBI): domain Eukaryota; kingdom Metazoa; phylum Arthropoda; class Insecta; order Lepidoptera; family Geometridae; genus Philereme; species Philereme transversata. The sequence goes on from OZ004351.1 coordinate 15,583,088, forward strand.
GGTAAAATTACTGGCACCAAGAGCCAGATGGCAAGGAGCGTGAGTTGTGTATTACCCCCCTTCTAAACTGGCCCCAGGCATCCTAACTCCTTGAAGTAACGGAGTAGGACTTTGGGTTGGTGGCAGCAGCTTTCCAGGGTTCCTGTGGATGTTGATGTTAGCGGTGTTGATGACCCCTTGCAGACCCGTTCTCAGTCTGGTATGTCTAATGTAATCTTATGTATTTTATTACTATATGCAGAAAGATATATATATATTATGATATATTATGTATATAAGATATATTATGTCTATAACTTGAAGTAATACAATGACAGCAATAAATCTCAAGTCTTGGGCATAATTAGTACATCGAAGAGCCCTCGAACATGACACAGCAGTACCTCCTACGAGTTGGTACAGTCAGATACAAATATTATTATCATCTTTTTACTTAGAAAACTTTCGTGATGGATTTCAATCATTATTATAAATACGTGATTTATCACGTACCGTTTGTTATGTACCGTAATATTGTTGATCAAAACATCGATAAAACGGTAGGTACGTGATAAATCCTGTATTTATAATAATGATTATTATCATCATAATCACAATAAATAAATATCAGTGGACATTTCAAACAGCGCTATCTAGCCCCAAACTAAGCAGAGTTTGTACTATGGGAACCAGATAACTGATAGAATACTTATATACCTTTTTTTTGTAAACCTTTTTTTTTGTAGTGGACGCATAGCCGGCTGAGACGTAGGAGGTAGCGGGTTCGATCCCCGCCGCGGAACAAATGTTTGCATGATCTACAGATATTTGTACCGGGTCTGGTTGTTTCTCTATATATTATAAGTATGTATTTACAAAAAAAATGCATATAAATATTCTATCAGTTATCTGGTCCCCATAGTACAAGCTTTGCTTAGTTTGGGGCTAAATAGCGCTGCGTGAAATGTCCAGCAATATTTATTTATTTATCCATAGATTTACGTTGTTATTTTTTATTTGTATTGTTTTATAGTTTGTAATAAAAAATTATCTAATCTAATCTAATCATGCGGCACAAAGAGCTGGGATGGGCTGCCTTTGTCAAGTTAGATGACATTTTCAGGGATTATTTTATTTTTATATTGTTTTCGAGTTGTTCGGATAACACTATCAAAATAAAATACTCATTGAAATAAGCAACGTGACCTCTCTTGTCAATGTAGTAAACTGCAACGTTTAGCATTGAGCAGGTCAAAAACTGTTTTAGTTTTCCTGTAGATGGAGCTAAACGTACTAATTTCGACCCTGACGTGACAGAGCCCGGTAGCACAATTGGTTAGTGCATCCTCGTATCAAGAGGAAGGTTGAGGGTTCAAGTCCCGTATAGGCTTGAAAGTTTTTGAGATGTTTTAAAATCTTGGAACTTTCAGGGATCCCATACTGCTACAATGCCTCAAAACCAAGCTTTACAACCAACATGTCTACCCACAATGACGTACGGCGCTGAAGGATGGTCTCTTACCAAGGAAGCTGTGTACCAAATGAAGGTCACACAGTGGGCCATGGAGAGTGCCATGCTCGGCCAATTTTTTATTAAATAAATGTTACCTGTTGATGGAGCAAGCATATTGCTCACCTGATTTAAAGTGGTAACCATCGCCTATAACAAACTAATGCCTCATCACGCACCTTAGAAACGTGCCCTACGATGCCCCGTCTATCAACTTGAGGCATACGGGTGTAAAGTGTATGTGCCTGTAATTTCACCGGCAACCATACCCTTCAAACCGAAACACAGCAATGCTGCTTGGCGGCAGAAATAGGTATGGTGGTAGTACTTTACCGGGCAAGCCCTTTCACAAGGAACTATTCATAACAAACACAACAAATATAACAAAAACCATCAGGCGAGATAGTGGTCAAACGCTGGCCTATAATTTATAAAAAAAAACTGACGAATTGAGTACTCCCCCTTTTTTAAGTCGATTAAAAATGGTATCATGGACTGACTACCTGAAAAAGTGAATTTTCCAATACATTTTTGTAAGAAAAACGGCTATATTGAGGTCTTAAAAACTAATTTCTAATGGAAGAAATATATTCATAAACTTAAGTAGTTGACTATACTTAAAATAGGTTTGCCTCTAGATGCCTAGGTACGTCTCAATTTGCTACCGACGGGTCTTATGCAATGTAGCCCGGCTTGCAAAACGATCCCTAAACGTATTTAGCAACTAAACATATTTAAATTTAACGTATTTGTATGATTTGACAACTCTCTTAAACATAGGCACTAAATACGATTAGACATCGTTGCGGAAGATGCTCGTAAAATGTTTATTTTCTATAAAAAATACCTTCTTATAAATAGACGTAGAGTGTAATAGAGTAGGAAATACTTTATATAGGAACAACGTAACTGTATGCGGTACAATTGACGGTCTTATAGCTAAATAGCCATCTCTACCAGACAACCTTTAGATAGAATGAACTGTGTGAATAATACCGGGGGACGTACCTACTTAGTTTTCAGTTTAGGCACGAGCAGATTTCTTTTTTAATTTAGAAAGATTTTATTTTTATTATAATTTGCTTATACATATTTTCAAAGGCCCACTTTTGAATTAATTCTTATCCAGAACAGAAATAAAATTCAACAGACGTATACATAAAAACCTGTTCTGAACTTTTTTGAAGATATTCATGGAAAAGTTCGTTTTTTACAGAGAGTTTGTATAACCAGTGTAGTCAACCTCCTCATATTACAAGCATGCCTTATCGTCGAATAAATTCGAAATTTGAAACGTCGCCGCGCACGCGCTGCTCACATGACTCATACACCAATAGGGTCACGACACCATACAGACCTACCAACAGTTCGAACTAAACTATATGTTCATAGCTATGGTATATCGAGAAACTGTTGGGTGAGCTGTGCCCTGCCAAGCTTTGATTGCATTTCTGTGGTTGATGGAAATAAAGTTTTGGTCCTTGTATTTTGGAGAGCTTTTCTGTAAAAACAAAGGACGAATAATTGGTGTTAACTATTTTGTCGGTTGTTACAACTAAAAGGTTCTCGAGTGGAGACCACGTACTAGACAGCGCAGCCTAGGATGGCACCCTAGATGGAAAGATGTCCGTTGCAGAAAATCGTGCGCCCTGGTAATCTTCGGGAAATCCGTAGACGTCTTATGTGATTATTATAAATACGGGATTTATCACGCACCGTTTTATCGGTGTTTCGACCGACAATGTTTCGGTTTAATTCGTGAACCTTCATTAGGGTGAGTGCGATCCGCTCCGAATAACGTCTCGCCTCGCACTGTCTTATGTGATAAGGACTGCCTCCGTGGCGCAGTGGGCGTATAGCCGGCTGAGCTGCAGGAGGTAGCGGGTTCGATTCCCGCCGCGGAACAAATGTTGGCATGATATACAGATATTTGTACCGTGTCTGGGTGTTTTTCTATATATTATAAGTATGTATTTACAAAAAAAAAGTATATAAGTATTCTATCAGTTACCTGGTTCCCATAGTACAAGCTCTGCTTAGTTTGGGGCTAGATAGCGCTGTGTGAAATGTCCAGCAATATTTATTTATTTTATAATGTATGGCTCATTCACAGTTACATTACCTTAATAAACTAATGAATATACTAAACTTAAACCAAATTGAATCAACATTATGTAATGCTAAAATGTTTGTAATCTGACGCGGAAAAGTAGCCCGCCTATAACATATCTACTAAATAAAAGATGTTGATGATGATGATGGCCAAAGAATTACGAACCTGAGGGCTTAGCCAAGTTACAGTCGATTAGCGATGACGCTAGTCGATACGTCCAAAAATGTATGGGATTTGACACATGCTATAGAAATAGTACGTCATTCAGCGACAACAAATATATGTAGAAATCGAATAGATTCGTGGCGAATGTAATTTGGCTACGGGCCCTGGTCGAGGCTGGCACAGTAACAGTGCAGAGTAGCACTGACAATAGTCTATACACAGCAGCAAGTGAAGTCAGTATGTGATGGTGTAGGCCAAGTTTAATAATTGTGACACAAAGTATCAAAACGATTAAATCCCTGCGCACGCGCCTACATCGCCACCGCTATGTAGGCTCGAGCTACGAATACATTATTTTATTTTAAAGTAGGCGAGTACTCGATAGATATGACTCGACGACAAATTGTTATTACGAATTAATCGATGCCGTAGAATCGATTTGTCAGATAATCGAGTTTTCCTGGCAGTTGATTTATGCGTAATTTGAATTTGGAACGCGGGTCTGTCAAACGTCTATCAAAATGTTTGAGCAACAGAACATGGAAGGTTCGAAATTCGATTAGTTTAAGTAGGCTTCGTGGGTTAGGTATTGAGCAACTGATTCTAAATCTACAGAGCATAGTTAGTAATAGTGTGGTAGTATTGAGCTCTTCCGGAGAAGTTCTACCACTCACCATTCCTATTTCTTTTACCAAGCAGTAATAATACTCACATTACTATCTTCCTTTTTGAGGGTATGATAATAACAGCTTAGATATGATAACTCATATTTTGTAAGTCTTTGTAACTCTTATTTTGTTTTTCTTTATTGTAATTACCACATAGAAACAATGGTGGCGATTCCGTCGTTGACGCTGCCTAACTAAAATTGTGTAAAATACGAACGGTCTTATTTTGTTCACACTAAAGATCAAATTAGAATGAAATTTAAAGTGACATTTCTAAAATTAAGTAATGTTTGTTATGATGGCATGTTTGCGGGTTAGTTTTAGTGATCAATCAAATTGGTGTTGATTAAAACTAGCCCGCAAACACGCCTTCTTATTTAAAAATACTTATAAATTTAGAAATGTCACTTTAAATGTCATTCTAATTTGATCTTTATTGTGAACAAAATAAGACCGTTCGTATTTTACATAATTTTAGTTAGTCAGCGTAAACAACAGATTCGCCACCAATATCACACTAAAATAAAACTGAATAGGCAATACAATGGGCGACCTTATCGCTGAGAGCGATCTTTTTCAAGCAACCTTTGGATGAAAAGAAATTATTGAAGTTCTAACGGAGTGCGGTGTACTACAGATTATAACTGTATGGGTATACCTAAGTGCTGGTGAAACAATAAGCACATGAGACTTTTATCTATAGATGACGGACTCAATGCAATGCCATGTAGGCCATGTCTTCATCATCTTCATCATATCAGTCAAAGGATGTCCACTGCTGAACGTAGGCCTCCCCCAGAGCGTCCGATCTTGTGCAGCCGTCACCCAACGGCTCCCTAAATCTTTATCAGGGCTTCTTTAAATCTAACATTAGAACCTTGAGAACCTTTCTACCCTAACGGACGTAAACTGTGAGGTAATGTTGTTATGGGTAGTGTGGTTAACACTACCCATAACAACATTACTTCACAGTTTTGCATGCTTTGGCAAAGGTTGTCTGGAAGAGATCGTTTTGTTAAGCGATAAGACCGCCCATTATGCTTACATTTATTTGTTTTATTTTTTATTTTTATATCTGTTGTGTTTAGCTTGTAATGTCATTATAATAAAGAATTTTAATTCATTCATTCATTCATCAGTTGGGCCATGTGATTCGTCATCAAATGTTATCGCAGTTTTTGACATGACAACTAAACTAAACAAAACTCAAAAAGATTAATTATTCCTAATAAATCATTACAATTTAAATAAAAATCAATGATATTGACAGTTATTTAAAACAATGTTAAAGTTCGCCAGCTGTCAATGTCAAAAGTACAAACATTCGAATGCATGATTTGACTACAGACATCGGTGTCGCTACCCTTCGATATGAATGTCAAATATTGTTTTATCTGTGGAACTAAAGCTATAAAAAACAGTTTTTTATCAATATAGGGTCTCTATTTAGCATTGACTCAAACCTATTCATCTTAATGCTTTAAATTCCTAAAATATGTACCTGTGTAAATTTATTAACAAAAATCGACTTTATTAAGTCGTTCTTGAACTTTTGCTCCGCCTTATTTTGTATTAATTTATTGGTGGAATAGCGCGTAGTACCTACGTCAAAAACATGTCATGTAAAAAAATCAATATTTTGATCTTATGTGACGTCATTATTAATTGTCTTGAACTAGTACTAACAAATTATACTTAGGCTTATGTATAAGTGTGTGTATAATTAACGATGGTATTATTCTACGCGTAGGCTCTAAGTTGTTAGTAGAGTTGCCTAGTTTTAGTAATTGCATGTTATAATTGAGTGCTTGTTGTACCAGTTTGAGTTAACACTATTATTTGAATAATGCTATCTATACATATACAATGCTTTGTCCTGAATGACTGACTGACGGATCAACGCACAGCCTAAACCTCTGATCGTAGAGACCTGAAACTTGGAGGGTGTGTTATTTGTATGACGTAGGCATCCGATAAGAAAGGATTTTCCGAAATTCTACCCTAAGGGGGTGAAAAAGGAGGGCAAAGTTTGTATGGGACAACGTGATTCCTTGGTCCAATCTACTTCAAATTTCGCATAAACCTTTTTTAACAGAATTGATGGAAGACGTGTTTCGTATTTTATTGAAATTCATCCCCTCATCATTTCATCAAAGTGAAAGTTTGGATGTTTGTTTATTTGTTTGTTTGTTACTCAATCACGTCGTAACGGCCTAACCGATTTCGATAAACTTTGGTATATACGTAGATTATAACCTGGATTACCACATAGGCTACTTTTTATTCCATAAATAATCCCATGGGATGTAAATGGCGTGTCAAGTCAAGTTGCAACAGCGAGTTTAGCTTTATTTCTAGGTTACCTACACATTTAGAAGTGTAACGCGTACGAAGTCGCGGGCAACAGCTAGTCATTGTATAAAACGTGGCAATCAGTGTAAAGTAAAAAAAAATATGGTTTATACAGGCCGACCAGAAACTCAAGATTAAATATCAGTTTAGTATCAGTTTTAGCGCAGCATTCTCGGATTCAAGCGTATTGACAGCACACGCAACACCGAGCTGCGCTCTTGAACACAAATCGTAGATGTAGCTACGAAAGCCGCCAAACTCAAGTGGGACTATGCTGGTCATTTATGCCGTATGTCGGGTGATCAGTGGGCTAAGCTTACCACCAAGAGGAACCCCGACACAGCCCGAAGACGTCGTGGCAGACCAAAGAAGAGATTGGAGGGACGAGCTAACTAATTTCCGAGCGGACTGGACCATCTTAGCGCCTGAAAGAAGTGTCTGAAAAAATGGGGGGGAAGCCTTTGCCCAGAAGTGGGACACAGTGGGCTAATAATAATAAATATCAGTTATTTTGGCATCGCGCATGAGTGATTCATATTGTATCTTTTTTATGCTGCATGGAGATGGAACTTATGGCCCACCTGATGTTAAATTGTAACTACAGTAGAGCCTCGATAATCCGTACTCAGGCTAATCCGAACTGCTGACTGTCCTTTTCTGTCTTTGACCGCTGATCTTATGTTTTGTCTTTAGTTGCGAATGAGTCAAGTCGCGTGTTAAGAAAATTTCTCATTCACAAGCTATATTAGCACTTAATACTTGTTTGGATTGGGGATGAAAATGCCTTGTCCTTATCCGAAAGAGGCTGCTGCGTAATTTGAGGGGCAAAGCCTTTTTTGGTCAATAAATAGAACCCGCCAAACTAAAATTGATGACTTTATGAATGACTAACGTATTCTGTGGTTTAAATATGTACCTTTTAATAACTTCAATAAATATATTCTGTCAAAATACTTGCATTTTTTTTTAACATACGAACGCCTCGCGAATTAGTAGGTACAGGGGTTATTTTTTGGTAGTTCGGATTTTCGAGGCTCTACTGTATCGCCTTTATCAAAGAATTGTCTCGTAAGTCATTCACGTTAGAAACGTGACCTACGATGCACTGCCTTGTGTTCATCAACTTGAGGCAGGTGTAAAGCCTCATATGACTGTAATTTTACCAGCAACCATACACTTCAAACCGAAACACAGCAATGCTGATTGGCGGCAAAAATACGTGTGGTGGTAGCACTTCCCTGGGCGAGCCCTTTCACAAGAAAATCTACTACTCTTACTGAAGGCATCTCGGCTTTTCCTAATAAAGATTGTGTAACGTTCAGTACGTAACTCATAAATAGAGTGAGATAAGTGCACGTGAATCGTCACGGCAATTTACTGAAATCGCCTATAGCAACCCCGTTTGCAAAATAATATGGACGAAACACTGAGTCTGTTTCACAGGCAGTACTTACTTTGTTATAGGCGATGGTTACCGCTTAATGGCCCATATGCTTCTTTCTACTCCAGGCCGTATAAAAAATACTAACAGTGATAGTACGTCTGATAGCCTTGGTCTCCAGGAAATAAGATCTAGATTTTTCCTCAGAGACAACCTCCCATATCGTCCCCCCTTATTAGATCGACTTTATGACCACATCAATTTGCGATCTTCAATTATCTAAACGATTGTCGACCTTATTTTATTGCAAATAAGACCGTTGTATGTTGAATATGCGGTCTGTATAGATGTGACAAACAGAATTAATTGTATTATTATTGGAGTGTGATTGGAATAGTAAGTGGAGTATGCCACTATCGATATAATTTGACGTAAAATAAGCTTTATCATAGCGAGTTTAGATTGAATATGGACTACTTATGTCCTAGGCCCTAGTCTAGTTCTGTCAAAGAAAAATAAACTGTAATTTAACAAGTTTAAGCTTGTTTATCGTGAGTGGGGTTGAAAGTGTTGTCAGAATAAAAATTCTGTGCTGCTTTAGAAAAACTACACATAGAGCAGAAGTTTCGAACAAATTTTCGTTCGAAACGTATGACACTAAACATAGAAATTGTGAAACTTTGTTTGGCGGCACACATCCCTCGTTTAATTTTCGCCGACACGCACACAAGACACGAGTTATATTTTTTGTTTTTCCGACCGCATTGACTCTCAGTTATGAAGGGCTCATACAACTCAGTTATGATGGGCTCGCGAGTCAGGCGCGTCTGAGCCATATATGGCTCCAAATTAACGGCCTACTTTTTGTGTACTTTGTTTCTATATGTAGTTATTCTGAGTGAGTTGTTTTTTTTCGTGGCAATATGTCGGGCCTTTTGTTGGTTCGTAGAATGTTTTCGAGTATGCATCGACGGTAATGTTCGTGGAATTTGGCGCGTGACGGATTGTCTAGTTCTAGAGAATCTATGCATTTTTTACTATTGGGTAAAACATGAGATTTTACCGAACTACTTTCGTAATACGTGCTAAGTATTAAATTGTATTCTGTTAGTATCATTATGAAGCTCTGACCTGATCCTTCGTTGCTTGCTATACTGTGATCAGTTAGAATATAATACAAAAATGTAGGTATTATTATTTGTGATGTATTTTTTTTAATAAACTGTGTTAAACTACTTTTATTATATTACTGGCGGACCGTTCCGGCTTCGCACGGGTGGACATTTATTTTTTAAACATTTTTTATGGCAAATTTTTTTACGCCTTGGATTACATTATTAAGGTTTTAGTAGGGATCCCTATTTTTTTCTAGTGATAAATATAACCTATGTTACTCAAAGATAATGTAGCATTATAATCATGAAAGAACTTGTGAAATCAGAACCGTAGTTTTTGAGTTTATTCGTTACAAACATACAAATCTTTCCTGTTTATAACATTAGTATATATTACTAGATTGTATTTTGTATGAGTGTCTATCCGTTTACGATGCCACAGACAGACATAGGCATCAAAGTTATAACACCCCTCTTTTGCCGCGTGAGGGGTTAACATTATTTTGTAGCGGAGCCAGGGTAGATGTTCGTAGTATTCATATTCAAGTATTTTTTTCTATACTATGGAGATGGAACAAGCCTATGGCCCACCTGATGTTAAGTGTACCCTGTGAATTTTGCCAAAGTTGTGTTTTTATTATGGCTAATAACTCAAAAACTACAAAGATTAAACTATAAATAAAAACAGGGTTGAAATGTACTAGAAGACCTGTCATTTGACGTCCTATTTGACCTGATAGACTAATTTTAATTTTAATTTACCCCTCTTGAACCCCAATATCTCAACAACCCCCAAACATTTTTAGCTGATCTAGTCACGTCAAAATTATGCCATCACTTATATATCAAATTTCACGATGATCGAATAAACGCTTCGAAAGTTATCCTCGGACAAACAAACATACATACAACACCGATTTTCCCAAGTTGATTCGGAGATCTGATTTGAGTCATTTTTCTACACGTATTAATATATAGATTCTGTGGCATAAACTAGTATTAACATAAAACCTTCCTTTCACTGGTTAGCTAAAAAGTTAATACAGTAAAGATTACCAAAACCAGCATATCTCAGATATTTGCTACTAAACTCCGTTTTTGGCTCGACTGGTGACCACCATTTTGGGCTAACGGCGACTTTTTACCATACGCTCGGTATGGCCCTCGATGTCTGCCTCACTCCACATTGACTTTCAACGTAAAATAAACTTTAGCTCCTAGGTTTAGCATTCAAATTAAATCGATAAGACCGCCCATTGTATTTGTTGCTTTGTGAATTTATATTTTTATGTTTGTTTCTCCTGTGGTGTACAATAAAGTATTTTCATTCATTCATTCAAAATGGGGCTAATACCAAGACTATATACTAAACAGGATAGAGACAGCTGGAAAGACTAGGGGGAGACCTTTTCCCAGCAGCGGGATAATATAGGTTGATAAAAAAAAAGTATGTGTGTACTAATGAATGTACGCACGTGTGAAGTTATAATTCTTTGGCGTAACAGAACAAAAATAGCTAAAGATTTCATCCCGTATGCCACAACTCTTTTTTTGTAAAACGAATGAGAAATTAATAAATATAGTTATGAGTTTTCAAACTTGAGAGACAGTTATCAGCTATAGTCTAACTTTTTATTAGCTGCAGTAAAATGACGTTTCTAAATGTCATTCCGTAAAATAATGTTGACAGCCTAATCTCAATAGGGATGTGATTCAGTTCAGAGTCACAAAGAATATCTAATCGTTCCATAGCTGACTCATAATGATCATACTAAATTCTATTTAATATTAATGTAAATAAAAGGCTGTATAAACGTTGATCCTTTTAGACATATACAAGGTAACACTCAAGAAAATAACATTATTATGACGTTTTTGTTTCATTTTGAATGTACCTCCCTATACTTCCACTAAAAAAGATCAATCCTCTAGTATAGTAATAATAATAGGTTAAAAAAAATACATTACAACTTAATATTAAATTTCAAAAAAAAAACCAAACTGATTATTCATATATGATTCACTCATTTAGCTACATCCCTATTTATTTTTCTTCAAAAACCGGCAACCCACAAAACGTCATTTTACTGCAGCTAATAAAAAGTTAGACTATAATTCCATCATGCCGCTTTTTGGCTGTCGGTGTGCGCGCGCATCTTAATAATTTAATAATTTTACTCTAATATATTTTTACCAAACGTGCCATAAGAAGTAACTTAACAATACAAAAGAAACAGTTGAATCATCTAATGACCGCAAACGATCTATAGATAGCTCAACTGCTCCAGATAACTACAAAAAATAATAAAAATTAATAAAAATAAAAAATAAAAACTATTATAGAGCCATACCAATTATTTAACGATTATGTAGTTCTATCATAAGCTGCCAAATCTACATGGTGTGGTCATAGCAAAGGTGGTCATTGAAAAAATATTCTGTTAGTATAATAAAATATAAATAAATATAAATATCGCTGGACATTTCACACAGCGCTATCTAGCCCCAAACTAAGCAGAGCTTGTACTATGGGAACCAGATAACTGATAGAATACTTATATGCTTTTTTTTGTAAATACATACTTATAATATATAGAAAAACACCCAGACACGAAACAAATATCTGAAGATCATGCAAACATTTGTTCCGCGGCGGGAATCAAACCCGCTACCTCCTGCGTCTCAGCCGGCTACACGCCCACTGCGCCACGCAGGCGGTCAAATACTAAAAAGTACATGGCGATTTTTTAACGATACCATTGTCATAGTGAAGTGATTGGTTTAGTAGAATCAGGGGTCTGGTTCAATTGCAACTTCCAAAAAAATTTAACCTACAACTTTTTTAATCTATTAGATCCTATGATGAATGATGATGTCATCCAGGCCGATTTTGACCACGGCGACCGTTCTTCCACTTTACGTTACGTTCATGTGCTCTCATATTACTTATATATCTCTCTGTTGTGAACGTGCGTTTGTAGATACTGCACGTAAGGACATTATTCTCATAATAGTAAATTATGTTATCATATTATGTATAGGTTTATTTGTCAGTGCGTCGGGTTTTTGGTCAAGATCACGCCTTCTGTAGTCTTCAAATGACCAAACATTTTGCTGGACTTGTCTCCTCTATTCCGTGCGGGTTTCCGCTAGTTTTTCCATCAAGAGGGCTTAATTACATCTTTTCATATGTCTTTTCTGAACATCCTTGTACCTGATATCTGGATCCTATGCTTGCGCTTGCCTTTTTGGAGTTAAGAAAAGAAGATTTGCCACTCTCGTCAGGCATTCCAGAGACGCGGCCACACCATCGCAGTTGACGCTTCAACTGATACGAGTATGCCTCGATGCCGCACACATTAGAATGACGCTAAATTTCCGTATTACGACTATGTCACGTTATGACGATCCTATATACAAAATTTGGTATAGGTCTAGTCTAATAACAATTCACAATACTTTAACAAAGAATTTATACATTCAAAATACTTCATTTATGTATTCAAATTATTTATTTTGAAACCTCAACCTAACTGCCACACTATATGTATACCTACATAAACAAGAATGTGACATATTAATTACCAGTTTATTAAAACATAAGGGAAAGTAAAAAAACCGAGTCAATTATTGTTCAGAATGTGACAATTCTAAAACTTATGAATAGACGAACCATCTCAAATTATTTGTAAAACTTAAAGCTCCATTTATTAGAACTCTGTTATGGACGTAATGGTCATACGCTTTATAATCATCATTTTATTTATTGGCTGTCGCGAATTACACATAGCAACATTCTTATGTGCTGTTAAGGTGCTCCTAAACGAGAAATCTTTCCACGGCAACGTGTTGCCGGCGATTCCCAACACCATTATAATAACTATTAATAATGTTATTTTTTTAATTAAATAATTAAATTTAATATTTTTATGAATTTAATTTATTATTAATAAATGCATAACAATTTCAGGTTTATATTTAAAAAAAAATTGTACATTTTTAACGGACTTAAAAAAGGGAAGAATCAATTCAATTCACTCAATTCGTCAGATTTATATCTGTATGTTTAGTGATATTTTTTTATCAAGATCTGATGATGGATCGATCAGAAAATCATCAAACTCTTCAATTTGCAAAGGCATCTGCATGACATGGGCGTATAATTCTTTACCACGTCAAACGATTTCGACGATTAACTGAAGTTTTTTAAAAAATACTTTTCCCAGGCATTATTACTGTCCCACATGCTCAATCTACTGTCCACTAGTTGCCGTGCAACGTGTCTCAAATAATATTGGTAATTAATTGCTACTAATAAATAGCCCACGATTTGAAACTGGATTTTATTAAAAATGATGATGATATTTCAATATGACTGTACTAGCTTCTACCCGCTGCTTCGCACGCGTGCTTTGTCAATATAAATTAACTTTTGTCTAAATGTCATAATCTATCATATTTCATCGAAATCGGTTCAGCCGTTTAGCAGTGAAAACGTAACAAACAGACAGATAGACAGTCATAGTTACTTTTGAATTTATAATATTAGTTTGGATTGACGAGCTTTACGAACTTGTCGTAGCATTGCCGACAATAGTTGCCGACAACACGTTGCCGTGTAAATGTTGCTCGTTTACAAGCCTTTAGATATAAAAATGTGGATTACTAGTTTCACACATCGTTAGGAGAATAATGCAAACGCTGAGCATAGTTCGAATTTCACCGTTTTGCACTGATTAATACTTTAGATAAATGGTTCTTGTTTCCTGAACTTTTACATTGGTGGCGATTCTGTTGTTATCTAACTAAACGAATTACCAGACTGATTGAAAGATTTACAGATGACTTTATTTATACGCCGAATTAATAAATTGTTATTATCTAAATAATTACTGATTTAAACGGGTATTTATCGCGTATGTAGTAGTATCCTACCTTAGTAATTATGTATAGTGATCGCGAAAGTTTGGAAAATACTATTATCTGAATGTTTTATACCAGTACTGAATATTTTAATTTTAAGTTGTTAGATATATTGTGATTTATTTTCTTTTATTGTCAGTTTTTACATTATAATTTAAATTTAAATCATTTTTTGTATGTAATATTTGGATAAAAGGTCATTATCCGGTAGAATATATTAACTAAGCATTATATTGTAAACATTAATACCAGTGTAATTTAGAACTTACTTTTTACAAAAAAATATTTATATTTTTAAAATTTCGTAAAATATCTACGAACTTTTCACATGTAACTAAATCAATGTGAACACTGGAAACTGCATTAGTAAAATACGGTGTCGCAGTTTGCAGTGCCCGTACATACAACTAAATGGGTTTGACGTTCCTGATTATAGGTAAGTATACCAATTACAAAATTACAAAAATATTTACACAATATTTAAAAAGGAAAAATATATAAAGAAAACTTAAATAAATAAGCAATGCCATGGAAACTCAGCTTTTTTGTGTAAGTATGTGTGTGTCGGAGGAGTTATGATCAAAATCCACCACCCGAGTGGATCCCAAAACACAGAAAACGACCATGTGGCAGACCGCGACGCCGATGGAAAGACGAACTCGACTCGTATATGGAAGACTGGACTACACAAGCGTATTTAAGTAAGTAAGTATTTAAGGAGTTGAGTGGAAGGAAGGAAGGGAGGACTTTGTCCTGCAGTGGGACAGTACCGGGTCCAAATAAAAAACAAATGTGTGTGCGAGTGTGTTTTAGGGGAGAGGGTGTGTGTCCGTGAGGGTGTAAATGTGTATAGTAGTGTGTATGCGGGGGTCTGCATGTGTGAGGGTTCGAAGTGTCATTTCATTCAAGCTAAAGACCAAATTACCATTTCTAAAGTTATTTAGATAAATTGGCGTGTTGCGGGACTAGCTATTATCCCGAAAACACATCAATTTATTTAAAATCATTAATGTAAGAAAAATTGCATGAATCTTTAAATGTCATGCTTATTTGGACTTTACTATGGCGTGAACGAAATACGAACGTTCGTATTTCACGAAATTTTAGTTTGTGACCCTTCAAATTTTGACAAGAAACATAAGACTTTATACAATAACAGTGTCATCTGCATGTCTGTGCGTTTGTACAATCATCTCCCAAAGAGTGTGCTAGATGCTCCTAGTTTAAATTTATTTAAGTTGAAATTGAAAAAGCTATTAATATAAAAAGCATATATAGTGTTAATGATTACCTAGCCGATGACAATTTTGATTGACCAATTATAATTTTATTTTTTATTTGAAGTTTGACTAATATTATTATTACTTTTTTATTGTTTTAATTTTTTTATGAGGTAAGCTGCAAAAATGATTGTAATTATTATAAATAAATAACCCTGACATTGTACTTAGATGCAAAAACGTAATAATAAAATGAATGTATTAAGCTTTAACATTGCATGCGTTAAACGCTGAATATGGTTGTACCTACACAAAAACTGTATCTACCCCTTGTTTATTACCCATATTACGCAACAAATTATACAATACAATTACAACAATTAAACAATACAATTAAACAGAACACCGTAAAACTTTGTGATACAATTAGCGATCTCTACCATACAACTTTTGGATGGAATAGACTGTGTGGACATTACTTGGGGTATAATGGTGTAGCTAGATACTAGTAACTTTTAAGCAAAAATATAACCGACTTAACCAAACTACTGAATCGATTTTGATGAAATTTCGTACGGTACAATGCGGTTTAAAAAAAAGCCTACGAGTACAAACAAGTAAATACCGATCCAACAACACCATAAACTATCAATTAGGTAATGTAAATAAAACAGGTCTTGTTTGTAAAAAGGCCCCATTAATTTGACACCTCATGCCATCATCATTCCTTTTACAAAATAAAAACCAGGTTCTTAGACCTTTTAATTAGAATATAAATTTTTATTCAAATTGGTTCAGCCAGCCTATCACAGTATATAGTTACAGTGAAGCAACTTCGCGAGATTTTTGTAACAGAAAAGTCACTTCCGCACAGCGAACTTTACTAAATACAAATATCCAGTGTGTCACTCTTATTTAAAATAAGATATTTACTCGTCATTAACTGGAATAACGCTGTTTCATCATCATTAACATCATATCAGTCAAAGGACTTCCACTCCTGAACGTAGCCCTCCCCTATAGATTTCCAGAGCGACCGATCTTGTGCGGCCTGTACCCAACGGCTCCCAGCAACCTTTATCATGTCGTCTTTGGGGCCGTTCTACGCTGCGCTTTCCAGTGCAACACTGTTTAGGCCAACAATTCGATCCGTCAATAGTCTGCCAACTTGCGCGTACTACAGAGCTACGACGCGGCGTAGCTCCGAGGCGAGACGCAGTGCGGAGCGTATCACACTCACCCCGATGAAAGTTTGTAATAAATCCAGTATTAAAAAAAAAAAATTAATCACAAAAGTTTTTTAACAAAATGTGTTTTTTATTGTGTGTATTATTTTTATTTGTCGTTTCTGTTGCTGTTGCAAATAAAACATTATTACATTCTATTATACGACGACCTCTGTGGAGCAGTGGACGAATAGCCGGCTGTGACGCAGGAGGTAACGGGTTCGATTCCCGCTGCAGAACATATGTTTGCATGATCTACAGATAATTGTTCCGGGTCTGGATGTTTTTCTATGTATTTTAAGTATGTATTTACAAAAAAAAAGTATATAAGTATTCTATCAGTTACCTGGTTCCCATAGTACAAGCTCTGCTTAGTTTGGAGCTAGATAGCGCTGTGTGAAATGTCTAGCAATATTCATTTATTTATTCATGAGATTTGAGCTACTGGATATTATACTATGGTCCTAGAATGATTCAGGTGCCTAGTTATGGGGTAACCATTTAATTAAGAGCCATACGTATGTACACCGCCGTCGGTAATACAAGGATGTCATTAACTGAGTGCTGCCCCCCTTAAATGGTGTGCAATTTAGCTGATATTATGGTGGGGTTTCAAGGCCACTGTTATTGATAAGACGTGTAATGAAGGTCTTAGGTAATAGGTTTTTTTGCATATTCAAGCAGAAAGTTGAAGCTAGATTAGAGCTAGAACACTTTCCCCTTTCCCCTGGCTTAGCGATTACTCGCGTTCCCTTAGTCCTACAAGATCGAATCTGGTATCTACGGGTTCATCACGTAAAAACGGAGAGGACTACATAGTCGGATTGGTAGGTATAGGTAGGAACATATTTTCCGAAAATTTTCAAAAATTGTAATCCGTCCAAATGTAACGCTATACCAAACTTCTCCCTTTTATTCCCCTTCACTCCCCCCTTTTGGATTTTTTTTGCAACATCTTGTGTAGAATAAAGTACTTACTTAGTGTGTCTTTCAAATTTGATTGAATTCCGCTTCAGTAAACTTACCCCCTTTTCTCCCTTTTTTTGCCCCCAATCAAAAATCGCGATCGACTAAAATAATTAAATTAATCAAGGAACTTGTGCGCCAAGTTTCGTCAAAATCAGTTTAAAATGCGACCTGTAGGCGAGAACAGACAGACAGATAGACTGACAGACGGACAAAAGAATTTTCGAAAGCATCTCAAAACTGAGACGCTTCGCTCGCTCGGTCAAATACAACCTTTCGTCAAGGCCTTCCCATGCGTGGTATGACAGTAAAAAGTAGCCTAGGTCTCAAGTCTCAATCATAATTCAGTCACAATCAGTTAGTCAGTTAAATACGTGAAAATGTAACAAAAGACATTTGATGTTAATTAGGTATATTTATTATTAATGGGCTTTATTGGTGATATTTTTATTTTTAACTTTGATAATAGGCAACGATTAATTAATTAAAACTATTATAGTACTGAATTTAGTAAAGTAGGTAAGCAGCTTCAGTAAAATAGTAATATTTTTACCGGACTAAAACGGTAAAACGGTACCTATAAGGTACGAGTTTATCCGTCTGTGCGTCTGTAACAGCTGATTATCTCAGCAACTTCTAAAGCTAATGACTTAAAATTTGGACTCTATGAACCTAGAACAGTTTTTAAAATTCTGACTTCAAATTTTACTTGGACTCCGAGTCACGCAACTAGATGACGCTGCTGAATTTACATAAATATAGGTAGGCACGGTACCTTTGGCGCGGAGTCCAACTCGTCCTTGACCGGTCTTGTTAAAAATGTCATTATAATATTTTCCTTAATGGTACATGAATAGTAGGTATATTAATTTATAAAATTATTATGATAATACCTACTTGCAATAAGTTGTTTTATTGCTTAGCGAATAGAATTCAGAATCGTTTAAATAGCTCTTAAACATTGGGGATTCCAATGCCCGATTGGTCGGGTTAATACCAAATAGGTAATACCATCGATAACTTACATCACCTATTATTATTATTCACTCTAATATTATTCATAACAAATTATGTTCAGCCGTCCTATGACTTATGCAGATGATGATAACGATGACGATGATCTCTAGTGTTTTTTCGACTACCTCCGTGGCGCAGTTTGCGAGTATATATGCAAAATTTTATCGAAATCAGTCAGGCCGTTTAGTCGTGAAACGTAATAATACATTTCAACCTTGCGTACCACACCAACCTGACCCAGAAGATATGTTAGCAAATCTTTCAAACATAGTCCTCGTCCCGTAGCAGGAATCGAATCTTTTGCGTCTCCATACCCACCTCGCCACCGAGGTCGTCAAACAAAATTGTAACATTGTCAAAAAGTTCAAAGGCATGTTTTTTTCGTTTATTTCATTACAGTGATAGGATCGCACCACCCACGCCGGCCATAATGACTCGCCATAATCTCTATGATAGTAATATGGCGCACACAACGCTTTTAAACAGTTATTTTAGTAAATCACTAGTTACTTTTTCGGTACAGGCCTTATAAGAAGGCTTAAGGTAACTCAGCGTGCTGAGAGAACTTGGAGTTTTTTTTTATCGAATCGGGAATGAGGAAATCCGTAAACAAACCAAATTCACTGACATAGCTCAAAGAATTGACGACGTGAAGACCACGACCAGGATGCAGACAAGTTGCCGGGAGGCGTTAATCTGGGAATCTATGAGGGAGGCCATTGTTCAACAGTGGATGTCTTATGGCTGATATGATGATTTTTTTGGCCCCAATGGATTTTTAACTCATATTTCCCACGAGGTGATTAGTGAACGTGCTCACCGCGAAGGAAACGTGCAAATCGCCAGTATGATAACGCCGTTAATATCATCTTATCACTGACGTCACAAAACTTTCCTAAGTTCCTAATGTTGGTAACAACAAAATATGGTTGTACTGAAATTCGAAGCGAAACTATATTTATTTTAAAATGCTTTCTAATTCTAGGGAGAATAAGCTGCCTGCACTGCCCCGCATTGCCCCAGCCATCTTAACTCCTTGAAGTAACGAAGAAGCACTTTACGTTAATGGCAGCAGCTTTCCAGGGTCTCCGTGGGTGTTGATGTAGTAGCAGTATTGGTGGGGGATGAGGATTCGATGCCCCTTGCAGACCCGTTCTCAGTCTGGTATCGTTTGTGGCTGTGTGCTAAAGTATCACGTGCTCGTTAAGCTTTATTTGCCGGACCAGGTAATTAAATTAACCATAAAAGTTTATGTTTATAAAAAAGTGATTAAACTCGTGATCTACAGATAACAATACAAAAATAAAATACTTAAAAATGATAAACAACAGATATCTAATAAGAACCTTAAGCCGGGAATACACATGACTGTAGCTAGCACACTTTCATACCAGCTCTTTGCACGTGCCGTCTACTTTTATATGTATACGCTTATTGGCATGCTTTTAACTAGCAAGCGAGTAGATCGCACAAGATTAGATTTTTGGACATTAACTGGCATGCAATGTGAGGGAGGGGTCGCGGGGGGCTGCAAAACCGGCGCGTGTGAGTGAACGTAGCGACAGGTACAAGCATGCCAGTAGCTGAAAAGTCGCCGTTGATGCATGTTTTTTTTGTTCGGTTGTTTTTGTGATCGTTTGAAGTTGTTTTTTTTTGTACACACCATGTCACGATGGGGGGATGAGAAGACGATACAATTTATATTTTTGTTCAGACAGTACGAATGTCTTTGGAAACCAACTAGTTCTCTTTATTAATTTTCAAGAAGATGCTTTTTAATTCACTTCGAATATTTTCCATTGCAAAAACTTCGATCAGAAACAAAAAAGCGTTGGATTAACACGTTCTATCTCGTGAACTGGCTTGTGTATACGTCTTGGAAATATAGGCATGCAAGGACGCAAATTGCATGCAAGTTTAGCAAATGTAACGTTGCGCCAGTAACTTCCACATGCCATTAACAGGCATGCAGGCTACTGATCCGTTTTACAGGCATGTGTATCGCCGCCTTTACTTTAGAAAAATGCATTGGTGTTAGGCCGAGGTTCGAATCCAAAATTGGTGACGCTAAACGTTGGTTATAAAGGTATTTTTGATGATTCTCTGTACGTCATAAGGACTCAAACGTCATCTGTTTGACATCAAAAGTATCGTAAATAATGACTCAATTTTCCCAGCACTTAAATCCCATTTATATCACAAGTACCTACAATATGACGCGGAAAATAAGAACTGTGTACAAATACACTGCACTATTTGTTCATTAAATTATATTGTTTAATAATAAATATGTAACTGGGAACTTCAATAAATAAAGGTTATTTATTACGAGTAAACACTATTTTAATTTATTGGATTTTCTGTGACATCACTTAAATTCCTCTAGGAATCTTTATGTATTAAATATTAAATAAATAAATAAATATTACTGGACATTTCACACAGCGCTATTTACCCCCAAACCAAGCAGAGCTTATTATAGCCAGATAACTGATAGAATACTTACATACTATTTTTTTTTGTAAATACATACTTATAATATATAGAAAAACATCCAGACCCGGAACTAATATCTGTAGATAATGCAAACATTTATCAGCGGGAATTAAACCCGCTACCTCCTGCGTCTCAGCCGGCTATTCGCCCACTGCGCCACGAAGGTCGCCATATTACTTAGTTTATTGTTCTAATGTAACACTAGCGATCAACATAGGCGATCCTAACGAGCGATATATTCCACGCAACCTTTCGACGTAACGAATTCAGATAATACTGACAGTTAACTAACTTACTCTTTCCAAACCCCTTTTGTTCTGGACTGTACAAGACTTCATTACATTGCATAGCGACTGTACCTACCTACTAAGTTCACGTCAACCGTCTTATCTCGGAGAAAGTAGAGTCGCCATAATTATAAACACATCGGTCATAATAGGAGACATTACTTTAAATGTTATTTAAAATATGGACAGGCTATTTTAGTGCCAACTGCTTATTTTTGAGAAAAAGCCAAAGAGAGTATTTTTAAGCGTTCGCGCGCGAATGTCGTAATTATTTAATTTCATTTATTCAATGTGAAAATTGGGTACAAATACATAGGCAGACAGCAGATGATAATTTTTATTTTTAATAGCCAAGCGCTTGACCACTACCTCACCTGGTGGTAAGTGATGGTGTGTTAGAAGATGGAGCACGCTTGCCTAGAAATAACCAATCACTCTGGATTTGGAGACTCCGAGATTATACTGGTTCGGAAAAACATACACCTATAGATCCTCCATAATCAACTAATAAGTATGTAATATTAAACAATATAAATAAAGAGAATATAATAATAAATATTATGAAGTCTACGTTGGATGTATGTCTGTCTGTCTATGAAAATCATACGTCTTAGACATTACATGACGTACAAGATATTCGGTTTTTGCACTTTACACAGTTTGTATATTGACTTTCCTTAGAAAACAGCGGATTTTTATCAAGTGTTAAAAAAACGGAATTATTACAAGTCGTAAAACAACTTACACGTTCGTGTAAGTGAGTACAATGACCCTCTTTTGGATTTAAATACATATTCCGAAGTGTGTGTTAAACAGTGTGTATAGCACGTGTCTACCTAAAGTACCTAGTATGATAAATCGTTGCAAACAATATGACATGGCTAAATATAGACACTAAATCACGATAATATTAATAAAGTATTTAGTCTTTGAAATGCACGGAAAATCCAATGTTTTTTTAAAAATAAACACTGGATTTTATCTAAAGCTAAAGCTAACTTATTTAACATTAAATAATATTATTATTCACCCATATTTATTTTAAAATTCGTTTATAAAAAATAAATTTTTCACGACAAAGTATCTTACAAAAAACAAACGTTATAGTAAAAAATATATGTATTTATAAAAACGGTAAACCACCGATCCGCGAAGCAAGGCCCAAGCGATCGGTGGCTAGGGCTGCAGAGAGAGGAACCTCCTGACTATGCGTGCCGAGTCCAGGAGTACCGCCTGACCGTATCTGACCCTTGATCCAACTTCCTAGCGAGAGCCTCTTAAGGTATTGGTCGAGGCTCTTCGCTATCAATCTGTTGAACTATTGTTGATTCCACATTATTATTATTACCTTTACAATCATCAAAACTGACCAGCTTGGAGAACTGACGGCCGTTGGGGCAGAAAGGTTCTAGAAAGGACAGAGTAGGACGTAGAAGTTACCTAATAGTTAGAATTGTTTGGTAGGATGGCCCCCACTAGATGGAAAACGACGTAATGAGGGTTGCTGGGAGCCGTTGGGTGTTTATGAGGGTAAATATTAAATCCACGAGTATTAAGACGAGTTGAACAACTTCAGACGCACATTAAAAGTTGGTCATTTGACTTTCAAATAGGCGCGAGATTGGCCTTTTGCTGACTCACGGCTAAACCTTTTTTGAGGTATTTCGTTTTGGTGGACTTGTGTTTTTTATGTTTTAAAGGTAGTATTAAGAATATAGTCGAAGAACATGAGAATATGGTCGAAGTAATCGATATTAATTTCTGATAGAAAATATTAGAAATATCATTTGCAACTATAGAAAAGCCATAAAGATTTACATCCGAATTTTAAACAGAGAATCGAAGAACTGCAGTTTGTAGAATCGAAATCAATTTAAAAAAAAACTTTTAGGGGCCTCCTTTCAGAGCTCTTCATTTACTCACGCAGGATAATAAATATTCTACTAATGTACAGAGTTAATCAAAGGCAAGATAAAACATTACCTCTTATGTGTGCGCATCGCTAATTGGAACACATTCTCTCATATTACAAAAAGATACAAAAATAAGTTTAAAAGACTTACCTAGCATTTTACTCAGATCAGCATTATGTAGATCCGGATTCTCGTCAGCCAGTTTCTTCCGCTCCACCTTCGCCCACACCATAAAGGCATTCATGGGTCTTCGTATTCTGGCCTCCTTCAACGCTTTAGCCTGGCCCATCTTCGTTGTAAACGGAGCCCTGCCGTACTGCTGGGGGGAGTAATCCCTGGGCTCATAAGCACGGTGATAATCATACTGCGCCCTGTAGTCTAGGCCCGGGTAGGGAAGTGTGGACCAGACGACCAGCTCTGGAGAGGTTTGGTCTTGGGGAGAGTCGCTGTTTTCCACTCCTCCGCCTTGAACGTATTGCTCGTAGGAGCGGTGGTAGGTGGGGGGTGATTCGATGCTGGCGCCTCCAGAGTCCATCATGCTGTGGAAAAAAATAAAAGTTAGGAAGCATATACAATTGAAATATACTCATAGTCCGTTTTGCTAGGACATGTTGCTATGTTGCTAAATGGGTTGTTTTGATAATAGGTCTTTTTGCTATAAGGTCAATCTGCTTTTAAGACCGGGAGGGAGGGTTATGTCGATTATAAAAATAAAATGAATAAATAAATATTGGTGGACAGAATACTTATATACTTTTTTTTTGTAAATACATACTTATAATGTATAGAAAAACACCCAGACACAGAACAAATATCTGTAGATCATGCAAACATTTGTTACGCTTCGGGAATCGAACCCGCTACCTCCTGCGTCTCAGCCGGCTATACGCCCACTGCGCCACGGAGGCAGTCAAATTATTTTAATATAGCTATAAGAGATTGAGGTTGGCCCCCTGTTCTATATTTGTAGCTGTTATTTTCCATAAAATAAACGAAATAAAAAAAAATTGTTCTAAAATACGAACCTAAATCTATCCATCCAAAGGTCGTCTGGAAGAGATCTCTTTTAGCGAGACGACCGCCCATTGTACTTCCCTTTATTTTCCATGTATTTCTTTGTCTATTTCATTTTGTTTGGTGTGTAATAATGAATATATCTATCTAATTCTATCACAAATTTGTGTTGCAGTAAAACACGTATTTCCTAAAAGTTCTCGCATTTCTACAGTGTTGCGGTAATAGTTGTTTTCCAGACATAGTAACGTAAGCCTAGGCATCTGCCTACACCGTCGCCGTCAGCGTATGATACCGTCTCGTCTTTCTCTTTCCTGCGATCGAATGATGCGAAATGACACCATAGATTTTTCAAATTCCATGTAAACCGTCCGATGGATTATTACCGATTGGAAGAGGTGTCCAATATAGTGAA
Source organism: Philereme transversata (assembly GCA_963924445.1). NCBI lineage: Eukaryota > Metazoa > Arthropoda > Insecta > Lepidoptera > Geometridae > Philereme > Philereme transversata. The sequence goes on from OZ004351.1 coordinate 15,607,848, forward strand.
GTGTGATACTACAGCCGGCTGGTATCAGATTCCGTTGATAAGCGACGAGTTAGTGGTTAAAGTCAAAGTTTTAAGATTTCATTGAATAACATTTGAGTCGTCATATTTTATCATTTTTTGAATTAACTTTATTAGACTTAAGACGTAATTTACGCCTAAATAGTTACATTTATTCATTAATTAATGCGATGATGCAGTCTACTATGAAACACGCTTTTTTATGTTATTTGTGGGGAAACAGGCTAACGGCCCACCTGATGGTAAGCAGTCACCGTGGCCTATTGACACCGGCAACACCCGGGGTATTATCGATGCATTCCCTACCCTGTAGAAACCTTTTAACATTTCTCTTGAAGCGTGCCATGTCGTAGCCTAACGGGAAAACCTCAGATGGTAGCTCATTCCACATCTTGCAAGTATGGGGTAAAAAGTCAAAGTCAAATATTTATTTCATTATAATCACAAGGATCACTTTGAAACGTCAATTTTACTGCAAGTTCCTTCGCAACTAAGCCAGGAAAGAAAGGCTGGTTGTTTTTTTAATGGTCCTTTTAGAATACATAACAAATCAGAAAATAAATTACGTCTAAATTGTAACATTTTGAACGAGTTGGAGCAATTTCAATCCCAAGCTTCTCTATCATCCACATTATCCGATATTTTATAGTAGGCTTTTTTTAAGATTTTGTTTAATTACGTTTTTAAATTTGTTAATTGACAATTTTTGTACATCCCTTGGGAGTTTGTTATAAAAGCGTACACCTTGCCCTTTAAACTTTAAACGATTTACTAACTTTATGGAGTTTATGGCAACAGCGAGTTTATCTTTATTTCTAGTATTAAAATTATGATTATCGCTATTTTTCTTAAACAAATTCATATTTAGTAGGTAGAAAAGATCGCGTGAAGCGTGTGGTGCGCGATTCCCAATTATCGATGATATGTCGATGAGCTTTATTACGTTGTCGAGAAGAAGCCTTTTCACTTGCGACTTGAATACCCCTAGGTAATGGATTATGATGATGATCATGTAAGGTATATCAATACCAATAACCGGTGTCAAGTACTTCCTACCGCAACCTGACCTTATAATGAGTAACTCCGAATTTAAATGAAAGTCTGCGAGTCGACACCGTCGCTTCTCAGAACGGCGCCACCATGTGGGAACGCCATTGTTAATGTGATTTCACTTGATTCTTTCATCTTATACTCGTAACTAGTCTACGTACGGTTATGGTAAAGTAATACATGGGAAAGGTGATTTACAAGTCAACCAGTTTTATTTAAGTATATCAGCCATGTTGCATGTTTTAGGGTTCCTTACCCAAAAGGTAAAACGGGACCCTATTACTAAGACTCCACTGTCTGTCTGTCCGTCTATCACCAGGCTGTATCTCATGAAACGTGATAGTTAGTTGAAATTTTCACAGATGATGTATTTCTGTTGCCGCTACAACAACAAATACTAAAAACAGAATAAAATAAATATTTAAGGGTCTCCCATATGTACAACAAACGTGATTTTTTTGCTCGATATTGATAACGGCGACAGGTAGACGCTTGAAATGTTAACAGAATACTTAATTATATATTCACTTTAATTATAAATAATTAAATTAAAATAAAACAAATATTTAAGGGAGGCTCCCATCCAACAAACGTGAATTTTTAGCCGTTTTATAGATAATAAATAAATAAATATTGCTGGACATTTTTCACACAGCGCCATCTAGCCCCAAACTAAGCAGAGCTTGTATTATGGGAACCAGATAACTGATAGAATACTTATATGTTTTTTTTGTAAATACATACTTATAATATATAGAAAAACAACCAGACCCGGAACAAATGTCTGTAGATCATGCAAACATTTGTTTCGCTGCAGGAATCGAACCCGCTACCTCCTGCGTCTCAGCCGGCTATTCGCCCACTGCACCACGGAGGTCGTCAAATATATGATATAATAATATATAATGATACGGAACCCTTCGTGCGCGAGTCCGACTCGCACTTGGCCGGGTTTTTTTGTACGACCTGGAGATGGAACAAGCATATGGCCCATCTGATGTTAAGTGGTAAATTTTTGATGGAAGTTGCGTGGAACATTATATTTTTTTTATTAATATTATTATAGGCTCGCATTAGGCCACGATCTCGCCTGACAGTAAGCGATGATGTAGTTTACGATGGAACACGCTTGCCCAGAAGAAACCTGTTCACTCGCGACTTGAAGAAGCCAGGCGTTCCACTTGTTTGTATTCTTCGACTTCTGTGTTGTGTACCTACCACCTACTTATCATCTATCGACTTACCTACCTACTTGTTTGAGTCAGAAGTCAAGGTCCGTTATTCCTACACCACCATCTTCTTTTGTGTTTTATTTCTTGTATGTCGTGTTAATTATTTACATGTGTTATTTAAATAAAAAAATTGCTGGACCTTTCACACAGCGCTATCTAGCCCCAAACTAAGCAGAGCTTGTACTATGGGAACCAGATAACTGATAGAATACTTATATACATTTTTATTGTGTTTTTTTATTTTATTTTTTTAAACAAATAGTAAACTAAACGTAAGGCAGTAACAGGTTTCTACGTTTGAAGTAAATACATACCTATATATAATATGTAAAGAAACAACCAGACCTCTCGGGAATCGAACCCGCTACCTCCTGCGTCTCAGCCGGCTATTCGCCAACTGCACCACGGAGGTCGTCGAATGTGTCAAGAATTAACTCGAGAACCTTTTTGCCCCAACGGCTTCCACTTTGGCTTGCTAAATTAACTTAATTTAACTTAACTACTACAGTTATAGCCATAAAGTTAGTTATAGTTAGCTGTTTACTATCATATTATATATATGTAGGCGATAAAACTGCTTCTAATCGACCAACTTGAACTTTGCGAACGCATATGACAAATAATAAAACTATGTTTACTATACACGTGACGGACGTTTGACTTATGCCTTGGGTGTTTATAAATGGTGAGAAATTACGGCCGTAAAAAGGCGGGAAGCACGGTAGATGGTAAGCATTTATCTGTTTTTTAATATTTGGATCCCTTGGTTTAGCTAACTAAGTAATCATTTGGTTTATTTTAACGATCACTTGGTTTAGCTAAATAAATAATCATTTAAGGCAGTTGATAAGCCCAAACGTCAAACATCACCGGTTTTCAAAATGCAGAATTTTTTTTCAATTCAAAAATTAAAATTCAATTTTTTTACGAGGAAATGTGCAGATTCAATCACAATCATTTGTGAAATCGTAAACATTCAACATTCTATTGTTTTATAGATCGCGTAAATATAATAAATATCATCACTGCTGTTGATAATCACTAGAAATCACATTCCACCATTTCTAAACAAATGTCAAAGAATGAGAGTAACAGTAATATTTTTGCATTATGTTTATCTGTTTCTACGACGATCTTTAAAAACTAACGTAGGAACCAGTGATTGAAAATAAAATATTTAGTCGTCGTCCCGACTGACATAACTGAGATAAATAAATAAATAAAATAAATATTGCTGGACATTTTACACAGCGCTATCTAGCCCCAAACTAAGCAGAGCTTGTACTATGGGAACCAGATAACTGATAGAATACTTATATACTTTTTTTGTAAATACATACTTATAATATATAGAAAAACAACCAGACCCGGAACAAATATCTGTAGATCATGCAAGCATTTGTTCCGGGGCGGGAATCGAACCCACTACCTCCTGAGTCTCAGCCGGCTTTTCGCCCACTGCGCCACGGAGGTCGTCGAGGACCTACTAGAAGGGTATTCTATTTTATGCTATAAATACTATTCTAAATAAATGGTTAAGCGTGGCTCAAACTTTATGACGATTTGACCTAAACTAAAATTTACATCTTGTAATATAACCACATTTCATGAAATAAATATCATTTAGTTTCACGAAATAAAAATGTGACTTTATTCATCACAATAAGCTGTGTTTTTCATAAATAATTAATTTTTTTTACCTGCATTTTTTTGCGGTCATAACCTAATTATAAATAATGAAAGTTCTCTTTCAGTTCTGATTAGGGACAGGATAATATAGCTCAGTGCCTAATAAATAATATTGTCCATATCAAACTGCTTATTTCGTGTGGTAACATTTTAGCTTATTTAATTAATGTATGATCCTAAATGAATCACTCCAATGCTATATTGTATTTAGAATAGAATAGAAAAACGTTTATTTTGCATCACAAGTGTACAATGGCTTAGACAAATGGGTATAAATAATGAACAAATTTGTGAGCAAAAACGGTCACCACTCAGCATTGTGGTATAGTAGCATATTTATACTACTATAGCGCTGGTCTTCCGTGGTGTCATTGCCGTGTCTGCAGGGCAGCAACTGTGTTTACAATTACCTATCGATACACATTGCCAGTAAATATAAACTTTCGGACTCGTTTAGGTACCTCCCTACTTACGAACTATTAAAATATACAAAACATGAAAATACATAATCATAAACCGTTAACAGACATAATTAAAACAGTTTTGAAAATTAACAATTAAAAAATAAAATATAATACAGTAAACAGGCATAATAAAAAGAGTTTTGAAAATTAAATAATTAGAATTATATTGCTAGAAACCAGGCCCAGAACAACCACCTACGTGTGAAAACTTTTGAAAACTCAACAAGTACTTTTTTAAAGATTTTTTGAAAGACCAAACAGTATTTCGGGACTAACTGTAGAGATAGAACTTTTAGACATAAATCTAATCAAATGCTGCCATGGAAATAGAGTACTTACTTACTCGCGTTAGATATTAATTTGAATCTAATCAAATGCTGGCATGAAAACTTAACCATGAAATACTTAACTTGCAAATATGATAACCGTTTTGGTAGCAAGATGGCATGCTACTTCTCCAGTGGTGGAAGTATGGAAAAATGACCTAAGATGATATAATAAGGCTTCCCGTTGGTCGCCGCACGAGAGTGGTCGCTCTAAAAATCTATATGAGTCGCCTATATTCAGCAGTGGACTTTCCACGGTATCAACATGACAATGATGAAGTGAGTCACAGCAATGTACCTACTGGAATCGTCTACCAAGATGAGTCATACGAGTTAAAATTTCTGCCTAATCGTAAAAGTTTTACTGAAAATTCGTTCAAAAATTCGCGTGTGCGACAATCAATTGAATTAAGAGAAGAATTGAATTTGACTTTGCAGTTTTATATCTCGTCAAGCTGACGGCTCTTTTGTCAACAATAGGCATTGTCTTGGGATGTTTGAAAATATTGTAGACATCACCTGTAGGGAACATTTTGTTATGGTCACGTCAGGGTGTTGAGGTACTTATGAATTTAAAATGGAACATTAAATAAACTTTAAAAGTATAATAATGTAAACAGAATAACGAAACAAAGTGTATACCACTTTATTGCACATAAAATGTAATAATAGAAAGAAAGAAAGAAAACATTTTATTCAAAAAACCACACAGTAATAAAGAAAAATAAACACAACAACAATAATAATAGGTAGGCTTGACGCTTATACGTTTTCTACCAGCCAGATGGATAAAGATGGTTGGCGTGTTAACTTAGGTACATACGAAGATTTAAAACCTAGTGTAAATAATACGTATAGCAATACCTCTCTTCTCTTCAAATACCTCTCTTCCTCTCTCTCCTAAACAATTATAATTCCCATCTGATGGTGGAACTGAACCTCATCACAGATCGTCTCGATCCAACGTTTGACAACTAAAGCAATCATCAACAAAAGTTGCACAAGAATTGTCAAATCACTGACCAGTAAAGCTAACATAGGCTTCCCCATAGATTTCCAGAGTGATCGATCTTGTGCGGCCTACACCCAACGGCTCCCAGCAACCTTTACCAGGTCGTCTTTCCTCCTGGGGGGAAGGGGGGGGGGGCATCCTACGTTGTGTTGTGAGTGGTCTGCACCTTAGAATTTTTCTGCGCAAACGGCTGTAAGTTCTTCGAGCTATGTATTAATATATAGGTATCGCAGCACAAACGCATGCTTTTCTCTAGCAACACACGCCCTTCCACGTCACAGTTGACGCGTATGCAACCGCAAATTGAAGAGTACTTAGTCATAACCACGCAATGCAAGAAGCCCTGCGGTCGTATGAGGAACTTACAGTTAACTTAACATACTCATGCAGGCCATGTTAAAAAAAAACGAATGACTATTATAATTTACTAGCTTCCGCCAGCGGCTTCGCACGCGTTGTTTGTCAATATAAAGTAGCCTATGTTTGAAAACCGTTCATAATTTATCAACACACCAAATTTCATCGAAATCGGTTCAGCCGTTACGACGTGATTGAGTAACAAACAAATAAACAAACTTTCACATTTATAATGTGACTACCTCCGTGGTGCAGTGGGCGAATAGGAGGTAGTGGGTTCGATTCCCGCCGCGGAACAAATGTTTGCATGATCTACAGATATTTGTTCCGGGTCTGGTTGTTTCTCTATATATTATAAGTATGTATTTACAAAAAAACATGTATATAAGTATTCTATCAGTTATCTGGTTCCCATAGTACAAGTTCTGCTTAGTTTGGGGCTAGATATCGTTGTGTGAAATATCCAGCAATACAATACTTATACTTATAATATTAGTGTGATAATTGTTGTAATAATGTTTATTGGTAAAAAATATATTGTTTGCATCAGGTTTTATATTAATTAGAGTTTAAACATTCACCCTGTAGGAGTACAGCAGTTACTTAAGCATTAAAAGCTTCTTAGATAATAAGAAAAGTGAGTAGCTTTTAATACTTAAGAAGTAAGTATTTAAGATTTTTAAAACCATCTCAAATACTTTCAAGCCGGACGGGACTTGAACCCGGAACCTTCCTCTTGAAACGAGGATGCACTGCTAATTATGCTACAGGCTCTTGTCACGTCAGGGTCACGGGTTCGTGTTTGTTTTTATGTGTAAATTAGTGAGATGATTCAGTTTACGTCAAAACACCGTAGAATTAAACGTATTAGTTAGTAGGTATTTAAACATTGTTTTAATTTTTAAGACACTTGTTGCTGACATTATTGCAGGAAAAGAAGGAAAAAAATGCGTAACTATAAAAATTAAATCAATCAAAATCAAAATCAAATCAAGATTTTTATTTGCAACACTTAATAAATACTAAAAATAATACAGTATTTGATATACTATATATACATAAAACAAAACTAGTACTTGGGACTAGTTGATACCAACAACACAGGAAACCTAGTTTGCGGGACTAGTTTGGGGGTTTGTTGTATGTCTGTTGCGTGTTATTGAATAACTGAGTTACAATAGGGCCATCATCATTCTTAGCCCGTGTTGACCCACTGCTAGGTATAGGCCTCTCTTTGTTTCTGCCACTCTTCCCGATCCTGTGCCAGTCTGAACCACGTACGACCCACGGTATTATGGATGTCGTCGACCCATCTCGCTGGTGGACGTCCCCTATTTCGATGGCCAGTTCTCGGCCTCCACTCTGTTAGTGCCTTAGTCCACCTGTCGTCACTACGTCTGGCCAAGTGTCCTGCCCAACTCCACTTGAGCCCCAATATTCGTTTGCTGACGTCTTGTACTGCCAATTATGACTTATGGTGCCGAGACATGGATGCTCACGAAGGCAGAGACATTGAGCGTGCCATGCTCGGCATCACACTCTTAGATCGAGTTCCCAATACCGAAATTCGCAAGCAGACAAGTAAAATAGGGCCAATAATAATTAATTCAATTATTGAATTGGAAACTCCTCAGCAACATATGCTCTTGAGAATGATACACTCGTAATAATATCTGATCTCCATCGGTCGATAGGCCTGGTAAAAACAGAGGAAAAAATCATGTGTAAATACAAGCAGAATACTTTTAAAACGACCTTTATATCCTCGTATATACCCCAGCTATTTATAAATGTGGTTATGCCACAATAATTATATTTATTACTAGCTGACCCGGCAAACGTTGTTTTGCCTTATAAATCGGGTTGTTAAATTACTAAAATGGCTATTAAAAAATAAGGGTTGATCGTAGCAGGGTGAAAATTGGGGATTGTATGTATTTTTGTGTGTTGTATCATAAAAAAATAGAAATTAAAAATTTTGTTTAAAAAATAAAAAAATAAATTTAGGGGTGGACTACCCCTAACATTTAGGGGGATGAAAAATAGATGTTGGCCGATTCTCATAGATACCGGATAAGCACAAAAAATTTCATCAAAATCGGTCAAGCCGTTTCGGAGGAGTATGGCAACGAAAACTGTGACACGAGAATTTTATATATTAGACTAGAGGTTGCGTTGTGCGCGAGCTGCTCGCAGCTCGCGTGTTTTTCTTTTAGTCGAAGAAGTAGTTAAAGAGGATATCGAGCTGTTAAAAGCCATCAAAGAGGATATCCATGCGTAAGAAGCAGTCAAAGACGATATCGAACTGGAAGAAGCAATCAAATCAAAGAGGATTTTCAAGTGGGAGCAGCAATTAAAGAGGATATTGAAGTGAAAGGAGCAATCAAATAGGATATCGAAGTAGCAGAAACAATCAAAGAGGAAATTAAAGTTGAGTAAGCAATCAAAGAGGATACCGAGGTGGTAGAAGCGTTCTAAGAGGATGACGAAGTAAAAAAAGCAATCAAAGACGATATCGAAGTGGAAGAAACAGTCAAAGACGATATCGAAGTGGAAGAAGCAATCAAAGAGGATATCGAAGTGGAAGAAGCAATCAAGAGGATATCGAAGTGGAAGAAGCAATCAAAGAGGGTATCGAAGTGGAAGAAGCCATCACAGAGGATATCGAAGTGAAAATGCTGTCAAAGCCGATATCGAAGACCAAGACGCAATCAAAGAGAATATTGCAGTGCAAGAAGCAATCAAAAGGAAATTGAAGATGACATCGAAGTGGAAGGAGTAATCAAAGAGGATATTGAAGTGGAAGAAGCAATCAAATAGGATATCGAAGTAGGAAAAACAATCTAAGAGGAAATTGAAGTTGACTAAGGAATCAAAGAGGATACCGAAAAGGTAGAAGTATTCAAAGAGGAGGACGAAGTGAAAAAGCAATCAAAGACGATATCGAAGTGAAACAAATAGTCGAAGACGATATCGAAAAGGAAGAAGCAATCTTAGAGGATATCGAAGTGGAAGAAGCAATCAAAGAAGATATCGAAGTGTAAGAAGCCATCACAGAGGATATCGTAGTGAAAATGCTATCAAAAACGATATCGAAGATGAAGACGCAATCAAAGATTGCAGTGCAAGGATATCAAAGTGGAAGAAGCAAAAATAGAGGATATCGAGGTGAAAGAAGCATTCAAGGAGGAAGACCAAGTGAGAGAAGCATTCAAAAAGGATGTCAAGAGCAATGATGGTAATAAAAAAACTATTCGACCAAAAATTTGTACCAATATTTTGTAAAAGTTTGCTAGGCGTAACTGTTCCCGTTTAGAAGATACGAGCGATTTAAGATTTGTATTAAAACCCATAATTTTGTAGAGTGGGAATTGAAGTAAAAGAAGCAATTGAAGAAAACATATAAGTAGAAAAGGCAATTAAAAAGGATATCAAAGTGGAAGAAGCAAAATGAAAGAAGCATTTAAAGTGGAAGACGAAGTAAGAGAAGCATTCAAAACGGATGTCAAGGGCAATGATGGTATTAAAAAAACTATTCCACCAAAAATTTGTACCAATATTTTGTAAAAGTTTGCTAGGCGTAACTCTTCGCGTTTAGAAGATACGAGCGATTTAAGATTTGTATTAAAACCCATAATTTTGTAGAGTGGAAATTGTAGTAAAAGAAGCAATTGAAGAAAACATATAAGTAGAAACAGCAATTAAAAAGGATATCAAAGTGGAAGATGCAAAAATAGAGGATATCGAGGTGAAAGAAGCATTTAAAGTGGAAGACGAAGTAAGAGAAGCATTCAAAACGAATGTCAAGGGCAATGATGGTATTAAAAAAACTATTCCACTAAAAATTTGTACCAATATTTTGTAAAAGTTTGCTAGGCGTAACTCTTCCCGTTTAGAAGATACGAGCGATTTAAGATTTGTATTAAAACCCATAATTTTGTAGAGTGGAAATTGTAGTAAAAGAAGCAATTGAAGAAAATATATAAGTAAAAAAGCAATTAAAAAGGATATCAAAGTGGAAGAAGCAAAAATAGAGGATATCGAGGTGAAAGAAGCATTCAAAGCGGAAGACGAAGTAAGAGAAGCATTCAAAAAGGATCTCAAGGGCAATAATGGTATTAAAAAAACTATTCCACCAAAAATTAGTACCAATATTTTGTAAAAGTTTGCTGGGGGTAACTCTTCCCGTTTAGAAGATACAAGCGATTTAAGATTTGTATTAAAACCCATAATTTTGTAGAGTCGATATTGAAGTAAGAGAAGTAATTGAAGAAAATAGAAAAATAGAAAAAACAATTCAAAAGTATATTGAAGTAAAAATCCATCAAAGAGGATTTCGAAGTTATAGAAACAATTAAAGAGGATATCAATGTGGAAGAAACATTCGAAAACGAAAAGGAAGTGAGAGAAGAATTCAAAATGATGGCAAGGGCGATGATGACCGTAAAATAACGATTCCACCAAAAATTTGTGCTACAAAAAAAATTGATTTTCCAAAATGATCACAGTGGATGTTGCATAATAAAAAAAAATTGACGTTCCAAAATGATCATGTGGATGAGGCATAATTTAAAAAAATGATGTACCAAAATGATCACAGTGGATGTTGCATAATACAAAAAAAATAATAATAATTGACGTTCCAAAGTGATCATTGAGGATGAGGCATAATTAAAAAAAATGATGTTCCAAAATGATCACAGTGGATGTTGCATAATAAAAAAAAAATAATTGACGTTCCAAAGTGATCATTGTGGATGAGGCGTAGTTAAAAAAATGATGTACCAAAATGATCACAGTGGATGTTGCATAATACAAAAAAAAATAATAATAATTGACGTTCTAAAGTGATCATTGTGGATCAGGCATAATTAAAAAAAATGATGTTCCAAAATGATCACAGTGGATGTTGCATAATAAAAAAAAAATAATTGACGTTCCAAAGTGATCATTGTGGATGAGGCATAATTAAAAAAAAATGATGTACCAAAATGATCACAGTGGATGTTGCATAATAAAAAAAAAAATAATTGACGTTCCAAAGTGATCATTGTGGATGAGGCATAATTAAAAAAAATGATGTACCAAAATGATCACAGTGGATGTTGCATAATAAAAAAAAAATAATTGACGTTCCAAAGTGATCATTGTGGATGAGGCATAATTAAAAAAAATGATGTACCAAAATGATCACAGTGGATGTTGCATAATAAAAAAAAAAAAAAAAATTGACGTTCCAAAGTGATCATAGTGGATGAGGCATAATTGAAAATAAAATGATGTTCCAAAATGATCACAGTGGATGATGCATAATAAAAAAAAAAAATTGACGTTCCAAAGTGATCATTGTGGGTGAGGCATAATTAAAAAAAATGATGTACCAAAATTAACACAGTGGATGTTGAATAATAAAAAAAAATAATTGACGTTCCAAAGTGATCATTGTGGATGAGGCATAATTAAAAAAATGTGGATGTTCCAAAATAAACATGATGAACGTTGCATACTAAAAAAAAAAAAAAAAAAATTGGATGTTCCAAAATGATGATGATGACCTTTGCAAAAACTATGAAAGTTATCTCATGTCCCTCCACCACCATTATATAGAATCAAGCAAAATAGTACACACAAGCCGTGGGCTCCCTACAAAAACAGTATGAAAATTACGGCAAACGAAATATACGGTTTACGGTATTCATACAGAAATATTTTGTATGGGACAATTTTTTTTTTGTATGAAAGACAATTTTTTTTTCATGGATCCGGATATAAAAAAATGACCTCAGCAACATTAGTTTTTGCACCAACGCTCTAAGACCTATACTTTCCGAGATACGAGGTCGATGGGAGCGAATGGGGGACAAAAGGGGTACTTTAGGATTTATTCCCAACTCATCGGAACTCCCTCTATACGATCCCACCAAACATTTTGACCCTACGAGGGGGCATCTGGGAGAACAAACATGTCAGTGAGTCAGTCAGTGAGTGGTAATGCAGTTGTATATAATATAACTAGAGGTTGCGTTGTGCGCGAGCTGCTCGCAGCTCGCGTGTTTTTCTTTTAGTCGAAGAAGTAATTAAAGAGGATATCGAGCTGTTAAAAGCCATCAAAGAGGATATCCATGTGTAAGAAGCAGTCAAAGACGATATCGAAATGGAAGAAGCAATCAAATCAAAGAGGATTTCCAAGTGGAAGCAGCAATTAAAGAGGATATTGAAGTGAAAGAAGCAATCAAATAGGATATCGAAGCAGCAGAAACAATCAAAGAGGAAATTAAAGTTGAGTAAGCAATCAAAGAGGATACCGAGGTGGTAAGAGCATTCTAAGAGGATGACGTAGTAAAAAAAGCAATCAAAGACGATATCGAAGTAGAAGAAGCAATCAAAGAGGATATTGAAGTGAAAGAAGCAATCAAATAGGATATCGAAGTAGCAGAAACAATCAAAGAGGAAATTGAAGTTGAGTAAGCAATCAAAGAGGATACCGAGGTGGTAGAAGCGTTCTAAGAGGATGACGAAGTGAAAAAAGCAATCAAAGACGATATCGAAGTGGAAGAAACAGTCAAAAACGATATCGAAGTGGAAGAAGCAATCAAAGAGGATATTGAAGTGAAAGAAGCAATCAAATAGGATATCGAAGTAGCAGAAACAATCAAAGAGGAAATTAAAGTTGAGTAAGCAATCAAAGAGGATACCGAGGTGATAGAAGCGTTCTAAGAGGATGACGAAGTGAAAAAAGCAATCAAAGACGATATCGAAGTGGAAGAAACAGTCAATGACGATATCGAAGTGGAAGAAGCAATCAAAGAGGATATCGAAGTGGAAGAAGCAATCAAAGAGGGTATCGAAGTGGAAGAAGCCATCACAGAGGATATCAAAGTGAAAATGCTATCAAAAACGATATCGAAGATGAAGACGCAATCAAAGAGAATATTGCAGTGCAAGAAGCAATCAAAAGGAAATCGAAGATGATATCGAATTGGTAGAAGCAATAAAAGAGGATATCAAAGTGGAAGAAGCAATCAAAGAGGATATCGAGCTGTTTAAAGTTATCGAAGAGGATATCCATGTGTAAGAAGCAGTCAAAGACGATCGAAATGGAAGAAGCAATCAAATCAAAGCGCATATCCAAGTGGAAGCAGCAATCAAAGATGATATCGAAGTGGAAGAAGCAATCAAAGAGGATATTGAAGTGAAAGAAGCAATCAAATAGGATATCGAAGTAGCAGAAACAATTAAAGAGGAAATTGAAATTGTTGATGTTCCAAAATGATCACAGTGGATGATGCATAATAAAAAAAAATAATTGACGTTCCAAAGTGATCATTGTGGATGAGGCATAATTAAAAAAAATGATGTACCAAAATGAACACAGTGGATGTTGCATAATAAAAAAAAAATTGACGTTCCAAAATGATCATTGTGGATGAGGCATAATTTAAAAAAATTGATTTTCCAAAATGATCACAAAGGATTTTGCATAGTAAAAAAAAAAAAATTGACGTTCCAAAATGATCATTGTGGATGAGGCATAATTAAAAAAAAATGATGTTCCAAAATGATCACAGTGGATGATGCATAATAAAAAAATAAAAAATAATTGACGTTCCAAAGTGATCATTGTGGATGAGGCGTAATTAAAAAAATGATGTACCAAAATGATCACAGTGGATGTTGCATAAAAAAAAAATTGACGTTCCAAAGTGATCATTGTGGATGAGGCATAATTAAAAAAAATGATGTACCAAAATATCACAGTGGATATTGCATAATAAAAAAAAATAATTGACGTTCCAAAGTGATCATTGTGGATGAGGCATAATTAAAAAAAATGATGTACCAAAATGAACACAGTGGATGTTGCATAATAAAAAAAAATAATTGACGTTCCAAAGTGATCATTGTGGATGAGGCATAATTAAAAAAATGTGGATGTTCCAAAATAAACATGATGAACGTTGCATACTAAAAAAAAAAAAATAATGGATGTTCCAAAATGATGATGATGACCTTTGCAAAAACTATGAAAGTTATCTCATGCCCCTCCACCACCATTATATAGAATCAAGCAAATTTACAGTAATTTTATAGTACACACAAGCCGTGGGCTCCCTACAAAAACAGAATGAAAATTACGGCAAACGAAATATACGGTTTACGGTATTCATACAGAAATATTTTGTATGGGACAATTTTTTTTTTGTATGAAAGACAATTTTTTTTTCATGGAACCGGATATAAAACAATGTCCTCTGCAACATTAGTTTTTGCACCAACGCTCTAAGACCTATACTTTCCGAGATACGAGGTCGATGGGAGCGAATGGGGGACAAAAGGGGTACTTTAGGATTTATTCCCAACTCATCGGAACTCCCTCTATACGATCCCACCAAACATTTTCACCCTACGAGGTGGCATCTGGGAGAACAAACATGTCAATGAGTCAGTCAGTCAGTCAGTCAGTGGTAATCGAGCTTTATATAATATAACTAGAGGTTGCGTTGTGCGCGAGCTGCTCGCAGCTCGCGTGTTTTTCATTTAGTCGAAGAAGTAATTAAAGAGGATATCGAGCTGTTAAAAGCCATCAAACAGGATATCCATGTGTAAGACGCAGTCAAAGACGATATCGAAATGGAAGAAGCAATCAAATAGGATATCGAAGCAGCAGAAACAATCAATGAGGAAATTAAAGTTGAGTAAGCAATCAAAGAGGATACCGAGGTGGTAAGAGCATTCTAAGAGGATGACGAAGTAAAAAAAGCAATCAAAGACGATATCAAAGTGGAAGAAACAGTCAAAAACGATATCGAAGTGGAAGAAGCAATCAAACAGGATATTGAAGTGAAAGAAGCAATCAAATAGGATATCGAAGTAGCAGAAACAATCAAAGAGGAAATTAAAGTTGAGTAAGCAATCAAAGAGGATACCGAGGTGGTAGAAGCGTTCTAAGAGGATGACGAAGTGAAAAAAGCAATCAAAGACGATATCGAAGTGGAAGAAACAGTCAAAGACGATATCGAAGTGGAAGAAGCAATCAAAGAGGATATCGAAGTGGAAGAAGCAATCAAAGAGGATATCGAAGTGGAAGAAGCAATCAAAGAGGGTATCGAAGTGGAAGAAGCCATCACAGAGGATATCGAAGTGAAAATGCGATCAAAAACGATATCGAAGATGAAGACGCAATCAAAGAGAATATTGCAGTGCAAGAAGCAATCAAAAGGAAATCGAAGATGATATCGAATTGGTAGAAGCAATAAAAGAGGATATCAAAGTGGAAGAAGCAATCAAAGAGGATATCGAGCTGTTTAAAGTTATCGAAGAGGATATCCATGTGTAAGAAGCAGTCAAAGACGATCGAAATGGAAGAAGCAATCAAATCAAAGAGGATATCCAAGTGGAAGCAGCAATCAAAGATGATATCGAAGTGGAAGAAGCAATCAAAGAGGATATTGAAGTGAAAGAAGCAATCAAATAGGATATCGAAGTAGCAGAAACAATTAAAGAGGAAATTGAAATTGAGTAAAAGACGTCGAGGACAATGATAAAAATAAAAAACGGTTTCACCAAAAACTAATACTAATATTTTGTAATAGTTTCCTCGAGCTATCTCTTCCCGTTTAAAAGATACGAGCGATTTAAGTTTAGTATGAAAACCCATAATTTTGTAGAGTGGAAATTGTAGTAAAAGAAGCAATTGAAGAAAATATATAAGTAGAAAAAGCAATTAAAAAGGATATCAAAGTGGAAGAAGCAAAAATAGAGGATATCGAGGTGAAAGAAGCATTCAAAAAGGATTTCAAGTTCAACGATGGTAATAAAAAAAAATTCGACCAAAAATTAGTACCAATATTTTGTAAAAGTTTGCTAGGCGTAACTGTTCCCGTTTAGAAGATACGAGCGATTTAAGATTTGTATTAAAACCCATAATTTTGTAGAGTGGGAATTGAAGCAAAAGAAGCAATTGAAGAAAACATATAAGTAGATAAAGCAATTAAAAAGGATATCAAAGTGGAAGAAGCAAAAATAGAGGATATCGAGGTGAAAGAAGCATTTAAAGTGGAAGACGAAGTAAGAGAAGCATTCAAAACGGATGTCAAGGGCAATGATAGTATTAAAAAAACTATTCCACCAAAAATTTGTACCAATATTTTGTAAAATTTTGCTAGGCGTAACTGTTCCCGTTTAGAAGATACGAGCGATTTAAGATTTGTATTAAAACCCATAATTTTGTAGAGTGGAAATTGAAGTAAAAGAAGCAATTGATGAAAATATATAAGTAGAAAAAGCAATTTAAAAGGATATCAAAGTGGAAGAAGCAAAAATAGAGGATATCGAGGTGAAAGAAGCATTCAAAGAGGAAGACGAAGTGAGAGAAGCATTCAAAAAGGATGTCAAGGGCAATGATGGTATTAAAAAACTATTCCACCAAAAATTAGTACCAATATTTTGTAAAAGTTTGCTAGGGGTAACTCTTCCCGTTTAGAAGATACGAGCGATTTAAGATTTGTATTAAACCCCATAATTTTGTAGAGTGGAAATTGAAGTAAAAGAAGCAATTGATGAAAATATATAAGTAGAAAAAGCAATTTAAAAGGATATCAAAGTAAAAGAAGCAAAAATAGAGGATATCGAGGTGAAAGAAGCATTCAAAGAGGAAGACGAAGTGAGAGAAGCATTCAAAAAGGATGTCAAGGGCAATGATGGTATTAAAAAAACTATTGCACCAAAAATTTGTACCAATAATCTGTAAAAGTTTGCTAGGTGTAACTCTTCCCGTTTAGAAGATACGAGCGATTTAAGATTTGTATTAAAACCCATAATTTTGTAGAGTGGAAATTGTAGTAAAAGAAGCAATTGAAGAAAATATATAAGTAGAAAAAGCAATTAAAAAGGATATCAAAGTGGAAGAAGCAAAAATAGAGGATATCGAGGTGAAAGAAGCATTCAAAGCGGAAGACGAAGTAAGAGAAGCATTCAAAAAGGATCTCAAGGGCAATGATGGTATTAAAAAAACTATTCCACCAAAAATTAGTACCAATATTTTGTAAAAGTTTGCTGGGGGTAACTCTTCCCGTTTAGAAGATACGAGCGATTTAAGATTTGTATTAAAACCCATAATTTTGTAGAGTCGATATTGAAGTAAGAGAAGTAATTGAAGAAAATAGAAAAATAGAAAAAACAATTCAAAAGTATATTGAAGTAAAAATGCCATCAAAGAGGATTTCGAAGTTATAGAAACAATTAACGAGGATATCAATGTGGAAGAAACATTCGAAAACGAAAAGGAAGTGAGAGAAGAATTCAAAATGATGGCAAGGGCGATGATGACCGTAAAATAACGATTCCACCAAAAATTTGTGCTACAAAAAAAAATTGATTTTCCAAAATGATCACAGTGGATGTTGCATAATAAAAAAAAATTGACGTTCCAAAATGATCATGTGGATGAGGCATAATTAAAAAAAAATATGTACCAAAATGATCACAGTGGATGATGCATAATAAAAAAAAATAATTGACGTTCCAAAGTGATCATTGTGGATGAGGCATAATAAAAAAAAAATATGTACCAAAATGATCACAGTGGATGTTGCATAATAAAAAAAAATTGACGTTCCAAAGTGATCATTGTGGATGAGGCATAATTAAAAAAAATGATGTTCCAAAATGATCACAGTGGATGATGCATAATAAAAAAATAATAATAATTGACGTTCCAAAGTGATCATTGTGGATGAGGCATAATTAAAAAAAATTATGTGTTGCATAATACAAAAAAAATAATAATAATTGACGTTCCAAAGTGATCATTGTGGATGAGGCATATTTAAAAAAAATGATGTTCCAAAATAATCACAGTGGATGATGCATAATAAAAAAAAAAAAATTGACGTTCCAAAGTGATCATTGTGGATGAGGCATAATAAAAAAAAAATATGTACCAAAATGATTACAGTGGATGTTGCATAATAAAAAAATAATAATTGACGTTCCAAAGTGATCATTGTGGATGAGGCATAATTAAAAAAATGATGTTCTAAAATGATCACAGTGGATGATGCATAATAAAAAAATAATAATTGACTTTCCAAAGTGATCATTGTGGATGTGGCATAATTAAAAAAAATTATGTGTTGCATAATAAAAAAAAAATTGACGTTCCAAAGTGATCATTGTGGATGAGGCGTAATTAAAAAAATGATGTACCAAAATGATTACAGTGGATGTTGCATAATAAAAAAAAAAAATTGACGTTCCAAAGTGATCATTGTGGATGAGGCATAATTAAAAAAATGTGGATGTTCCAAAATAAACATGATGAACGTTGCATACTAAAAAAAAAAAAAAAAAAATGGATGTTCCAAAATGATGATGATGACCTTTGCAAAAACTATGAAAGTTGTCTCATGCCCCTCCACCAACATTATATAGAATCAAGCAAATTTACAGTAATTTTATAGTACACACAAGCCATGGGCTCCCTACAAAAACAGTATGAAAATTACGGCAAACGAAATATACGGTTTACGGTATTCATACAGAAATATTTTGTATGGGACAATTTTTTTTTTGTATGAAAGACAATTTTTTTTTCATGGAACCGGATATAAAAAAATGTCCTCTGCAACATTAGTTTTTGCACCAACGCTCTAAGACCTATACTTTCCGAGATACGAGGTCGATGGGAGCGAATGGGGGACAAAAGGGGTACTTTAGGATTTATTCCCAACTCATCGGAACTCCCTCTATACGATCCCACCAAACATTTTCACCCTACGAGGTGGCATCTGGGAGAACAAACATGTCAATGAGTCAGTCAGTCAGTCAGTCAGTGGTAATCGAGCTTTATATAATATAACTAGAGGTTGCGTTGTGCGCGAGCTGCTCGCAGCTCGCGTGTTTTTCTTTTAGTCGAAGAAGTAATTAAAGAGGATATCGAGCTGTTAAAAGCCATCAAAGAGGATATCCATGTGTAAGAAGCAGTCAAAGACGATATCGAAATGGAAGAAGCAATCAAATCAAAGAGGATTTCCAAGTGGAAGCAGCAATCAAAGATGATATCGAAGTGGAAGAAGCAATCAAAGAGGATATTGAAGTGAAAGAAGCAATCAAATAGGATATCGAAGTAGCAGAAACAATCAAAGAGGAAATTAAAGTTGAGGAAGAAATCAAAGAGGATACCAAGGTGGTAGAAGCATTCTAAGAGGATGACGAAGTAAAAAAAGCAATCAAAGACGATATCGAAGTGGAAGAAGCAATCCAATGGATATTGAAGATGAAGAAGGAACAAAAGATGATATCGAAGCGGAACAAGCAATCGTAGAGGATATCAAAGTTAAAGAAGCAATCAAAGAGGATACCAATGTGGAAGAAGCAATCAAAGAGGATATCGAAGTGGAACAAGCAATCAAAAAGAAAAAAATTGGATGTTCCAAAATGATCATGATAATGGTTGTATAAAAAAAATTGAACGTTGCAAAAAAAAAAATCTGGACGTTCCAAAATGATCATGATTGACGTTGCATAATATAAATGTATGTTGCAAAATGATAATGATCAAAAATTTGTACTAATATTTTGTCAAAGTTTGCTAGTGCTATCTCTTCCCGTTTAGAAGATACGAGCGATTAAAGTTTTGTAAGAAAAATCATAAATTTTTTGATTGGATATCGAAGTGGAAGAAACTATCAAAGAGAATGTTGAAGTGGAAGAAGCAATCAAATAGGATATCGAAGTAGCAGAAACAATCAAAGCGGAAATTGAAGTTGAGTAAGCCATCAAAGAGGATACCAAGGTGGTAGAAGCATTCAAAGAAGATGACGAAGTGAAAAAGCAATCAAAGACGATATCGAAATGGAAGAAGCAGTCAAAGACGATATCGAAGTGGGAGAAGCAATCAAAGAGGATATCGAAGTTAAAGAAGCAGTCAAAGATGATGTCGAAGTGGAAAAAACATTCAAAGAAGATGACGAAGTGAGAGAAGCATTCAAAAAGGATGTCAAGGATGACAATAAAAAAACAGTTGCACCAAAAATTTATACCAATATTTTGTACAAGTTTGCTAGGGCTATCTCTTCCCGTTTAGAAGATACGAGCGATTGAAGTATTGTATGAAAGACCACAATTTTGTAGAGAGCATAATGAAGTAACTGAAGCAATTAAAGAGGATATGAAAGTAGAAGACGCATTTTAAAGGGATAACGAAGTGGAACATGCAAAAATAGAAGATGTCGAGGCGGAAGAAACAATCAAAGAGGATATCGAAGTGGAAGAAGCAATCAAAGAGGGTATCGAAGTGGAAGAAGCCTTCACAGAGGATATCGAAGTGAAAATGCTATCAAAGACGATATCGAAGATGAAGACGCAATCAAAGAGAATAATGCAGTGCAAGAAGCAATCAAATGGAAATCGAAGATGATATCGAAGTGGAAGGAGTAAACAAAGAGGATATTGAAGTGGGAGAAGCAATCAAATAGGATATCGAAGTAGCAAAAACAATCAAAGAGGAAATTGAAGTTGACTAAGGAATCAAAGAGGATACCGAGTTGGTAGAAGTATTCAAAGAGGATGACGAACTGAAAAAAGCAATTAAAGACGATATCGAAGTGAAAGAAATAGTCAAAGACGATATCAAAATGGAACAAGCAATCAAAGCGGATATCGAAGTGGAAGAAGCAAACAAAGAGGATATCAAAGTGGAAGAAGCCATCACAGGATATCGAAGTAAAAATGCAATCAAAAACGATATCGAATATGAAGACGCAATCAAAGAAAATATTGCAGTGCAAGAAGCAATCAAACGGAAATCAAAGAGGAAGGAGCCCTTACAGAGGATACCGAAGTGAAAATGCCATCAAAGAGGATATCAAAGATGAAGAAGCAATCCAATGGATATTGAAGATGAAGAAGGAATAAAAGAGGATATCGAAGTGGAAGAAGCAATCGTAGAGGATACCAAAGTTAAAGAAGCAATCAAATAGGATATCAATGTGGAAGAAGCAATCAAAGAGGATATCGAAGTGGAACAAGCAATCAAAGAGAAAAAAATTGGATGTTCCAAAATGATCATGATAATAGTTGTATAAAAAAAATTGAACGTTGCAAAAAAGATCATGATGAACGTGGCATAAAAAAAATCTGGACGTTCCAAAATGATCAGGATTGACGTTGCATAATATAAATGTATGTTGTAAAATGATAATGATCAAAAATTTGTACTAATATTTTGTCAAAGTTTGCTAGTGCTATCTCTTCCCGTTTAGAAGATACGAGCGATTAAAGTTTTGTAAGAAAAATCATAAATTTGTTGATTGGATATCGAAGTGGAAGAAACTAACAAAGAGAATATTGAAGTGGGAGAAGCAATCAAATAGGATATCGAAGTGGCAGAAACAATCAAAGAGGAAATTGAAGTTGAGTAAGCAATCAAAGAGGATACCAAGGTGGTAGAAGCATTCAAAGAAGATGACGAAGTGAAAAAGCAATCAAAGACGATATCGAAATGGAAGAAGCAGTCAAAGACGATATCGAAGTGGGAGAAGCAATCAAAGAGGATATCGAAGTTAAAGAAGCAGTCAAAGATGATGTCGAAGTGGAAAAAACATTCAAAGAAGATGACGAAGTGAGAGAAGCATTCAAAAAGGATGTCAAGGATGACAATAAAAAAACAGTTCCACCAAAAATTTACACCAATATTTTGTACAAGTTTGCTAGGGCTAGCTCTTCCCGTTTAGAAGATATGAGCGATTGAAGTTTTGTATGAAACACCACAATTTTGTAGAGCGCATAATGAAGTAACTGAAGCAATTAAAGAGGATATGAAGTAGAAGAAGCATTTTAAAAGGATAACGAAGTGGAACATGCAAAAATAGAAGATGTGGAGGCGGAAGAAACAATAAAAGAGGATGACGAAGTGTAACAAGCAATCAAAGAGAATGTTCGAATAGTGGATGTCGCATAATAAAAAAAAATTGACGTTCAAAAATGATCATAGTGGATGAGGCATAAATAAAAAAAATTGATGTTCCAAAATGATCACAGTGGATGTTGCATAATAAAAAAAAAATTGACGTTCCAAAAGTGATCATTGTGGATGAGGCATAATTAAAAAAAATGATGTTCCAAAATGATCACAGTGGATGATGCATAATAAAAAAAAATAATTGACGTTCCAAAGTGATCATTGTGGATGAGGCATAATTAAAAAAAATTGATGTTCCAAAATTATCACAGTGGATGTTGCATAATAAAAAAAAAGAAATTGACGTTCCAAAATAATCATTGTGGATGAGGCATAATTTAAAAAAAATGATTTTCCAAAATGATCACAAAGGATTTTGCATAATAAAAAAAATGACGTTCCAAAAGTGATCATTGTGGATGAGGCATAATTTAAAACAAAATGATGTTCCAAAATGATCACAAAGGATTTTGCATAGTAAAAAAAAAATTGACGTTCCAAAAGTGATCATTGTGGATGAGGCATAATTAAAAAAAATTGATTTTCCAAAAAGATCACAAAGGATTTTGCATAATAAAAAAAAATAATTGACGTTCCAAAGTGATCATTGTGGATGAGGCATAATTAAAAAAAATTATGTGTTGCATAATAAAAAAAAAATTGACGTTCCAAAGTGATCATTGTGGATGAGGCGTAATTAAAAAAATGATGTACCAAAATGATCACAGTGGATGTTGCATAATAAAAATAAAAAAAATTGACGTTCCAAAGTGATCATTGTGGATGAGGCGTAATTAAAAAAATGATGTACCAAAATGATGACAGTGGATGTTGCATAATAAAAAAAAATTGACGTTCCAAAGTGATCATTGTGGATGATGCATAATTAAAAAAAATGATGTACCAAAATGATCACAGTGGATGTTGCATAATAAAAAAAAAATTGACGTTCCAAAGTGATCATAGTGGATGAGGCATAATTGAAAAAAAAATGATGTTCCAAAATGATCACAGTGGATGATGCATAATAAAAAAAATAAAAAATAATTGACGTTCCAAAGTGATCATTGTGGATGAGGCATAATTAAAAAAAATGATGTACCAAAATGATCACAGTGGATGTTGCATAATAAAAAAAATTGACGTTCCAAAGTGATCATTGTGGATGAGGCATAATTAAAAAAATGTGGATGTTCCAAAATAAACATGATGAACGTTGCATACTAAAAAAAAAAAAAAAAATTGGATGTTCCAAAATGATGATGATGACCTTTGCAAAAACTATGAAAGTTATCTCATGTCCCTCCACCACCATTATATAGAATCTAGGAAATTTACAGTAATTTTATAGTACACACAAGCCATGGGCTCCCTACAAAAACAGTATGAAAATTACGGCAAACGAAATATACGGTTTACGGTATTCATACAGAAATATTTTGTATGGGACAATTTTTTTTTTGTATGAAAGACAATTTTTTTTTCATGGAACCGGATATAAAAAAATGTCCTCTGCAACATTAGTTTTTGCACCAACGATCTAAGACCTATACTTTCCGAGATACGAGGTCGATGGGAGCGAATGGGGGACAAAAGGGGTACTTTAGGATTTATTCCCAACTCATCGGAACTCCCTCTATACGATCCCACCAAACATTTTCACCCTACGAGGTGGCATCTGGGAGAACAAACATGTCAATGAGTCAGTCAGTCAGTCAGTCAGTGGTAATCGAGCTTTATATAATATAACTAGAGGTTGCGTTGTGCGCGAGCTGCTCGCAGCTCGCGTGTTTTTCTTTTAGTCGAAGAAGTAATTAAAGAGGATATCGAGCTGTTAAAAGCCATCAAAGAGGATATCCATGTGTAAGAAGCAGTCAAAGACGATATCGAAATGGAAGAAGCAATCAAATCAAAGAGGATTTCCAAGTGGAAGCAGCAATCAAAGATGATATCGAAGTGGAAGAAGCAATCAAAGAGGATATTGAAGTGAAAGAAGCAATCAAATAGGATATCGAAGTAGCAGAAACAATCAAAGAGGAAATTAAAGTTGAGGAAGAAATCAAAGAGGATACCAAGGTGGTAGAAGCATTCTAAGAGGATGACGAAGTAAAAAAAGCAATCAAAGACGATATCGAAGTGGAAGAAGCAATCCAATGGATATTGAAGATGAAGAAGGAATAAAAGAGGATATCGAAGCGGAACAAGCAATCGTAGAGGATATCAAAGTTAAAGAAGCAATCAAAGAGGATACCAATGTGGAAGAAGCAATCAAAGAGGATATCGAAGTGGAACAAGCAATCAAAGAGAAAAAAATTGGATGTTCCAAAATGATCATGATAATAGTTGTATAAAAAAAAATTGAACGTTGCAAAAAAGATCATGATGAACGTTGCATAAAAAAAAATGACGTTCCAAAATGATCACAGTGGATGATGCATAATAAAAAAAAAAAATTGACGTTCCAAAGTGATCATTGTGGATGAGGCGTAATTAAAAAAATGATGTACCAAAATGATCACAGTGGATGTTGCATAATAAAAAAAAATTGACGTTCCAAAGTGATCATTGTGGATGAGGCATAATTTAAAAAAATGATGTACCAAAATATCACAGTGGATGTTGCATAATAAAAAAAAAATGACGTTCCAAAGTGATCATAGTGGATGAGGCATAATTGAAAAAAAAATGATGTTCCAAAATGATCACAGTGGATGATGCATAATAAAAAAAAATTGACGTTCCAAAGTGATCATTGTGGATGAGGCGTAATTAAAAAAATGATGTACCAAAATGATCACAGTGGATGTTGCATAATAAAAAAAAAATGACGTTCCAAAGTGATCATTGTGGATGAGGCATAATTAAAAAAAATGATGTACCAAAATGATCACAGTGGATGTTGCATAATAAAAAAAAATAATTGACGTTCCAAAGTGATCATTGTGGATGAGGCATAATTAAAAAAATGTGGATGTTCCAAAATAAACATGATGAACGTTGCATACTAAAAAAAAAAAAAAATTGGATGTTCCAAAATGATGATGATGACCTTTGCAAAAACTATGAAAGTTGTCTCATGCCCCTCCACAATCATTATATAGAATCAAGCAAATTTTACAGTAATTTTATAGTACACACAAGCCGTGGGCTCCCTACAAAAACAGTATGAAAATTACGGCAAACGAAATATACGGTTTACGGTATTCATACAGAAATATTTTGTATGGGACAATTTTTTTTTGTATGAAAGTCAATTTTTTTTTCATGGAACCGGATATAAAAAAATGTCCTCAGCAACATTAGTTTTGCACCAACGCTGTAAGACCTATACTTTCCGAGATACGATGTCGATGGGAGCGAATGGGGGACAAAAGGGGTACTTTAGGATTTATTCCCAACTCACCGGAACTCCCTCTATACGATCCCACCAAACATTTCCCCCCTACGAGGTGGCATCTGGGAGAACAATGATGTCAATCAGTCAGTGAGTCAGTGGTAATCGAGCTTTATATAATATAACTAGAGGTTGCGTTGTGCGCGAGCTGCTCGCAGCTCGCGTGTTTTTCTTTTAGTCGAAGAAGTAATTAAAGAGGATATCGAGCTGTTAAAAGCCATCAAAGAGGATATCCATGTGTAAGAAGCAGTCAAAGACGATATCGAAATGGAAGAAGCAATCAAATCAAAGAGGATTTCCAAGTGGAAGCAGCAATCAAAGATGATATCGAAGTGGAAGAAGCAATCAAAGAGTATATTGAAGTGAAAGAAGCAATCAAAGAGTATATTGAAGTGAAAGAAGCAATCAAATACGATATCGAAGTAGCAGAAACAATCAAAGAGGAAATTATAGTTGAGGAAGAAATCAAAGAGGATACCAAGGTGGTAGAAGCATTCTAAGAGGATGACGAAGTAAAAAAAGCAATCAAAGACGATATCGAAGTGGAAGAAGCAATCCAATGGATATTGAAGATGAAGAAGGAATAAAAGAGGATATCGAAGCGGAACAAGCAATCGTAGAGGATATCAAAGTTAAAGAAGCAATCAACGAGGATACCAATGTGGAAGAAGCAATCAAAGAGGATATCGAAGTGGAACAAGCAATCAAAGAGAAAAAAATTGGATGTTCCAAAATGATCATGATAATGGTTGTATAAAAAAAATTGAACGTTGCAAAAAAGATCATGATGAACGTTGCATAAAAAAAAATCTGGACGTTCCAAAATGATCATGATTGACGTTGCATAATATAAATGTATGTTGCAAAATGATAATGATCAAAAATTTGTACTAATATTTTGTCAAAGTTTGCTAGTGCTATCTCTTCCCGTTTAGAAGATACGAGCGATTAAAGTTTTGTAAGAAAAATCATAAATTTGTTGATTGGATATCGAAGTGGAAGAAACTATCAAAGAGAATGTTGAAGTGGAAGAAGCAATTAAATAGGATATCGAAGTGGCAGAAACAATCAAAGAGGAAATTGAAGTTGAGTAAGCAATCAAAGAGGATACCGAGGCGGCAGAAGCATTCAAAGAAGATGACGAAGTGAAAAAAGCAATCAAAGACGATATCGAAATGGAAGAAGCAGTCAAAGACGATATCGAAGAGGGAGAAACAATCAAAGAGGAAATTGAAGTTGAGTAAGCAATCAAAGAGGATACCGAGGTGGTAGAAGCATTCAAAGAAGATGACGAAGTGAAAAAAGCAATCAAAGACGATATCGAAGTGGGAGAAGCAATCAAAGAGGATATCGAAGTTAAAGAAGCAGTCAAAGATGATGTCGAAGTGGAAAAAACATTCAAAGAAGATGACGAAGTGAGAAAAGCATTCAAAAAGGATGTCAAGGATGACAATTAAAAAACAGTTGCACCAAAAATTTATACCAATATTTTGTACAAGTTTGCTAGGGCTATCTCTTCCCGTTTAGAAGATACGAGCGATTGAAGTTTTGTATGAAAGACCACAATTTTGTAGAGAGCATAATGAAGTAACTGAAGCAATTAAAGAGGATATGAAAGTAGAAGAAGCATTTTAAAGGGATAACGAAATGGAACATGCAAAAATAGAAGATGTCGAGGCGGAAGAAACAATCAAAGAGGATATAGAAGTGGAAGAAGCAATCAAAGAGGATATCGAAGTGAAAATGCTATCAAAGACGATATCGAAGATGAAGACGCAATCAAAGAGAATAATGCAGTGCAAGAAGCAATCAAAAGGAAATCGAAGATGATATCGAAGTGGAAGGAGTAAACAAAGAGGATATTGAAGTGGGAGAAGCAATCAAATAGGATATCGAAGTAGCAAAAACAATCAAAGAAGAAATTGAAGTTGACTAAGGAATCAAAGAGGATACCGAGTTGGTAGAAGTATTCAAAGAGGATGACGGAGTGAAAAAAGCAATCAAAGACGATATCGAAGTGAAAGAAATAGTCAAAGACGATATCAAAATGGAACAAGCAATCAAAGCGGATATCGAAGTGGAAGAAGCAATCAAAGAGGATATCAAAGTGGAAGAAGCCATCACAGGATATCGAAGTAAAAATGCAATCAAAAACGATATCGAATATGAAGACGCAATCAAAGAAAATATTGCAGTGCAAGAAGCAATCAAACGGAAATCAAAGAGGAAGGAGCCCTTACAGAGGATACCGAAGTGAAAATGCCATCAAAGAGGATATCAAAGATGAAGAAGCAATCCAATGGATATTGAAGATGAAGAAGGAATAAAAGAGGATATCGAAGTGGAACAAGCAATCGTAGAGGATATCAAAGTTAAAGAAGCAATCAAATAGGATATCAATGTGGAAGAAGCAATCAAAGAGGATATCGAAGTGGAACAAGCAATCAAAGAGAAAAAAATTGGATGTTCCAAAATGATCATGATAATAGTTGTATAAAAAAATTGAACGTTGCAAAAAAGATCATGATGAACGTTGCATTAAAAAAATCTGGACGTTCCAAAATGATCAGGATTGACGTTGCATAATATAAATGTATGTTGTAAAATGATAATGATAAAAAATTTGTACTAATATTTTGTCAAAGTTTGCTAGTGCTATCTCTTCCCGTTTAGAAGATACGAGCGATTAAAGTTTTGTAAGAAAAATCATAAATTTGTTGATTGGATATCGAAGTGGAAGAAACTATCAAAGAGGAAATTGAAGTTGAGTAAGCAATCAAAGAGGATACCGAGGCGGCAGAAGCATTCAAAGAAGATGACGAAGTGAAAAAAGCAATCAAAGACGATATCGAAATGGAAGAAGCAGTCAAAGACGATATCGAAGAGGGAGAAACAATCAAAGAGGAAATTGAAGTTGAGTAAGCAATCAAAGAGGATACCGAGGTGGTAGAAGCATTCAAAGAAGATGACGAAGTGAAAAAAGCAATCAAAGACGATATCGAAGGGGGAGAAGCAATCAAAGAGGATATCGAAGTTAAAGAAGCAGTCAAAGATGATGTCGAAGTGGAGAAAACATTCAAAGAAGATGACGAAGTGAGAAAAGCATTCAAAAAGGATGTCAAGGATGACAATAAAAAAACAGTTGCACCAAAAATTTATACCAATATTTTGTACAAGTTTGCTAGGGCTATCTCTTCCCGTTTAGAAGATACGAGCGATTGAAGTTTTGTATGAAAGACCACAATTTTGTAGAGAGCATAATGAAGTAACTGAAGCAATTAAAGAGGATATGAAAGTAGAAGTAGCATTTTAAAGGGATAACGAAATGGAACATGCAAAAATAGAAGATGTCGAGGCGGAAGAAACAATCAAAGAGGATATAGAAGTGGAAGAAGCAATCAAAGAGGGTATCGAAGTGGAAGAAGCCATCACAGAGGATATCGAAGTGAAAATGCTATCAAAGACGATATCGAAGATGAAGACGCAATCAAAGAGAATAATGCAGTGCAAGAAGCAATCAAAAGGAAATCGAAGATGATATCGAAGTGGAAGGAGTAAACAAAGAGGATATTGAAGTGGGAGAAGCAATCAAATAGGATATCGAAGTAGCAAAAACAATCAAAGAAGAAATTGAAGTTGACTAAGGAATCAAAGAGGATACCGAGTTGGTAGAAGTATTCAAAGAGGATGACGGAGTGAAAAAAGCAATCAAAGACGATATCGAAGTTAAAGAAATAGTCAAAGACGATATCAAAATGGAACAAGCAATCAAAGCGGATATCGAAGTGGAAGAAGCAATCAAAGA
Organism: Philereme transversata; assembly: GCA_963924445.1. NCBI lineage: Eukaryota > Metazoa > Arthropoda > Insecta > Lepidoptera > Geometridae > Philereme > Philereme transversata. Next base: position 15,637,156 of record OZ004351.1, read on the forward strand.
GGATATCAAAGTGGAAGAAGCCATCACAGGATATCGAAGTAAAAATGCAATCAAAAACGATATCGAATATGAAGACGCAATCAAAGAAAATATTGCAGTGCAAGAAGCAATCAAACGGAAATCAAAGAGGAAGGAGCCCTTACAGAGGATACCGAAGTGAAAATGCCATCAAAGAGGATATCAAAGATGAAGAAGCAATCCAATGGATATTGAAGATGAAGAAGGAATAAAAGAGGATATCGAAGTGGAACAAGCAATCGTAGAGGATATCAAAGTTAAAGAAGCAATCAAATAGGATATCAATGTGGAAGAAGCAATCAAAGAGGATATCGAAGTGGAACAAGCAATCAAAGAGAAAAAAATTGGATGTTCCAAAATGATCATGATAATAGTTGTATAAAAAAATTGAACGTTGCAAAAAAGATCATGATGAACGTTGCATAAAAAAAATCTGGACGTTCCAAAATGATCAGGATTGACGTTGCATAATATAAATGTATGTTGTAAAATGATAATGATCAAAAATTTGTACTAATATTTTGTCAAAGTTTGCTAGTGCTATCTCTTCCCGTTTAGAAGATACGAGCGATTAAAGTTTTGTAAGAAAAATCATAAATTTGTTGATTGGATATCGAAGTGGAAGAAACTATCAAAGAGAATGTTGAAGTGGAAGAAGCAATCAAATAGGATATCGAAGTGGCAGAAACAATCAAAGAGGAAATTGAAGTTGAGTAAGCAATCAAAGAGGATACCAAGGTGGTAGAAGCATTCAAAGAAGATGACGAAGTGAAAAAGCAATCAAAGACGATATCGAAATGGAAGAAGCAGTCAAAGACGATATCGAAGTGGGAGAAGCAATCAAAGAGGATATCGAAGTTAAAGAAGCAGTCAAAGATGATGTCGAAGTGGAAAAAACATTCAAAGAAAATGACGAAGTGAGAGAAGCATTCAAAAAGGATGTCAAGGATGACAATAAAAAAACAGTTCCACCAAAAATTTATACCAATATTTTGTACAAGTTTGCTAGGGCTATCTCTTCCCGTTTAGAAGATATGAGCGATTGAAGTTTTGTATGAAACACCACAATTTTGTAGAGCGCATAATGAAGTAACTGAAGCAATTAAAGAGGATATGAAGTAGAAGAAGCATTTTAAAAGGATAACGAAGTGGAACATGCAAAAATAGAAGATGTGGAGGCGGAAGAAACAATAAAAGAGGATGACGAAGTGTAACAAGCAATCAAAGAGAATATTCGAATAGTGGATGTCGCATAATAAAAAAAAATTGACGTTCCAAAATGATCATAGTGGATGAGGCATAAATAAAAAAAAATTGATGTTCCAAAATGATCACAGTGGATGTTGCATAATAAAAAAAAAATTGACGTTCCAAAAGTGATCATTGTGGATGAGGCATAATTTTAAAAAAAAATTGACGTTCCAAAATGATCATTGCGGATGAGGCATAATTAAAAAAAATTGATGTTCCAAAATGATCACAGTGGATGTTGCATAATAAAAAAAAAGAAATTGACGTTCCAAAATGATCATTGTGGATGAGGCATAATTTAAAAAACATGATTTTCGAAAATGTTCACAAACGATTTTGCATAATAAAAAAAAATGACGTTCCAAAAGTGATCATTGTGGATGAGGCATAATTTAAAACAAAATGATGTTCCAAAATGATCACAAAGGATTTTGCATAGTAAAAAAAAAATTGACGTTCCAAAAGTGATCATTGTGGATGAGGCATAATTAAAAAAAATTGATTTTCCAAAATGATCACAAAGGATTTTGCATAATAAAAAAAAAAAATTGACGTTCCAAAATGATCATTGTGGATGAGGCATAATTTAAAAAACATGATTTTCCAAAATGTTCACAAACGATTTTGCATAATAAAAAAAAATGACGTTCCAAAAGTGTTCATTGTGGATGAGGCATAATTTAAAACAAAATGATGTTCCAAAATGATCACAAAGGATTTTGCATAGTAAAAAAAAAATTGACGTTCCAAAAGTGATCATTGTGGATGAGGCATAATTAAAAAAAATTGATGTTCCAAAATGATCACAGTGGATTTTGCATAATAAAAAAAAAATTGACGTTCCAAAATGATCATTGTGGATGAGGCATAATTTAAAAAAAATTGATTTTCCAAAATGATCACAAAGTATTTTGCATAATAAAAAAAAAAATTGACGTTCCAAAGTGATCATTGTGGATGAGGCATAATTAAAAAAATGATGTACCAAAATATCACAGTGGATGTTGCATAATAAAAAAAAAAAAAAATTGACGTTCCAAAGTGATCATTGTGGATGAGGCATAATTAAAAAAAATGATGTACCAAAATGATCACAGTGGATGTTGCATAATAAAAAAAAAATAATTGACGTTCCAAAGTGATCATTGTGGATGAGGCATAATTAAAAAAATGTGGATGTTCCAAAATAAACATGATGAACGTTGCATACTAAAAAAAAAAAAAATTGGATGTTCCAAAATGATGATGATGACCTTTGCATAACTATGAAAGTTGTCTCATGCCCCTCCACCACCATTATATAGAATCAAGCAATTTTACAGTAATTTTATAGTACACACAAGCCGTGGGCTCCCTACAAAAACAGTATGAAAATTACGGCAAACGAAATATACGGTTTACGGTATTCATACAGAAATATTTTGTATGGGACAATTTTTTTTTTGTATGAAAGACAATTTTTTTTTCATGGAACCGGATATAAAAAAATGTCCTCTGCAACATTAGTTTTTGCACCAACGCTCTAAGACCTATACTTTCCGAGATACGAGGTGGATGGGAGCGAATGGGGGACAAAAGGGGTACTTTAGGATTTATTCCCAACTCATTGGAACTCCCTCTATACGATTCTACCAAACATTTTGACCCTACGAGGGGGCATCTGGGAGAACAAACATGTCAGTGAGTCAGTCAGTGAGTGGTAATGCAGTTGTATATAATATAACTAGAGGTTGCGTTGTGCGCGAGCTGCTCGCAGCTCGCGTGTTTTTCTTTTAGTCTAAGAAGTAATTAAAGAGGATATCGAGCTGTTAAAAGCCATCAAAGAGGATATCCATGTGTAAGAAGCAGTCAAAGACGATATCGAAATGGAAGAAGCAATCAAATCAAAGAGGATTTCCAAGTGGAAGCAGCAATCAAAGATGATATCGAAGTGGAAGAAGCAATCAAAGAGGATATTGAAGTGAAAGAAGCAATCAAATAGGATATCGAAGTAGCAGAAACAATCAAAGAGGAAATTAAAGTTGAGGAAGAAATCAAAGAGGATACCAAGGTGGTAGAAGCATTCTAAGAGGATGACGAAGTAAAAAAAGCAATCAAAGACGATATCGAAGTGGAAGAAGCAATCCAATGGATATTGAAGATGAAGAAGGAATAAAAGAGGATATCGAAGCGGAACAAGCAATCGTAGAGGATATCAAAGTTAAAGAAGCAATCAAAGAGGATACCAATGTGGAAGAAGCAATCAAAGAGGATATCGAAGTGGAACAAGCAATCAAAGAGAAAAAAATTGGATGTTCCAAAATTATCATGATAATGGTTGTATAAAAAAAAATTGAACGTTGCAAAAAAGATCATGATGAACGTTGCATAAAAAAAATCTGGACGTTCCAAAATGATCATGATTGACGTTGCATAATATAAATGTATGTTGCAAAATGATAATGATCAAAAATTTGTACTAATATTTTGTCAAAGTTTGCTAGTGCTATCTCTTCCCGTTTAGAAGATACGAGCGATTAAAGTTTTGTAAGAAAAATCATAAATTTGTTGATTGGATATCGAAGTGGAAGAAGCAATCAAATAGGATATCGAAGTGGCAGAAACAATCAAAGCGGAAATTGAAGTTGAGTAAGCAATCAAAGAGGATACCAAGGTGGTAGAAGCATTCAAAGAAGATGACGAAGTGAAAAAGCAATCAAAGACGATATCGAAATGGAAGAATCAGTCAAAGACGATATCGAAGTGGGAGAAGCAATCAAAGAGGATATCGAAGTTAAAGAAGCAGTCAAAGATGATGTCGAAGTGGAAAAATATTCAAAGAAGATGACGAAGTGAGAGAAGCATTCAAAAAGGATGTCAAGGATGACAATAAAAAAACAGTTGCACCAAAAATTTATACCAATATTTTGTACAAGTTTGCTAGGGCTATCTCTTCCCGTTTAGAAGATACGAGCGATTGAAGTTTTGTATGAAAGACCACAATTTTATAGAGAGCATAATGAAGTAACTGAAGCAATTAAAGAGGATATGAAAGTAGAAGAAGCATTTTAAAGGGATAACGAAGTGGAACATGCAAAAATAGAAGATGTCGAGGCGGAAGAAACAATCAAAGAGGATATCGAAGTGGAAGAAGCAATCAAAGAGGGTATCGAAGTGGAAGAAGCCATCACAGAGGATATCGAAGTGAAAATGCTATCAAAGACGATATCGAAGATGAAGACGCAATCAAAGAGAATAATGCAGTGCAAGAAGCAATCAAAAGGAAATCGAAGATGATATCGAAGTGGAAGGAGTAAACAAAGAGGATATTAAAGTGGGAGAAGCAATCAAATAGGATATCGAAGTAGCAAAAACAATCAAAGAGGAAATTGAAGTTGACTAAGGAATCAAAGAGGATACCGAGTTGGTAGAAGTATTCAAAGAGGATGACGAAGTGAAAAAAGCAATCAAAGACGATATCGAAGTGAAAGAAATAGTCAACGACGATATCAAAATGGAACAAGCAATCAAAGCGGATATCGAAGTGGAAGAAGCAATCAAAGAGGATATCAAAGTGGAAGAAGCCATCACAGGATATCGAAGTAAAAATGCAATCGAAAACGATATCGAATATGAAGACGCAATCAAAGAAAATATTGCAGTGCAAGAAGCAATCAAACGGAAATCAAAGAGGAAGGAGCCCTTACAGAGGATACCGAAGTGAAAATGCCATCAAAGAGGATATCAAAGATGAAGAAGCAATCCAATGGATATTGAAGATGAAGAAGGAATAAAAGAGGATATCGAAGTGGAACAAGCAGTCGTAGAGGATATCAAAGTTAAAGAAGCAATCAAATAGGATATCAATGTGGAAAAAGCAATCAAAGAGGATATCGAAGTGGAACAAGCAATCAAAGAGAAAAAAATTGGATGTTCCAAAATGATCATGATAATAGTTGTATAAAAAAATTGAACGTTGCAAAAAAGATCATGATGAACGTTGCATAAAAAAATCTGGACGTTCCAAAATGATCAGGATTGACGTTGCATAATATAAATGTATGTTGTAAAATGATAATGATCAAAAATTTGTACTAATATTTTGTCAAAGTTTGCTAGTGCTATCTCTTCCCGTTTAGAAGATACGAGCGATTAAAGTTTTGTAAGAAAAATCATAAATTTGTTGATTGGATATCGAAGTGGAAGAAGCAATCAAATAGGATATCGAAGTGGCAGAAACAATCAAAGCGGAAATTGAAGTTGAGTAAGCAATCAAAGAGGATACCAAGGTGGTAGAAGCATTCAAAGAAGATGACGAAGTGAAAAAGCAATCAAAGACGATATCGAAATGGAAGAATCAGTCAAAGACGATATCGAAGTGGGAGAAGCAATCAAAGAGGATATCGAAGTTAAAGAAGCAGTCAAAGATGATGTCGAAGTGGAAAAACATTCAAAGAAGATGACGAAGTGAGAGAAGCATTCAAAAAGGATGTCAAGGATGACAATAAAAAAACAGTTCCACCAAAAGTTTATACCAATATTTTGTACAAGTTTGCTAGGGCTATCTCTTCCCGTTTAGAAGATATGAGCGATTGAAGTTTTGTATGAAACACCACAATTTTGTAGAGCGCATAATGAAGTAACTGAAACAATTAAAGAGGATATGAAGTAGAAGAAGCATTTTAAAAGGATAACGAAGTGGAACATGCAAAAATAGAAGATGTGGAGGCGGAAGAAACAATAAAAGAGGATGACGAAGTGTAACAAGCAATCAAAGAGAATATTCGAATAGTGGATGTCGCATAATAAAAAAAAATTGACGTTCCAAAATGATCATAGTGGATGAGGCATATATAAAAAAAAATTGATGTTCCAAAATGATCACAGTGGATGTTGCATAATAAAAAAAAATTGACGTTCCAAAAGTGATCATTGTGGATGAGGCATAATTTAAAAAAAAATTGACGTTCCAAAATGATCATTGCGGATGAGGCATAATTTAAAAAAAATGATTTTCCAAAATGATCACAAAGGATTTTGCATAATAAAAAAAAATGACGTTCCAAAAGTGATCATTGTGGATGAGGCATAATTTAAAACAAAATGATGTTCCAAAATGATCACAAAGGATTTTGCATAGTAAAAAAAATTGACGTTCCAAAGTGATCATTGTGGATGAGGCATAATTAAAAAAATGATGTACCAAAATATCACAGTGGATGTTGCATAATAAAAAAAAAAATTGACGTTCCAAAGTGATCATAGTGGATGAGGCATAATTGAAAAAAAATGATGTTCTAAAATGATCACAGTGGATGATGCATAATTAAAAAAAAAAATTGACGTTCCAAAGTGATCATTGTGGATGAGGCATAATTAAAAAAAATGATGTACCAAAATGAACACAGTGGATGTTGCATAATAAAAAAAAAATTGACGTTCCAAAGTGATCATTGTGGATGAGGCATAATTAAAAAAATGATGTACCAAAATATCACAGTGGATGTTGCATAATAAAAAAAAAATTGACGTTCCAAAGTGATCATAGTGGATGAGGCATAATTGAAAAAAAATGATGTTCTAAAATGATCACAGTGGATGATGCATAATTAAAAAAAAAATTGACGTTCCAAAGTGATCATTGTGGATGAGGCATAATTGAAAAAAAAATGATGTTCCAAAATGATCACAGTGGATGATGCATAATAAAAAAAAATTGACGTTCCAAAGTGATCATTGTGGATGAGGCGTAATTAAAAAAATGATGTACCAAAATGATCACAGTGGATGTTGCATAATAAAAAAAAAATGACGTTCCAAAGTGATCATTGTGGATGAGGCATAATTAAAAAAAATGATGTACCAAAATGATCACAGTGGATGTTGCATAATAAAAAAAAATAATTGACGTTCCAAAGTGATCATTGTGGATGAGGCATAATTAAAAAAATGTGGATGTTCCAAAATAAACATGATGAACGTTGCATACTAAAAAAAAAAAAAAATTGGATGTTCCAAAATGATGATGATGACCTTTGCAAAAACTATGAAAGTTGTCTCATGCCCCTCCACAATCATTATATAGAATCAAGCAAATTTTACAGTAATTTTATAGTACACACAAGCCGTGGGCTCCCTACAAAAACAGTATGAAAATTACGGCAAACGAAATATACGGTTTACGGTATTCATACAGAAATATTTTGTATGGGACAATTTTTTTTTGTATGAAAGTCAATTTTTTTTTCATGGAACCGGATATAAAAAAATGTCCTCAGCAACATTAGTTTTGCACCAACGCTGTAAGACCTATACTTTCCGAGATACGATGTCGATGGGAGCGAATGGGGGACAAAAGGGGTACTTTAGGATTTATTCCCAACTCACCGGAACTCCCTCTATACGATCCCACCAAACATTTCCCCCCTACGAGGTGGCATCTGGGAGAACAATGATGTCAATCAGTCAGTGAGTCAGTGGTAATCGAGCTTTATATAATATAACTAGAGGTTGCGTTGTGCGCGAGCTGCTCGCAGCTCGCGTGTTTTTCTTTTAGTCGAAGAAGTAATTAAAGAGGATATCGAGCTGTTAAAAGCCATCAAAGAGGATATCCATGTGTAAGAAGCAGTCAAAGACGATATCGAAATGGAAGAAGCAATCAAATCAAAGAGGATTTCCAAGTGGAAGCAGCAATCAAAGATGATATCGAAGTGGAAGAAGCAATCAAAGAGTATATTGAAGTGAAAGAAGCAATCAAAGAGTATATTGAAGTGAAAGAAGCAATCAAATACGATATCGAAGTAGCAGAAACAATCAAAGAGGAAATTATAGTTGAGGAAGAAATCAAAGAGGATACCAAGGTGGTAGAAGCATTCTAAGAGGATGACGAAGTAAAAAAAGCAATCAAAGACGATATCGAAGTGGAAGAAGCAATCCAATGGATATTGAAGATGAAGAAGGAATAAAAGAGGATATCGAAGCGGAACAAGCAATCGTAGAGGATATCAAAGTTAAAGAAGCAATCAACGAGGATACCAATGTGGAAGAAGCAATCAAAGAGGATATCGAAGTGGAACAAGCAATCAAAGAGAAAAAAATTGGATGTTCCAAAATGATCATGATAATGGTTGTATAAAAAAAATTGAACGTTGCAAAAAAGATCATGATGAACGTTGCATAAAAAAAAATCTGGACGTTCCAAAATGATCATGATTGACGTTGCATAATATAAATGTATGTTGCAAAATGATAATGATCAAAAATTTGTACTAATATTTTGTCAAAGTTTGCTAGTGCTATCTCTTCCCGTTTAGAAGATACGAGCGATTAAAGTTTTGTAAGAAAAATCATAAATTTGTTGATTGGATATCGAAGTGGAAGAAACTATCAAAGAGAATGTTGAAGTGGAAGAAGCAATTAAATAGGATATCGAAGTGGCAGAAACAATCAAAGAGGAAATTGAAGTTGAGTAAGCAATCAAAGAGGATACCGAGGCGGCAGAAGCATTCAAAGAAGATGACGAAGTGAAAAAAGCAATCAAAGACGATATCGAAATGGAAGAAGCAGTCAAAGACGATATCGAAGAGGGAGAAACAATCAAAGAGGAAATTGAAGTTGAGTAAGCAATCAAAGAGGATACCGAGGTGGTAGAAGCATTCAAAGAAGATGACGAAGTGAAAAAAGCAATCAAAGACGATATCGAAGTGGGAGAAGCAATCAAAGAGGATATCGAAGTTAAAGAAGCAGTCAAAGATGATGTCGAAGTGGAAAAAACATTCAAAGAAGATGACGAAGTGAGAAAAGCATTCAAAAAGGATGTCAAGGATGACAATTAAAAAACAGTTGCACCAAAAATTTATACCAATATTTTGTACAAGTTTGCTAGGGCTATCTCTTCCCGTTTAGAAGATACGAGCGATTGAAGTTTTGTATGAAAGACCACAATTTTGTAGAGAGCATAATGAAGTAACTGAAGCAATTAAAGAGGATATGAAAGTAGAAGAAGCATTTTAAAGGGATAACGAAATGGAACATGCAAAAATAGAAGATGTCGAGGCGGAAGAAACAATCAAAGAGGATATAGAAGTGGAAGAAGCAATCAAAGAGGATATCGAAGTGAAAATGCTATCAAAGACGATATCGAAGATGAAGACGCAATCAAAGAGAATAATGCAGTGCAAGAAGCAATCAAAAGGAAATCGAAGATGATATCGAAGTGGAAGGAGTAAACAAAGAGGATATTGAAGTGGGAGAAGCAATCAAATAGGATATCGAAGTAGCAAAAACAATCAAAGAAGAAATTGAAGTTGACTAAGGAATCAAAGAGGATACCGAGTTGGTAGAAGTATTCAAAGAGGATGACGGAGTGAAAAAAGCAATCAAAGACGATATCGAAGTGAAAGAAATAGTCAAAGACGATATCAAAATGGAACAAGCAATCAAAGCGGATATCGAAGTGGAAGAAGCAATCAAAGAGGATATCAAAGTGGAAGAAGCCATCACAGGATATCGAAGTAAAAATGCAATCAAAAACGATATCGAATATGAAGACGCAATCAAAGAAAATATTGCAGTGCAAGAAGCAATCAAACGGAAATCAAAGAGGAAGGAGCCCTTACAGAGGATACCGAAGTGAAAATGCCATCAAAGAGGATATCAAAGATGAAGAAGCAATCCAATGGATATTGAAGATGAAGAAGGAATAAAAGAGGATATCGAAGTGGAACAAGCAATCGTAGAGGATATCAAAGTTAAAGAAGCAATCAAATAGGATATCAATGTGGAAGAAGCAATCAAAGAGGATATCGAAGTGGAACAAGCAATCAAAGAGAAAAAAATTGGATGTTCCAAAATGATCATGATAATAGTTGTATAAAAAAATTGAACGTTGCAAAAAAGATCATGATGAACGTTGCATTAAAAAAATCTGGACGTTCCAAAATGATCAGGATTGACGTTGCATAATATAAATGTATGTTGTAAAATGATAATGATAAAAAATTTGTACTAATATTTTGTCAAAGTTTGCTAGTGCTATCTCTTCCCGTTTAGAAGATACGAGCGATTAAAGTTTTGTAAGAAAAATCATAAATTTGTTGATTGGATATCGAAGTGGAAGAAACTATCAAAGAGGAAATTGAAGTTGAGTAAGCAATCAAAGAGGATACCGAGGCGGCAGAAGCATTCAAAGAAGATGACGAAGTGAAAAAAGCAATCAAAGACGATATCGAAATGGAAGAAGCAGTCAAAGACGATATCGAAGAGGGAGAAACAATCAAAGAGGAAATTGAAGTTGAGTAAGCAATCAAAGAGGATACCGAGGTGGTAGAAGCATTCAAAGAAGATGACGAAGTGAAAAAAGCAATCAAAGACGATATCGAAGGGGGAGAAGCAATCAAAGAGGATATCGAAGTTAAAGAAGCAGTCAAAGATGATGTCGAAGTGGAGAAAACATTCAAAGAAGATGACGAAGTGAGAAAAGCATTCAAAAAGGATGTCAAGGATGACAATAAAAAAACAGTTGCACCAAAAATTTATACCAATATTTTGTACAAGTTTGCTAGGGCTATCTCTTCCCGTTTAGAAGATACGAGCGATTGAAGTTTTGTATGAAAGACCACAATTTTGTAGAGAGCATAATGAAGTAACTGAAGCAATTAAAGAGGATATGAAAGTAGAAGTAGCATTTTAAAGGGATAACGAAATGGAACATGCAAAAATAGAAGATGTCGAGGCGGAAGAAACAATCAAAGAGGATATAGAAGTGGAAGAAGCAATCAAAGAGGGTATCGAAGTGGAAGAAGCCATCACAGAGGATATCGAAGTGAAAATGCTATCAAAGACGATATCGAAGATGAAGACGCAATCAAAGAGAATAATGCAGTGCAAGAAGCAATCAAAAGGAAATCGAAGATGATATCGAAGTGGAAGGAGTAAACAAAGAGGATATTGAAGTGGGAGAAGCAATCAAATAGGATATCGAAGTAGCAAAAACAATCAAAGAAGAAATTGAAGTTGACTAAGGAATCAAAGAGGATACCGAGTTGGTAGAAGTATTCAAAGAGGATGACGGAGTGAAAAAAGCAATCAAAGACGATATCGAAGTTAAAGAAATAGTCAAAGACGATATCAAAATGGAACAAGCAATCAAAGCGGATATCGAAGTGGAAGAAGCAATCAAAGAGGATATCAAAGTGGAAGAAGCCATCACAGGATATCGAAGTAAAAATGCAATCAAAAACGATATCGAATATGAAGACGCAATCAAAGAAAATATTGCAGTGCAAGAAGCAATCAAACGGAAATCAAAGAGGAAGGAGCCCTTACAGAGGATACCGAAGTGAAAATGCCATCAAAGAGGATATCAAAGATGAAGAAGCAATCCAATGGATATTGAAGATGAAGAAGGAATAAAAGAGGATATCGAAGTGGAACAAGCAATCGTAGAGGATATCAAAGTTAAAGAAGCAATCAAATAGGATATCAATGTGGAAGAAGCAATCAAAGAGGATATCGAAGTGGAACAAGCAATCAAAGAGAAAAAAATTGGATGTTCCAAAATGATCATGATAATAGTTGTATAAAAAAATTGAACGTTGCAAAAAAGATCATGATGAACGTTGCATAAAAAAAATCTGGACGTTCCAAAATGATCAGGATTGACGTTGCATAATATAAATGTATGTTGTAATATGATAATGATCAAAAATTTGTACTAATATTTTGTCAAAGTTTGCTAGTGCTATCTCTTCCCGTTTAGAAGATACGAGCGATTAAAGTTTTGTAAGAAAAATCATAAATTTGTTGATTGGATATCGAAGTGGAAGAAACTATCAAAGAGAATGTTGAAGTGGAAGAAGCAATCAAATAGGATATCGAAGTGGCAGAAACAATCAAAGAGGAAATTGAAGTTGAGTAAGCAATCAAAGAGGATACCAAGGTGGTAGAAGCATTCAAAGAAGATGACGAAGTGAAAAAGCAATCAAAGACGATATCGAAATGGAAGAAGCAGTCAAAGACGATATCGAAGTGGGAGAAGCAATCAAAGAGGATATCGAAGTTAAAGAAGCAGTCAAAGATGATGTCGAAGTGGAAAAAACATTCAAAGAAAATGACGAAGTGAGAGAAGCATTCAAAAAGGATGTCAAGGATGACAATAAAAAAACAGTTCCACCAAAAATTTATACCAATATTTTGTACAAGTTTGCTAGGGCTATCTCTTCCCGTTTAGAAGATATGAGCGATTGAAGTTTTGTATGAAACACCACAATTTTGTAGAGCGCATAATGAAGTAACTGAAGCAATTAAAGAGGATATGAAGTAGAAGAAGCATTTTAAAAGGATAACGAAGTGGAACATGCAAAAATAGAAGATGTGGAGGCGGAAGAAACAATAAAAGAGGATGACGAAGTGTAACAAGCAATCAAAGAGAATATTCGAATAGTGGATGTCGCATAATAAAAAAAAATTGACGTTCCAAAATGATCATAGTGGATGAGGCATAAATAAAAAAAAATTGATGTTCCAAAATGATCACAGTGGATGTTGCATAATAAAAAAAAAATTGACGTTCCAAAAGTGATCATTGTGGATGAGGCATAATTTTAAAAAAAAATTGACGTTCCAAAATGATCATTGCGGATGAGGCATAATTAAAAAAAATTGATGTTCCAAAATGATCACAGTGGATGTTGCATAATAAAAAAAAAGAAATTGACGTTCCAAAATGATCATTGTGGATGAGGCATAATTTAAAAAACATGATTTTCGAAAATGTTCACAAACGATTTTGCATAATAAAAAAAAATGACGTTCCAAAAGTGATCATTGTGGATGAGGCATAATTTAAAACAAAATGATGTTCCAAAATGATCACAAAGGATTTTGCATAGTAAAAAAAAAATTGACGTTCCAAAAGTGATCATTGTGGATGAGGCATAATTAAAAAAAATTGATTTTCCAAAATGATCACAAAGGATTTTGCATAATAAAAAAAAAAAATTGACGTTCCAAAATGATCATTGTGGATGAGGCATAATTTAAAAAACATGATTTTCCAAAATGTTCACAAACGATTTTGCATAATAAAAAAAAATGACGTTCCAAAAGTGTTCATTGTGGATGAGGCATAATTTAAAACAAAATGATGTTCCAAAATGATCACAAAGGATTTTGCATAGTAAAAAAAAAATTGACGTTCCAAAAGTGATCATTGTGGATGAGGCATAATTAAAAAAAATTGATGTTCCAAAATGATCACAGTGGATTTTGCATAATAAAAAAAAAATTGACGTTCCAAAATGATCATTGTGGATGAGGCATAATTTAAAAAAAATTGATTTTCCAAAATGATCACAAAGTATTTTGCATAATAAAAAAAAAAATTGACGTTCCAAAGTGATCATTGTGGATGAGGCATAATTAAAAAAATGATGTACCAAAATATCACAGTGGATGTTGCATAATAAAAAAAAAAAAAAATTGACGTTCCAAAGTGATCATTGTGGATGAGGCATAATTAAAAAAAATGATGTACCAAAATGATCACAGTGGATGTTGCATAATAAAAAAAAAATAATTGACGTTCCAAAGTGATCATTGTGGATGAGGCATAATTAAAAAAATGTGGATGTTCCAAAATAAACATGATGAACGTTGCATACTAAAAAAAAAAAAAATTGGATGTTCCAAAATGATGATGATGACCTTTGCATAACTATGAAAGTTGTCTCATGCCCCTCCACCACCATTATATAGAATCAAGCAATTTTACAGTAATTTTATAGTACACACAAGCCGTGGGCTCCCTACAAAAACAGTATGAAAATTACGGCAAACGAAATATACGGTTTACGGTATTCATACAGAAATATTTTGTATGGGACAATTTTTTTTTTGTATGAAAGACAATTTTTTTTTCATGGAACCGGATATAAAAAAATGTCCTCTGCAACATTAGTTTTTGCACCAACGCTCTAAGACCTATACTTTCCGAGATACGAGGTGGATGGGAGCGAATGGGGGACAAAAGGGGTACTTTAGGATTTATTCCCAACTCATTGGAACTCCCTCTATACGATTCTACCAAACATTTTGACCCTACGAGGGGGCATCTGGGAGAACAAACATGTCAGTGAGTCAGTCAGTGAGTGGTAATGCAGTTGTATATAATATAACTAGAGGTTGCGTTGTGCGCGAGCTGCTCGCAGCTCGCGTGTTTTTCTTTTAGTCTAAGAAGTAATTAAAGAGGATATCGAGCTGTTAAAAGCCATCAAAGAGGATATCCATGTGTAAGAAGCAGTCAAAGACGATATCGAAATGGAAGAAGCAATCAAATCAAAGAGGATTTCCAAGTGGAAGCAGCAATCAAAGATGATATCGAAGTGGAAGAAGCAATCAAAGAGGATATTGAAGTGAAAGAAGCAATCAAATAGGATATCGAAGTAGCAGAAACAATCAAAGAGGAAATTAAAGTTGAGGAAGAAATCAAAGAGGATACCAAGGTGGTAGAAGCATTCTAAGAGGATGACGAAGTAAAAAAAGCAATCAAAGACGATATCGAAGTGGAAGAAGCAATCCAATGGATATTGAAGATGAAGAAGGAATAAAAGAGGATATCGAAGCGGAACAAGCAATCGTAGAGGATATCAAAGTTAAAGAAGCAATCAAAGAGGATACCAATGTGGAAGAAGCAATCAAAGAGGATATCGAAGTGGAACAAGCAATCAAAGAGAAAAAAATTGGATGTTCCAAAATTATCATGATAATGGTTGTATAAAAAAAAATTGAACGTTGCAAAAAAGATCATGATGAACGTTGCATAAAAAAAATCTGGACGTTCCAAAATGATCATGATTGACGTTGCATAATATAAATGTATGTTGCAAAATGATAATGATCAAAAATTTGTACTAATATTTTGTCAAAGTTTGCTAGTGCTATCTCTTCCCGTTTAGAAGATACGAGCGATTAAAGTTTTGTAAGAAAAATCATAAATTTGTTGATTGGATATCGAAGTGGAAGAAGCAATCAAATAGGATATCGAAGTGGCAGAAACAATCAAAGCGGAAATTGAAGTTGAGTAAGCAATCAAAGAGGATACCAAGGTGGTAGAAGCATTCAAAGAAGATGACGAAGTGAAAAAGCAATCAAAGACGATATCGAAATGGAAGAATCAGTCAAAGACGATATCGAAGTGGGAGAAGCAATCAAAGAGGATATCGAAGTTAAAGAAGCAGTCAAAGATGATGTCGAAGTGGAAAAATATTCAAAGAAGATGACGAAGTGAGAGAAGCATTCAAAAAGGATGTCAAGGATGACAATAAAAAAACAGTTGCACCAAAAATTTATACCAATATTTTGTACAAGTTTGCTAGGGCTATCTCTTCCCGTTTAGAAGATACGAGCGATTGAAGTTTTGTATGAAAGACCACAATTTTATAGAGAGCATAATGAAGTAACTGAAGCAATTAAAGAGGATATGAAAGTAGAAGAAGCATTTTAAAGGGATAACGAAGTGGAACATGCAAAAATAGAAGATGTCGAGGCGGAAGAAACAATCAAAGAGGATATC
Source organism: Philereme transversata (assembly GCA_963924445.1). Taxonomy (NCBI): domain Eukaryota; kingdom Metazoa; phylum Arthropoda; class Insecta; order Lepidoptera; family Geometridae; genus Philereme; species Philereme transversata. The sequence goes on from OZ004351.1 coordinate 15,652,976, forward strand.
GAAGTGGAAGAAGCAATCAAAGAGGGTATCGAAGTGGAAGAAGCCATCACAGAGGATATCGAAGTGAAAATGCTATCAAAGACGATATCGAAGATGAAGACGCAATCAAAGAGAATAATGCAGTGCAAGAAGCAATCAAAAGGAAATCGAAGATGATATCGAAGTGGAAGGAGTAAACAAAGAGGATATTAAAGTGGGAGAAGCAATCAAATAGGATATCGAAGTAGCAAAAACAATCAAAGAGGAAATTGAAGTTGACTAAGGAATCAAAGAGGATACCGAGTTGGTAGAAGTATTCAAAGAGGATGACGAAGTGAAAAAAGCAATCAAAGACGATATCGAAGTGAAAGAAATAGTCAACGACGATATCAAAATGGAACAAGCAATCAAAGCGGATATCGAAGTGGAAGAAGCAATCAAAGAGGATATCAAAGTGGAAGAAGCCATCACAGGATATCGAAGTAAAAATGCAATCGAAAACGATATCGAATATGAAGACGCAATCAAAGAAAATATTGCAGTGCAAGAAGCAATCAAACGGAAATCAAAGAGGAAGGAGCCCTTACAGAGGATACCGAAGTGAAAATGCCATCAAAGAGGATATCAAAGATGAAGAAGCAATCCAATGGATATTGAAGATGAAGAAGGAATAAAAGAGGATATCGAAGTGGAACAAGCAGTCGTAGAGGATATCAAAGTTAAAGAAGCAATCAAATAGGATATCAATGTGGAAAAAGCAATCAAAGAGGATATCGAAGTGGAACAAGCAATCAAAGAGAAAAAAATTGGATGTTCCAAAATGATCATGATAATAGTTGTATAAAAAAATTGAACGTTGCAAAAAAGATCATGATGAACGTTGCATAAAAAAATCTGGACGTTCCAAAATGATCAGGATTGACGTTGCATAATATAAATGTATGTTGTAAAATGATAATGATCAAAAATTTGTACTAATATTTTGTCAAAGTTTGCTAGTGCTATCTCTTCCCGTTTAGAAGATACGAGCGATTAAAGTTTTGTAAGAAAAATCATAAATTTGTTGATTGGATATCGAAGTGGAAGAAGCAATCAAATAGGATATCGAAGTGGCAGAAACAATCAAAGCGGAAATTGAAGTTGAGTAAGCAATCAAAGAGGATACCAAGGTGGTAGAAGCATTCAAAGAAGATGACGAAGTGAAAAAGCAATCAAAGACGATATCGAAATGGAAGAATCAGTCAAAGACGATATCGAAGTGGGAGAAGCAATCAAAGAGGATATCGAAGTTAAAGAAGCAGTCAAAGATGATGTCGAAGTGGAAAAACATTCAAAGAAGATGACGAAGTGAGAGAAGCATTCAAAAAGGATGTCAAGGATGACAATAAAAAAACAGTTCCACCAAAAGTTTATACCAATATTTTGTACAAGTTTGCTAGGGCTATCTCTTCCCGTTTAGAAGATATGAGCGATTGAAGTTTTGTATGAAACACCACAATTTTGTAGAGCGCATAATGAAGTAACTGAAACAATTAAAGAGGATATGAAGTAGAAGAAGCATTTTAAAAGGATAACGAAGTGGAACATGCAAAAATAGAAGATGTGGAGGCGGAAGAAACAATAAAAGAGGATGACGAAGTGTAACAAGCAATCAAAGAGAATATTCGAATAGTGGATGTCGCATAATAAAAAAAAATTGACGTTCCAAAATGATCATAGTGGATGAGGCATATATAAAAAAAAATTGATGTTCCAAAATGATCACAGTGGATGTTGCATAATAAAAAAAAATTGACGTTCCAAAAGTGATCATTGTGGATGAGGCATAATTTAAAAAAAAATTGACGTTCCAAAATGATCATTGCGGATGAGGCATAATTTAAAAAAAATGATTTTCCAAAATGATCACAAAGGATTTTGCATAATAAAAAAAAATGACGTTCCAAAAGTGATCATTGTGGATGAGGCATAATTTAAAACAAAATGATGTTCCAAAATGATCACAAAGGATTTTGCATAGTAAAAAAAATTGACGTTCCAAAGTGATCATTGTGGATGAGGCATAATTAAAAAAATGATGTACCAAAATATCACAGTGGATGTTGCATAATAAAAAAAAAAATTGACGTTCCAAAGTGATCATAGTGGATGAGGCATAATTGAAAAAAAATGATGTTCTAAAATGATCACAGTGGATGATGCATAATTAAAAAAAAAAATTGACGTTCCAAAGTGATCATTGTGGATGAGGCATAATTAAAAAAAATGATGTACCAAAATGAACACAGTGGATGTTGCATAATAAAAAAAAAATTGACGTTCCAAAGTGATCATTGTGGATGAGGCATAATTAAAAAAATGATGTACCAAAATATCACAGTGGATGTTGCATAATAAAAAAAAAATTGACGTTCCAAAGTGATCATAGTGGATGAGGCATAATTGAAAAAAAATGATGTTCTAAAATGATCACAGTGGATGATGCATAATTAAAAAAAAAATTGACGTTCCAAAGTGATCATTGTGGATGAGGCATAATTAAAAAAAATGATGTACCAAAATGAACACAGTGGATGTTGCATAATAAAAAAAAATAATTGACGTTCCAAAGTGATCATTGTGGATGAGGCATAATTAAAAAAATGTGGATGTTCCAAAATAAACATGATGAACGTTGCATACTAAAAAAAAAAAAAATTGGATGTTCCAAAATGATGATGATGACCTTTGCAAAAACTATGAAAGTTGTCTCATGCCCCTCCACCAACATTATATAGAATCAAGCAAATTTACAGTAATTTTATAGTACACACAAGCCATGGGCTCCCTACAAAAACAGTATGAAAATTACGGCAAACGAAATATACGGTTTACGGTATTCATACAGAAATATTTTGTATGGGACAATTTTTTTTTTGTATGAAAGACAATTTTTTTTTCATGGAACCGGATATAAAAAAATGTCCTCTGCAACATTAGTTTTTGCACCAACGCTGTAAGACCTATACTTTCCGAGATACGAGGTCGATGGGAGCGAATGGGGGACAAAAGGGGTACTTTAGGATTTATTCCCAACTCATCGGAACTCCCTCTATACGATCCTACCAAACATTTTCACCCTACGAGGTGGCATCTGGGAGAACAAACATGTCAATGAGTCAGTCAGTCAGTCAGTCAGTGAGTGGTAATCGAGCTTTATATAATATAACTAGAGGTTGCGTAGTGCGCGAGTTGCACGCAACTCGCGTGTTATTGTTTTTGTCGAAGAAGCAATCAAAGAGGATTTCGAGCTGTTAAAAGCGATCAAAAAGGATATACATGTGTAAGAAGCAGTCAAAGACGATATCGAAATGGAAGAAGCAATCAAATCAAAGAAGATATCCAAATGGAAGCAGCAATCAAATATGATTTCGAAGTGCAAGAAGCAATCAAACAGGATATTGAAGTGAAAGCAGCAATCAAATAGGATATCGAATTAGCAGAAACTATTAAAGAGGAAATTGAAGTTGAGTAAGCAATCAAAGAGGATACCGAGGTGGTAGAAGCATTCTAAGATGACGAAGTGAAAAAAGCAATCAAAGACGATATCGAAGTGGAAGAAGCAATCAAAGAAGGTATCGAAGTGGAAGAAGCAATCTTAGAGGATATCGAAGTGGAAGAAGCAATCAAAGATGATATCGAAGTGGAAGAAGCAATCAAAGAGGATATTGAAGTGAAAGAAGCAATCAAATAGGATATCGAAGTAGCAGAAACAATCAAAGAGGAAATTAAAGTTGAGGAAGAAATCAAAGAGGATACCAAGGTGGTAGAAGCATTCTAAGAGGATGACGAAGTAAAAAAAGCAATCAAAGACGATATCGAAGTGGAAGAAGCAATCCAATGGATATTGAAGATGAAGAAGGAATAAAAGAGGATATCGAAGCGGAACAAGCAATCGTAGAGGATATCAAAGTTAAAGAAGCAATCAAAGATAAACAAGCAATCAAAGAGAAAAAAATTGGATGTTCCAAAATGATCATGATAACGGTTGTATAAAAAAAAATTGAACGTTGCAAAAAAGATCATGATGAACGTTGCATAAAAAAAAATCTGGACGTTCCAAAATGATCATGATTGACGTTGCATAATATAAATATATGTTGCAAAATGATAATGATCAAAAATTTGTACTAATATTTTGTCAAAGTTTGCTAGTGCTATCTCTTCCCGTTTAGAAGATACGAGCGATTAAAGTTTTGTAAGAAAAATCATAAATTTGTTGATTGGATATCGAAGTGGAAGAAACTATCAAAGAGAATGTTGAAGTGGAAGAAGCAATCAAATAGGATATCGAAGTGGCAGAAACAATCAAAGAGGAAATTGAAGTTGAGTAAGCAATCAAAGAGGATACCGAGGCGGTAGAAGCATTCAAAGAAGATGACGAAGTGAAAAAAGCAATCAAAGACGATATCGAAATGGAAGAAGCAGTCAAAGACGATATCGAAGAGGGAGAAACAATCAAAGAGGAAATTGAAGTTAAAGAAGCAGTCAAAGATGATGTCGAAGTGGAAAAAACATTCAAAGAAGATGACGAAGTGAGAGAAGCATTCAAAAAGGATGTCAAGGATGACAATAAAAAAACAGTTGCACCAAAAATGTATACCAATATTTTGTACAAGTTTGCTAGGGCTATCTCTTCCCGTTTAGAAGATACGAGCGATTGAAGTTTTGTATGAAAGACCACAATTTTGTAGAGAGCATAATGAAGTAACTGAAGCAATTAAAGAGGATATGAAAGTAGAAGAAGCATTTTAAAGGGATAACGAAGTGGAACATGCAAAAATAGAAGATGTCGAGGCGGAAGAAACAATCAAAGAGGATATCGAAGTGGAAGAAGCAATCAAAGAGGGTATCGAAGTGGAAGAAGCCATCACAGAGGATATCGAAGTGAAAATGCTATCAAAGACGATATCGAAGATGAAGACGCAATCAAAGAGAATAATGCAGTGCAAGAAGCAATCAAAAGGAAATCGAAGATGATATCGAAGTGGAAGGAGTAAACAAAGAGGATATTAAAGTGGGAGAAGCAATCAAATAGGATATCGAAGTAGCAAAAACAATCAAAGAGGAAATTGAAGTTGACTAAGGAATCAAAGAGGATACCGAGTTGGTAGAAGTATTCAAAGAGGATGACGAACTGAAAAAAGCAATCAAAGACTATATCGAAGTGAAAGAAATAGTCAAAGACGATATCAAAATGGAACAAGCAATCAAAGCGGATATCGAAGTGGAAGAAGCAATCAAAGAGGATATCAAAGTGGAAGAAGCCATCACAGGATATCGAAGTAAAAATGCAATCAAAAACGATATCGAATATGAAGACGCAATCAAAGAAAATATTGCAGTGCAAGAAGCAATCAAACGGAAATCAAAGAGGAAGGAGCCCTTACAGAGGATACCGAAGTGAAAATGCCATCAAAGAAGATATCAAAGATGAAGAAGCAATCCAATGGATATTGAAGATGAAGAAGGAATAAAAGAGGATATCGAAGTGGAAGAAGCAATCGTAGAGGATACCAAAGTTAAAGAAGCAATCAAATAGGATATCAATGTGGAAGAAGCAATCAAAGGGGATATCGAAGTGGAACAAGCAATCAAAGAGAAAAAAATTGGATGTTCCAAAATGATCATGATAATAGTTGTATAAAAAAAATTGAACGTTGCAAAAAAGATCATGATGAACGTTGCATAAAAAAAATCTGGACGTTCCAAAATGATCAGGATTGACGTTGCATAATATAAATGTATGTTGTAAAATGATAATGATCAAAAATTTGTACTAATATTTTGTCAAAGTTTGCTAGTGCTATCTCTTCCCGTTTCGAAGATACGAGCGATTAAAGTTTTGTAAGAAAAATCATAAATTTGTTGATTGGATATCGAAGTGGAAGAAACTATCAAAGAGAATGTTGAAGTGGGAGAAGCAATCAAATAGGATATCGAAGTGGCAGAAACAATCAAAGAGGAAATTGAAGTTGAGTAAGCAATCAAAGAGGATACCAAGGTGGTAGAAGCATTCAAAGAAGATGACGAAGTGAAAAAGCAATCAAAGACGATATCGAAATGGAAGAAGCAGTCAAAGACGATATCGAAGTGGGAGAAGCAATCAAAGAGGATATCGAAGTTAAAGAAGCAGTCAAAGATGATGTCGAAGTGGAAAAAACATTCAAAGAAGATGACGAAGTGAGAGAAGCATTCAAAAAGGATGTCAAGGATGACAATAAAAAAACAGTTCCACCAAAAATTTACACCAATATTTTGTACAAGTTTGCTAGGGCTAGCTCTTCCCGTTTAGAAGATATGAGCGATTGAAGTTTTGTATGAAACACCACAATTTTGTAGAGCGCATAATGAAGTAACTGAAGCAACTAAAGAGGATATGAAGTAGAAGAAGCATTTTAAAAGGATAACGAAGTGGAACATGCAAAAATAGAAGATGTGGAGGCGGAAGAAACAATAAAAGAGGATGACGAAGTGTAACAAGCAATCAAAGAGAATGTTCGAATAGTGGATGTCGCATAATAAAAAAAAATTGACGTTCAAAAATGATCATAGTGGATGAGGCATAAATAAAAAAAAATTGATGTTCCAAAATGATCACAGTGGATGTTGCATAATAAAAAAAAAATTGACGTTCCAAAAGTGATCATTGTGGATGAGGCATAATTTAAAAAAAAATTGACGTTCCAAAATGATCATTGCTGATGAGGCATAATTAAAAAAAATTGATGTTCCAAAATTATCACAGTGGATGTTGCATAATAAAAAAAAAGAAATTGACGTTCCAAAATAATCATTGTGGATGAGGCATAATTTAAAAAAAATGATTTTCCAAAATGATCACAAAGGATTTTGCATAATAAAAAAAATGACGTTCCAAAAGTGATCATTGTGGATGAGGCATAATTTAAAACAAAATGATGTTCCAAAATGATCACAAAGGATTTTGCATAGTAAAAAAAAATTGACGTTCCAAAAGTGATCATTGTGGATGAGGCATAATTAAAAAAAATTGATTTTCCAAAAAGATCACAAAGGATTTTGCATAATAAAAAAAAATAATTGACGTTCCAAAGTGATCATTGTGGATGAGGCATAATAAAAAAAATGATGTACCAAAATGATCACAGTGGATGTTGCATAATACAAAAAAAAAATAATAATTGACGTTCCAAAGTGATCATTGTGGATGAGGCATAATTAAAAAAAATGATGTTCCAAAATGATCACAGTGGATGATGCATAATAAAAAAAAATAATAATTGACGTTCCAAAGTGATCATTGTGGATGAGGCATAATTAAAAAAATGATGTACCAAAATGATCACAGTGGATGTTGCATAATAAAAAAAAATGACGTTTCAAAGTGATCATTGTGGATGAGGCATAATTGAAAAAAAATGAAGTTACAAAATGATCACAGTGGATGATGCATAATAAAAAAAAAAAATTGACGTTCCAAAGTGATCATTGTGGATGAGGCATAATTAAAAAAATGATGTACCAAAATGATCACAGTGGATGTTGCATAATAAAAAAAAAATGACGTTTCAAAGTGATCATTGTGGATGAGGCATAATTGAAAAAAAATGATGTTACAAAATGATCACAGTGGATGATGCATAATAAAAAAAAATAATTGACGTTCCAAAGTGATCATTGTGGATGAGGCGTAATTAAAAAAATGATGTACCAAAATGATCACAGTGGATGTTGCATAATAAAAAAAAAATTGACGTTCCAAAGTGATCATTGTGGATGAGGCATAATTAAAAAAATGTGGATGTTCCAAAATAAACATGATGAACGTTGCATACTAAAAAAAAAAAAAAATGGATGTTCCAAAATGATGATGATGACCTTTGCAAAAACTATGAAAGTTGTCTCATGCCCCTCCACCAACATTATATAGAATCAAGCAAATTTACAGTAATTTTATAGTACACACAAGCCATGGGCTCCCTACAAAAACAGTATGAAAATTACGGCAAACGAAATATACGGTTTACGGTATTCATACAGAAATATTTTGTATGGGACAATTTTTTTTTTGTATGAAAGACAATTTTTTTTTCATGGAACCGGATATAAAAAAATGTCCTCTGCAACATTAGTTTTTGCACCAACGCCCTAAGACCTATACTTTCCGAGATACGAGGTCGATGGGAGCGAATGGGGGACAAAAGGGGTACTTTAGGATTTATTCCCAACTCATCGGAACTCCCTCTATACGATCCCACCAAACATTTTCACCCTACGAGGTGGCATCTGGGAGAACAAACATGTCAATGAGTCAGTCAGTCAGTCAGTCAGTGGTAATCGAGCTTTATATAATATAACTAGAGGTTGCGTTGTGCGCGAGCTGCTCGCAGCTCGCGTGTTTTTCTTTTAGTCGAAGAAGTAATTAAAGAGGATATCGAGCTGTTAAAAGCCATCAAAGAGGATATCCATGTGTAAGAAGCAGTCAAAGACGATATCGAAATGGAAGAAGCAATCAAATCAAAGAGGATTTCCAAGTGGAAGCAGCAATCAAAGATGATATCGAAGTGGAAGAAGCAATCAAAGAGGATATTGAAGTGAAAGAAGCAATCAAATAGGATATCGAAGTAGCAGAAACAATCAAAGAGGAAATTAAAGTTGAGGAAGAAATCAAAGAGGATACCAAGGTGGTAGAAGCATTCTAAGAGGATGACGAAGTAAAAAAAGCAATCAAAGACGATATCGAAGTGGAAGAAGCAATCCAATGGATATTGAAGATGAAGAAGGAATAAAAGAGGATATCGAAGCGGAACAAGCAATCGTAGAGGATATCAAAGTTAAAGAAGCAATCAAAGAGGATACCAATGTGGAAGAAGCAATCAAAGAGGATATCGAAGTGGAACAAGCAATCAAAGAGAAAAAAATTGGATGTTCCAAAATGATCATGATAATGGTTGTATAAAAAAAAATTGAACGTTGCAAAAAAGATCATGATGAACGTTGCATAAAAAAAATCTGGACGTTCCAAAATGATCATGATTGACGTTGCATAATATAAATGTATGTTGCAAAATGATTATGATCAAAAATTTATACTAATATTTTGTCAAAGTTTGCTAGTGCTATCTCTTCCCGTTTAGAAGATACGAGCGATTAAAGTTTTGTAAGAAAAATCATAAATTTGTTGATTTGATATCGAAGTGGAAGAAACTATCAAAGAGAATGTTGAAGTGGAAGAAGCAATCAAATAGGATATCGAAGTGGCAGAAACAATCAAAGATTAAATTGAAGTTGAGTAAGCAATCAAAGAGGATACCGAGGCGGTAGAAGAATTCAAAGATGATGACGAAGTGAAAAAAGCAATCAAAGACGATATCGAAATGGAAGAAGCAGTCAAAGACGATATCGAAGAGGGAGAAACAATCAAAGAGGAAATTGAAGTTGAGTAAGCAATCAAAGAGGATACCGAGGTGGTAGAAGCATTCAAAGAATGTGACGAAGTGAAAAAAGCAATCAAAGACGATATCGAAATGGAAGAAGCAGTCAAAGACGATATCGAAGTGGGAGAAGCAATCAAAGAGGATATCGAAGTTAAAAAGCAGTCAAAGATGATGTCGAAGTGGAAAAAACATTCAAAGAAGATGACGAAGTGAGAGAATCATTCAAAAAGGATGTCAAGGATGACAATAAAAAAGCAGTTGCACCAAAAATTTATACCAATATTTTGTACAAGTTTGCTAGGGCTATCTCTTCCCGTTTAGAAGATACGAGCGATTGAAGTTTTGTATGAAACACCACAATTTTGTAGAGAGCATAATGAAGTAACTGAAGCAATTAAAGAGGATATGAAAGTAGAAGAAGCATTTTAAAGGGATAACGAAGTGGAACATGCAAAAATAGAAGATGTCGAGGCGGAAGAAACAATCAAAGAGGACATCGAAGTGGAAGAAGCAATCTAAGAGGGTATCGAAGTGGAAGAAGCCATCCCAGAGGATATCGAAGTGAAAATGCTATCAAAGACGATATCGAAGATGAAGACGCAATCAAAGAGAATAATGCAGTGCAAGAAGCAATCAAAAGGAAATCGAAGATGATATCGAAGTGGAAGGAGTAAACAAAGAGGATATTGAAGTGGGAGAAGCAATCAAATAGGATATCGAAGTAGCAAAAACAATCAAAGAGGAAATTGAAGTTGACTAAGGAATCAAAGAGGATACCGAGTTGGTAGAAGTATTCAAAGAGGATGACGAAGTGAAAAAAGCAATCAAAGACGATATCGAAGTGAAAGAAATAGTCAAAGACGATATCGAAATGGAAGAAGCAATCAAATCAAAGAGGATTTCCAAGTGGAAGCAGCAATCAAAGATAATATCGAAGTGGAAGAAGCAATCAAAGAGGATATTGAAGTGAAAGAAGCAATCAAATAGGATATCGAAGTGGAACAAGCAATCAAAGAGAAAAAAATTGGATGTTCCAAAATGATCATGACAATAGTTGTATAAAAAAATTGAACGTTGCAAAAAAGATCATGATGAACGTTGCATAAAAAAAATCTGGACGTTCCAAAATGATCAGGATTGACGTTGCATAATATAAATGTATGTTGTAAAATGATAATGATCAAAAATTTGTACTAATATCTTGTCAAAGTTTGCTAGTGCTATCTCTTCCCGTTTAGAAGATACGAGCGATTAAAGTTTTGTAAGAAAAATCATAAATTTGTTGATTGGATATCGAAGTGGAAGAAACTATCAAAGAGAATGTTGAAGTGGAAGAAGCAATCAAATAGGATATCGAAGTGGCAGAAACAATCAAAGAGGAAATTGAAGTTGAGTAAGCAATCAAAGAGGATACCAAGGTGGTAGAAGCATTCAAAGAAGATGACGAAGTGAAAAAGCAATCAAAGACGATATCAAAATGGAAGAAGCAGTCAAAGACGATATCGAAGTGGGAGAAGCAATCAAAGAGGATATCGAAGTTAAAAAGCAGTCAAAGATGATGTCGAAGTGGAAAAAACATTCAAAGAAGATGACGAAGTGAGAGAAGCATTCAAAAAGGATGTCAAGGATGACAATAAAAAAACAGTTCTACCAAAAATTTATACCAATATTTTGTACAAGTTTGCTAGGGCTATCTCTTCCCGTTTAGAAGATATGAGCGATTGAAGTTTTGTATGAAACACCACAATTTTGTAGAGCGCATAATGAAGTAACTGAAGCAATTAAAGAGGATATGAAAGTAGAAGAAGCATTTTAAAGGGATAACGAAGTGGAACATGCAAAAATAGAAGATGTCGAGGCGGAAGAAACAATCAAAGAGGACATCGAAGTGGAAGAAGCAATCAAAGAGAATATTCGAATAGTGGATGTCGCATAATAAAAAAAAAATTGACGTTCCAAAATGATCATAGTGGATGAGGCATAAATAAAAAAAAATTGTGTACCAAAATGATCACAGTGGATGTTGCATAATAAAAAAAAAATTGACGTTCCAAAGTGATCATTGTGGATGAGGCATAATTAAAAAAAATGATGTTCCAAAATGATCACAGTGGATGATGCACAATAAAAAAAATAATTGACGTTCCAAAGTGATCATTGTGGATGAGGCGTAATTAAAAAAATGATGTACCAAAATTATCACAGTGGATGTTGCATAATAAAAAAAAAATAATTGACGTTCCAAAGTGATCATTGTGGATGAGGCATAATTAAAAAAATGATGTACCAAAATGATCACAGTGGATGTTGCATAATAAAAAAAATAATAATTGACGTTCCAAAGTGATCATTGTGGATGAGGCGTAATTAAAAAAATGATGTACCAAAATGATCACAGTGGATGATGCATAATAAAAAAAAATAAAAAAAAATTGACGTTCCAAAGTGATCATTGTGGATGAGGCATAATTAAAAAAAATGATCTACCAAAATGATCACAGTGGATGTTGCATAATAAAAAAATAAAAAATAATTGACGTTCCAAAGTGATCATTGTGGATGAGGCGTAATTAAAAAAATTATGTACCAAAATGATCACAGTGGATGTTGCATAATAAAAAAAAAATAATTGACGTTCCAAAGTGATCATTGTGGATGAGGCATAATTAAAAAAAATGATGTACCAAAATATCACAGTGGATGTTGCATAATAAAAAAAAAACAAAAAAAACAATGACGTTCCAAAGTGATCATAGTGGATGAGGCATAATTGAAAAAAAAAAATAATTGACGTTCCAAAGTGATCATTGTGGATGAGGCGTAATTCAAAAAATGATGTTCCAAAACGATCACAGTGGATGATGCATAATAAAAAAAAAATGACGTTCCAAAGTGATCATTGTGGATGAGGCATAATTAAAAAAATGTGGATGTTCCAAAATAAACATGATGAACGTTGCATACTAAAAAAAAAAAAATTGGATGTTCCAAAATGATGATGATGACCTTTGCAAAAACTATGAAAGTTATCTCATGTCCCTCCACCACCATTATATAGAATCAAGCAAATTTACAGTAATTTTATAGTACACACAAGCCGTGGGCTCCCTACAAAAACAGTATGAAAATTACGGCAAACGAAATTTACGGTTTACGGTATTCATACAGAAATATTTTGTATGGGACAATTTTTTTTTTGTATGAAAGACCATTTTTTTTTCATGGAACCGGATATAAAAAAATGTCCTCTGCAACATTAGTTTTTGCGCCAACGCTGTAAGACCTATACTTTCCGAGATACGAGGTGGATGGGAGCGAATGGGGGACAAAAGGGGTACTTTAGGATTTATTCCCAACTCACCGGAACTCCCTCTATACGATCCCACCAAACATTTCCCCTCTACGAGGTGGCATCTGGGAGAACAATGATGTCAATCAGTCAGTGAGTCAGTGGTAATCGAGCTTTATATAATATAACTAGAGGTTGCGTTGTGCGCGAGCTGCTCGCAGCTCGCGTGTTTTTCTTTTAGTCGAAGAAGTAATTAAAGAGGATATCGAGCTGTTAAAAGCCATCAAAGAGGATATCCATGTGTAAGAAGCAGTCAAAGACGATATCGAAATGGAAGAAGCAATCAAATCAAAGAGGATTTCCAAGTGGAAGCAGCAATCAAAGATGATATCGAAGTGGAAGAAGCAATCAAAAAGGATATTGAAGTAAAAGAAGCAATCAAATAGGATATCGAAGTAGCAGAAACAATCAAAGAGGAAATTAAAGTTGAGGAAGAAATCAAAGAGGATACCAAGGTGGTAGAAGCATTCTAAGAGGATGACGAAGTAAAAAAAGCAATCAAAGACGATATCGAAGTGGAAGAAGCAATCCAATGGATATTGAAGATGAAGAAGGAATAAAAGAGGATATCGAAGCGGAACAAGCAATCGTAGAGGATATCAAAGTTAAAGAAGCAATCAAAGAGGATACCAATGTGGAAGAAGCAATCAAAGAGGATATCGAAGTGGAACAAGCAATCAAAGAGAAAAAAATTGGATGTTCCAAAATGATCATGATAATAGTTGTATAAAAAAAATTTAACGTTGCAAAAAAGATCATGATGAACGTTGCATAAAAAAAATCTGGACGTTCCAAAATGATCAGGATTGACGTTGCAAAATATAAATGTATGTTGTAAAATGATAATGATCAAAAATTTGTACTAATATTTTGTCAAAGTTTGCTAGTGCTATCTCTTCCCGTTTAGAAGATACGAGCGATTAAAGTTTTGTAAGAAAAATCATAAATTTGTTGATTGGATATCGAAGTGGAAGAAACTATCAAAGAGAATGTTGAAGTGGAAGAAGCAATCAAATAGGATATCGAAGTGGCAGAAACAATCAAAGCGGAAATTGAAGTTGAGTAAGCAATCAAAGAGGATACCAAGGTGGTAGAAGCATTCAAAGAAGATGACGAAGTGAAAAAGCAATCAAAGACGATATCGAAATGGAAGAAGCAGTCAAAGACGATATCGAAGTGGGAGAAGCAATCAAAGAGGATATCGAAGTTAAAGAAGCAGTCAAAGATGATGTCGAAGTGGAAAAAACATTCAAAGAAGATGACGAAGTGAGAGAAGCATTCAAAAAGGATGTCAAGGATGACAATAAAAAAACAGTTCCACCAAAAATTTATACCAATATTTTGTACAAGTTTGCTAGGGCTATCTCTTCCCGTTTAGAAGATACGAGCGATTGAAGTTTTGTATGAAAGACCACAATTTTGTAGAGAGCATAATGAAGTAACTGAAGCAATTAAAGAGGATATGAAAGTAGAAGAAGCATTTTAAAGGGATAACGAAGTGGAACATGCAAAAATAGAAGATGTCGAGGCGGAAGAAACAATCAAAGAGGATATCGAAGTGGAAGAAGCAATCAAAGAGGGTATCGAAGTGGAAAAAGCAATCAAAGAGGGTATCGAAGTGGAAGAAGCCATCACAGAGGATATCGAAGTGAAAATGCTATCAAAGACGATATCGAAGATGAAGACGCAATCAAAGAGAATAATGCAGTGCAAGAAGCAATCAAAAGGAAATCGAAGATGATATCGAAGTGGAAAGAGTAAACAAAGAGGATATTGAAGTGGGAGAAGCAATCAAATAGGATATCGAAGTAGCAAAAACAATCAAAGAGGAAATTGAAGTTGACTAAGGAATCAAAGAGGATACCGAGTTGGTAGAAGTATTCAAAGAGGATGACGAAGTGAAAAAAGCAATCAAAGACGATATCGAAGTGAAAGAAATAGTCAAAGACGATATCAAAATGGAACAAGCAATCAAAGCGGATATCGAAGTGGAAGAAGCAATCAAAGAGGATGTCAAAGTGGAAGAAGCCATCACAGGATATCGAAGTAAAAATGCAATCAAAAACGATATCGAGTATGAAGACGCAATCAAAGAAAATATTGCAGTGCAAGAAGCAATCAAACGGAAATCAAAGAGGAAGGAGCCCTTACAGAGGATACCGAAGTGAAAATGCCATCAAAGAGGATATCAAAGATGAAGAAGCAATCCAATGGATATTGAAGATGAAGAAGGAATAAAAGAGGATATCGAAGTGGAACAAGCAATCGTAGAGGATATCAAAGTTAAAGAAGCAATCAAATAGGATATCAATGTGGAAGAAGCAATCAAAGAGGATATCGAAGTGGAACAAGCAATCAAAGAGAAAAAAATTGGATGTTCGAAAATGATCATGATAATAGTTGTATAAAAAAAATTGAACGTTGCAAAAAAGATCATGATGAACGTTGCATAAAAAAATCTGGACGTTCCAAAATGATCAGGATTGACGTTGCATAATATAAATGTATGTTGTAAAATGATAATGATCAAAAATTTGTACTAATATTTTGTCAAAGTTTGCTAGTGCTATCTCTTCCCGTTTAGAAGATACGAGCGATTAAAGTTTTGTAAGAAAAATCATAAATTTGTTGATTGGATATCGAAGTGGAAGAAACTATCAAAGAGAATGTTGAAGTGGAAGAAGCAATCAAATAGGATATCGAAGTGGCAGAAACAATCAAAGCGGAAATTGAAGTTGAGTAAGCAATCAAAGAGGATACCAAGGTGGTAGAAGCATTCAAAGAAGATGACGAAGTGAAAAAGCAATCAAAGACGATATCGAAATGGAAGAAGCAGTCAAAGAGGATATCGAAGTAGCAAAAACAATCAAAGAGGAAATTGAAGTTGACTAAGGAATCAAAGAGGATACCGAGTTGGTAGAAGTATTCAAAGAGGATGACGAAGTGAAAAAAGCAATCAAAGACGATATCGAAGTGAAAGAAATAGTCAAAGACGATATCAAAATGGAACAAGCAATCAAAGCGGATATCGAAGTGGAAGAAGCAATCAAAGAGGATGTCAAAGTGGAAGAAGCCATCACAGGATATCGAAGTAAAAATGCAATCAAAAACGATATCGAATATGAAGACGCAATCAAAGAAAATATTGCAGTGCAAGAAGCAATCAAACGGAAATCAAAGAGGAAGGAGCCCTTACAGAGGATACCGAAGTGAAAATGCCATCAAAGGGGATATCAAAGATGAAGAAGCAATCCAATGGATATTGAAGATGAAGAAGGAATAAAAGAGGATATCGAAGTGGAACAAGCAATCGTAGAGGATATCAAAGTTAAAGAAGCAATCAAATAGGATATCAATGTGGAAGAAGCAATCAAAGAGGATATCGAAGTGGAACAAGCAATCAAAGAGAAAAAAATTGGATGTTCGAAAATGATCATGATAATAGTTGTATAAAAAAAATTGAACGTTGCAAAAAAGATCATGATGAACGTTGCATAAAAAAATCTGGACGTTCCAAAATGATCAGGATTGACGTTGCATAATATAAATGTATGTTGTAAAATGATAATGATCAAAAATTTGTACTAATATTTTGTCAAAGTTTGCTAGTGCTATCTCTTCCCGTTTAGAAGATACGAGCGATTAAAGTTTTGTAAAAAAAATCATAAATTTGTTGATTGGATATCGAAGTGGAAGAAACTATCAAAGAGAATGTTGAAGTGGAAGAAGCAATCAAATAGGATATCGAAGTGGCAGAAACAATCAAAGCGGAAATTGAAGTTGAGTAAGCAATCAAAGAGGATACCAAGGTGGTAGAAGCATTCAAAGAAGATGACGAAGTGAAAAAGCAATCAAAGACGATATCGAAATGGAAGAAGCAGTCAAAGAGGATATCGAAGTGGGAGAAGCAATCAAAGAGGATATCGAAGATAAAGAAGCAGTCAAAGATGATGTCGAAGTGGAAAAAACATTCAAAGAAGATGACGAAGTGAGAGAAGCATTCAAAAAGGATGTCAAGGATGACAATAAAAAAACAGTTGCACCAAAAATTTATACCAATATTTTGTACAAGTTTGCTAGGGCTATCTCTTCCCGCTTAGAAGATATGAGCGATTGAAGTTTTGTATGAAACACCACAATTTTGTAGAGCGCATAATGAAGTAACTGAAGCAATTAAAGAGGATATGAAGTAGAAGAAGCATTTTAAAAGGATAACGAAGTGGAACATGCAAAAATAGAAGATGTGGAGGCGGAAGAAACAATCAAAGAGGATATCGAAGTGGAAGAAGCAATCAAAGAGGGTATCGAAGTGGAAGAAGCCATCACAGAGGATATCGAAGTGAAAATGCTATCAAAGACGATATCGAAGATGAAGACGCAATCAAAGAGAATAATGCAGTGCAAGAAGCAATCAAAAGGAAATCGAAGATGATATCGAAGTGGAAGGAGTAAACAAAGAGGATATTGAAGTGGGAGAAGCAATCAAATAGGATATCGAAGTAGCAAAAACAATCAAAGAGAAAATTGAAGTTGACTAAGGAATCAAAGAGGATACCGAGTTGGTAGAAGTATTCAAAGAGGATGACGAAGTGAAAAAAGCAATCAAAGACGATATCGAAGTGAAAGAAATAGTCAACGACGATATCAAAATGGAACAAGCAATCAAAGCGGATATCGAAGTGGAAGAAGCAATCAAAGAGGATATCAAAGTGGAAGAAGCCATCACAGGATATCGAAGTAAAAATGCAATAAAAAACGATATCGAATATGAAGACGCAATCAAAGAAAATATTGCAGTGCAAGAAGCAATCAAACGGAAATCAAAGAGGAAGGAGCCCTTACAGAGGATACCGAAGTGAAAATGCCATCAAAGAGGATATCAAAGATGAAGAAGCAATCCAATGGATATTGAAGATGAAGAAGGAATAAAAGAGGATATCGAAGTGGAACAAGCAATCGTAGAGGATATCAAAGTTAAAGAAGCAATCAAATAAGATATCAATGTGGAAGAAGCAATCAAAGAGGATATCGAAGTGGAACAAGCAATCAAAGAGAAAAAAATTGGATGTTCCAAAATGATCATGATAATAGTTGTATAAAAAAAATTTAACGTTGCAAAAAAGATCATGATGAACGTTGCATAAAAAAAATCTGGACGTTCCAAAATGATCAGGATTGACGTTGCATAATATAAATGTATGTTGTAAAATGATAATGATCAAAAATTTGTACTAATATTTTGTCAAAGTTTGCTAGTGCTATCTCTTCCCGTTTAGAAGATACGAGCGATTAAAGTTTTGTAAGAAAAATCATAAATTTGTTGATTGGATATCGAAGTGGAAGAAACTATCAAAGAGAATGTTGAAGTGGAAGAAGCAATCAAATAGGATATCGAAGTGGCAGAAACAATCAAAGAGGAAATTGAAGTTGAGTAAGCAATCAAAGAGGATACCAAGGTGGTAGAAGCATTCAAAGAAGATGACGAAGTGAAAAAGCAATCAAAGACGATATTGAAATGGAAGAAGCAGTCAAAGACGATATCGAAGTGGGAGAAGCAATCAAAGAGGATATCGAAGTTAAAGAAGCAGTCAAAGATGATGTCGAAGTGGAAAAAACATTCAAAGAAGATGACGAAGTGAGAGAAGCATTCAAAAAGGATGTCAAGGATGACAATAAAAAAAACAGTTCCACCAAAAGTTTATACCAATATTTTGTACAAGTTTGCTAGGGCTATCTCTTCCCGCTTAGAAGATATGAGCGATTGAAGTTTTGTATGAAACACCACAATTTTGTAGAGCGCATAATGAAGTAACTGAAGCAATTAAAGAGGATATGAAGTAGAAGAAGCATTTTAAAAGGATAACGCAGTGAAACATGCAAAAATAGAAGATGTGGAGGCGGAAGAAACAATAAAAGAGGATGACGAAGTGTAACAAGCAATCAAAGAGAATATTCGAATAGTGGATGTCGCATAATAAAAAAAAATTGACGTTCCAAAATGATCATAGTGGATGAGGCATAAATAAAAAAAAATTGATGTTCCAAAATGATCACAGTGGATGTTGCATAATAAAAAAAAAATTGACGTTCCAAAAGTGATCATTGTGGATGAGGCATAATTTAAAAAAATTGATGTTCCAAAATTATCACAGTGGATGTTGCATAATAAAAAAAAATAATTGACGTTCCAAAGTGATCATTGTGGATGAGGCGTAAATAAAAAAATGATGTACCAAAATGATCACAGTGGATGTTGCATAATAAAAAAAAAATTGACGTTCCAAAGTGATCATTGTGGATGAGGCATAATTAAAAAAAATGATGTACCAAAATGATCACAGTGGATTTTGCATAATAAAAAAAAAATTGACGTTCCAAAGTGATCATTGTGGATGAGGCATAATTAAAAAAATGATGTACCAAAATATCACAGTGGATGTTGCATAATAAAAAAACAAAAAAAAATTGACGTTCCAAAGTGATCATAGTGGATGAGGCATAATTGAAAAAAAATAATGTTCTAAAATGATCACAGTGGATGATGCATAATTAAAAAAAAAAAATTGACGTTCCAAAGTGATCATTGTGGATGAGGCATAATTAAAAAAAATGATGTACCAAAATGATCACAGTGGATGTTGCATAATAAAAAAAAATGACGTTCCAAAGTGATCATTGTGGATGAGGCATAATTAAAAAAATGTGGATGTTCCAAAATAAACATGATGAACGTTGCATACTAAAAAAAAAAAAAAAAATTGGATGTTCCAAAATGATGATGATGACCTTTGCAAAAACTATGAAAGTTGTCTCATGCCCCTCCACCAACATTATATAGAATCAAGCAAATTTACAGTAATTTTATAGTACACACAAGCCATGGGCTCCCTACAAAAACAGTATGAAAATTACGGCAAACGAAATATACGGTTTACGGTATTCATACAGAAATATTTTGTATGGGACAATTTTTTTTTTGTATGAAAGACAATTTTTTTTTCATGGAACCGGATATAAAAAAATGTCCTCTGCAACATTAGTTTTTGCACCAACGCTCTAAGACCTATACTTTCCGAGATACGAGGTCGATGGGAGCGAATGGGGGACAAAAGGGGTACTTTAGGATTTATTCCCAACTCATCGGAACTCCCTCTATACGATCCCACCAAACATTTTTACCCTACGAGGTGGCATCTGGGAGAACAAACATGTCAATGAGTCAGTCAGTCAGTGAGTGGTAATCGAGCTTTATATAATATAATAATTACTATAAAAACTAGGTACTAAAACAATCTTAGGTCTTAACGTTAGTCAGCGTTTGGTAGCAAGTTGTAGCATTTGATAACTGTGCATCGATTAGATCGAAGCTTTTAAATACGAGAGAGAGGCTTGACAATGTACAAACTGAAGCCTTTACATCTGTCAGTAGAGTGAATAGGTTTCTGCTAGGCAAGCGTGTACCATCGTAGACTGCATCATCGCTTACCATCAGGCGAGATCGAGGTTAAACGCTAGGCTATAATTTATTTAAAAAAAAAGAAAAAGATAATTTTTTTTGCAGAATGTTAATCTAGTCCACTTAACGAATAAAATAGAAACATCATCTATAAACTGCTTGAAAATCTGCTAATAAAACATGACGAACACTTAAAGTGGTCACTAGACCACATCGGAAGTCAGGATACATCTAAATAGGTGAAACCAGATCTTCCTCTTAAAAAATATCGTGATAATAAAACCAACTTGCTTTGCTTGTTTGGATACTAATAGATGATGGGAGAGGATTGTGTAGGAAGCATCCCACAGGCTTTATCATTTATCAGGAAGCATCCTCGGGAGTCAAGCCAAAAACCTGTTGGGCGCCTGGTTCTGACGTGTCAATTGGCAAATCTTAACTATTTTCGAATAGTGATTTACCAAATGTATAGCGTTTGATGTGGCCTTTTAAGATCATCACTTGTGCATATAGTACACAACGCAAGAGAGCACGAGGGATTGAAAAGGATCCGAAGTTTCATTCTATTCGGGGGGGTTTCGCATTCTCCATTTACAGATTTTCTCTTATCGGAATCCAAGTCACACTTTGGTTCGCTGAGCCACCGGAGTAAGTATTTTGATAAACGGTTAGAATCGTAATATTACAATGCACGCTCATATCTTTAACTATTTGATTCTGAGTGGTTCTCGGTCCGTTGCATCCGATAACAGATCTGTTATCAACTGATAAGGTATCAGCTGCACATTGCACCCGCTGCAGTTTATGTCTAAACATTTGTTTGTCTTATCCTAACAGGTACTTATTTTATACGCTACCTTTCTGCAACTGACAATTATGTGCGCATTTACAACCTTAAGGAAAAAAGGAGCAAGTAAAAAAGACTAAAGCTAAATCATCGTAAGGGAATCAGTGAAATATTTTTATCTGCAATCTAGATTGTCCCAGCCACTCAGCTGTGGCCTAGCAACCTTATACAATAATATTATAAGTTTGAAAGTAGTTCTTGTCTCTCTGTCTGTCACGACGCGACGGTTTCAGAACTAAACGGCTGGACCAATTCTGATTAAATTTGGTATATAGATAGATTATGACCTGAATTGAGACAAGGTGACTTGTTATTGATAAACCACGCGGGCGAAAGTTAGTTTTTAATAGATGTAAAAGCCTCAGCTTCAATGCAAATTTCAACAATTGATTTAATAATGATTTAAAAAATGTTTTTATTTCTGTAACAGATAGTTTTTATATAATATTTTAAGGTTGGAGCCTTCTTTTAAGTATAAAAACTTGTGTTACGTAGAAGGCTCCTCTTTCATATAGATCTAGATACTTTCAAGTTTAGTCAACTTTCGGTCGCAAAACGATATGTAGGAACAGCCTATAGGGAATCCAAAGTATGCCTCAGATTCTCAACTGTCCTCGCAACCCTACCTCCTTCATAAATGAAGACTTAAACCAAGCAAATGAACGCAATCATTATATCAGTCATAGGACGTTCACTGGTCGTCCATCTAGTGGAGTGGGGGGGGGGGGGGGGGGGGCATCCTACGCTGCGCTTTCCAGTGCGTGATCATTAGAACCTTTTTGCCACAACAGCCGTCAGTTCTGCGAGCATTTTATCTAAAAAGAAGTGGCTGGTTTCCATTCATCCTGTGATGATAATTTTAAACTTTTATATTGTTATAACAAAGTTATTTAGTTAGATTTAGTATACTACGTTCAAGTAATATACTAAATCTAGTATATCCAAAGGTTGTCTGTAAGAGATCAAGCGATAAGGCCGCCGATTGCACTTTGGGACAAAGTATTTATTTTATCGTTAAGATGTTAGTTTTTACCCACAATACAGAGTTTTATATTCTATGGATTACTCTACATTCTGTATTGTATTTTTGAATCAACATATTTCTTACAAAGCCAGTTTTTTCAATGCAATTTTTATACATAGAGTTTTTCTATATCAAAAGACGTCATAAAGACGAAGATAATTGTGTTGTTTGGATAATTTAAACACTAATTAATTAAGATTATTACTCTATCACACTTGGAAGTTAATTCACTATATACATATATAACAAAGTCGGGTTAGTTACACCATATAGAACTCAAGAACGGCGGGACTGATTTTTATGATCTTTGATTTGTTGGATTTGTCTCCGCCCTGAATAGCAGAATAACTATTAAAATATGAGAAAAATTCACGCAAAAATAAATTGTGTACGTAGCTAATGATGGTCGATTGACAATTCTACCTGTGACATATTGGCAGCCCGCGTCATATGCATGTCAAGGCGGTACGTTGTTTGCCGTCAACTAGTTTGTATATAGGCTGTTTGATAATATACGCACAAAAATGAAACGGGTTATATGGATGAGCATAATAAATAAATTTGTGAAAAGTTTACCATAGAAATGTGAAATTTATTATGGCATGTAAAAACAAACACTTTATTAAACTTATGTTTTGATATTGCATAATTCTTGCCATCTAACCACAGACACTGTATTGGTGACATCTCAAGATATCTCTTGTTGTCCCTTTCTAACCCAAAACCGGAACCATTTCCGAAAGAGATATCAAATCGGCCTTTAATTTTGGATGTCTATTGCAAGAGTAGGCAGTAAGTTTTATATGAATTAGTCATCTAAATTTAGTCGATTTACTTTAAAATTTAATAATATAACTAGTAGTTTTTTTTAAGAAAACTTTTTTATGGTTTGAGAAACCGTCACTTGAATATCGTCAGTATATTACCAAACACCCTGTAGAAATAATTACGAGTATTTACAACTTGGTGGCCAAAATATGTAATGCTACGAACTATTTCATGAGGAGACATATTTCTCCTTACATTTCGTTGATTTTCTAATGAACCTGCTATTCTCACAATAAAGTGAAAATATCTGGTAGTTTACACTCTAAGACTGCAACATGCATTGTGTCGACAAGACAACAAGGCGTAGGTACTGAGTATAACACACTGTTCGAGGAAACTGCTGTGGTATCTATCACAAGTAATGGCGTGCCATCGAGAAACACTTTCAGTTCTTTGCAGTCTTTGCAAATGTGTTGGCTGAGACGAAGGTGGTAGAGGTTCAATACCCGCCACGGAACAAATAAATAAATATTGCTGGACATTTCACAAAGCGCTATTTAGCCCCAAACTAAGCAAAACTTGTTCTATAGGAACCAGATAACTGATACAATACTTATATACCTTTTTTGTAAATACATACATACTTATAATAATATGAATATAGAGAAATAACCAAAACCGGAACCAATATCTGTAGATCATGCAAACATTTGTTCCGCGGTGGGAACCGAACCTGCAACCTCCTGCATAAATGTTTGCATGATCTACAGATATTTCTTCCTAGTCTCGATGTTTTTCTATTTATTATAATAATGTATTTACCAAAAAAAGTAGATAAGTATTCTATCAGTTACATGATTTCTAAGCTAAAGCTCTGTTTAGTTTGAGGCTAGATAGCTCTTTGTGAAATGTCCAGCAATATTTATTTATCTATACAGCGCCTAGTGGTAAACAGTGTCTAGGACAGGGTTGCCGTTTGGCAGTATAGCTAATTGCATACCCGCGTATGCTATGGTAAAACCACTGCAGACATTCTCATTAATAACCGACTTCCAAAAAAGAGGATGTTCACAATACGTGAAAAGTTTTAGTAAAAAAAAAACTTTACTGTCAATATGAAACTAAAGTCTGTTTTAAGTTCGCTCAACGTTTATAGCTTTTCAAATTGCGAATATTTTCAACGCAAACGCTTTTAATCCGATAAAAAATGATCGATAATATTTAAGGGTGGAAAAAAGTATTTTTAGAATGGGTAAGCGTTTGCTAGTCCTCATAATAGGCCTAAAAAAGCTGCCTTATATTTCGTGCAAGCTCGTAAGTCCAATCTCAAAACACATCAATCGTGACACAGTCCCCGCTACTGTATAATCTGACGATTATCTCCGAGCATCGAGATTGGAACCAGTTGCCATGACATGTAGAGATGAATATTATATTATGCTAGCCAAAGATATAATCACTATGGTCTCTATGAGGAAACGGACATTTCAGAGAGAGTACACATTAATTGATATATTTCAAGTCATGTGATTTTTTTATTTATTTATGTAAGTATATATAGGTAGTAATTTTTTTTATTGTGTTATCCTAACTTACGGATAATTCTAAGATTTTTAAAACCATCTCAAAAATTTTCAAGCCTAGACGGGACATGAACCCGCAACCTTCCTCTTGATACGAGGATGCACTTATATATATGTATTTAAACTATATGTAGGTATATTTTTGGTACAGGTGTATTTATATTTTTATCGTACTAAAATAGAGATTTACCATAACACCGCCTTTTCTCACGTCTCTTCAATCCAGTCCATTCAAGGGTTGCCTGGAAGAGATCGCTTTAAGCGATAAGGCCGCCCATTATACCACCATGTATTAGTCTTTAAGTTTTCTAGGTTAAGTTATTGTAATTTGGTGTTATAATAAAGAATTATCTATCTATCTATCGAATTTAATTATGATTTTATGTGTATTTAATACAGATATGTGGTGACCAATGGTGTGGTGAAAATAATAAATAATGCTGGGCATTTCCACAGCGCTATCTAGCCGCAAACTAGGCAAAGCTTGTACCACATAACTGATAGAATACATTTTTATATGTATATTAAATACAGTTTGTAAGGACATAGGTACATTAAGTATCTAAGTACAAGTGTTTGTATGTTTTACATATATCCAGGGCAAATATAAGTAAAACATACAAATACTTGTTCCGCGATGGGAACTGAACCCGCAACCTCCTGCGTCTGAGCCCACTATGCCATTCAGGTCGTACATTTTTTATTCAAATTTATTATAAGGACGGATACATGTTGGTCCTAAAGTCGTCCTTCAGTTAATGTTTTGCCACATTACGATCTAAAACGCAAGAGTTATTCAGTTGTGCTATGAGGTCCTTAATTGCCCTATATTAAGATAATAATAAGATAAGATTATATTATTTTTGTTTGATTCAGACTTATAAAAGCATCTGAAGGCCACGCCTAGTAATATAATATATTATTGACTAATTAATGTAATACAGTAATATCAATGCAACAATATGTTTGACTAACCCGAAGGGTGATGCTGTCTCGCTCTACGATCGAAAGTTAACCGAAGTTAAAGTTACGAGAATTGAGTAATTATTAATTTTAAACCACATAGATCTTTTTGAAACGTCCTTTCCATCAAAGGACAAGCAGGCGCACGGTTCAGTACCATGCACCTAGTTGATATACCACCCATTCGCACAAACCGTTTTGGTTCTACGTTCTTGGTGCTCACAGCTAAGGTATGGAACACTTTACCGTAGTCTGTTTTTTCTAAAGAATACAATCCGGGCATTTTTAAGAGTTAAGAGGTTTCTTCTAGATGTTCGTGCTACATCTAAGACTACATCGCTGACCAGCAGGTGAAATCGTGGTCAAATGAAGATCTATGCAGTTTGAAAAAAAAGTCAATTTTACCGCTCGTTCCTCTGCGATCAACCTTCCTACAAGTTTTCCAGGAGTTTCCTTATAGTGCTCATTATAAGTATTTTAAAGTAACATTTAAAGGTACAACGTAATTTATCTGGCAAATAAGAGTCCACGTCAGAAACTGCACTTCAGTGTTGCAATTTCTTATCATTATTATCATAGTGCAAACATTGTCAATGCACATCGCCCTTCCTATGCAGTTTAGATGCATTTCTACACTTACAGGTTTTAAAATATTAAGTCGATAAGTCCTTAGAGTGACTTTAGGGGGCGTCCCCCGGGCTAGGTGGAGCAATGACATAAGAAAGATGGCGGACAGAAATTGGATGAGAAGAGCCGAAGACTGGGCTCAGTGGCACGTACTGGGAGAGGCCTATGTCCAGCAGTGGACTAATGTAGGCTGATGATAATGAGGGTGATGTTCTTTAGATAATTTTACTAATTGCCTTGACTCAGCGTTCTAATATTAACTATAATCTGTAAATAGGTTATTTTTAGGCAAGCGTGCTCCATCTTGGATCACACCATCACTTACCATCAGGTGAGATAGTGGTCAAGTGCTTGACTACCACTAATAAAATAAAAAGTCAACTTATGTCATTTTTTCACGATATGTGAACTGAAACTTTGAATTAATATGTTCAGTATGCATTAAAATTGATGAATTACCCGTGATTTGCTTAGCCACTTACAGATCAGTCATGTCTGTCATACATCATCAGATGCATACAGATCATATTTAGGAGTGCAAATGTAGACGTACCTATGTATGCCTTTGGCCTCTCAGTCGCCCCTGGCAACCAAGTTTCACAGCCAGTTGCGACTGAAGATTTTTTCTCTTTGTCAGCAACTAGTTGCGAAGGGAGAGTGTTCTTGCTAAGTAACCCTGTTGCCAAAATATGTTTTCCACTATCGCAACTCGATTTTTATGGCAATAGAAAGGGACCTGTCTTATAAAAAGTCATAGAATCAAATAACGACATTGATAACCACCATTTTTTTATAATTTAAATATAAATATAAATATTGCTGGACATTTCACACAGCGCTATCTAGCCCCAAACTAA
Source organism: Philereme transversata (assembly GCA_963924445.1). NCBI lineage: Eukaryota > Metazoa > Arthropoda > Insecta > Lepidoptera > Geometridae > Philereme > Philereme transversata. Next base: position 15,679,887 of record OZ004351.1, read on the forward strand.
GCAGAGCTTGTACTATGGGAACCAAATAACTGATAGAATACTTATATACATTTTTTTTGTAAATACATACTTATAATATATAGAGAAACAACCAGACCCGGAACAAATATCTGTAAGTCATGCAAACATTGTGTTCCGCGGTGGGAATCGAACCCGCTACCTCCTGCGTCTCAGCCGGCTATTCGCCCACTGCACCACGGAGGTCGTCAAAATGAATGAACATTATTGATCGCACAAAATAAAAATAATCTGCACATGGGCGAACTTAATGCTAGATAGCATTCTCTTCCAGTTAACCTTTGTGTATTAATGCGGATAATTATTTATTATAGGTAGTGCATATTTAGTAGAGGAAGAAGTTTAATTTAAATTTCAGGACACATATACTATAACTAAACGTAGACAAACACAAGGTATTTCAATAAACCTAACTTTTTAATACTTTAAAAATCATCATCATCATTTTCAGCCCGTGTCGACCCACTGCTGGGCATAGGCCTCTCCTTGTTTCTGCCACTCTTCCCGATCCTGTGCCAATCTGAACCACGTACGACCCACGGTCTTATGAATGTCGTCGACCCATCTCGTGGTCGCACGTCCCCTATTTCGATGGCCAGTTCTCGGCCTCCACTCTGTTAGAGCCTTAGTCGATCTGTCGTCACTACGTCTGGCCAAGTGTCCTGCCCAACTCCACCTGAGCCCCAATATTCACTTGCTGACGTCTTTTACTTTAGTCTGCTTGCGAATTTTGGTATTGGGAACTCAATCTAAGAGTGTGATGCCGAGCATGGCGCGCTCCATGGCTCTCTGTGCTACACTTATTTTGTGCGCAGCCTCCTTCGTGAGCCTCCATGTCTCGGCACCATAAGTCATAGTTGGCAGGACACATTGGTTATAGAGACGTGTTTTAAGACATTGTGGAATATGCGTGGATCTTAGTATATCATCTAGTTTGCCGAAAGCTGCCCATCCAAGTTGAACACGCCTGGTGACTTCCTTCATTTGATACTTTATAAATAATTTATAAATTATTATTCTCGTTTGATAGCCAATTATTCATTCGTCTAGTTCAACTGAGACATAGCCTGCGATGTACGGAAGGCAAGATCGCACGCGCCGCGCTTCGTGACTGTCCATACTCCGATAATTTACTATTGTCGACCCACGGCACTATATTATAACTATTCCTACCTACTTATTTATTAAACTCAGATCAGCGGGGTTATTGGCTGAGATGTCAAAATCGATAATATATGTTCTCCTCAGTTTCCTATCTTCAAAAATCTTACAAAAAGTTTATGTACTAATGCAGACAAGTGAAATTCATACACATTATAAGATTGGAGCTGTGAAGAAAATCGATCAACGATTTTTGACATCTCGTCTTCGTGTTTATAGTTAGACAATAAGATCTCAATTGCAATAGCAAATAGGAATAAAAAGGAATATCCAAACACTTAAGAATTACACACAAAACAACCTCTGTGGCGCAGTGGGCGAATAGCCGGCTAAGACGCAGGAGGTAGCAGCTTCAATTCCCGCCGCGGAACAAATGGTTGCATGATCTACATTTATTTTTTATTTGTTCCAGGTCTGGTTGTTTCTCTATTTATTATAAGTATGTATTTACAAAAAAAAGTATTTAAGTATTCTATCAGTTATCTGGTTCCCATAGCACAAGCTATGCTTAGTTAGGGGCTAGACAGCGCTGTGTGAAATGTCCAGCAATATTTATATTTATTCAAATTTATAGTTATCTGGTTCTCATAATACAAGCTTGACTTAGTTTGAGGCTAGATAGCGCTGTGTGAACTGTCCAGTATTATTTATTTATTAATTAGATTGAGGATATAAAAGTATTTTCAAATCTCAGGTGTTCTCATAATACAAGCTTGACTTAGTTTGAGGCTAGATAGCGCTGTGTGAACTGTCCAGTATTATTTATTTATTAATTAGATTGAGGATATAAAAGTATTTTCAAATCTCAGGTGTTCTCATAATACAAGCTTGACTTAGTTTGAGGCTAGATAGCGCTGTGTGAACTGTCCAGTATTATTTATTTATTAATTAGATTGAGGATATAAAAGTATTCTCAAATCTCAGGTGTTCTCATAATACAAGCTTGACTTAGTTTGAGGCTAGATAGCGCTGTGTGAACTGTCCAGTATTATTTATTTATTAATTAGATTGAGGATATAAAAGTATTCTCAAATCTCAGGTTTAGTGTCTCCCAAAGCCTCAAAACGAAAACATTTTCAGTGAATCTGTGCGGCGGACAGACACACGGACAGGTCGGCTGGCCACTACTAAGTAAGACGGGGACATAAATTCTTCAATGGACTAAACAAAATAAAAATATAGCGATCCCTTTAGAGCTACCGAACTATAATTTATGGCAAAGGCTGCGACTACCATCGGACGAAACAAAACTCTAAACTGGTTAGGAGTGATGCGCCGAGTGTAGATAGGGTTCTGTATAGAAATTTTAACACTTAAATGCAGTATGTTGCAAAACTACAACATACAACACGGTAAATCTAAGTCATTATAACTATGGTGCGTATTACATGCTATGGCAGCATTATTAAACGCAGGAGGTTGCGGGTTCGATTCCCACCGCGGAAGAAAGTTTTGCATGATCTACAGATATTTGTTCCGGGTCTGGTTGTTTCTCTATATATAACAAGTATGTCATCATCATCATCATCATTCTCAGCCCGTGTCGACCCACTGCTGGGCATAGGCCTCTCCTTGTTTCTGCCACTCTTCCCGATCCTGTGCCAGTCTGAACCACGTACAACCCACGGTCTTATGGATGTCGTCGACCCATCTCGCTGGTGGACGTCCCCTATTTTGATGGCCAGTTCTCGGCCTCCACTCTGTTAGTGCCTTAGTCCACCTGTCGTCACTACGTCTGGCCAAGTGTCCTGCCCAACTCCACTTGAGCCCCAATATTCGCTTGCTGACGTCTTGTACTTGTAAGGAAGTCACCAGGCGTGTTCAACTTGGATGGGCAGCTTTCGGCAAACTAGATGATATATTAAAATCCACGCATATTCCACAATGTCTTAAAACACGTCTCTATAACCAATGTGTCCTGCCAACTATGACTTATGGTGCCGAGACATGGAGGCTCACGAAGGAGGCTGTGCACAAAATAAGTGTAGCACAGAGAGCCATGGAGCGCGCCATGCTCGGCATCACACTCTTAACAAGTATGTATTTACTAAAAAATCAGTTATCAGTTTGGGGCTAGATGGTAATGTGCTTTTCATTAAAAAAAACTAACACTATCAGCCTAAATGTTTTATCAACTAAAAAAAACTTGATTAAGAATTATTCATGCATTGAAGGGTTTAAACATATTATGCAAACAAGGTTATCCTGTAAAGAAAGATACTGTTGCTGGGAGTCATTGGTTGCAGGCCGCGCATGATCGGTGTCAGGAAATCTAACTTAAATTGTAGTAATTCAATTGTATACCCTTTATTTTATTGACTGCATGCCGAGTTAAACGGTGAAGTTTGTGAAACAAACTAATCTTAATTATTGATTTAAACTTTTTTATTTTAACAAGGTAAATACGCGGTAAATACCCTTTTAAACCAGTAATTATCTTCAACCAATCTTATCACCTTTATATACCATACTTCCAGCAAAATAAATCATTTAATTCCAAAATATCGTCAAAAATTCTGTTCTGGGTAAATTATACCTAACCTTCCTTATGTTTCAATGAATACTTTGATTTTCCTTAACATGTAGATCAAATTAAGTAAACCAGGATGTTGTATATGATATTTAGAATAAAGTTTAGTAATTTAATTCATATCCATAGTGTGAATTAATATTAATGTTTTACAAACACAAGCGTACACTACAACATTTCATTTACTCCATGACTAAATTTTTCTTATCATCTATTGTATTCTAGACACTAGCACATAATCTAATCATAATAGCATAGAATAAAATAGAATATATTTATTTGACACACACAAAAGCGGTTGTGCTTGTAAAAAAATAAAAATTAATTCACATATATGAATTAATTAAATGATGAATTAAATTACTAAACTTTATTCAATATATATATATATAATATATCCTGATTTACTTAATGTGATCTACCTTTTAAGTAAAATCAAAGAAGATGATAACAATTATGATAATTATCTATATCTTAATAAAAAGCTACCATTAACCTACTGTGTTATTCACAAACACGTATTAACCCAATATCTCTTTCAACTATAAAATCATTCAGCATTGGCAGCACATATTTTCCTGCATGAATTAAGTAGACAACTGAATATCACCATAAATCCGTTTCTCCATCGCCCCAAGGAACTCTAAAAATAAAACTCGCCGCTCGAGACGCAAAACGGTGAAATTGGAAATAATTTTGCGATAACATCGCAGACGGGACAGTCAAAGACGAACTTACCTACACGTAGTTAAATAAAATAGGGATTGTACGACCTCTGAGGCTTGTGAGTGAGGAGCCGACTGAGATGCAAGAGCTTGCAGGCTCTAATTCCCACTGCAGGGTTATCATCATCATCAAGCTATAACAGTCCACTGCTGGACGTAGGTCTCGCCCAGGGTGCGCCATTGAGCCCGATCCTGAGCTCTTCTTATCCAATTTTTGCCAGCCACAGCTAGCAAATTGTCACTCCATCTAGCCGGAGGACTTAAAAGACTTCGGTTAAATTTTATTTTTATAAGTTTAGAGAGCGTTTTAGCTTAATTAACGTTATAAATCATATGATTGTTAATTCTAGGATTTAATTCACACTGGAGGTGTACTAGTTAAATATGATCTAATAAAGAACATTTAAAATTGATTATATCTTTTTTATTATTAGGAATATTTAATCGTTTGACCTACCTTACGAAAAAGTGCGATACTTTTTCAGAAACGTATACATCTATCGTTGGCGGTTACCGACGTTTATAGAAACCGGCCCTAACTCTTTATTTTTAATACATAGCACCAATTACATAATAAAATAATTAAAAATATTAAAATGGGCAATGGACGGTCTTACCGCTTAAAGCGTTTACTTCCAGACAACCTTAGGATGGGGACTTTGAGGAAGAATGGTTTGCAAATATTTAAAGTAAGTTTCATCAAAGATCATCGAAATATTATGTGATGAAAAAACGTAGGTAAATTGATAATTTTTTTATCCCACGACTCAAAAACAGTAGTGTTATAAGTTTACCGCCTGTGTGTATCTTAGTATGTCTGTGGTATCTTAGTCCCCAAACGGAGGAACCGATTCACACGCGGTTTATTTAAATAACTTTTTTTAAAAAAAAAGCTAGTTTAACTGAAGTGGTTCTTAGCTATGCCAGTTTTTATCCCCCGAGGCAAAAATAGAGGATCGGATTTTTAAATTTTGTAAAATTAACTTGTTGTTATTCTTAGGTTAAAATAATGTCCACACATCACATTGAACTTTTGTAAGCGATATTACCTTTCGATTTCTTTAATCGTTTGTAATTCTGTTTGCTTTGGTCTGGACAGTAAAGAACTTTGTTATTTATAAACATGGTTTAGCATCGGTATAGTTTAGCATCATTGCATTCTCTGTCGTTTCAAGGTTAAATTGATTTTGATTATATTTATAAAAGACTAGCTGTTGCCTACAACTTCGTACGCGTTATACTACTAAATGTGTAGGTAACCTAGAAATAAAGCTAAACTCACTGTTGCATCTTGACTTATCGCCCCATTTTTATATCATGGGACCTGATTTATGAGATAAAAAGTAGCCTATGTGTTAATCCAAGTTATAATCTATGTAGATACTAAATTTCATCAAAATCGATTTAGCCGTTACGACGTGATTGAGTAACAAACCAGCATCTAAATTGAGTGTAAGTGTGATAGGAAATACAATACCATTTTGTACTTTTGCATGACGTTACGTCTTAAACTTAATTACTTGCAAAAGATGCAAATGACATCTTTCACGCAATAAAAAACACATTATGTTTTGATCATAAATCGGTCTAAAAAGTCTTACATTCTACGATTGTTAAGCATGCACATGTTTAACAATATTATATTATATACATATTTATATTAAGTAAGTGTATTTTTTTGGTTAACTGGAAAAGCATTAAGTTCGCCTATGTACTGATAAAGAATTTTCATTCATCCATATAAAAAAACATAATTTAATCAATAATAAGTCTCGTTAATTAAAATATTAATTCAGTAAATAATTATAAGTCACTAGCTTCCGTCAGCGGCTTCACACTCGTTTGTCAACAAAAAGTAGCCTATGTGGTAATCCAGATTATAATCTACGTATATACTAAATTTTATCGAAATCGGTTAAGCCTTTACAATGTGACAAACAAAGAAACAGACATCCAAATTTTCACATTTATAATATTAGTGTGATTAAAAACGAACTAGGTGTATCGCTGCTAAGCCCAGTTTATTATCAAGGATAAAGCATTCAGTTTTATTTTAGTACCGATTCCGATTCAAGTTTTCATAAATCACAAAATGTCATATTAAATACGGCTGTGTCTGTGTCAAGTTATATTAATTTGAAGGCTTTTAAAAGGACCTCGAGCTGTAAAGTGAGTAAAATTTTTGCAAATAAAGATTTCTAATACGTGCAGTTTGCAATGGCGGGTTTTACCCGACTGCGGCAAAGCCAAAAGGAAGGGTTATGTTTTTAGCAGTCTCTCTTTTAGTAGTCAATACGATGCAATAAAATATAACAGTAGTGTATATTTGTAACGGTTCTCGAGTGGAGACCACGCACTGGAAAGCGCAGCGTAGGACGCCCCCCCCCCCCCCCCCCACCCCCCACCAGATGGAAGGACGACCTGATAAAGGCTGCTGTGAGCCGTTGGGCCGCACAAGATCGGTCGCTCTCGAAATCTATGGGGGAGGCCTATGTTCACCAGTGGACGTCATGTGGCTGAAGTTATGAGGATGATAATATATGTGTGTATGTATGTTTGTATTTATGTGTGTTTCACCGTAGCGCCTAAACTTCTCATCCGATTTTGATGAATTAGATGTCAATGATACTACGCTGTTTCAAAGTTTCGAACCAATCTATAGTTTCAATTTAAATTTTTATGAAAATTTGCATTTTTGTTAAAATATTTATTTCAATTCTTGTACTTAGATGAAGTTTATGTGTTCGGCAGTGTAATATAGTTAACTATACTAACAGATAAAATACTTACATTGTGAATAATTAACGCTAGGAGGATGACATCGTCAGGTAATATTGTTTCACATTCAACTTGAAGGTGCGTAAGAAGGATGACTCGTCTTATAACTACGGGCAAGGCATTCCACAAAAAAAATATTGCAAAAATATAATAAAATGACCGCAAAATAGTAATCTTAGAAAAGGCAATGCTAACTTTCTAAGCTTTGAAGGACAAACATATCAAAAACAAAACGTCAAAACACTCCAGACCAAAACGAATTCCAAATACTGGCAATTGGAATAGTTTTAATGTTTTTTTCTTACTTTTTAAAGCCATGGCATCCTAACGGTATTCCACCAGCGGCCAGAGACATAACTTTAGGACTGCGAACAACTTTTTTCGTTTTTCGCTGACCCGTTGAGATCGGTTTTTGAATTTGGAATCGATATTTAAATTGCCTATGAATTTGCTTTATGGTATCTGATCATGTTTTGGTTTTTTTGTTGTTGTATTAAATTCTGGGACATGATTTTAATAAGATAAAAATAGGGTAGTTGTTTGTGTCCTCTAATTTAAAAATAAGTATTTATAACCAATACCCTTTCAAAATTATATAAAAAAATGTATTGCCCATATAATAGACTTCAACGCGCACCCAAGGTTTTTTTTAATAGATCATAGTCAAGAGCTCGACCTGGTGGGTTTGATGATCATGAATTATCATCATCATCAAACCCATTAATTGAAAAAAACTTAAGTAAATATATTCGACTTATGTCATTGACTGTATCTATGTCATATATTTTGGTTTTACTAAATACATTATTTTTAAACCCTGTTTTAAAATGTTGAATGACTTGAAAAACTTTGGGTATATTATCACTATGACGTCAATATCTTCAACGTATCTTTGCATATATTGCGTAAACAAATAGGTATTCATATTAATGTAAGCCTTATAATTAATCATGTACCAAATTACAAGTAGGTACATATATTTATATTAGTATCTCGACTTTTGATTTTCTTCACTTTGTCTGAACAAAACTAATGGTTAGATACCTTTTTACAACATTTATTTTAGAAACAAATTAAATTACTTAAGTATTCAATATTTTAAACAAATAAAACAATTGAGCTATCAAAGAAAAACAATCTGTGGATACCACAACTGATCCTGATCACTAACAGGTTGTTTCCAAGATACTGACTACATTACCTCTCATTTATTCAGATAGGTATGAGAAAAATTACATCAATAAATTATGTAGGTTGCTCCTTAGAATTTAAGCAGGCTATTGAATTGCCTCATTAATTAAGCATCGAATCAGCATTTAAGACGAACTTTGTCGCCGCAAAGAGATTATGACAAAAAGCAATACTGGCAACCTCTAATTGCGATCAACGCCGACCGAAATTAAAAAGAAAAGTCTCTCATAAAGAATCCCGCCTATTTTTAAAAATGGAACCCGACGATGATTCGCCTAATTAATAAACCAATCACGTACAGTCGCGACGCGGCGTCGAAGCGCGGCGGACGTGCGGGCGCGGGGGATGAACGCTCGGAAATTCGAATACTATATTTTTTCTGCACTCAAAACATCGCAATGCTACTTGTAATTGGCTTGACGGTAAATAATAACGAATTTAAAATGCGATTAATTATTTATAGGGCAATACTGGTCCAACTAGAAATTAGCACTTTAGTTGAAATAAGCTCCAATATCCATCAATCATTAGGAGATAACTACACGCGCCAGATGTTATCACGACCGCGTATACCATAAGCCAACTAGTTAGAATGTAACGATACAAAAAACTCAGTAGTTAATCTTGTCAAATCAATATGAGAAGTATAAAATTAATACTAGGATCATGTTCTCGGAACATCGTTATGGGAACTCGGATTGTATGACGCAGCATTATGTTTTCTTTTTGATCGAATGGGTGAGTGAATGAAGCTGCCAGTTTAACAAAAGAATCTTCTAATATTGACACCGAAAAATTACTCTAAAAAATTATTGCCGTCCAGATTCTACAGAAAAAATATCATTTATCAAATGAATGCATTCCCTGTAATGTCTTTGCGCAGCGTGACTGCAAAAACTAGTTGAATAATAATGCGTCGGTTGGCAACACTGGTGCCCGAGGAAGCCCGAAGCGACGCGAAAAAGGGCGAAGATTAGCCAGCGCGCGCTTTTTGTTTGCATCAATCGATGCGCTCGCGCATTCGCACAATGAATAATTCAAAAATTGACATGAAATGGCGTATGGTTCTTTTTTTAAATGAAAGGTGCCCGATTGAGGACTGTAACCGCCTGACGAATTCATTGGTCAACGGCTTTTTGCTTACCGTAATTGCTGTATTTGTTTTATAGGTTATGATTTCGATGCGCAGTGCAGTCTATGGTCGTGACCTCCGATGCGAGATTGTCGATGTCCCCGCAACTTTATGCAGCGAGCAATAAATAAAATTTATTGTCAAACCGCAAATAAAGTTTCACCTTGAACGTAAAAAGCGAAATATCGATTACGAGTGTTATAACATCGATTTGCTCAAATGGCGTTGTCTTGCGCATCTAGAGATTGTTGACAAAAAAACATAATTAATTCAAGTAATGTCGTTAATGATGCATCGGAAGGTAGCTTCGATTTCCAAGTATAAGTAATCTTGCCATCAGAATTCCGTATGCGATTGGTAGAGAGCAAGTTTTTGGATAAATGGCTTCATCTTGTCCCAACGGGATGCTGTCAAGACGCACCGAGTTATGGTTATGACAACTTTTTACGTGTTTCATGACGATAATTTCATTATGTCAAGCCTAAAAACATCATACGAGTGGTTTGGGAGCCAGTGGGGAAAATTATACGTAAAACTTGGCACCACTGATATTATCAAGTATGACACTTGCGAAGAATCTTATGTTGAATTAAGAAGAATATGTGCCTATTTGATAAGTAGGGAGTATTTTCTTGTATAACAGGTTAACAGGTAGCGCTCACGTGGGCCAACCATCAAAGCAGTCAAGCTTGCACTACATAACGAAAAAAACTTGCCACTGCCTCCTGTTCATTGGGTATTTCATCCTCAAACTGACGTGCTGATTGGGCTAAAGAATGCCAGCTATCCGAAATAGTCATAATTATACACACAATGCGAGTTTGTAAGTGAAACGTCAGGAAAGTCGTGGTGGACCATGATAGTGATAACTGGCACAGAGGTAGGTAATTCTTATGAATTTTGAGCATGGAATTCCGTACGTATGCCAGTTATAGGCAGAGACCACGGACTTCCATTTTCTAAAGTATCTGGTACTCAGCCTGGTGGTCACAGATTGAAGTAAAAATAAGAATACATTTATTAAACATCTTATGAAACAGTAGCTGTATTGACTATTTTGTGATTTTGAAATCGGTAAAGAGCTAAAACGTATCTTCAAGGTAAAATTTCCTGAAGCCAAGAGCCACTGATAGTGGACTATGCCAAGGATGCCTACAGGATGAAGAGACAGTGGAACAATCCGCAACTTTGTTGGGATGGCTGGGATCAGGTTAGAAGAAGGGTTAATGCACAATACACCTATGCGTGACGTCAGTGCAGATGTTATTCTCCCCATCCTAGAATGAGTACCTTCAGGGATTGGTACGTTCCAGGGCCCACATTCACCATATAAAAATTAGTAACAGGCAACCGGGCCACGTTAGATTCTCCTCCTAACAGATTTATTGGGGTTCGAATATCTATGTTTTCACGATTTATATCGATGACTTCTTTTTTGGTTACAACATGAGACCACTGAAAGAAATTGGTATCGATTCTGTACTTTTATGAGTTTACATTATCTCTTACAGAATTATACGAGTATGATATGATGTGAGTATGATATGATATGATAGATTATGATCAGGATTGAAATATGTTTCAATCCTGATCATAATCTAACTATATACCAAATTTCATAGAAATCAGTAAAGCCGTTCTTGAGTTATAAATGGTGAAATTTCACTTTGAATTGAATAAGTAAAAGCAAAAGGCCAACAAATAAAATTTAAAAACTAGCGAAAATTATTGTTAGGACGAGTTAACTAACTAAACTAATACAATCAACTTTTACAATTCGTAAACCCATCCACAGGCTGGTTTTTGTAGGACGACTTGACGAACAACTCAAAATTAATTGTTTTCTCGAAGTATTAATGGAAAAACCCTAGGTTATTATTCTTTGATTTATGCAAGGTTTCTAGAAATAAATTACATGAATAAATTAGTTGTTATAGCAATATTTCAGTTAGATAAATTAAGTACAGTCATCATCATATCACTCATAGGACATCACTGGCCACCCCATAGATTTCCAGTTACTGAAAATCTTTGCGGCGTATACTTAATGGCTGTCAGCAACATTTATCAGGTCAAATTTCCATCTCGAGGGTGGCCATCCTACGCTGCGCTTTTCGGTCTCCACTCTATAACCTTTCTGCCCCAACGGCCGTCAGTTCTTCGAGCTATGTGTACTTTACGCTGGCTGGTCTTAAAATTCAGTTTAGGATTGGTTTAGGAGCACATAGAGAAAGCCATTATGAAATGTTTCATTTATAACATGGTCTGATGATCGAGACCGAGATTGAAAGTAGATTTTATCAAGTCAAAATGTCACTACACTAATCTTTGCCATGCATGCTTGCATGTTACATTTCCTACTCAATTGTGCTTACGCATTTTCTCAAACTTGAAAAGCGAAACTTCTCCTAAACATGTCTTCAAAAAGTGTTGTGCATTGTCTGTTCCATATAATATTATAAATTCCATACTAATATTATAAATTCGAATGTAACTCTGTCTATCTGTCTGTTTGTTACGTTTTCACGACTAAGCAGATTGACTTTATTGTTTATTATACACTAGCTGACTCGCCCGCGGCTTTTCACGCGCGGTTGTTTATAAAAACATTACCCTCCTTCTGCGCAGTCAGGTGAAAAGTAGCCTACGATAGGCTACGAGATTATGATCTAACTATATACCAAATTTCATAGATATCAGTAAAACCGTTCTTGAGTTATAAATGGTGTAATTTCCCGACTTTGTTTTATATATTTCGATTATGACCTGAATTGAGACATAGGCTACTTTTTGTTGTCAAACCACGCGGGCGAAGCCGCGGGTAAGAAGCTTGTACCAATATAGATAACTTTTCAGCTTTTACATTTTCATGTTTCGTGCTTTATTATTTGTAATCTTTGACTATTAAAACAGCGCCACGAAATGAACAACCATCTTACTTAGCCTACAGTTTCATTCAAATTACAAGTAACGGGAGTTCATGTCAATAGGTTGCACTTTTTTGGAGTAGAAATTGCAATTTCGGTTCTGGTTAAGTACTCACTTGTAAGAAGAGAACGCCATATTTGTGTCACAGGGCTGGTCTTCCGCCGCGCCTCCCGTCGTGAGCATGAGGGTGTTCATGGATTTCAACTCGATACAAGCACGGTAATTCTATCGATAGTTCACAACACTAGTGCGTCGGTATGACGCAACGTGGGAGTGATTGCGCATCACTAGCGGAAGAGTTTGAGTTTTATCTGAAACAATTTGTACTTTACTTAGAAAACTTACGTGATTTATTTCAATAATTATTATAGATACATTATTAAAATCATAATGATGAAGGTTCACGAATTGAACTGAAACATTGTCGGTCGTAACACCGATTAAACGGTACGTGATAAAACCCGTATTTATTATAATGAATTTTTTCCGACGTTTGAATTTGAAAGGGCATAGCAGAGACATATTTTTGTTTGCTAATATTTTAAATAAATAAAATTAAAACAACTTCCAAGTTTTTGATTACGACGGCTTTTATGGAAAATTAGTAAATTTTATTTACCGACTCATTTTAATTTTATTTTTCAATTTTTTGAATGTCCCTGTTTTCGTAAATTATGTAAAACTACTATTTACGAGGATTCATTCGTACGATTTCCAGTACCAATCCATGTAGATAGTGTAATGCAAAAGAGTTAAACTAAAAATTACGATCGCATACATCAACATTCTAGATTCCAATGCATACAGTTATCAATTCTTTAAAATGGGTCATAATCTAAAAACATCGGCCAGTGGCAGTGGACCCCAGAATCAGATTTGAAGGCGATAGCGGACGACGGAACCGGCTCGGCCGCCATATTGAATCTGATTGACAGCTGTCAATGTTGGCGGCAATGCGACGCGTCCGTCGCCGCGTCTGCGCGATGTCGCTAATTCCTTTAAAATATTAGTGCTTTGTATGTGAAAGTTTATGCGTGATGTGGTTACAAAATTAACTATACGTAAAAACATAGTTAATTTTGTAGAATTTTCTGCTTTTTGTAATCAGTTTGTTATAAACAGCTGGCTATGATTGGCTTACTGTAGCAAAAATTATATGCAGGTTGTTTATCAAATAGTATTTGTATTTAATTAGTATTGATTTCTACTTTTTTACATCTCATAATGTTATGTCAGCCGGAAGTTAGGCAGTAGTTTTAAGTAAGTGCATTATAAAAATGCAAAGGAAACAGTGGAATGTTCACAATAATTTCTAACAAACAAATAGTTTACTTTGTGTTAGGACAAACCTTCTAAGGTTTTTAAGTGTATTTATTTTATAAGTACCTATGTGATTTATAAATAAAAAAATATTTTAAAGGGTAGTTACCGATGATACCTTTTTAATAGTCGCATCATTATTCAGGGACTCCTACATATTTGACTGTTGACTGTTATTTGTTCATTACTCTTTCCTCTATGATAATAAACTCAGACAAGTGTGAGTTTGACTCGCCACCGAGGGTTCCGTATTTTTTTATATGATATAACTACAATAATTATTTTCGGATTTCTGCTTCTTACAAAATGTTATCATTCTAGTTCAACGGGAAGTAAGGTAGTAAGTATTTGATTTATTTGCTGGTATCAAAATATGCGGCATTAATTGCCGTATTTTTTAATTACGTTGACTTAGAAGCTTGAATTTTTAACAGCTCCAAGGGATTGTAGAATTTGATATTAATTTGAACTTGATACCTCCACGCGTTCCTGATAGAAAGGATTATTGACAGACAGATAAACAGACTGGTATTGAAGTAATTATATACGGGGTTTTTTCCTTCTTTTATTTTCCACTGTAGATACATAGGTACCTGCTTACGACAGATTATAAAATTAACTTTATTTGATAAATCATAAAGATATTGGAATTATATATATTATTTTTGAACTTTTTGAGGTACGGAACCTTAAACATATTTCATATCATCAACACGTCCTAAGGAAAACCACCCACAAGTATTGTTATTTATTTTATGGAGTGACGTCACGGCATTAAATATCTTATTTTTATGTATGCTACAAACTGATAATAAATAATAAAAGTTGTACATAACCCTGACCAGAAGGTTTCCTCGTTTTGATTCTAAGTTTTAATTCCTAACTTTGGTTAACTAAACTAACTTTGGTTTTTATTTAACCTATAAGTAATCGAAAATTATCACACTAATATCACAAATGCGAAAGTTTGTTACTCAATTACGTCGGAACGGCTTAACTGATTTCGATGAAATTTAGTATGTACGTAAATCATAACCTGGATTAACAAATAGCCTACTTTTTATCCAGTAAATCAGGTCCCATGGGATAAAAATAGGGTGTCAAGTCTAGTTGCAACAGCGAGTTAGCTTTATTTCTAGGTTACCTACACATTTAGTAGTGTAACGCGTACGAAATCGCGGGCAACATTTAGTTATATGTAAATAAACAAATATTTCTGAACATTTTACACATCACTATCTAGCCCCACATTAAGCAGAGCTTGTACTATGGGAACCAGATAAGTGATAGAATACTAACATACATTTTTTTGTAAATACATACTCATAACATTTAGAAAAACATCCAGACCCAGAACATATATCAGTAAATCATGCAAATATTTGTTCCGCGGCGGGAATGGAACCCGCTACCTCCTGCGTCTCAGCTGGCTATTCACCCACTGCGCTGCGGAGCTCGTCTTTCTCAAGATACACACAATTTCCGTGTTAAGTTTCATCAAGATTGGTACAGCCGTTTAGTCGTGATATCTTAACAAACAGATAGAGATACACAGAGAGACAGTTACTTGCAAATTATAATTTTATAGTATGAATCGTACATTTGTACCTACACAAATAGATTACAGACAAAATCACTTAAAATGGACACGTACAAAGACGAGCCTAACCCTAAAAGAGTTTTCTTCCAGAAAATCTGAAGATAGAGATAGCTGTATAGTGTTTGCTCTATTCGTCAAGTAGACACCAAAATTGTCGTATTATCATTTTAAGAAATATTAATGTGAGTATAAAAAACTAGAGATATGCGCTTTCGCAACCGAAACGCAATAACACTAGGTATTAGGTACACTAGCTAATATTATAAATGTAAAAGTTTGGATGTTTGTTTATTTATTTGTTACTCAATCACGTCGCAATGGCGGAACCGATTTTGATGAAATTTGGTGTGTTGATAGATTATGACTCGGATTCAAACATAGGCAACTTTTTGTTGATAAAAAACGCGTGCAAAGCCACTGGCGGAAGCTAGTATTAAATACGTAAAGGGGGCATTTTACACCCCTTGCGGTTCTTATCTCTTTAGGTATCCTGAAATGATTATTATATGTTTTCTTTTTTTTTGCTTATACTCTGATTATTTAATTATTTTATAAAATCTACCGTCCTTTAATGTTCTCGTGAAATTCAGTCCATCCAAAGGTTATCTGGAAAATATCGCTTGGAGCGATTATACCGCCACTTGTATTTCCGCGTATCTGGTTATAATATTGTTTGTTAAGCGTTTTCTCGCTTAGCTAGAGAGTACTTTTTGATATCGCAAATAAAGAAATATAATAGTAATATAATATATGGTAAAAATATAAATTAAAATATAAGATAAGTATAAGGGTTTTCCCTGAAATTAATTAGGCAATATTGACGGGAGTCTGCTATACCAGCATAACTCATGTTTTAACTATATAAGCTAACTGCAAAGAATTGTTATATAAATTTGTCAAAGAAAATTCGTAACAAATTTTTTTGCATTTCTAAAAACATTGAAATTTGCATAAAGTCCCGACGCGTTAAAACCTTTAAACCTAAAATAAAACCATTTGAACATAAATGTCAAATGACAACTTGTCACTTGTTTTCTTTTAAGTTTATTCAACCGTAGTCAATGTCTTGCCATCACTGGCATTGCATATTCAAATAGAGGTGAGGAGGTCGAATAACTTAAGGTATCCTTATCTTTGACTAGAATTTTAAGTTAAAACAAAATATAATCCAAATATTACAAAAGGAATCCACTTTAAGTGTTATGTTTGGATTAAATGTCATGTCTAGTTTTACTTAGAAAACTTTCGTGATTTATTTCAATCATTATTATAAATACGGGATTTATCACGTACCGTCTTATCGGTGTTTCGACCTCGCAGTGCGAGGGGAGACGTTATTCGGAGCGGATCGCACTCACCCTGATGAAGGTTCACGAATTGAACCGAAACATTGTCGGTCGAAACACCGATAAGACGGTACGTGATAAATCCCGTATTTATAATGGTTTTTGAATAGATTGAAAACTGTAATTGACTTAAAAAGTGATGCCTGACAATTTTTTTTAACGCATTTGATGACTGGTGGATAATCCTATTAACATTAAGTCCTCCTAGTACTAAGTACTACTTAATCTGTTTATGTGAAGTGAAGTACCGAACTTCAAATGATTTTCTATACATTAATCATTAATATAAGTTTGCAATTATTGTTCTAGTTAGTTAATCAAGCTAAGAATATTCGCATCAAATTCGTTTCGCGTAGTTTATCGATTACCATGTAATATCGGTTCTATGCCGATTACTTATTTATATTACTATTACCTACTCTTATTTATTGTTTAATTTATTATTTTTATTATTTATTTATATAAGATTTGTAAAAGGGTTGGTTCCTTCCTCGCAGGGCAGTGCCAAACGTAGGCCAAATTAATTATAAAAAAATTATGAAGGGCATGTACTTATGTAATTAATACATTTTATGCTTAGATTAGTTTTTTTAACTTCATGGTAGGTACCTGAGAACGCGTTGCGTGAATTTGTTATTTATTTAAACTTACTTCTAGTTATCTATTAGTCTAATCATAAATAATTTCATATTACATAGAAAGTATGATAACTAGGTAAATAAATAGTTAAATATTTATTACTTATGTCAATAACTTAAATTAATACACACCTGTTTCGCAAAACGAGTTGTTAGCCCAAGTCTTTCACAAACAATATTAATTGTTTTAAAACACAGTTTATTTTTGAATTAAAATACAAAAATCACTTTCTATAATTATATTCATGAAAATATCCACGAACGAGCAAGTGAGCGAACTTTAACCGCAACTTGTCACATAAACTTTAATTGCACATTTGGTTAGAAAAATGAAATTCACGGGTTATACCAACTTTGCACTTTGACACTATCACGTTAATTGGCTGTCTTTTTTTAAAAGTCACACAATTCGGTTAGGTTCACGTTGAAAGTTCGTAATTTGAATTTGAATAGGGAACGGTACGATTGAGCACCGCTGAACGGGCACGATCGACTGGCGGCGCACGCGCACTTCTGCGTCCGACTGCGCTGAACGAAGGCGTTGCCAACCTTTTTCCTGTTGGCTTACGCATGTTTTAAGAGCTTATTTTCTTAAACAGTAAGTAAATGCTTCCTAACACAGTTTTAATAACTTGAAATATGTTATTTTCGAATAAGATAATTAGTATGCTTAAAAAATATCAGTAAACTATCAATATTATTCTGAAAAAAACAGAATACATATTAATAATATCAAGCAGGCATTTGGCATTGTATCATAAACTGTAGAGATTTTTTTATATACTTACAGTGGAAAAATACCGAACTCTGGAAAAAATCTAATACATTTCACAGTGGAAAGTTTACAGCAATTAAACCCAATCTTTGAACCTTGCAAACTTTTGAGCCAAAAGTGCGTTACCCCGACATGAGACCGAAACCTGTTAAGTCAATGATTGTAGAGTCAGAAGCCTTAGTGGACCACTGAAAACTATGTTGCTCCCTGTCTATCGCAGTATAAATCCTCCTACGAAAGAAAAAGACAGCTGTATTGCTATACTTGATCTCACAATAGACCTTGATTAATTGATTCAACATCAAAAAGGCATAAGTACAAACACTATTCGAGGAATGATTTTGAACTTTTATTCAAAACTATTAAGTTTCTGTTTAGAAAACACTTATCTCAAATACGAGAGTTTTAAGTTAGCGGATAATTTAAGAAATATGTAAATTTCGGTTATATTATTCCCATATTACCAACAATACCATGATTTAAGTTGTATCCAATATTGAAGAAGACTAAATTTAAAATATTTACTTTTAACCGAGCTTTTAAAGATAATTTCGGAATGGGATGCGTAAGAGCCGGACAGTGGACACGTTTCATTAGTTGCGAGGCTGAATCTGTATACGCTGTCTCTTTCTAGCCTCGTCGCTTGTATAGAGATAGAGTGAGACGATATTAAGTTTACATCTTTATGGACCAAATTGGAGACGTGGCTTTAATGGGCGCTTCCCCAGATCGGCTAATTTTCGTAGTAGGAGGAAGTTGTCAGCTACAGTTTTACATAGTGTCCTGTTTTTTATGTCATTTAAAAGAATTTACACGCACCGGTTTTACGTTGACAACTTCATATATTTTTTATTTCCTTTTAAAATAAGGCCTATCTTTAAAGGTGTAGATAATTAATAAAACAATGTTTAATATATACTAAATAAGTCCTATTAAACAACAATACACAAGCTTTTTTCCTACTTCAAAAAGGTATTTTTTTAAACAACATTAATTATGTACCTACGACTCCTAGGAGCTACATAATAATTTATATTGTTTTGTTTTAAAATATAATTTAACGATTACATTACAAGTGTAGATTGTTAAACGAGGGGATAAAGCAGTAGGTATCTTGCGTCACGGGCGCTATACCTATTGAATCCCGAACGTAACGAAGGATTCTAGAGTTCTCTAGAGTTCTTGAGTCTCACGTGCGGAGCGATTGAGTTACAAGAATCCTGAGTGCAGAGAGGGATACAAGCACGCCCATGATGCAGATAGCTTTATCCACGAGGAGAATACTCTACTTTTCACACTTTCTGCGAGACCATAAAAACCAAATCAACCCAGTTTTGGTTTTTAGATTTTGTTGGTGCATTCTGTGTAGAGGTTAGTTCGATTAACGAATAAGTTCTTATTTTTTGGGTCTCTCGGGTTCAAATTTTAATACAGATGAGGTTCCAAATTCAAATCACATTATGCCCGCGCGGGCATAATGAAATTTAGTACAACTTTACTGCTGGCTCAGCCGTAGGGATTTAATCACCTGCTTTCGGTGAGGTTAACATGACATATAATTTGACATTGTCGAGCAGGTGGTGTGAAAAGTAAATTATGTAGGTAACTATTAATGATTATACTCCAAAAACCTAAAAATAAGAGTTACCTTATTGTGACTACCGGATGCCGATAATGAAGTAGAAAATCCAAAAGTTGCGCAAGTGTTTTTATAACCGGGGATCTGATGACAGATTCGGAGAAGATGTTAAGGCCACATGAAATCATAAAAAACTAGCTGACTCGGCAAACTTTGTTCTGCCATATAAATTATCAAAAAAATCAAATGCAGAATGAAATTTCAAATTAACGCGACACATCATGTACTTCAATGACTTCACGTCAATGAAAGACGGTTAAATTATATGGAACTTTCAACCCCTATTTCACTCCCTTCAAGACTATCTTTTGAAACAAAAGATAGCTTATGTCCTTCCCCAGGATATAGCTTGCCAAATTTCATTACAATCCGTTCAGCCCTTTAGTCGTGAAAAGCAAACAAACTTACAAACAAACAAACTAACAAACAAACAGAGTTACTTTTGCATTTATAATATTAGTATGGACGGTAGGTATAACTATTAATCAGTAATAAGAGTCGGGCGGCGTTTGCGGTTATTTCGCCTTTGCGCATAGGACATTTGGATAAGAATATCCCCCTATGAACCTTTTTCGCCCAAAGTGCTCAAGTGATGGGTGCTATCTGACTAAACGGCCCTATTCGTAAAACCATTATTGACTAAGGGCGTCTTGCGCATCGATGCATAAACTTATTTAGTGCCTAAATATGATTTAGAGAGTTGTCAAATCATAAAAATACTTTATATTTTAACATATTTAATTGCTAAATACGCTAAGCACGGACTAAGAGTGACAATGTTGCAAACCCAACGGTTCCAAAATTCCCGAGGAAAATATAGTGTAATGTGACTGCTTAAGTGTTTAAGATAAAATTTAAATTTAAGATGATTTATATTACTTTTAGGGTGACGCTAACTGGCATGGCATGGCAAAGGGTGTTATGCGGAAATCATTTGAATCATAATTTAACACCCTTAGCATTCCCAGCAACCTGTTTCAGATTGTCTAGCGAGGGCCGTCCTACACTGCACTTTCGATTCGATAACCTTTCTGCCCCAACGATCGTCTGTTTTTCAAGCTTATCCCTCTTGGTTATGTCCGGAATCTTAGTCTGTCCACGGATCTCCTCATTCCTGATTCGATCTCGTAGAGAAACACCAACATAGCCCTCTCCATAGCACGCTGAGCGACCGCGAGCCTTCTTATGAGGCCCAAAGTGAGGAGACCTCGTTTCTGTGCCATATGTCATCACTGGTACACACACTGATGAAAAACTTTCGTCATAAGACACTGAGGGTCCTCTAAGTCTCTTCTCCTCAAAACACCTCAACACACTTCTAGCCGCTATGGAGGCTCCTTCACCGTTTATGCGGTAAAAATTTGGAATGCCCTTCCTCATGAAGTTCGCGCTAGCCCATCACTCAACATTTTTAAACGGAAAGTTAAAGAGTAGAAAGAAGAAAGAGAACTACCTTTCTCTGTAATTTTATATTATTATATATAGGTATATATTTATATTACGTAGGTATATATTATTATTCCATATAATTTATTTATTATAATTATAATATTATAACATATACTTTGAGTATAGTTCATATTCCTTTTGGGTATATATATATTTATTTATGTTTTTGTACACTCACCTACCTTTAAAATCATTTCTCTCTCTAGCCTCAAAGGTTTGCTGGAAGAAAACTCTTCTTAGGGTTAAGCTCGCCTTTGTACATGACCTCTTTTTCTGTATTTACAAATGTATTTTCTTGTGTGCAATAAAGAATAAAGAATAAAGGGTTTTCCCTCTTAACTTAATTAGCCTTAATCAATAGGAAATACATGGCCATTGTTTTAGAACATTAAGTGTAAATATATAGATGTCACTTATTTAGGTTAATTTAACTCTTAATGCTTGTAACACTTTATGTCTTTGAGCCATTTTTGTTTGCTGGCAATAATTCTTTTCTTCTACTTGACGATTGAAAAAGTTACTGTATTCGTTTACTATAAAACCGAAATAAAACCCAAATCATAAAGTTTCCACGCATTTTCATTATACAACGACGAGCTCACCCACATATTGTAGATGCGTGGAAGTCTCACACGGTGCGTTTCAACCGCTCGTTTTTTCCACGCACCTGCAAGATGTGGAATGACCTTCACCCGGAGGTTTTTCCAGAGGGCTTCGAAATGAACGCCTTCGAGAGAGGTGTAAATAGGGTTTTAAGTGCTAGGCAACGCGACTGCAGTACCTCGAGTGCTGCAGGAGTTCACAGGCGGCGATGACCACTTAACATCAGGAGGCCCATCAGCTTGTGTGTCTACAAGTTTAATATAAAAAACACACCAACCATACTATAATTTTTCTTTGTTATGAACTACATAAAAAATCTTCGCATAATTTCACATGTTCACACTTCTATCAGCATTTAATTAAAATTAAAATGATTAGTTGGTTAATTATTTACTTATTTCAGAAAACGTCATTAACTGTCAGCATCCAACCTTGTAATTAATTTATTAACAGAAATGATATACAATTATTATTATAAATACGGGATTTATCACGTACCGTCTTATCGGTGGTTCAACCGACAATGTGCGAGGCGAGACGTTATTCGGAGCTGATCGCACTCACCCTGATGAAGGTTCACGAATTGAACCGAAACATTATCGGTCGAAACACCGATAAGAGGGGTACGTGATAAATCCCGTAATAATGATTTAAATAAATCACGAAAGTTTTCTATGTTAAAATATACAATTATTTACACCAGTGCACAGTGGTCGAGATTCGACTGTAACACGTATTATTTTTAGCTTAATTTTAGTTTTCCCCTTCTCCATCATATTCTCTTCTTCTTAGTCGGGCACTCTTGGCAGAGTGGTCGTGGTTATGTCAGGTCTTGGCTCTTCAGTAGCTCTAGCGATGCGTCTCCATTCAGCTCTATTGAAGGCATTGCGAGAACATTCAGTCATATAAACTTTAATTTAGTATGCCAAAACTCACACTCCTCCACGGAATAACCTTAAAACCGGCCAAGTGCGAGTCGGACTCGCGCACGAAGGGTTCCGTATCTATAAAAACGGTAAATTTATTTAATTCTGTTTTTATGTATTTGTTGTTATAGCGGCAAATGTGAAATCATCATTTGTGAAAATTTCAACTGTCTAGGTATATAGATACCTCAATAAAAAAAATAGTTTAATCATCTAAAGACCGTTGCAAACTAACTATATACCACTTTTGTATGTTATCCAGTCCGCCCGTGACCACGGCTGTTGCAACACAGTCGAAACATCAGGATAGCAAATAAAAAAGGTACATAATACCCGTTTTAATCAGTATCAGTGTAATTATGTACAGTGTTCGCGAAAGTTTAAAAAATACTATCTATAGATAGCTAACTGCTCTTTACCAGGTGAAAGTATTAATCTAATTTAAACTTTCACATTTGAAATATTAAAATTATTTATTTTTAACTAAACGCCGTTTCTAAACTATCTACGTTTTCTTTACGGAATCACTACCTACTTTCATATGAGTGGTGGCGAATGTGAAAACTTGACGAGTTATGAGGTGTACGCCCCAGATAACATCTTGATTGTCAACCTTTCTCATAGTCATAGCACACGCAATGAAACTACAGAACACTGTTGAAAACTATAGTTATAGGTACACTGTGGCCTTCTATCCGTATTTACATACTAATTATAATAAATAATCAAAAAGCATTAATAATCATTACCTTTTCTAGTAAACTTACGAGAAGAGTTTTGCGTTTTTGTGCTCCAAAATACTGCACTAGACATACAAAGTTATTTGCTGTATCACACTCATCAACCAACTATACACAACATTCTATCATTAACAGACTGCAAAGAGTTTATAATAAGGAGTTCTCCTCGATTGATATTTTTAATAGCAACAAGGGAACTTTTAAAAGTGAAACTTTGAAAATAATTATGAAGGATAACACACCTTCATGATAACAACGCAACACAAAATACTGGTTATTATGGTGTATGTATGAATTTGTATATATATATGTGTATTCTATGTATTATATCAACTTTTTTGCGTTTTACACATAATTTGTTACATTCGTTGTATTTATATATGTATGAATTTATGATGTAAATGCTTGTATATATATTATATGTATCTTATACCTATATTCTATGTATTTTATCAACATATTTGTGTTTACACGTAATTTGTTTGAGTCGTATTTTTAGTTTAATTTAGAATTTAGACTGTCTATATATAAATTCTTTTTATAAAAAGTAAATCCGTTTTTGGCCGTAAGTTAAGCTTAGTAATAGTTTGTATCTATATATTAAGGGCTGTGGATTTTGTTAAATAAATAAACTTTTAGTTTATTATGTATAAGTAGGTATATTTTGAACAATCACACACACACACACACATACCCTCCCTCACACACACTCGGATCATAACACCGACCTAATTCATGTTCCTATTATTGCAAAAATCAAATATTATACCGCACAATTGTATTTTAATTTATATTATTGTACTTCTAATTGCATATGTACATATACACAATAATAATTGGTCTTATTAATATAAAATTAATGTATTGTTATTTTTTATTCTACTTGATATTTAGCAGGGGGAGCCTATCATACAGGCTTTTCAGTCTAGTTCAGGCAACTGAGGCTCATACATAATTGTTGTCACATAATAATAATCTTAATTTTTGTTACATGTACCTACCTAATAATTATGTATTGAATTTTTATATTTGTATATTGTGTCAAATAAATAAATATTCTATATTCTATAATGTATGAAGTTCATCTATAATTTAGGTATAATTTAAAGAACTATTTTTAATACGTATAAATATTGTGGGGGAAATGAGGGAGACCTTTGCCCAGCAGTGAGACAGTATAGGTTATAAAAAATAATAATAATGTATTTATTATGGTATATATTATGTAAAACTGTAGTTATCAATTCGTTTTTTACTACAATATCCTTTTCTGTGCACGTACCCACTTTATTCAAAGGTTTGCTGGAAGATAACTCTTATTAGGGTTAAGCTCGCTTTTGTACATGTCCTTTTTGTAAGCTTTTTTTGTCTGTAATCTATTTGTGTACAATAAAGAATTTCTATTATAAATTAGAAGTAGCTCTGTCTCTCTGTCTGCTTGTTACGTTTTACGAATAAACGGCTTAACCGATTTCGATGAAATTTGGTATGTAGATTATGACCTTGACTTTGACTACTTTTTTTCTGATTGTGGAGGGCAGAAGCTGCGAGCGGAAGCTAAATACATCTTGAACATATAACACCTGCACAGTAAAGTATTCGAGCGAGGTTTCGGACAATTTCATAGACGTGGCCAATCGCCGCTTGAAAATAATTTGATATTTGGGATCGATGACGGTAAGGTACTCGTAGATTGGCCAGAGTTACTGGCTTAGCTTGGGCTTTGCATGCCTACTAGGACACTGAGATATCACAATTTTTAAAATACTCCAACTATAACAGATTCCAAGTATAGGCAAATTGCATACAATCTATCTTAAAAAAATGTATATAAATAGCCGTTATTTCTTCTAAGAGTTACATACTTAATTAAAATAACATTAATGATTAGTTATTGTAAATTCCTAAAAAATTAAATATTCGTAATTTATAAATATGTACTAAATTAAATTATATAAAAACATATGGAATTATATTAAATTAATCTTTATATGAATTTATTTCAGGATTCAATATTTTATTTTAAAATAGCTGTTACCCACGACGTACGCTTTACACTAATAAATGTGTAGGTAACCTAGAAATAAAGATAAACCCGCTGTTGCAACTTGACACCTTATTTTTATCCGATGGGACCTAATTCATGGGCTAAAAAGTAGCCTATGGGTTAATCCAGGTTATAATCTACGTACATACTAAATTTCATCGAAATCGGTTCAGCCGTTACGACGTTATTGAGTAACAAACAAAAAACATGCAAACTTTTTTAATATTAGTGTGATATTGGTGTGATAAGATAATAAATAAATACATATTGCGGGACATTTCACACAGCGCTATCTAGCCCCAAACTAAGCAGAGCTTGTACTATGAGAACCAGATAACTGCTAGAATACTTATATACATTTTTTTTTGTAAATACATATTTATAATATAAAGAGAAACAACCAGAACAAATATCTGTAGATCATGCAAACATTTATTCCACGGCGGTAATCGAACCCGCTACCTCCTGCACCACGGAGGTCGTCAATAATAATGTTTTTTCTTAATTTAGAATGTGTATTGAACCGTACTCATGCTTTAATTATTTCTATACCTACATTCAATATTGAGTTGTAAAAACTTTTAACTCGTCTTCTGTTACCTGTCTAAGCATTTATCTATTTATCCAGCTATTAGCTTTCAGAAGATAATAAAATAAAATAATAAGAAGAATACGACTGCAACTGGTTTACGTAATATGGGTACCGATATGTAATATGGCGAACCGCTGTGGTACCTGGGCCACAGCGGTTGCATCTTCCTAGTAGTGCTGCAACTTGAATAAAAATCAAAATCAAATATAAAGGACCAACAACTTATAAACGAAAAGGCGTCACATAGCATAGACATTTAGTACAAAAATGTCTATGTATCCGATCGTAGACGGTCTACGAAAATGCTACGCGGCGTAGAGGTCTTCTACGATAACATGACCCGTTGTTTTAGCCTCTGTACACGGCTTCGTTCACATGGTACCCAGAGAAAAACTAGCTTATTTGTTGTCATACCTTGACGCACATTAAACCCCAACGCAAAAAGAGAGGTGTTATTAGTTTGACGCCCATGTCAGTCTCTTTGTGTATCTGTCTGTGGCGTCGTAGCTCCAAAACGATGGACCAATTCGACTGAGAGCGAGATAGCTAAAGAACGCAAGGAATATAAGGATTAATAAATATTTTTGGATATTTCACACAGCACTATCTAGCCCCAAACTAAGCAGAGCTTGTATTATGGGAACTAGATAACTGATAGAATACTTATACTACGTGTTTCGTTATGTACGACATTAAATGAAAACACGGGTAGGGCTAATGGCTAGTATTGTTGTAAAATAGGTTTTTTTCAAATTCATTACCATAGAAAATTAATATTTTCAAACAATCTTAATATCAAGTCCTAAAATATTAATGCAACAGCCTGTATAAAATAGGTACTTAAACAAATCATATTCATTCATCATGTAAGTAGAAGGTACCTTTTAAACTGACTAAGCGGCATCGTCGTAAAGGCGCCGCCAATTTACGTTAAAAATTGTTTATGAATAAATGAATAAATAAATACTTCTCTACATTTCATAATGAATAAATAAAAAAAAACAGCGCTATCTAGCCCCAAACTAAGCAGAGCTTGTACTATGGGAACCACATACTGATATACTTTTTGTTTGTAAATATAATATACATACTTATAATATATAGAAAAACATCCAGACCCGGAACTTTTGTTCCGCGGTGGGAATCGAACCCGCAACCACTTGCGTCTCAGCCGGCTATTCACCCACTGCGCCGCAGAGATCGTTCCACTAATTCAACCAATATTGGTATCCGAATATTGGCAATACATAATCAAAATAAATCTAGTTATAACAATAATGATTTTATTGGAAATGTATCGATTACTTGATAAATAATCCAGCTACCGGTATTAAACCTACCTCTAAAATCAGTTAATACGATTCCGGATGTGTGTTTAAATTAATGTCGTACCATAACAAAACAGGTTGTATACTTTGTTTTGTAAATTCATACTTATAATATATAGAAAAACATCTAGACCCAGGACAAATATCTGCAGACCATCCAAACATTTGTCCCGCAGCGAGGATCGAACCCGCAACCTCCTGCGTCTCAGCCGGCTATTCATAAAAGAACATTATGGGGCTATAAATGGAGACATTAGCTCCGCTGTGGGCCATTATTGGTTTCTAAAAAAATATTATGCATGGTCCGCACTTTCTTCAGTATTTTGTAAGCGAGTTTCAAAGGTCGAGAAAGTGGAAAATCACGACAATCAAGCCGAGCAAGTGAGCAACCGACAAACGTCAATACAGTTATCATTGAGCGAGCACAGAGAGCCGTCACTACACGCTGCCTCGAAATATCATGTACACAGGTGGCTCTGAAATATGTATGTTTACCCGAAAAAAACTGACAGTATGTCACAGGCGAGCCTACTCCGCCTTCGTCTAAAGTAAGGTTCTACACCCAGTTTTTAATTCAACTTGCCACCAGGCGCTGTTATGTTTTATTTTTCAGATAATTCTGGAGTTAGTAAGTTCGTTTTGGTTAATTGCCAACTTTCGCCATCATCATTGACAGCGTATCTTTATCCTGCTCCCTTATGCGATGACGAACCTGAGCCAGTATCATCCATGTACGGCCTGACGTTTGAACTATGTCGACGACCCACCTCACCACTGGAGGTTCAACGCTTCTCCAATGCTCGCCCACCATGGCCACCATTCAATCGTCGCCTTGCTTTAACTCTCTTAAACATGTCTAGCCAACCCACTACCGTTTCGCCAACTCTGGTATTCTATCATTGATCTTCAGCATTTAGATTTGAGAGAGAAAAAGGTATTAAAGTGCTACCTAGCTTAGGCTGAGAGGATGGTACTGGGTAAACCTCATTTTCATCTCATCAGCCATCGAAGAACTGACGGGCGTTGGAGCAGAAGGTCAGTCACTCTAGAAATCTACGTGGGAAGCCTATGTTCAGTGGAAGTCCATGATAATGATGAGTTGCTTTGAGCAGGTTAAGTTTGAACTTATCTTTATATTAATGTTATCGTCCATTAAAAACAATGTAAACATAAGGTCGTAGACTCTAACAATTTGTTGCAATTAAAGCGAAAGGAAGGACGTGTATCTGGCGACATCGAGAAAGTAAGAGTGCGACAATTTCACGCTCACTGTGCGCACGCGCACTGAACTTGTGCACAGATCATAATGTACTGGGTGCAGATAAGGCATATGTGCTGAAGTTATCGTATTTTCAGTTTTATGAAGGCATAAGTAAATGCTTTGACAATAATTATTGATAAAGCTTTAGGAGGAACTAGAGTCTTTAAGGTTCTTTTAGGGATAATATCAGGATACCTTTACCTGACTTTTCTGGTAACTGCCCTCCGTTCTTTCATAGACAGGTAAACTCTTATTGAGAGGTTACTGGGATGTGGGTTCGATTCCCACCTCGGGACAAAATACCTACAATATTACTTACAAAACCTTCGTGATTGGTTTCAATCATTATTATAAACTAGAGGTTGCGTAGTGCGCGAGTTGCACGCAACTCGCGTGTTATTGTTTTTGTCGAAGAAGCAATCAAAGAGGATTTCGAGCTGTTAAAAGCGATCAAAAAGGATATCCATGTGTAAGAAGCAGTCAAAGACGATATCGAAATGGAAGAAGCAATCAAATCAAAGAAGATATCCAAATGGAAGCAGCAATCAAATATGATTTCGAAGTGCAAGAAGCAATCAAACAGGATATTGAAGTGAAAGCAGCAATCAAATAGGATATCGAATTAGCAGAAACTATTAAAGAGGAAATTGAAGTTGAGTAAGCAATCAAAGAGGATACCGAGGTGGTAGAAGCATTCTAAGATGACGAAGTGAAAAAAGCAATCAAAGACGATATCGAAGTGGAAGAAGCAATCAAAAAAGGTATCGAAGTGGAAGAAGCAATCTTAGAGGATATCGAAGTGGAAGAAGCAATCAAAGATGATATCGAAGTGGAAGAAGCAATCAAAGAGGATATTGAAGTGAAAGAAGCAATCAAAGAGGAAATTAAAGTTGAGGAAGAAATCAAAGAGGAAATTAAAGTTGAGGAAGAAATCAAAGAGGATACCAAGGTGGTAGAAGCATTCTAAGAGGATGACGAAGTAAAAAAAGCAATCAAAGACGATATCGAAGCGGAACAAGCAATCGTAGAGGATATCAAAGTTAAAGAAGCAATCAAAGATAAACAAGCAATCAAAGAGAAAAAAATTGGATGTTCCAAAATGATCATGATAATGGTTGTATAAAAAAAAATTGAACGTTGCAAAAAAGATCATGATGAAAGTTGCATAAAAAAAAATCTGGACGTTCCAAAATGATCATGATTGACGTTGCATAATATAAATGTATGTTGCAAAATGATAATGATCAAAAATTTGTACTAATATTTTGTCAAAGTTTGCTAGTGCTATCTCTTCCCGTTTAGAAGATACGAGCGATTAAAGTTTTGTAAGAAAAATCATAAATTTGTTGATTGGATATCGAAGTGGAAGAAACTATCAAAGAGAATGTTGAAGTGGAAGAAGCAATCAAATAGGATATTGAAGTGGCAGAAACAATCAAAGAGGAAATTGAAGTTGAGTAAGCAATCAAAGAGGATACCGAGGCGGTAGAAGCATTCAAAGAAGATGACGAACTGAAAAAAGCAATCAAAGACGATATCGAAATGGAAGAAGCAGTCAAAGACGATATCGAAGAGGGAGAAACAATCAAAGAGGAAATTGAAGTTGAGTAAGCAATCAAAGAGGATACCGAGGTGGTAGAAGCATTCAAAGAAGATGACGAAGTGAAAAAAGCAATCAAAGACGATATCGAAATGGAAGAAGCAGTCAAAGACGATATCGAAGTGGGAGAAGCAATCAAAGAGGATATCGAAGTTAAAGAAGCAGTCAAAGATGATGTCGAAGTGGAAAAAACATTCAAAGAAGATGACGAAGTGAAAGAAGCATTCAAAAAGGATGTCAAGGATGACAATAAAAAAACAGTTGCACCAAAAATTTATACCAATATTTTGTACAAGTTTGCTAGGGCTATCTCTTCCCGTTTAGAAGATACGAGCGATTGAAGTTTTGTATGAAACACCACAATTTTGTAGAGCGCATAATGAAGTAACTGAAGCAATTAAAGAGGATATGAAGTAGAAGAAGCATTTTAAAAGGATAACGAAGTGGAACATGCAAAAATAGAAGATGTGGAGGCGGAAGAAACAATAAAAGAGGATGACGAAGTGTAACAAGCAATCAAAGAGAATGTTCGAATAGTGGATGTCGCATAATAAAAAAAAATTGACGTTCAAAAATGATCATAGTGGATGAGGCATAAATAAAAAAAAATTGATGTTCCAAAATGATCACAGTGGATGTTGCATAATAAAAAAAAAATTGACGTTCCAAAAGTGATCATTGTGGATGAGGCATAATTTAAAAAAAAATTGACGTTCCAAAATGATCATTGCTGATGAGGCATAATTAAAAAAAATTGATGTTCCAAAATTATCACAGTGGATGTTGCATAATAAAAAAAAAAGAAATTGACGTTCCAAAATAATCATTGTGGATGAGGCATAATTTAAAAAAAATGATTTTCCAAAATGATCACAAAGGATTTTGCATAATAAAAAAAATGACGTTTCAAAAGTGATCATTGTGGATGAGGCATAATTTAAAACAAAATGATGTTCCAAAATGATCACAAAGGATTTTGCATAGTAAAAAAAAAATTGACGTTCCAAAAGTGATCATTGTGGATGAGGCATAATTAAAAAAAATTGATTTTCCAAAAAGATCACAAAGGATTTTGCATAATAAAAAAAAATAATTGACGTTCCAAAGTGATCATTGTGGATGAGGCATAATAAAAAAAATGATGTACCAAAATGATCACAGTGGATGTTGCATAATACAAAAAAAAAATAATAATTGACGTTCCAAAGTGATCATTGTGGATGAGGCATAATTAAAAAAAATGATGTTCCAAAATGATCACAGTGGATGATGCATAATAAAAAAAAATAATTGACGTTCCAAAGTGATCATTGTGGATGAGGCATAATTAAAAAAAATTATGTGTTGCATAATAAAAAATAATTGACGTTCCAAAGTGATCATTGTGGATGAGGCGTAATTAAAAAAATGATGTACCAAAATGATCATAGTGGATGTTGCATAATAAAAAATAATAATAATAATTGACGTTCCAAAGTGATCATTGTGGATGAGGCATAATTAAAAAAAAATGATGTACCAAAATATCACAGTGGATGTTGCATAATAAAAAAAAATTGACGTTCCAAAGTGATCATTGTGGATGAGGCATAATTAAAAAAAATGATGTACCAAAATATCACAGTGGATATTGCATAATAAAAAAAAAATGACGTTCCAAAGTGATCATAGTGGATGAGGCATAATTGAAAAAAAAATAATGTTCCCAAATGATCACAGTGGATGATGCATAATAAAAAAATAAAAAATAATTGACGTTCCAAAGTGATCATTGTGGATGAGGCATAATTAAAAAAAATGATGTACCAAAATATCACAGTAGATGTTGCATAATAAAAAAAAAAAAATGACGTTCCAAAGTGATCATTGTGGATGAGGCATAATTAAAAAAATGTGGATGTTCCAAAATAAACATGATGAACGTTGCATACTAAAAAAAAAAAAAAATTGGATGTTTCAAAATGATGATGATGACCTTTGCAAAAACTATGAAAGTTATCTCATGTCCCTCCACTACCATTATATAGAATCAAGCAAATTTACAGTAATTTTATAGTACACACAAGCCGTGGGCTCCCTACAAAAACAGAATGAAAATTACGGCAAACGAAATATACGGTTTACGGTATTCATACAGAAATATTTTGTATGGGACAATTTTTTTTTTGTATGAAAGACATTTTTTTTTTCATGGATCCGGATATAAAAAAATGTCCTCAGCAACATTAGTTTTTGCACCAACGCTCTAAGACCTATACTTTCCGAGATACGAGGTGGATGGGAGCGAATGGGGGACAAAAGGGGTACTTTAGGATTTATTCCCAACTCACCGGAACTCCCTCTATACGATCCCACCAAACATTTCCCCCCTACGAGGTGGCATCTGGGAGAACAATGATGTCAATCAGTCAGTGAGTCAGTGGTAATCGAGCTTTATATAATATAATACGGGATTTATTAGTCCGAGGCGAGAAGTTATTCGGAGCGGATCGCAATCACCCTGATGAAGGTTCACGAATTGAACCGAAACATTGTCGGTCGAAACACCGATACGACGGTACCGACAATTGACAACCTCCGTGGCGCAGTGGGCAAATAGCCGGCTGAGACGAAGGAGGTCGTGGGTTCGATTCCTGCCGCGGAACAAATGTTTGCATGATCTAAAGATATTTGTTCCGGGTCTGGTTGTTTTTCTATATATTATAAGTAAGTATTTACAAAAAAAAGTATATAAGTATTCTATTAGATATCTGGTTCCCATAGTACTAGCTCTGCTTAGTTTGGGGCTAGATAGCGCTGTGTGAAATGTCCACCAATATTTATTTTTATTATTATATTAATTAATCAATTATATCAATTAGCATGGTCTGTATTTATTTGTTCCCAGTCTGGGTGTTGTGGTCCCAGGGTACTCGTAGGTTCCGATATCCATGCCACAAAGGATATATGGATTATGACGGTAGGTTTTACATCTTGAAGATGGAACAAGCAAATATACCTGATATTGAGTGTCTAAAACCAAGCATTGCCTCGTAGACCGTTACATAATAACGTGCCCTCGGATACACTGCCCTGCGTTCATCAACTTGAGGCATACAGGTGTAAAGCCTCATGTGCCTGTAATTTCACCAGCAACCATACTCTTCCGAAACAGCAATGCTGCTTGGCGGCAGAAATAGGTATTATGGAGATAGTACCGGTGTTATGGTTTGGGTGTTATATTTGTTTGTTTTGCGAACGGTACTAGCTGTGAGGTGATGCATGCTCAGGATCTCACCAAAATTGTATGCGCACAATTTGCCGCAGCTTTCCATATTGTGTAACTTCTGTAATAAGATTATCTAACTGTACAGGTTTACGAGGTCTACCTAACTCATTGGTCGTCCAAATCTATTCGACTGGTGAATTGGTAAACAGTCGACAGCAACATACACTGCAAGCTGTGTTTAACCATCTATGCAAAAGAGGAGTATTATAAATTTTACGCTTATATCTGTTTGTGTAGCATCGTAGTCCCAAACGAATGGACGGAATTGAACGCGGTTTTTTTATTAGAAGGCTAGTTTAACTGGGGTGGTTCTTAGCTATGTGTAATGAGGATTTTTTTTTAAATGATAATAGCCAAACGCTTGACCACTACCTCACCTGCAGGCTGAGTGTGAACATTGCGCTCGATAATTATACTATGAAGTATAAAGTTTTCCTTTATCATATAACAAAGTTATCCATATTATCCTGCTAGGGGCGCTGTTCACATCTCCATAGAAAAGAAGGTAAATACGAAAACTTTATACTTTTTAGTATATCGAGCGCAATGTTCGCACTCAGCCTACTGATGGTAAGTGATGGTGTGATCGACTTCACGCTTGCCTATAAATAACGTATTCACTGTGGACTTGATTGCCAGCACTTTTCTTTTTTGGTGAAGGATCGCACTGCAAAATGGAAATTTATTACGAAATTTTAATGTGTCGTGAGTTCTTAATTTTTTATATTTATATAGGATGTTTGATATTATACGCACAAAAATGAAAGCGGTTATTTTGATGAGCATAATAAATAAACGTGTGAAATCTTTACCATAGACATGTGACATTTATTTTGGCATGTAAAAACACACACTTTAATAAACTTATGTTGTGCTATTGCATAATGCTTGCCATCTAACCACAGATACTGTATTGGTGACATCTCGAGTTATCTCTTGTTGTCCCTTTCTAACCCAAAACCCGCAGCTATTTCCGAAAGAGATATCAAATCCGCCTTTCTTTTTGGATGTCGATTGCAAGAGTAGGCAGTAAATTTTATATCGAATTAATCACCTAAACTTAGTCGATTTTCTTTAAAAGTTGATAATATAACTAGTAGTTTTTTTTGAGAAGTCTTTTTTTATGTTTTTAGAAACCGTAACTTGAATATCGTTGGTATCTCACCAAATACCTTGCAGTTGTTTATTACCTACCCTACGATTATAAACATCCTACCTGCCAAACCAATTTAGGTAGAACCCTACCAATATTTATCTACCAGTAGTTACTCAATTTACTCTACTCTCAAGCAACTAATATACTCTAGTACATCATTTATCGGTGCTAATAAAACCTCACACACACAACCATACACCATGTATTTTTCTTTGCTAATGTCTTTTTTTGTAGTGTTTGTTTTTTGTGGTGTGTTGCTGCAATGTTGTTGTAAGCTAATGCTAATTGATAGAGCGAAGCAAGATCTCCAAATCAACTTGGGCAAATCGGCGTTGTATGTATGTATGTTTGTTTGTCCGAGGATAACTTTCGAAGCGTTGATCCGATCATCGTGAAATTTGATACATAGGTTTGGGTTGACTACATGAGCAAACAATGTTGGGGGGTTGTTGAGATATTAAGGTTCAAGAGGGGTAAAAATAAATGAAAATGAGACTATTAGGTCAAGTGGGACGTCAAATGAAAGGTATTCATTAGTACATTTCAACCCTGTTTTTATTTTTAGTTTAATCTTTGTAGTTTTTGAGTTATTAGTCATAATCAAAACAAAACTTTGATAAAATTCACAGGGTACACCAGTGACCCCAAAATGCTGAAATTTGGTATTCGTGGTAGTCGTAAATTTGGTATAGGCAAAAGTCTGAAATCCAGAATAACATAATTTTGTACCCCAAAAAAGTGAGCTAAATAACATGAACTCCCGTTACCTGTAATTTGAATGAAACTGTAGGTCAAGTAAGTTGGTTGTTATTTCATGGCACTATTTTTATAGTCAAAGATTACGAATAATATATTTATGTTTTTATGGGAGACTCGCGAGATCTCAGTCAGGGGCGAACCCCTAGTTATAATAATGTCAGTCTTTAGATAGATAGATAGATAACTCTTTATTGAATTACCACACAAACAGAAATAATACAAAAATAAATATAAGGCTAGAATATATAAGGCTAGAATAAATAAGGCAATACAATGGTCGGCCTTATCGCTGAAAGCGATCTCTTCCAGGCAACCTTTGGATGGAGCGAAATTTACATATGGAGTGCGGTGTACTTTGTAGGATATATTTACACAAATATTCTTAGGTATACTAAAAAATATGATAGGGTTCCAATCCTAATACTTAAAATACTTATAAAATAGACTTTTTACCTTTCTCTTTACTTTTTAGTTTTCATTTTATTATGTTTACCTTGAATATGTAACTGTAGTTCTTTATTTTTGTCTCTATTTAGATCTAGAGAAAGATCCTTGAAACTTAGCAGAAGTAGACATCCTTCGCGTCTACATCACAAGTTTTAAACTTAGTTAGAGCGAGGAGTCAAAGCTATGGAACTAATAAAATCAAGGTCTTTACTAATTAACAATATAAGTATACCCTTTCAACACTGTGTGATTAGACATATCAGAAATAATGCTGCTCGTATTTATAAAAACAAATATTTCTTGCTTTGGGGTTTTTGCGATTCATAATTACCTAAAACCTGCTTTGAAAGTATTTTTTAAGTCTTTAAAAGATTTTTTCATTCTGCAGTTCATAACAAATCATTTGAAATCACTTCGCATCAACAATTTATCAAATAAATTACTGGCCACCTCGATGCTCCACCACGATAAAAACACCTACCCCAGAGTACATTGTCCACTAAATTCAAATTTATTTATTTCCGATATTACATTCATATCTTGTGAGTAAAAAATGAAATCTTAAACATATAGTGCAATTGATAATTCATAACAAATGATAAATGAATAATAATTCATATTTCACTGTATCTGTAACCTGTGGCGTAGTAGCCGAGTAGCCAACTTAGACGCAAGAGGTTGGGAGTTTTAGGAGATTTGTTCCCTATCAGTAAGAGAATCGAATGACGTAAAAATATTATCATATATTTTTTTTATTTTTCCTAAGTAGTAAAAGGAAAGTTCCCTACCTATTTATTTGCGAAAGTGAAAGTTTTTGTTGATAAAATAAATAAATTACCTAGAATTATTGCCCAGACCGGCAATTTAGGTTTTGGAATAATAATGAAAATCCGTTTTATTCGTTCGTGAGCAAAAACACGTTGGCATAAGCAAGCCAACGCTTTAATATACAGTGGCCTTAACTCACAGACCACCCCTCAACCAATTGATATTCACAGACGAAATGAAGCGAATAATTTTATAAGTAAACTCTAAAATGTTGTAAATAAAGAAGGGGTTAGCAGGAAACCGGATACGTCCTTCCTGACTGGCTACCGGCGGCTTTAGAATCACTTGCGAACGTGTCAAAGTTTCATTTTTAAGCCCGTCTAAGAAATATGTGTTTCATAGATTTTTTGCTCTTTTTATATAGGCTTGCGTTTGACCACGATCTCGCTTGATGGTAAGCGATGATGCAGTCTACGATGGATCACACTTGCCTTGAAGAAACCTATTCACTCGCGACTTGAAGACACCCAGGTTGTAGTTAGTTAAACACAGACTCCGGCAAGGCATTACACTCTTTGGCGCATAATAAAGGAGAACCGCTTTGTGCCAATGGGAGGTATTTCAACCATATAGCGGTGGCGCACCGCAGAGCGTCTGGTTGTCCGATGATAGAATGGAGATGGTGGGATTAGGTTAATAATTCCGCCGCACACTTCCCGAAATGTACTCGATAAAAACCGAGAGGCTTGCAACCTTTCGTCGATGCTCCAGGCTGTGGAGCCTTGCATCAATTAGTTCATCGTTGCCTATGAGCTTCTTGGCTCTTCTCTCAATTGATTCCAGAGCTTCAAGCTGGTACTTCGCTGATCCGTCCCAGAGATGAGAACAGTACTCCAAACGCGATCGGACTTGTGCCTGGTACAAGTTGAGCAACTGTCCCGGTGTGAAGTAGTGCCTCACCTTTGCGAGTATACCCAGCATTTTAGCGGCCAGCTGGGATTTGGACTCGATGTAGGAGCCGAAATTGAGAGTCGGAGTTAATGAGATACCAAGAAGCTTGAGATGGTTAGATATCGGCCCTTCTGTGATCTTCCAGAATCTAGTGTTAGTTTAAAAATTACGTTACCAGTCTTTCTGGTGCTCCTTTTCAGAGTTCATCCTCAGTGTATTTTTAATTTCCGCAGTGTATGTATACATATACATATTCCGTAAGTGGTATGAACTGCATGTGTCAAATATATGTATTTCCGTACATTAGTACAGCGAAGTGTTAATAATTATTCTGTTGCTACTTATTCTGTACAGCACTTATCTTTTAGTGATGGAGGCAGGTCAAGAAAAACTAGAAACTATTTTAATAAATATTAACTTTAATTTCAACATAATATTGTTTCATTTCATAGTTCATTTAATATTAATCTAATTAATTTAATATATTCTATAAGCCTGTAGGAGTCACACCAATAGCATTTAGCGAGCAAAGTGTATTTTACATGGAATTAAACGCGATATTCATGCGAGTGGACGTACCTATATTAATAATATAATATTATATAAAATCAATTTTACTCGAATAATAATCTGTTTATGTATTCTTTATTTTAATTTATTGTATTACTAAATTTTTCTTGGTCTTTGTGTTATATAGCTTCGCTGTCAATGCGAATTATAAATCTGAATTATATACAGATAGAATTGTAAACCATCGACAAATACAGTAGTCTGTATCCCTCCCTACTCTCGATCCGCACTGTTTTTATGAAATGCTTTATTTTATTTACATATTATGTTTTTTTATACAATCCAATAATCCGAACATTCCAATAATCCGTCATCCCCTAGTTTTTAATAGTGCCGGATTAGTGAGACTACTGTATTGAGAAACAGATTTGCCCGTTATACAGTACAATAATCGGTGTCTAAATCCATTATTGACGTAAGAATACACCGTTCCATACAAAACGCGTTGCAATTATTAGGTGGTTTTTCAGCTTCAAATTTCAAATGATTAAGCTGGATTGCAAAATACTGGTTTGACTCCTGAACAGAGAAAAGTAGATTAATAAGTACTAGAGCTTGTCAAGCATACGTTGGCATTTTGTGAATGATTTTTGGGGCGACACTTTCTATTCATTTGCATCTGTTGTTGAAAACTAGAAGACGATCTGAGGTTGCTGGGAGCCGTTGGGTGCAGGCCGCACAAGAAGCTTGAAGCTTATGTTCAGTCCTGAGGCTGATATTGTGTTATACATGCTTCACATATTCACGTAACCTTTCTGACATTAAGTAGAACCTCATACTCATAAAAATCTTTGAAAGGATCATAGAAGCTACTAGCCACAAAAAATAGACAATTTAAATTATCAGTTTTAGTGGCCAGTAGTTTCTATGATCCTTCTAAAGATTTTTATGAAGAAAGAGTATGAGGTTCTATACACACAAAACTATCACTCCAAAAGATAACTTGAATAAGTAACGAAGATATCCTGTTAACGACTTTGACATACTCTAATCACTTGTAATAAGGACCATTTTTGTTAATCACTAAGATTTAGTAATATTTTCGCCTCGGGCAATAATCATGAATTTTAGGTAGAGCAGTACATGCCAACTCACTATAACAGCAGTTAAGCTATGTTAGTTTCATACGATCACACTAGATGGCGCTAACTGCCCTTACTTATTTTCTAGGTAAGTACATACCTACTATAAATGTATTTTTGAACAGCACCAAGATACTTAAAATTAAAATGGGCAATCGTGGCATAATACAATTTTACATTAATAAATATCTTCTTATGAGGACTGCCAAACACCTCTCCATACAAAATGGCATAACTTAGTTTTCTACTTATTTTTTGGTGGGGCAATTCTGCAATAAAATTATTGTCATTTTTTTTATTCTTATGCGTGGTCCACACTTAACGTTTAATTGCATTAAATCATAATTGGTCAGCGACAGCATCAACAGATAGTAGCTATATACATAACTTTAGCTCCAATATAATGAGACACTGGCTGAAGGTACACAAGCCCTCCCAACTTGTAGCGCAGTAGTAAAAAAATATTTTAAAATTTAATTTTTTTAATTATTATTTTTAATTTATTACTGATTATTTTTTAATCTGCACTTGAATTGTTTATTAATATGAATTATTAACAACTGCACTAACATAGTTTTAAGATTTCATTTTTTACTAACAATTTATGGATGTAACATCTGAACATCCGTACGTTGTAGTCGATAAGTCCGAAAATGTATGGGATTTGACACATGCCATAGAAATATCACGTGATATATCGACATCGAACATATGTAGAAATCGAATCGATTCGAAGCGAATGTAACTTGGCTAGGTCGCACAAGATTAGTCGTTCTGTAAATCTATCGAGGTCTATGTTCCGTCGAAGTCATATGATGAAAATTTAAAAACCATCGAAATATGATATAAAGCCTGGCTTTCACAACGATCCCTAATCGTATTTAGCGACTAAACATGTTTAAATTTGACGTATTTGTATAATTTGACAACTCTTTAAATCAGTCAGCCACTAGATACGTTCAGGGATCATTGCGCGAGTCGCCCTTAGATGTAAGAAAATGTTATGCCTATTTGTAAGGAAATGAGTTTTGTTTAAGAGGGTATCTCTTAAGCCAGATTGAAATTAGATTAAAATAAGCTATAACTAATTCGAACATTAATATTAACAGTGCAATTATTATCAAGATTCAATATTACAAATTTTTTCTTTTTAAAATTTTCTCGGAATGTTTTTAATCATGGGATTTCTACAGTTTAAGTCACAATTTTACATGAATTGATACAATAGTCTTCTCTTTTAAACTCTGTAAATATATATTAAAATTTTAAATTTTCTAAATGAGATTACAAATCCATAAACACTGCAAAACCCAGTATTTTATTAAATTTTTTTATTATTAAATTCAATGAAGAAAAATTCTGTTTTGATACAGTTTTCAAAACTCTGAATTCATAACAAGAATACCGAATTCATAAAATTTAAATGCAAGTTTTTTCAAACAAGCAATCTTAGTTGTGCGTCTTATTATCTAGGCATTACATTCAACCATACAATTTAATCTTCTACATTTTAAGCAGGGATGTTGCGGATGCAGATTTTTTGACATCCGCGGATGCGGATTTTAATATTTTTTTAAGAAACTTCGTTTTGGTGCAGAAATTAAATAAAAATATAAACTATTAACTGAACAAGCATGAAAGCATGAACATCCGCCTCGATTATTGGGGATGCGGATGTCCAAATCGATGCGGAGGCTCAGCATTTGCGGATGCGGATTCGAATATTCGCAACATCCCTGATTTTAAGTATCATAAAATTATTCATTGCGATTCTTTAAACTAAACTAAATTTAACACCACTGAAATGTTACTTGCCTTCTGGTAGGTTAAATTAAAAAAGACGCCGAATTAGAATTAATTAAAAACTATTTCATTATAAAATCCCCGAAAAAGCAGTTACATCGATTCTACTCTCGATTCAAACTATTTTGATAACAAATTTTGAGTTAATAAAAAAGACTTTCGCGATCACTGGTACAAAATTACTGTTTTAAAAAGGTACATCAGTACGCGATAAATACCCATTTAAATCAGTAATTATTAAAAAAGATGTTAGTTACTATCGATTCGATATCTATCTTTAGTAGTGGCTAAGCTTTTGCCGATTAGAGTAAAGGAGGTCGAGTCTTGCTGAATCAAAATTAGTGGGTTAATTTTAGAGGCAGAAATATGCATATTAATCACGAAAGATGAGCCTTGTTATTACAAAAAAGTAAAACAATTGTTTAACGCTTGTTCAAAAATTACCTTTGTACCGATTTTTGTATAGAATATTTTAAAACACGCACTAAACTGTTTAATTTTTTTTTTTATTTTAAGATAAGATATTTATTGGATTGCATGTTCCTTTATTTCTGAAACTGAAACTCATGGACGTGTGCATTCTCCCCATCCTCACCCACGGCGCGCTAACCTGGTCTTTGACTGGTCTGCAAAGTCCAGACTCGGGGTTTGTCAGCGAGCCCCGAAACGCAGTATTCTGGGAGTCAGACTGACAGACCGCGTTCGTAACAGTGCACTGCGCTCTAAAACACAAATTGCGGATGTCGGACAGCAAGCGGGTCAACTGAAGTGGGATTGGGCGAGCCACGTCTACCGCATGTCGGATGCGTTATGGGCTAAAGCCAACACAGAGTGGACGCCTCTAAACGAGAAACGACCTCGTGGCAGACCGCGGCGAAGATGGGGGGACGAAATTGATGCCCATTTACAGGATTGGTCCACAATACCCCAAAATAGAGAAGACTGGAGAGAAGGGAGGTCTTTTCCCTGCAGTGGGACGCTACAGGCTCTTAATAATGTTCAAGTTTGATATTTTGAGCGCCTTTTAATTTAGTTTAGTTTAGAGAATGACGGAATATAATTCAACATGTTAAATAACAAAGCACTGGTTAATCATTTATCACATAAGTTACAACTAAGTACAGCTAATCTAAGCATACTAATCATTTAGTTTCTGTGGTAAATTAGGTACATAAATTAGGATTGTAATCATAAAAGTTGAATTTATTACTAAATTAATTTAAACTTTTTTGATGTTACACCAAAAACTCAAGAACTATTTATGATTTACTTCAGATTGTGAAATAATTCGCACCTGACGTGTAGTGGGCTCGTGGCGAAATTGGTATTGCACCCTCGTACCAAGAGCAAAGGTGCGTGTTCAAATCCCGTCCGGCTAGTAGTTTTTGCGATGATTTTAAACCCTTACATTCACTGTAAGTTAGTACGTAAATTCTTATAGCGAGTACGCACTTAATTTAAACGTGGTAGTGCGTGCACTATATTAGAAATAGTGTTATAAGATCAACTGAAAAATTGTTACTGAGAATTTTGCTTGTGTTAGTTTTTTTACAGGGTCTTTTATTTAGAAACGTACTTATACACTATACGCCCTATCCGTTTTCGTTATAGCAACTGCGCACTTGATTTAAACGTGGTAGTGCGTGCACTATACTCGAAATCTTTCGACCATCAGGACTTTTGATTGTTTAGTTCAGTTATTACAGAATTTTCGTGTCCGTTTTTGTTTACCTACAGTAAGTAGTGGTTTACCAGACGTAGTCAATGAATGTCAGTAATTAAAAATGTAGTTAAAAGATCACCTGAGAATTTAATAAACATAAAAAAGCTTGGTTATATTTTAATTATTTTTACATCATTTTTAGTACCATTTACCAGCATTTTTCAAACTTTAGCGATCACTGTACATAATTATTGATTAAAACAGGTACTTATCACGAATGTTACTTTTTTATTTGTTATCCCGACGTTATAAAAAGATACATACGCGATAAATACCCGTTTTAATCAATAATTTACATACATACAATAATCAACTATTTACAGTTTTTTCCTATAG
This sequence comes from Philereme transversata, assembly GCA_963924445.1. Taxonomy (NCBI): domain Eukaryota; kingdom Metazoa; phylum Arthropoda; class Insecta; order Lepidoptera; family Geometridae; genus Philereme; species Philereme transversata. The sequence goes on from OZ004351.1 coordinate 15,723,077, forward strand.
ACTATGCAGAGTCCTTTGTGATAACGCATTTGTGAAATGTCAATGTCAAAAAATTTGTTACTAAATTTTGCTTAGTAATTTTTTTTATTGCTTATTTATTTAGTGTGTGTTTTGTTTCCAATAGTGGCTTTACATACGTATCCCTTTAGTGCGAGCACTCCCCTACATTTGATATGCACTTGGTACCGCGCGCACCATTCCAGTGTATCGCAAAACACGCCCACGTCTGAAAGGGTCTTTAATGCCGCTATCGAGAGGAGATCTGAGGACAAAGATATACTATTTTAATTATAATTTTTAACGAGAATACGTTTTTAAAATTGCTTCCATAGTGGGAGGCAACTCAAAAAACGATTGATAAAATTGGGGGATACAGTTTGTTGTTACAGCTACATAATCTATCATCTCCATCCAAAACTTAATTACACCACTGTATAGCTAAAGGATCAAGAATTCGTTACGCTAAGTGAGGACTGTGACACATCGCGCGCGATGGAGGGAAGTGCCATTTTGAGGTAATTTTGCTGCGTTTCGAGATTTTCATTTAGCATAACCCGAAAGACTTCTTAGTGTTCAAACATGATTATAACATACATAAAATAGCGTATTTTATATTTTGTATAGAAAATATTACCTGTTGCGTACACGTATTCACGGCCGTGTCCATGACATAGCTACACCCCATATTTTTTAAACTTTCCAGTTTGATGTATTTGTTCAACGCTTCATTTCAGTTTATACTGTAAACAGTAATCGACTCATTAGCGTCCTGGCTCGCTTTAACTCGCCCTTACGCCACAATATCTCAGGTGCAATTGATCGCTTACACCGGAGTATAACACATAACTTTTCATCACTAAGTCTTTATAAAAGTTGCATGCTAAAAAAGATAATAGCGTTCACGGTATCCTGTTTTTTTTCTACTAAACTTGCTTTACTTACGTCCCTAGCGGCGTAACTCACACTTACGCATCAGGTAACTAGTTAACAATGACCAACTTTCAAAGTGATGAAAAAACTTTAAAAATGAAATACAAAAAAAATATTAGATGTACAATTTTCTATACTAATATAATAAAGAAGTAGAATTTGCGACTTTGTTTGTTTTGATGTAGGGGGTAATCTCCGTAATTACTGATCCGATTCTGAAAATTCTCTCACTGATGGGAACCTACATTATCCCTGAGCGCTGTATTTTATTTCATAAAAAATTTAATTTAATTTATTTGTAGGAAAACCAACAGCTGTTAAAACTTATAATTAAGACAGATTGTTAACCAGAAAGCCAATTACAGGTTTTCACGTTTAAACAACAATATAGAAATATAAAAAATGTGAACAACCATTCGACATCTCACGTTATAGATACAATGAAGAAAGAGTGCCTACCTATACTATTATTATATTAAATTAAAAATCGAATGAAAATCGATCGGAGCTGGGGCGAGTCAGCTAGTATTAAATAAAGTTGACTAAAACTAGAAGTACTTTAAGTGAAACGAACGGTATTATCACATTTATGTGACCCAGACAACCTTTAGACAAATATTTTTCAATACACACACGTTCGACAATAGACGACCTCTGTGGTGCAGTGGACAAATAGCCGGCTGTGACGCAGGAGGTTCCGGATTCGATTCCCGCCGCGGAACAAATGTTTGCATGATCTACAAATATTTGTTTCGGGTCTGGATGTTTTTCTATATAAAATAAGTATGTATTTACAAAAAAAAAGAAGTATATAAGTATTCTATCAGTTATCTGGTTCTCATAGTACAAGCTCTGCTTAATTTGAGTCTAGATAGCGCTGTGTGAAATGTCCAGCAATATTTTTTATTTTTATTTAATACTGGAAGTATTTTAGTTGAGCCAATCGCTATCCCATATTACATTTCTAATGGGAAAATGCGCTCTAAATGTTCGTTCGTGCGAGTTTTCTATATTATCCTTAACACATTACCTATAAGATTAGCTTTCTAGTTTTTTATTGAAATGAGGGTAGATAAACTTATCGAAATTTTATAGTGAAATGAGGGTAGATTAACTTTCGAATTTTTATAGTGAAATGAGGGTAGATTAACTTTTGAATGTTTACATTCACTAAGGGTAGATTGGCATTTAAAATTTGTATAGTGAAATGAGTGTAGATTACTTTTCGAATTTTTACCGTGAAATGAGTGTAGATTATTTTTCAAAGTTTTACTGTGAAATGAGGGTAGATTAACTTTTCTACTTTTTTGTAAATTGCAACCTTTTTTTAATTAAAACAGTGAATTAAATGGTAGTTAACTTTTCAAATAATTAAGAGCGAAATGAGGGTAGTTATATTACCTGGTGGGTCAGCGTGCGTCAGTAGCTGTACGTCATTGGCCCTGCAGAAGGCGTGCAGCGACGGCGGCACCACGCAGCAAGAGGCGAGGTTGATCTGTGCGATGGCCGGCTTCACCAGCGACCACGCGTGCAGCTTGCGCAGGCAGCCGCCGCCGACATCTGCTACGCCTAGTTGCTGGACGCGACCTGGAAGTAACAGTAGATTATTAAACGAGGGGATAAAGCAGTGTCTTGTGTCACGGGCGCTATATTGAATTACGAACGTAACGAAAGATTCTAGAGTTAACCCACGAGCGGAGCGAGGGAGTTACTAGAAACCTGAGTGCAGAGAGGGATATAAGCACGCCCAAGATGCAGACAGCTTTATCCACGAGGAGAATACACTACTTTTCACACTTTCTGCGAGACAATAAAAAATCTAGGTTGGTGCATTCTGTGCAGAGGTTAGTTCGATTTACGAATAAGTTCTTATTGTGTGAGTCTCTTTGGTTCAAATTTTAATACAGATGAAGTTCCAAATTAAAATCACGCCCTCGCGGGCATAATGAATATCTTGCTTATCATCTTGAATATAATGTTTTCTGTAAGGTATGATTTGACATTGTCGAGCAGGTGGTGTGAAAACAACTTTATTACTATGAAGGTAAGGTATATTTTGAAATATCAATAATAGAATTGGGTGTGTGTTAGTGATGACGTATGGTACAGAAACGTTCTCTTTTACTATGGGCCTCATAAGAAGGTTTGCGGTCACTCAGCGTGCTATGGAGAGGGATATGCTTGGTCTTTCTCTACGAGAAACAATCAGACATTAGGAGATCCGTAGACGAACCAAAGTCACCGACATACCACAAAGGATTAACAAGCTGAAGTGGCAGTGGGTGGAGCACATAGCTCAAAGATCTGACGGCCGTTGGGGCAGAAAGGTTCTCGAGTGGAAAGCGCAGCGTAGGACGGCCCCCCACTAAATGAAAAGACGACCTGATAAAGGCTTTCCACTGCGTGGTCTCCACTTTAGAACCTTTCTGACTTTCTTCGAACTATGTGCGTTGCCACTTCAGCTTGCTAATCCTTTGTTCTATGTCGGCGAATTTGGTTCCTCTACGGATCTCCTCATTTCTGATTCAATTATGGCCATCAATCGAGATATTCTAATATAAACATTTATTTGGTGATTTACATACATAACTAGCTAACCCGCCCGCGGCTTCGCACACTTGATATATCCCGTTCCCGTGGGAACTTCGGGATAAAAACTATATAAAACACTCTTGTCAAAGTGACGCTACACTTCATGTAAATGACTTCACGTCAATGAACGAAGTTAAATTATATGGATATTGTTCATGCATAAATACTGGAATCACGATTAAAAAATGAGGGGTGGGGGGTGAAAATTACTTTACTACCTATTCTCATACCTACCAAATATACAAACAAAAACGTTAAAATAAAGTGACGCTACACTTCATGTAAATGACTTCACGTCAATGAACGAAGTTAAATTATATGGATATTGTTCATGCATAAATACTGGAATCACGATTAAAAAATGAGGGGTGGGGGGTGAAAATTACTTTACTACCTATTCTCATACCTACCAAATATACAAACAAAAACGTTAAAATCGGTAGACTTGTTTCGGAGGAGTGCGACCACAAACACCGTGACACGAGATTTTTATTTATATACATAATTATTATACATTACCTTCTTTGACATATCCCTCGAGCACGGCCCATAGCACCATAATGCCCGGTAGAATAGCTTCACATTTCTTCGCGTCCGCTTCGCTGTCTGCCTCTATTTCTGTGCTTGTCATACGCACTGTAATTATAAATAAATAATGCTGTACATTTCACACAGCACAATCTAGCCCGAAACTAACCAAAGCTTATACTATGTGAACCAGATAACTGATAGAATACTTAAATACTTTTTTTTAAAAACATACTTATAATACATAGAGAAACAACCAGACCTGGAACAAATATCTGTAAATCATGCAAACATTAGTTCCACGGCGGGAATCAAACCAGCAACCAAGCAGCATTGCTGTGTTTCGGTTTAAAGTGTATGGGTGAAATTACAGGTACATAAGCCAAGGTGGCTTGCACACGCGTCGATGGACGCAGGGCAGTGCATCGTAGGGCACGTATCTGAGGCGTGTGAGCTGCGAGGCAATACTTTGTTATAGGCGATGGATACCACTTAACATCAGGTGGGCCATAAACCTTCATCTTGAGGTCGTATAAAAAAAACAAATTAAAAAAAGTTTGGGACAGGCAGCAGTGCAGTCCAGCAGTGGACTGTTGATGACGATAACTTACCTATATTGTTGCTTCCTAAGGATATAGGCGACGCCTTCAAGGAACGGTTGTTTTTGAGATTGGTATCATCTGTCGTATCGTTCCTGTGTAGCAAGTCCGGATTGTATGCAAGAGTCACGTTGTCTATATAGTCAGTATGGAGAGCGGTGAACACTGGAAATATACAAAATACAACATTATTTTTCATCACTCAATTTTGGTCATTGTTAGCTCGATACCTATGCGTAAATGCGATTTACACCCCTAGGGTAAGTAAATTTGAAAAAAGAATGAGGCTCATTGCATTCATAATATAATAAAATGGAATAGAACCTCCATGGCAAATCCTTATTTCAATTTAAAATCATACTAATATTATAAATGCGACAGTTTGGATGTTTGTTTATTTGTTTGTTACTTAATCATGTCGTAACGGCTGAACCGATTTCGATGAAATTTGGTATGTTCGTAGATTATAACCAGGATTAACACATATGCTACTTTTTGCTGACAAACAACGCGTGCAAAGCCGTTGGCGGAAGCTAGTTTACTTAAAGTGATTAGGTACATACATAAATGCTGAAATTACATACAACTTCCATGGCAAATCCTTATTTCTATAGTATATTATAAGTATGTATTTAAAAAAAAGTACATAAGTATTCTATCAGTTATCTGGTTCCCATAGTACAAGCTCTGCTTAGTTTGGGGCTAGATAACGCTGTGTGAAATGTCCAGCAATATTTATATTTATTTATTTTATTTATTCTATTTAAAAATTAAAGAGGCCAAATTCACAATATACTTTATCGAAATATATCCATGAAAATACCTTATTTTTATTAAATAAAAGAGGGTTAATTAGGGTTTAAATAGGTTAGCAGAGAAAAGCGCAAATTTTATTTTTAGCAACACACTGTTACGAAAACTTTTATAATTTCCTCTCATTCGTGATGAAAAATTATGTCTTATACTCGGGTGTAAGCGATCAAATTTTCTTAGATCGGTAACACGCGATCGTTACCTTTGGTGTTACAAACGTCCCTAAACTACGGTACAATGATATGGGTCGTGCCGTACGCTTGATTAAAATTAAAATATGTTTATTTAACACACACAAGAAATACCACAAAGTAGATAGATAACAAAAAAACACAGGTAAGAAGAAAATAAAGAAAAAGTACATAGATAGGCGAGTAGCAATAATAGTATTGTGTGGGACAAACAGGCCCAGGGTTGCCAACCGTAGAACTTTTATCCTCGTACAAAAGCATTTAAAAACCTCGTACATTCAGTACCTAAGCAGCTAAAGTGTAATCTAACCAAAATTAAGGTATATCAGACGATTAAATTTAATACGCTTTACATAATGCAGTAATAAATCAAAAGTTTACTATCTAAACCAACTAAACAATGCATACAATCAACACATTAGAAAAGGATAATAATATTTTATTTTTGATACACAATAGAATAGAAGGAGATAAATAATAATTATTATTTTAATTATTAGTACACAATACAAGTATTTATGTATATAAGCATGATGCATGAGGAACAATATTGAATGTGGTAAATGTCTAATCATAGTTAATTAATTGGTTCTAATGGCGTATTTATATACATAACTTCTCGTTTATGTTAGAAAATGTTGCTTGTAATGAATAAACATGATATAAATTTATTTCAATATGCCCTATGTGTATCTTTATCTTGTGTGATTCCTGTGTTTCTTGCTATAATTTTTATTTTTAATCATAATCTCCGTGGCGCAGTGGGCGTATAGCCGGCTGTGACGCAGGAGGTAGCGGGTACGATTCCCGCCACGGAACAAATGTTTGCATGATTTATAGATATTTGTTCCGTGTCTGGGTGATTTTCTATATATTATAGGTATGTATTTGCAAAAAAAAAGTATATAAGTATTCTATCAGTTATCTGGTTCCCATAGTACAAGCTGTGCTTAGTTTGGGGCAGACAGCGCTGTTTGAAATGTCCAGCAATATTTATTTATTTAAGTAGGTACTGTGTGTGTTTGTCAAATAAATATAATTTCTTTCTATGTACAAATCTTGTACATCGTACGAGGTTTGACATCTCGTAAATAAGACCACAAATCTCGTATTTGTACGAGGAACCTCGTACGGTTGACAACCTTGATTACAGGCCCCGTTTTTCTATGTTCTATGGTAAACATGTATATCTAATGTTTACCACCTTATTGGTATAATAATCGCCCAAGCAAATACTGAATCACTTAACAGATAGGCATGTAGTGTCAATCAGCTTTGCAAGTGGTAAGATAGTATTTATCAGATAAATAATATTACCTACTTATCTCTAAATAACCACAATAGAACAATATCTTACTAAATGATGTACATAGGTATATATCTTTTTTTGGTATCTGTCAGGAAACATTTCATTTTAATTATATCTTTATCTCTTTTACTATTTCTATAGTCATTACTGTGTCAACATTATTTTCCGAGAAACTTGAAATAAAAAACAAACATTTGTGTTTGTCTATCTGATGAAGTAAGATTGTTTTAGACAGATTTTGATATTGCGTCTTTGAGATTTTGGCATATAAACCATATTTTCTGGCGGTGCATCTCCAGACAGCGTCATCTATTACGCTGGTCGGAGCTTGTTTTTTTCTTTTTAAATCGAAAATGTAAAGCCCTCATTACAGCATGACAGAGCAACGCCATCTGTTAGCTGTTATAAAAACATGTCCGGAAAAGGAAACCCTTCATTCATTAGTTCATTACCAAGGAGAGGAGCATTGAGCAACGCAACGCGGAACCGGCACCGATATGTGTTATACTTAATCTAAAGCTGGATCCACACCAACACTAATGACGACCAACGACGTACATGGCGTCCCTGAGTTCCTCCTATTCTATGGAAAATGTGGACGAGTCATATCCAACCTCTATTGTACTAACTACATATTATTATTCATAATTAGTTTATTTCATAGTAATTACAATTAAGAATAGATAGTAGGTACAGTTTGAAGGTTAAATAACACTCGAAATAAAAAAGTTTTTTACTTATACACAAGGATCGTGATAGGTGGAAGGAGTTGAGGGAGGCCTTTGACCAGCAGTGGGAAAATGTAGGCTAGTTTAAAAAAAAATCTTATACACATTAATATTATAAAGAAAGTAACTGTCTCTGTCTGCTTGTTTGTTACGTTTTCACGGCTGGACCGATTTCGATGAAATTTGGTATATAGATAGATTATGACCGGGATTGTGCGACCTGCACCCAAGTAATAGTATAAAAATGATTTTCACCCATTTTTATATTCTATGAATACAACAGTTATACTTATACCAAATACAAGACTACAAAATAGGTCGTCACTCAGCGGTGTGCCACGGTAACGTATAGCTACTGTAGCGCTGGTATTTTACAAGATTCACAAAAAACAAAATTAAACATTTAAATAAGATCTTTTTCCACACTAACTACTAAAGGTTGCACATACCTAACTTATTAAAGTAAGACTATTTATGAGATCAAAACTAAACAGTAAAAATAACAGTAAAATAAACAACAAAAAAAGATCGGACGCTCGGGAAATCTATGGGAGGGCCTATGTTCAGCAGTGTGCAATTCACACGTGGTAGAAGTGAAACCTTCAAATACCACGCGCATGTGCTTGGGATCTACCGACTCACTCTCTTTCTCACTCCTACTTACTACCTTTGTGTATCTTTCTTTCTCTCTCCCTCTTGCGTTAGAATATTGGACGCTACTCGTTGCTAACGCTCGCGCTGGCCTGTAACAGGTATACTACGCGCATGCGTTCGAGTGCCACGCATTCACTCTCGCTCTGTCTCTTTCTATTCCCCCTCCCCAGGAGCGTTAAACGTTTAATGCAACAGTGCTTTCATACCCCCTCCATGGTAGCGTTAAACGTTTAACGCAACCTTGTTGGAAGTCGCATTAGAAGTTTCACTTCAAAAAAAAGGCCTACACAAACATCAAAATATTTACATACCATGCAAACATTTGTCCCGGAGCGGAACTCAAGCCCGCAATCTCTTCAATCATCACAGTTGGCTACTGGCCCACTGCGCCAAAGAGGTCATTAAATTATTAGTAAAATATTGTTAAATCATGATTCATCGGAAATCTTCATAGTAAGAGATAAAACTACATACGGAAATACAATTTCCAAGGACACCAGTTATTATGGCTGGCGTGACTTAGTAACCTCATGATATAACTACTAAAAACTCGTAAAAGTCATAAGTCCATAACACATTTAATTTGTCTTTTTTGATATGTTTATGAACCCAAACAGGAAACTGTTCTCATACTGACCCGAATTACACCAAATAAACTAGTGGTTCGCCCCGAACTGAGAGCTCGCGAGTCGCCCATAAAAACAAAAAAAAATATTATTTGTAATCTTTGACTATCAAAATAGTGCCACGAAATGCTCAACCAACTTACTCGACCTACAGTTTCATTCAAATCACAAGTAACGGGAGTTCATGTAATTTAGTTAGGTACTCTTTTTTTTGGGTGGAAATTACAGTTATTATTGACTTCAGACTTTTCCCTATATTTGTGTCACTAAAGCTACACGACTACCAAATTTCTACACTGTGGGGTCACTGGTGTACCCTGTGCATTTCGTCAAAGTTTAGTTTTTATGATAGCTAATTACTCAAAAAACTACATAGATTGATCTGAAAAAACGAGGTCGAATTGTAATAATGGAGACCTTTCATCAAACGTCCCATTTGACCTAATAATCACATTTTGGTTTTTTTTACCCCTCTTGAACTCGAAAATCTCAACAATCCCCCAGTGCCAACACTACCTACCTATATATCAAATTTCACGGATGAACGCTTCGAAAATTATCCTCGGACAAACAAACATTCATACATACAGCGCCGATTTGCCCAAGTTGATTTGGAGATCTCGCTTCGCTCGATCAATAAAAGTGTAAGTTTTTAAGTTTATTGTTTTATGTATTTTAGTCTTTAAGGTATTTATAGTTATGTGCCTTGTAATCATATTTTGTATTTGCATATATACAGGGTGTAAAGTTGAGATAAGACACAGAGGTTAGCTACAAGAAAACGTTTGAGGTTTTGAAGAAATTCACTTCTGCATTTACAGATTTTGAACAAGTTACTTTTTAACAAAAACATAACCAACTTCATAACATAGAAAATCGTGAAGAATCGGAAACGGAACTCTAAAATGAAATGTCACTTCATTTTAAAATAACTTTCCAACAATACCACACCCAGTGGGATGGAAGCAAAAACATTTCATCCCCTTTTTACCTCGATTGAAAGTACCTTTAAAATTATTTGACCTCAATGAAACTTAAATGGGACCATCATCGAGTTATTCTGAACCCAACGCAAAAATAATCATTCAAATCAGTTCATAAACAAAGAAGTAATGCGGGAACATACTTCGCCTTGCCTGAGTCTTGTCTTCAAGTCGCGAGTGAATAGTTTTCTTCTAGGCAAACGTGTACAATCGTAGACTGCATCATCGCGCACCATTAGGCGAGATCGTGGTCAAACGCTAGCCTATAATTTATATTAAAAAAAGTCGAAGTCGGTTAAAAATATGAACTTACAGTCAGTGAAAAGGTGGATATTCACGTCTTTTATTATTATAATTCATAATTTATATTTCATAATAAACGACGTCATTGTTATTTTATTATAATTATTTATTAGTTTATCTATTGTGTCAGCTAGTGTTTATTGATGTGTCATATTAGATTATAAGTTTATTATAAATACTTTATGTACGAGTATTATACGTAACAATGTACTCGTATCTCACAATGTTCCTGCTTCCTATCGTGCACTACCTACAAAACTTATTTCCACATTACAAAGGTTAATTGGAAGAGAATGCTTATGTTGTGCATTAAGTTCGCCTATGTACAGATATGTTTATTTTGAGTAATAAAGAATTTACAATCAATTCATTTTTTCCCGCAGAAAAAAAAACACTCTTCTTGCCGACTGTATTTTTTTCAAAATCTGTAAATCCAGGAGAAAATTTTCTAAAAGTTAGGCCTAGCTTTCCTCAAACGTTTTTTCGTAGCTATAACAATTCTAGTAGCTGCCCTATGTGTCCCATCTCAATTTTCCACCCTTTATAACACGTTTCGGACTGAGTGTACGTACAGGGTACACTGCCCTATAGCTAATATTGCTTGTACTGTCAAAAAGATAGCACAGCGTAAAAAATTATACCACTTCTCAAATTAAAATGGGCATTGTCATTTGTAAACCTTAATTTCTTAGATGCGACGTCGGGGTCGGCCGCGAAAGCATTGGCGTGACGACATCAATGGATTCGAGAAGGAATGGTGGGAATCTGCCAAGGATCGTGTTAGGTGGAAGGAGTTGAGGGAGGCCTTTGCCCAGCAGTGGGAAAATGTAGGCTAGTTAAAAAATAAAAAATAAAATTCTTAGATAAAGTCGAAAATTAAACACCCATAATTTCTACCGACTCCTTCCTTAATGTTAATTTCCATGTTCATATTGAACTTTCCTACATTGATTTAGGGCTGAGAATGGTGATGAATTTGTGCATAATCATGCATTCATGATCTATTACGGTAGTTACTCTGTTCACTTGACAATGAATGTAAATTAAATTAATTCATGAAAATTTATGGGTTAGATGAAATTATTTTAATTGCCTACTTGTAAAATTTAATAATGCAATTAAACCACTCAGGCAGTTTATCTGAAATTATACGGAAATCAAAGTACACCTTCGGGTACACGCTATGTGAGGCAATACTTCACACTGGGACAGTTGCTCAACTTATACCAAGCACAAGTCCGATCATGTCTGGAGTACTGTTCTCACCTCTGGGACAGATCAGCGAAATACCAGCTAGAGGCTAATAGATTCAATTGAGAGAAGAGCCAAGAAGCTCATTTGCAATGTCGAGTTAGCAGATGCAAGGCTCCACAGCCTCGAGCATCGTCGAAAGGATGCAAGCCTCTCGGTTTTTTATCGGATACATTTCGTAGTATGCTGCGGAGCTTTTCAACCTGATTCCACCATCCTCATTCTATCATCGGACAACCAGATGCTCCGCGATGCGCCACCGCTACATGGTAGAGATACCTCCCATACGCAAGAGGTACTCTTCCACTTTTATTATGCGCACCGCCAAGGAGTGGAACGCCTTGCCTGAGTCTGTGTTTCCTGATAACTACAACCTAGGGATCTTCAAGTCGCGAGTTTTCTTCTAGGCAAGCGTGTACCATCGTAGACTGCATCATCGCTTACCATCAGGCGAGATCGTGGTCAAACGCTAGTCTATAATTTATTTTAAAAAAATGTACACTTTAGGCACACCCTAGGTATAAGTCGGGAACATACTAGATACACGATCGGTTCTTACCAGGTACACGCCGAATACACAGATACACATCGGGTACATAATTTTATTAAAACTTACCATTTTCTAAGCACTCCGTAAGAGCAGCAGTGCTGTCTTCATTAATAAATATCTTGACTCCAATTTTCAGGTTCTTCCGTTCCTCCTCCGCCATTTTGTTCTGTACATCATCATGTGGCCGTGTGATGTTCATGACCGGTTCATTAGTTGTGGATAGGACCATGTATTCAGAGGGTGTTGATGTTTGGGGTAACTCTTTAGAGTAGGCGATGCCGTTTTGAATGAGAGCGGTGGGCAGGCCATTCTGGGTACCCCATTCGGTGAGGGTCAGCTTGATGCTTTCTGAAAGCTGGAGAAGAATTTAATAGATGTCCTCTTCTGGTTTTAATATATATATACCAACCAGCTGACAAAACCGCAGCTTCGCACGCGTAGTTTTTCAATAAATACGGGTAATGTTCTGCGCAGTTGGGTAAAAAGTATCCTATGTCACCCTGGGATAGTGTAGCTTCCCAACGGTGAAAGAATTTTTTAAATCGGTCCAGTAGTTTCGGAGCCTATTCAATGCAAACAAACTAACAAACAATCAAATCTTTCCTCTTTATAATATTAATATAGATATGAATGAATACTACTTCAAAGTGTACTTAGCGAAATTGTAACAGCGTTTGTATGGGAATGACATTGTAGGGCACGTTTCTAAGGCGCATGACCTACGAGGCAATACTTTGTTATAGGCTATGGTTACCACTGAACATCAGATGGGGCATATGCTTGTTCTATATAAAGGTGACACTTTTACAAATGCGTTCTTAAATCCGTACCTATGGTCTTACGAAGCGAGCTGTGGGTACAGCGAATTCAAACCTGCGTATCTTCCAGCGTTTCCAATCTAAAATACTACACAACCAATGCACATAGGTACATCACAAACCAATGATGTTAATCTTTTAACACTGTCAACTACATCGCGACCTAAAGGTGGTAACGATTAAACGGGAAGTGACTAACAAACTTCATCATTCTCAGCCCGTGTCGACCCACTGCTGGGCATAGGCCTCTCCTTGTTTCTGCCACTCTTCCCGATCCTGTGCCAGTCTGAACCACGTACGACCCACGGTCTTATGGATGTCGTCGACCCATCTCGCTGGTGGACGTCCCCTATTTCGATGGCCAGTTCTCGGCCTCCACTCTGTTAGTGCCTTAGTCCACCTGTCGTCACTACGTCTGGCCAAGTGTCCTGCCTAACTCCACTTGAGCCCCAATATTCGCTTGCTAACCAACTTATTGCACTATAAATTGTGTACTACATACTTATGTAAGTAGAATAGAATTGTATGTTTTCTCAGTAAGATGTTGATTAGATTGCATACCGCCTTATCTCCTTTTATTTATTTATATGATGAGAAATAAGTAAACTTAAGCCGTAAACCTAAATCTTACGCCAGGAATGAAACTACACCCAAACGAGGTTGCTATCGATCACTTAGGACACAAGGTGTAGGTAGATGCGTTAAAATGTTAAGTCATGTAAATCATTAAATATCATCATTCAATGGTTGTTTTTTGTTCCAATAAATACAAGATTGTGTAAAGTCATGGCGATTGGTAGCCTACAAGGAAGTCATACTTTATTTACATACTAGTGCTTCGCCCCGAACTGAGATCTCGCGAGTCTCCCATGATACTTGACCTACAGTTTTATTCAAATTACAGGTAACGGCAGTTCATGTTAATTGGTTACACTTTTTTGGGGTAGAAATTGCGGTTATTATGGATTTCAGACTTTTCCCTATATTTATGTCACTAAAGCACCACATTTCAGCACTGTGGGGTCACTGGTGTACCCTGTGTATTTTGTCAAAGTTCAGTTTTTATTATGGCTAATAACTTAAAACTACAAAATTTAATCTAAAAATAAAAACGGGGTCGAAATTTACTGATAAAGACCTTTCCTTAAACGTGCCACTTGACCGGATAGTCCCATTTTGTTTTTTCTTTTACCCCTCTTGAACCCCAATATCTCAACAACCCCTAACATTTTTAGCTCATTTAGGCACACCAGGATTGTGCCATCACTACCTTACCTGCCTATATATTAAATTTCACGATGATCGGATCAACGCTTCGATAGTTGAATGAATGAATGAATGAAAATTCTTTATTATACCTTACACGCTAAACACAACAGATATAAAAATAAAATATAAACCAAATAAATGTAAGTATAATGGGCGGTCTTATCGCTTAACAAAGCGATCTCTTCCAGACAACCTTTGGATGGAGAGGATCATTGCTTAATGGAAGATTGGTTGAGGTGTAAAAAGAATAAACTTAATAATAGCAAAAGAACAATTACTTAACCTTAAATACATAAATAATAGGTACATAAATAATTTTAAATAAGTAAGTATCATATATAAAATAAATAAATATGTACTTACATATATACATACATATATATATATATCAATAATATTATAGATCAGTTGAATAATCACGACTCTTCATGGAGGTAAAAGTTTTTGAGTCTAGCTTTAAATACGGAAGGTGAGGGGGATTTTCTAATGGAGACCGGCAAGGCATTCCATAATCGGACAGCTTGGACGGAAAAGGAGTTTGCATAGAAACTGGTTCTATGCATCGGTGTTTTGAGAAGGAGGTTTTCAGAGGATCGGAGTGTTCGGGAATTTGTGCAATGAAGGAACTCGAAGCGTTCCTTCAGATAACAAGGTATGGACGGATTACGAAGGATGTTAAAAAGGAGGGATAGGATGTGAGTATTCCGGCGAAGTCGAATGGGGAGCCATTTGAGTTTATTACGAAATTCGGAGATGTGGTCGTATTTCCGGAGTCCGAAAATAAACCTTATGCAAAAATTTTGAAGACGCTCAAGCTTATTGAGCTGTTCCTCCGTGAGGTCAAGATAGCAGGAATCAGCGTAATCTAAAATTGGGTGAAGAAGAGATTGTGCAAGCGCAATTTTAGTAGCTATCGGAAGAAAGTTTCGCAGTCTCTTGAGCGAACCAGCAGAGGCAAATAGCTTCCGACTCACAGATTCGAGCTGAGGACCCCACGACATACAGCTATCCATGAAGATGCCCAAATTTTTTATAACCTTTGAGTAGGGAACAGTTACATCGTCAAACTTAATTTGAGGGAGTGTTGTGTAGTTGATTTTCGATAGGGTACGAGAACTTCCCAGTATGATAGTCAGTATGATAGTATGATAGTTATTCTCTTACAAACAAACATAAATACATACAACACCGATTTGGCCAAGTTGATTTGGAGATCTCGCTTTGCTCGACCAATAAATAAATAATGTTTTGTTTTAACTCAAACATCTTTATTATATGTACATAGTTTTTATATATGTATGTACTAAAGTAAGGCAACCTTTATGTGTATGGCAACCTAATGTATGATATCCGATGCAAGTCAATACATCTTTTTTAATTTAGATAAGTTGTCTTTAGAGGGCTATTCTTGGTATTTCTCTATGAGTTTGTATCATAAATTAAGAGATTCATATACAAATAAGTGGCAATAGGTAGGGCACAAACCTTGAAGAACTAAGGTCCATTGGGGTAGAAAGGTTCACTGAAAAGCACAGCAGAGGACGGCCCCCCGCTAGATGAAAAGATGACCTAAATAAGGTTGCTGGGAGCCATTGGGTGTAATTGCACAAGATTGGTAACTCTGGAGATTTATGGGGAGGCCTATGTTCAGCAGTGGATATCCTATGGCTGAAATGATGCAATTTCTGACTATATCGTACAATTGCATTGTTATCAGAACATGACAGGTATGCACAATTATACCTCATAACAACACAATTCTGTGGAAAATCTCGAATTTCTACACTTCAATAGTGTTATGTCAACATTAAACACTTCAAAAGTGCTAGGAAAGTGAACCTTATTTCCTGGGTTTAGTCTTGGTTTTAGCTGTTTGCATTTCCTTGTTATGGAATAAGGAAAATTGAACTGCTATGGAAACCTTAATATAAACCTAATAAGTAGTATGTAATTTAGCTTTTTTAAATAGGTAAAAGGTTTTCCCATGAAACAAACTAAATTATTAGTTATCTTCAAATCTAGTTTTTTTAAGAAGGCATTGGCAGAATAGTTTTATTTAAAACTATGATAGGTATGTACTAAAACTATGCAGGCTATATGATCTCCACGCATTTGAGAAGGAATAGTGGAACATTGGGCAGTACAGGTAGGTGGAAGGATTTGGGATGATTGGCATACAGTTTCAAAATAATCTAAAAGATTTAATTGGTTAAAATAAATTTCAATTTATGAGAATGGGGGAAAGCCCAACGTAAAAAAACAATTACTGATACATAAATGTTAAGGGTGACATGTGCAACAATGCCTAAACGTATTTAGTGGCTAAATATGATTTAAAGAGTTGTTAAATCATACAAATACGCGAAATTCAAACGTGATTAGTTGCTAAATACATTTAGGGATAATTGTGCGAACCGGGCTAACTGTCATTGAAAATGCAACATTATGGTTTTAAAAATACCTACCTAATATAATTTTTTACAAACTGGATTTTGGTAAAGGAGTATTTAGCTTTGGTTATGATACTAAAACGGGGGAAACCCTATTAAACCTAGGTCTTCAATAATCAATAATTAGAAGATGATTTAATAGGAACAGTACCTGGTAGTAGGTGACCTGAAATAAATGTATTTTTTTGTATTAAGCATTTATTAGCTGGGTGACTCAGCCACTGTTATGCCTAGCACTGGATTTTAGACAGTGTAAGATCAGATAAGATAGTATCTTGATTGCACACCATTTAAAATAAATAGTCACAAGAAAATACACTTTTAAATCATAGGTACAATGGATGGATCTCTTCCAGACCACCTTTGGATAGACAGGATCTATGTGAACAAACAGTGTAGGCTTGCCCAGCACCTTAAAACTTACACTAGACTGTAGTTTCTAGGCAAACATTTATCCATAAATATTTGAGTATTAGTGGCCACTAAAAGTTAAGCCAATATTGACTGGGTTTGTTAAACATAACAAAATAAGAGTTAAAAGTATTGTAGTAAATTTAAGACAACTATCAATCATTATATTCTAATAAAGTTAGAATAAACCGAAGGTCAGCAGTGAAGGCACAAGTCCACCAAAAAAAATAATGAAAAATACTAACCTCCTCGGTAACATTCTGCCCAGCTTTCTTCTTGATATCAATTAAGTTGAGCACATTCCCAGTATTTATGGTCACTTTAGACGCGCTTTTTAACATCGTGGCCACCTAGTCTATCTTTGTTATTCAATTTCTCTAACTTGCTTGCAGAAGCCAAGGTTACCGACCGAAACACAAAACTTGAAGTTTGAATTCGAAACAGAACGAGTCGATGCTATCGGTGGTGCCGAGCTACTGAATATTGGCCTTGCACGCTAGAACTCATCGTTTTTATTCAATCAACCCGAGGCAGTAGCGATCATGACGTAGTATTGCAAATTTATGACGAAATTTGGAGTGTTATCATCCTTGGTTTGGCAGCGGGCGGTTGTACTACGCTGTCAGTCCTGTCCGCCGTTTATTGGAACCGGTGTAATCCTTGAATTGGAGCAACTAGAATTTTGCATTTTCATTGAACTGAAAAGTAAATTCTACGTACGAAACTAAGAGAAAAAAAGAAGAAAAACATCCGTCAGATTTCTTTCAGAAACTTGAAAACTTCAAGAAAGAAAGAAATCAGAAAAAGAAGTTAGCTGAAGCTGACAGCCCATAGAATATATCAATGTCAACTGTCAGTCTGTCAGTCAAGTCCCATGTCAGATTGGCTGGCATCGAAAGAATCATTGACAACTCACAGTTCACAAAATGTATAATCTCACAATCAGTAGAGTGCAGTTTGCAGTCGCAGTGCAGCTTAGCCCTTTTCGGGTTAGATCTAGATCTTTTTACAGCAGCGGGCACCCGTATTTCCCGAAAGGGGCATTCTAACCCTTTTTGGCACTTCCATAAAAACCTCAATTGATTTTTCAATAAATATTTTTTATGTGCGGATTATCGTAGCCCGCTCTAGACCTGATTTAGGCAAATCTAGCCCGTTTTAGCTTAATTTAGCATAATTTATGTGAACCGTTTTACAGACCAATTAGATGTACTGTAGTATAATACATCTAATTGGTCTTTAGTCTGTAGATGTACTCGCCTTTTTTAAAAGTAAGGAGTAAGGAGGTGGCAACACTGGCAACGCTGGCGGTTCGGCGCCATACAAAACGTAAGTGACGTGAGTTGGCTTGTAATTTTCGGTTAAGCTGTCACGGCCTCAAGGCCAACAGCGAGATTAGTCCATTCGAAAAAAAAAAAAAAAAAAAAAAAAAAAATGGCTTGTAATTGTGAGTAAACGTAGTGATTAGTTGATTACATTCTCTCTGGTTCGGCGTGAGCTAAAAAATCGAAAAATACAAAACCAAATCAACAATTCAGTGCTTTCTACTCCAGTATAGTGTTGTGACGCTGGTGTCATAAAAATAAATTAACAATGGGTGTCGACTTTCTAGGCTTTGCTTACGCCGCTACCGTTGCTGCTGGTGGTATCATGGGATATGCCAAAGCAGGTAAGCTATTGAGCTAGGTCCGTCATTGCATGTTTTTACTATGGTTAAAAAACCGGTTTGCAGAGATAGTGCTCTTTTGCACACCATATAGATTAAATCGGTGACCTCTTCAGTGTTTTTTTGACCACAATCATTTTATTATCTTCGTCCGAAAGTCTACGCAAAGTTTGCCGGCATGACAATGAGAAACCGATTAGATAATATTTTGTCGTATCACAATAAGTTACTTACTAGATTGTCATGAAATATTGATTGATTTCTGTTCTAATTACAGAACAAAATCGCAGATAACAACTTGCACACCTGATCACTAATTATGTTTACAATGCCAGGTATGAAAAGCTAAATCAAAGTAATGTTTTGTTTTCAGGATCCATACCTTCGTTGGGAGCTGGCTTGATATTCGGATCCATCCTAGGTAATATCAATACATACATATTTGGCACATCTTTATCCCATAGTCTTAAGCAGAGACCACATATCTATACTTGCTACAATCCGGGCGTACTTCTTTTGCCTCATTCACTTTCATCACTTTCTTCATACACGCTTGTCGGTTTAGGGTACTCTTAACCTTGCCTTTCTCCAAGGTGTCTTCAACTTGGTTAAGATACATTCGCCGAGGTCTTCCCCTAATATAAATCAATACCTTATAACTTGTATGTAACTAACCTTCACCATCTCATTGAAGCTGTAACCTTTTTGTAGTAATTGTTCTAAATTAATGATTACTGTAATTAATTAATATGACTTTTTATAAACAAAAAATAAATGGTCTGACTACATGGTTCAGGTTCGCCAATATATTTTTGTATAGTTGCAGTGCCTGACTGATAAATAATAATGACTCATTTAATTTTGCCTCTCTGATTCCAGGTGTTGGAGCATACCAGATCAGTCAAAATCCCTCTAACTACGGCCTGATGTTGGGAACCACCACAACTTTAGGAGGTCTTATGGGATACAGGTAAATAAAATAATAGGCTTTACTGTTCTACATTTCTCTACATAGGTTTTCTTCAGTTTTTTAATTATAGTAATTTTTTCTTATTTAAGAAACCCCTCAATGGGTATAGGCCTCCTCTTCAAGTTTCCAGTTTTTCCTGTTTTTTGTTTCCTTCACCCATGTCTTGCCTGCTATCTTTGATTTTTTTTTTTAATGTTATTATTGAGGAAACAGGCTTACCTGATGGTAAGTGGTCACTGTCGAATATTGACACCAGCAACATCCGAGGTATTGTGGATGTGTTCCCTACCCTGTAGAAACCTTTTCACATTTCTCTTGAAGTGTGCCATGTCGTAGCCTAACGGGAAAACCTCAGATGGTAGCTCATTCCACATCTTGCAAGTATGGGTAGAAAAGAACGCGCTTCAGCGTGTGGTGTTCGATACCCAATTGTCGATAATATGTGGATGAGCTTTATTACGTTGTCGAGAAGTGCTGTGGTAAAATCTCGACGACGGGATCAAATAGAATCGAGCTCCTCAGAACATTCCCCATTATACAGGCGGTAGAAAACACTGAGCGATCCGATGTCACGGCGTTGACTCAGTGGTTCCAGCCTGTTGGCGATTTTGGGATCGCCGATGATTCTAATGGCTCTTCTCTGAAGGAAGTCAAAATTAAGGAATTGCAGTTCCGTGCCAATGATGGGAACAGTATTCTACGTGCGGCTGAACTGCGCTTTGTACAGCAATAGCCATTGTTGTGCCGTAAAATTCTGATATCTCATCCTGCCATCTTTCTTCTGGTCTCCTTTTTCTTCTCTTGCCAAATGGGTCCTTTCATAGGGTTACAGGTAGGTACTTACTTAACATTTTGTCTCCATTATACAACCCTGAGTCACTCCATACAAGCAAACTGATTTTATTACCCATTGCATCTTCACAAGCAGCGACCTGTCCCCTGTCCGTGATCTAATCTTAATACCTGCCAATAATCATTTACTGTAATTGAAAGATGGTCTGATGCTTAAATTGGGAAAATATCCTCAGTGGCGCATTGAGTAAATAACTGGCTGAGATGTTTGTATAATCTACAGATATTTGTTCTGGGTCTAGTTGTTTTTCTGTAAATAATAAGATTCTATTTACAAAAAAAATTGTATACATATATTATCAGTTCGGTACCTGGTACCTGATACCCTGGTACTATGGGTATAGTACAAGCTTGGCTTAGTTTGGGGTTAGATAACCTAGTGGTGTGTGAAATGTCCAGTACTATTTTTATAGTACCGAGAAGTACCACCCATACTTGGTAGGCATACTACTTTGCCGTACCAAACGATTTGCTTCAACTTTTCTTGTCAGCACAAGTAAGGAGTGGAGCTCACTTCCGGCGTATGTTTTTCCGAACCAGTATAATCTCGGAGTCTTCAAGTCCAGAGTGAATAGGTTCTTTCTAGGCAAGCGTGTTCCATCTTCGATCACACCAACACTTATCACCAGGTGAGGTAGTGGTCAAGCGCTTGGCTATCATCAATAAAAATAAAGTTATATATTGGTAAATTGCTCTTACACTAATTGAGTATACTTATACTGGACTACGCAAGCAAACTTACCTACTTGTTGCTTCGTTTTATGCTCCAACACATTTTCATTTTGCGGCAGTAACAAGTTAATTTTGGGACATTAACTTGAATACATTTAGGGCGACTTGCCCTAACGTGATGCTTAAACTGATTTAGAGGCTAAATATAGTTAATTATTAGAGAGAATAATTAGAGAGTTGTCAAATCATACAAAAACGTCAAAAATAAACATAGTTCGTCGCTAAATACCTTAAGGGATTGTTGTGCAAGCTAGAGAAACCTATACTGATATGAAAATGTGCTACGTTTAATACATCTCTGTTTATACTGAGCTATCTTGTTTCTTTTTCAGGGCATACAACAGTGGAAAATTCATGCCAGCCGGTCTAGTATTTGTTCTCTCAGCTGGTATGCTCGTCAGGCTTATAGCCAATAATGTTATATCGAGTCCGTTGCCTGTCAAGGAAAGCTAAGTATACTGTTTAATATCTGTAGTACCTATTGCCTGAAACCTTTTAGAAGTTATCCCTGTAAATATTTATTTTGCTTACCTGAGTTTGCTGCAGATACATTATATCTTGAAATACATTTTTGTAAGTATAGATCAAAACTAAATGGTATAGATCAAAACTGGCTTATCCTTTATTATTCCAAAATCGGATTTTATTGAAATGGAAATTGATTGATTAAATAATCTGTTTTTCAAGACTTAAAAGATTCTGCCATTGTTTACTCATCAACATATTTTGGTTATCAAGTGATTTTTAAACAACTTCTTACAATGGATTTTAACCTTGAACGAAGATAAACTTTGTGTAGAGCGCAATTAAATATTACATAATATTTCAAGATAGGCCTCTTTTAGGCAATCTTTCTGATTTAGCTTACTTATACATCATTTATTGTGTTCATAATTAAGTAGCATTTAATTAGTAAGTGTACCTTTGTTAAATTGTTATTTTAGTTTAGGGACTGGTATTTTTTATTGAGGAATAAAGTGGTGTTGGGAATAATTTAATGTTTATTTTCAAGTATCCATTTTGATACTCAATTCTTATTATGATATTTAGTATCCTATCGAAAATCTTCATCTCAAACACAGGTAAAATAAAACTATTTTTGTAATTATATTTTCTATATTTTCTCTCTCTTAAATTTAGGTAATTTTTGAGGAAGTAAGATTTGTGTCATACATAAATAGCTTTATTAAAATAAATAAACTATATCGAAGGCAAGTGATGTCTCAATATCACTATTTCCATAATATAAAGTCTTTTCATACATGCAAACATTTTTTGTCAATTTAAAGTCTATTGGTAACTTTAGTACTATGTCACATAAATAATTTCAGAGATAAAAACAGGCTTAAATAATAACAAAATCATTAATTTTGAATAGAACGAAAAATACATTTATAATAAGTGCTAAAAAATTAAGTCTACTTTGATCGGAATGTAGCGAGCCAGTCGCTCTGTCACTTTAAGAAAAAAAACTATAAAACCTATCTTACAATTCATAATAAGTGTATAAAAGGCACATCTTGGCAGTTTCTTTAATGTAACCTTACAAAGATATTTTTACAACAATTTTATACATAGGAGTATTCTGTATACCCAAAAAGGATACTTACTATCCCGCATTGATAGTCAAATTATTACAATCTTTATACTAAACGTACTTAAAGTTTAAGAAACACAATCACATTTTTATCACCCACTTTGTGTCCGACACTGTCTTCAGACACATTTTCACTATACACAAACGCGCATACCCATTTACCCGTTAAATCATTCAATAAAAACAAGCAAAACCAACTTTCTGCTTGATTTTATTTCTATACATCACAATGGAATAAGCGATGTTATTTTCCATTTTGATACTCAACGATCATTGAAAACGTATATTCCCATTCTGCTACTAAAGAATATTTCCATTCTGCTACTAAAAAATATTTCCATTCTGCTACTAAAGAATATTTTCATTCTGCTACTAAAGAATATTCGAATTCTGCTACTAAAGAATATTCCCATTCTGCTACTAAAGAATCAATTATATTCTCATTGTGATACTTGAGTATCATGCTCGTTGCGATATTTGACGGGGTATGCGCGTACAACACAATCATTATTGTAGTTCTTAGCTGGTAGTAGACCCTACAAGCGTCCCAAACGAAATATTCGTTCTTTGGGTCGCCTTGTGAGGTCAAACCAGCGAGGCAGTCTTCAAGTATTGATCCGCTCGTACACTAATGGCGGCTGCTGCAAACATAAAAATTATATTAATCTATATATATATATAAAATAAGTGCTGTTCGTTAGTGTCGCTAAAACTCAAAAACGGCTCGACTGATTAAAAATTTTTTTTTCGTTTTGTGTTAGTAATTTTAAAACAAGGTTTGTATGAAAGAAAATTTTGATAAGTTGCCCGGAAAATTAGAATATTCTGGAAAAACTGAAAGTGGTTTTATATTATTTCGAAATCCGTGCGAAGCCGAGGGGCGGGTCAACTAGTAAACAATACTAACAATATTTTAATGAAGAAGAAAGATAGGTGCTGTCCAAAGTTTCAAATAGTAGTTTTAATCTGCTTTTGATATTCAATTAGACAATTATTACAATAATCTTTAGTTGGCCTGATAACACAATGTATTATTATTTGTGCTGCCAGGCCAACAGTTATGGAAAAAGGTCGACGTCATGCTGAAAGAAGTAATGTACAAGAATTCACATAAAAATTATTAACAAAAGTTTCAGGAATGTTATTTACATTGCATAACATGATGAGGCACAGATCTAAGGTAGGGTATGTCAATGCTTGTGTATGTATTTATGTACACACATGATGTTCAGATATTGAGGTGAGTAGGTAATGTGATCTGAGAATCGAAATGTATGAAGTCCCACAAATGACAAGTCCATGAATACGAGATGACGATGCGATAGAGTGAATCCATGTCCTCGTCTCTGATTCTTACCAATAATCGTAAATGGCACATCAATGCTGTATAATCTCCCCTGTTGTCAAATTCCTTTGGTAAGAGAACACTAATCTCGCTGGCTCTATCTGCACTTGCTGCGAGTTTGCATCAGGTCTTATAGAGTTGTCGTAAGACTTCGGTTGGGAGTAATAAGTCCCTATTTTGAAAACGGGCTTTACTCCCTTATCGTATGGACTTTTCGTCGTCGATCGCGAGAAGTACGTGTCGAAAGCGTCTTTGTTGTAGAAACCCTTCTTTGGTTGGTCGTTTCTGTTCGTAGGTTTAGGCGTTGTGAAGTCTTTGAAATCGTATGGGTTTTTCGTTGATGTGATCGAGTATTTATTTATCGATGGTGGGTATGTGGTAGTAGAAGGTTTTTGAGTTGTAGTCTTCTCAGTGAAGAAATTGAAGGGTTTTCTTGTGGTGTATTGGTAGAATTTGAATACGTTTCCTGTTGTGGACGGACTGGAAGGCTTTGGACTTTCTGTGCTTTTATAGGAGTAATAGTTTTGGGGCGCTCGTGTGCTAGCTACGTATGGCTGTGTTGTCGCTTCGTAACTGTGTGTGTCATTGTAAAAAAAAACTTAGTATTAGTATTTGTGAGTTTCTCTTATGTGTGTACACAAACTGACTGGAATGAGATAATGTATTTCGTCTCATTGGTGTCGTCAGGTTTGTGATAGTTGATCTGTGTGATGTGCATTTTCAAAAACATTCAAAATAAAATCAAGATTTTATTCCTGGCTTTTTCTTATGTAACTTTCTTTCATAGTGGCTTAATTTATATTTTTAGGTGTTTTGGAGTTCATTGTATCAATTGGAAGAATTTCTACTTCAAATATCAGGGAAACCTAGTATCATTGTAAATTCCTTTAAAGAGCCTTAGATTGAAGTTTTTTTTGGATGAAACAAAGTTATGGTTCACCTAATGGTAAATGGTAACAAAGTATTGCCTCGTAGGTCACGCACTTTAGGAACATGCCCTACGATGCACTGCCCTGTGTCCATCAACTTAAGGCATATAGGTGAAAAGTCTCATGCGCGTGTAATGTCACCGGCAACCATAACCAGAAACTGCTGGGCAGCAAAAATAGGTATGTAGGTACTCTGTTTTTGCTAATTTTTGAATGCTCGTGTGTCTTTGTGTTTGAATGAAATATAATAAAATAAAAGTGTTCATTACCTGGTAATATTCTGGAAGAACGGACTCGTATCGGGCCGCACGTAGCTCGGCGTGTGTTGTGAGTAATCAGGGATTATATTCTCGTGCTCCGTTATACACCGCCCGTTTATACAATACTGTAATAATTATAATATATGAATTATAGATCAAGATGGAAGGGTAATGGAGAGGCCTTTGCCCAGCAGTGGGATAACAGGCTAGTAAAAAACATACTTTGTCCGAAAAGTTTAGAAAAGGATAACTAGTATTGACAGTTATTTTTGGTAAGAATAGAGAAATTTACAGTTCCTTATAATACTAGTTCTAAGTTTCGACTTGCGCAAAGTTGCGCAACAATGCCTAAAGTATTTGGTGGCTAAATATAATTTAGAGAGTTGTCAAATCATACAAAAACGTCAACTTAAACATGTAAACACTAAGTTTTATTGTAGATGAAGCTAACGGCGCTTCGAGTCTTAAACTGAATCATCTCACTAATTTCGATCCTGACGTGACGAGCCTGTAGCACAATTGGCAGGGCATCCTCGTATCAAGAGGAAGGTTGCGGGTTCAAGTCTCGTCTGACTTGAAAGTTGTTAAGATTGTTTTAAAAATCTTCCAAATTCCTTTAAAAGCTCAGTAGATTTGGTGATGATTACCTGTCCATCTCCACAAGGCGAGCCCTCGGCCGCCGGCCGGTACGCCACGCAGTACCCGCTCGCTGCGTCGAAGCAGAACAGCTGAGCGCAAACACGCTCGTCTTTGAAACACGCGCTAAAATACAAATCATTGGTTGGTTCATACTCTTTGTAACTAGGCCACCTTGAAATTAATAAATAATAATAAAATAATAAAAATAAATTAATATATAAATATTAGTAAAATCAGTAAAAATATTAAATTATTATGACCATATGATAAATAGGCCAATTCTACTAAAGTTACTAAACCAATCGCTTCACTATGACCGTCGCTATTCCGTCCACTATTACTGTCGCAAAATGGCAAATAAAGACACCTTTTGGTATTCTACTAACACAATCTTTTTTCAATGACCAAATGGATTAAAACTGTTGTTTTATTTTTAATTCTTTAGAGAGACCTTTTAATTATGTTATTCAGAAAATGTTACTTTGACTTTTCAAGTATACCTACAATTGTATCGAAGTGGAATAAATTAATCTAAATGTGTACAGGTGTAATACTCTACCTAGTGCCTCTGTCCTTCCGGCACTGTGCGTCTAATGTAAGCAGACGACCTGGTAGCACCCGCGGTAATGAGTCGTCTTCGTGTGGCGAGTTGTACAGGCAGGTTGCTGTGTCACCGCTGGAGTTCAAGATAAAATACAAAAATTAGTGTCAGAAAGAAAATACATTAAATTGACTTATTTGAATAAACGTCTATGTATGATTTTACATAATCGCTATAAACAAGCAAACACTACTACCAAGTCTTGAATGAATGAATGAATGAATGAAAATTCTTTATCCTTACAAGCTAGACACAACAGATACATAAATAAATGTAAGCATAATGAGCGGTCTTATCGCCTAACAAATTGATCTCTTCCAGACAACATTTGGATGGAGAGGATCATTGCTTAATGGAAGATTGACCGAGGTGTAAAAAGAATAAACTTAATAATAGAAAAAGAAAAATTACTTAACTTTAATAAATACATATTAGGTACATAAATAATTGTCTGATACACAGTACAAGACTTTCAGGGAAAGTCAATTGGCATTTGAAATGAGGTAATAATAAGAAAACATTGTTTACTAAATATTATAGAAAATAGGAACAATGAAGCTTGTCTTCATCCACTAACAGAACTTTACTTGATTATGAGATTATGGCATTTAGCGGTTCTTCTTTCTCTTGCACTTTACCATTTTGTGGATAGCCCCAAATAGAAGTTCTGAAAATTAGACTGAAGGAGTAGTTTATCCAGCTAGCACTTACTTTAAGAAATGATGGAAGCTTTGCACAGAACAAGGCGACCACCGGAATCCCTTCTCAGTGTGCCTGAGGTCTGACATGATGAAGCCGTCTTCCCAGCGGCACTTCTCAGCACCGGGACCGCCGAGGTACGATGGAGGGGGGCTGCCGTCGTGGACTGCGCCAAGCCTAAATTTCGTGGTAATACAAAAGTTTTAGTAAGTATCTAATTACTCGTACCTATGTCAAATGTCAATGGTTTTGGATTATATCTATTTCATTTTAATTAAAATAATATAATAAATTCTAGATGTTCCTTAAGATAGGTAGGGTAGGTAGGGATACCTGGCTGGTGATCGTTTTAATATCTAATTTATTGATTTAAAATTAAGGTAGAAACTTGAGGGTTCATTATATTAAGTTTTAGTGATACTCGATTTATATTCAATATTTTGCTACTTCTACTATATTTGATACCAGATTCTCATTATGATACTTATGCGCACTAAGTAGGTGGGAATGTTACTTTTATTTTCATTTTGATACTTATTTTTATTATGATACTTGATTCTCAATAAGATACTTGATCCTATATGATACAAAAATACGTAACAAAAACTTACAAATGGCCGACTTCATGTGCTGCTACAATGATGCCAGAGAAGCCACCGGTATCTTCGATGATGGCCACAGAGTTGACTTTCTCGAGCCGCTTGTTAACGACGCACGCTCCTCCCACGTAAGCGAAACCTGATGCAGAAGCTTGTATTGCAATTTTTCAAAAAAAAAAATCGTCAAAAGCGTATTATAGAATGTATATTCTTTGACAATTAAAGGTACTGAAGTATCAAATCTCTGGCAAAGTCTCTTGGCTTAGACATTTGTTTGATGAAGGGTAGACAATGTTCATTGATGGAAAACATTAATTTTCAACGTTATTCTCACACAGTTACAGTTCTTGCCACCTGTAATTTGCGGCGTTAGTTTGTATGATGACTAGAGAAGACGGTGTACCTACCCTTATCATAGTAGGTACATACATTTACTTATTATGTAGGAATACGAATTAATGGATACCCATCTTAAGATATAATGGTTATCAAAATAATCATCGTTTTTGCCGTACTTTATGATTACAGTACAATATTTTATCTACTTAACAAATAATAGAGCAGACTTACTGAGGTGAAGTAAAATTAAAATTAGGTGCAGGATCTTTGGATTTTAGGTAGGTAGGTCAAGAGATGAAACAAGTAGGTAGGTACTTACATAGGTAGCTGCTTGTAATAATGATAAATAATAACTAAACATAGAACACAAGTTACTAACAAATTTCCGTTCAAAACGTAGGCAACAAAACATCGAATGTGTGCGTTAGTGCCATGTTTTACATTCGCCGACGCTCACACGAGTAATGCAGCAAACGAATGGATATTTTCACTACTCAAATTATCATATTTTTGTTTTACAAAAGCTGCGCTCGCTCACTGAGCCAGGTGGTGGCACACAGCGTGGACTTCGTTTGGAGACATTAAAATAGCTCCGATGAAATGGCCTATTTTTCGCGCGTGTACTTTGTTCATATGTGCAGTTATTCTAAGGATATTTATAAATAGGGTACTTACATAATCGATGATGAAGGATTATTATTTACAAATGTTATGTACTTACTTACCAGAACCACACATGCAATATAAAATGTTAGTTCATCCAAGCATGTATTGTAATTGCGTAGTAATTTGCATAGTATTGTAATTATAAATAGCTTTGTTAACATGCAATTAATTCTCACCACAATGCGTTTTAGTAATTTTTATAACTATTTAATATTACACTAAAATTTAGTAAAAATAAAGGAATCATTAGTCGTCTCTACACCAACAAAAATAGATTTTCGCGCCAACAATGCGGCGCGGCAGCCCGTCAATGTCATCTCTGAAAATACGTTCCCTTACGTTCCCCGGTTATTCTTATTTACATGGTAAAGAAGTGCTGATGCATTCTACCAATATTTGTTTTTATTGTAAAAAATAGTTAAAATTTTTCTTCGTTGGATTTTTCTACTCTATTTTATTAGATCACGGTTTTTTTTAACACATTTGATAGGTATGTGTTTTCATTTTCTAATCACTAAAAGAGTTTGAGAGAAGCGTAGGTTAGATAATTCGAAAAAGTTATTTGTTCTGTAAATGATAAAAAACACGTAGGTAAAAAGAATCCATGAATAGATAAGTATCAAAAATCTTAACAATCTCAGTGTTACTCGATTCATTGCCCTACCCATACTAAGTAAGAATTTTGCTAATTCGATAAATAATAATAATTAGCTAAGTAGATACCTAAAGCGATCCATGCATAATCAAATAAAACTAAAGCTAACAATTGCTCACGTGATTTGCAAGCCATACAAAACGATGATTGCAAATGTCTAGAAACAAATAAAACATGAGACAGGCATTTAATGAAACATGAAGATAAATAGAATAATTATGATACACAACACGTGTGTGTGTGTGACTAAACTACAAAATGGAAGGTTTCTATAGGTAATAATATATTACAAATTATTATGATCAATCTAGAAGAAAATAACAACAATAAATTGCGGAAAAGACAGAAAATTATTCACAAGTGCGAATATGATATTTTGGAGTTGGATAAAGGGTATCGTGGAATTTGGTCCCATTGTGAATTATTATAGGTGTGGGACATGATGAAAATAGTAAAGGCGTGCTCTCGTAAAATATATTTTGTAACACGCCTACCTGCTGTCCCTCTATTGCACGCATCGTTCGCAAATTGTCTTCTGCACATGTCTAGTCTGAAATATTACGGAAATCATGAAAACTCAATAACACCCCAACAAAAAGGCCTAAGATTTATTTCATTCCATGTCGAAATGCAATAAATAAGTTCTTCTACGAACATAACATCGTTGTGCAAGCACTGTAGAGCGCACACAACTATTTCAGGTGGGCAGAGTTATGTATCCTAACTTCTACGTTCAACGTTGTCTTAAGAGTGGAACCCAAAGCTCTGCCCACCATCTGCTGTGCGTGTACCAAATAGTGTTGTGTACGTATTCAGCGCCATTACCAAATCCTTTACCTCATGAATTAAAATTATTAAGCCAAATTAATGTTTCATTGAAGCATTCTGTTAATGCTGATACCACTCGCAATCCATGGTCATAAAATGAATTTACCAGCGGTGCCTTTAGTGCAGCGACCACCCTTGCGTCGTCGGCACATGTCATACCTGTTGGTCAAATCAGTTTTTGTTTCGTTCATTTTGACCATCACCTATCTTAAATTTTAAACTTGGAATAATGGCGCTAAATTGAGTGAAATAACTTTAATTTACTTACGGTACCACCTGTGAAGCGTGAAATCAATAAAAAGCAAAAATTAAATTTAGAGTAAGTTCTGTTGTCATCATATATTTTATTCATGATGCGACCTAAAAGTTCATATTTCTTTAATAATGTAGTATTTTATATTCAGGGTCAGGAAACATAATGTTAGTATCATATAATAGGGTTCAGGTTAGTAGTTTTGACGGCCTCCGTGGCGCAGTGGGCGTATAGCCGGCTGAGACGCAGGAGGTAGCGGGTTCGATTCCCGCCACGGAACAAATGTTTGCATGATCTACAGATATTTGTGCCGTGTCTGGGTGTTTTTCTGTATAATCTAAGTATGTATTTACAAAAAAAAAGTATATAAGTATTCTTTCAGTTATCTGGTTCCCATAGTACAAGCTTTGCTTAGTTTGGGGCATAGATAGCGCTGTGTGAAATGTCCAGCAATATTTATTTATTTATTTAGGTTAAATAAAAAGACGTAGGCAAATAAGTTGTTCTGGTGATATCAAGATCACGGCCGCCGGTATGGTCATAGATAATTAACATGTGTTCAAATGCAGATTTCCACATTTATCAGATTTTAACTTTAGAATCAACAAAGTTTATGAAGTAACTTCTACTTTGCATAAGCCTGATATTAAAATTGAGAATCAGTGTAACAAAATTTAAATAACTATGTTCCTCGAAATTTGTAAACGTCTAATTTCTTCACACATGTATTTTGTCGGTGTAGGAGAATTCTGACCTAAGTTGTGTATGAATATGAATTACACCTGTCGAATCTGGATCTGTCTAACATACATACCTACCTACGTAAACTAGTTTTCAAAAATGTACTAGTTATGTTAGATATAATTTTGAAATTAGTTCTTTAGTTTAGTTTTGTAAACTTACTTGGTTATAGCAACAGCGATGTCGTAGACCGGCAACCGCCGCTCTCTGAACAGATACTTGCCCATGTCAGTGAGCGCGGCGGCAGAGTCAATGGCGTCTCTGCCGACACGGTTCCTCTCGAGGTATGGAGTCGCATCTCTTCCCTGAAAACAAAAGGTAGTGTAAATCAGAAAAGAGGACACATGGAAATGCAAAAAAATAGAGGGGCTGTTTAGTGCATTTAGAACATGTTTGTTTGTTTGTTTTAAATCTTTATTACACAAAAAGAAAAATGTACAAATGGAGGACTTAATGCTAAAAGCATTTTCTACCAGTCAACCGTAACAGGTAAAAAAATTAGGTTGCCGTGCTTAACTAGGTACTAACAAAAAAAAATACAAATAGAAATAAAAAAACTACTAACTACCTACTTAATACGTGTCTTAATTTGGATAATTAAAATAAATAATGATTTAAAGAAACATCATAAAAAAAATGTTTTAAAGAAAAATATAGAATTGCTCAAGCATTTTATGTTTAACCGTTAGATTTTTGATACAGTTGTATTTTGCTTGCTGGAAGAGTAATCGCAGTCTGTTATGATTTTGACCGGTTTTAGACGTCTCCTTTATCGTTAGATACCTACATTAAAAAAACTTAGGAATATCAAATTGAAATATCTGTAGGGCAATAGTAAGGTCCATATTTTATTTATCGCAATTATACTGACTATAAATTAAGACAATAGAAAAATAAAAAATCCTTGTTATTTTACAATTTATGGAGATGACGCCTTTCGACGCAATCTTGTTGCTAATGCGTGGAACGGAATGTAAATGTCAAATAAATTTGACATTTAGTAATGGCGCCGAGAAAGTTCGGTTAAGCTGTCACGGCCTCAGAGGCCAACAGCGAGATTAGTCCATCCGAAAAAAAAAAAAAAAAAAAAGTAATGGCGCCGAATTGAAAGTAAACTTTCAGAAAAATCGGTTTGGATTTTTGATGTTTAGTTCATATTTTCATGGAAAATGGCACAAGAAGCTGTGTTGAAATACTTGGTGGACACGAATCGCCCATATTCATGTGCAGACGTAACGGTGAATTTACGTGGTGTGTATTCAAAAGGCGTTGTGCAGAAATCTCTTGACGCGTTGAGTGAATGTGGTAAAATTCGTTGCAAATTGTATGGAAAACAAAAGGTTTTTGCGGCGATACAGACTGAAACCACTGCTGGCGATGAGGATGTGGAAAGTAAGTGCCGGTTTTGTTATCAATTGAGTTTTAAATAGATTTTTGGTCTAAGAACCTTTAATTTTCTTTACTAACATACTAAATTTTCGTCCACAATTGACCGGAATCTTACAACGAGTATCAATCTAGGTAATTCATACAATTCGTCAATCTATTGGCATAACCAGAGGAGTGCTCTCACTGGCTTTAATCGCGAAACATTTTTTTATAACAGTTGCTTTGAGATTAGCAATTAAAAAAAATTTCGCGCCAAAAAATTACCGCGCTGCGTTTGGACTAAGTTTTCTCAATTATTTTCAATTAACAATGTATTAAAATCTTATTGTACTAGAATCTAGGTGAAATAGGCTTTCTAAAGGTATAACTTTTATGCCATTTTATTAGTAAATTGTAATCAAAATCACAGGTTCAAAACTAAAATTTTACGCATTTGTTCCCGAATCTCAGATTAAAATGCTTATGATTTCAAAAATATAACAGTTATCTATGTAAATGTTATTTATTTTTATAGCTTAATACATTATTTACAAGGTTTAATCAAAAAATTAGACAGAAAGAACCCTTACTTATAAATATTGAACCCTAAATCTGCGCATCGTAAAATGACAAAAAAAAACAGACCGCCCGGGAACACTTGTTGATAAATCGTCGAGTGTTGATGGATCGAAATCGATTAATACTTCTGTTTTTAAATAGCTTAAACATTGTAGCTTTTTATAACAACTCATTCAGGACGGTTTGGTTTGTAAATATGAGAGTAATTATTTTACAAAGCAATGACGTCACGTCTTTTGTTGGGTTGGGAAAGTATCTCATTAAATGGAGATATTTTATATATTTATATGGATTAAATTTATTTATTATTATAGCCTAATACATTATTTATAAGATTTAATAAGAAATAAATAAATAAAAATTGTAATAAATAGAAAATAAATAACTTTTATCTGCATCCAGTCCCAATTCACGGTAAAAACGCATGACCTTTTTAAATAATTATTGTAGGTGTATGGTTTATCGTAGAGATTTTTTTATTTTTTATTTATTTTTATTATGGTTTTATTAAGCCTAATAAAATACAAAATAAGATAAGGATTCATAATTTGAACTAATTAAAATCAAAACAATGCAGCCGCGGCGAAAAACACGTTAAAAAAATATACGAAAAAAAAAGTAATATCATACCAAAACTATTAACTTTCTTCCCGTCGGAAATACTTATTCCATAAACTACATCCGTGTAGCTACACGGCAAATACAAATACTACAGTAAAATTACGTCACATAAAAACAGTAACAAACAATCAATTTGATGTAAACTCAAGATGGCCGGTAAAAATGGCGCCAAACGTAAATAAATTTTATATTTTGATTGCTGCCAAATTTTCAGACGTATGACATTTTGTTATCGCCGCCATTATCAAGCCTGCTCTATGGAGAATGACACACAGAAAGAATGAAAGGAATCGGTTCAGTCAGTTTGAAATGAAAAATCATAATATTACCGCGCATTGCGCATGCTCCTGGGTGGTCGTTGAGCAACCAAGGGAAAAAAACGGCTTGCCTCCCGGGAGCGTGAAAGCACTCTAGAGGATAAATTAGGCAACTAGGTACTGACTAGTAGTCATGACCCCACATATAGATTCCCCGAGTTATGGGTAGGTATCAGGAACTAAGAGTAGGTAGAGGGCAGCTTGTACTATGAGACCCAGATAACTGATATAATAATTATATGCATATTTTATTTCGTAAATACATACTTATAATACATAGAAATATACCCAAACCCAAAACAATTATTTGTAGACAATGTACACATTTGTCCCGCAGCGGGAATCAAACTCGAACTCCTGCGTCTCAGCCGGCCCACTGTGCCACTGATGTCCTCAATACTATAATCTCTAATATATAATATATAATCTAAATCAATAATATATTATAACTATATGCCTATTTTAGAAAAGTAAACTATATAAGTAAATTAAATATTTCAGATTTTGATGAACAGGTCAAAGACTTGACACAAGCCATCGGAGACAAGACAACAGCTCTCAAAACAGCGGAGACCAATCTTAAGAGCCTCACATCAGCTCCTACAACGGAATCAGCTACATCTCAGATAAAAGAGATTAAAGCCACTATAGGCTCTATGGAAAACAAACTGCAAGTATTAAAGAGTTCTACGGAGGTTGTCAGCACGAATGAAAAGAAGAAAATTCTGAATGACCATGATAAAATGTTTAGGGAATATAGGTAAGTAAGTTAGACAACTTTAGAAATAGCTTCAACATGATAATATTTTAATCCTTATTATAAATACGGGATTTATCACGTACAGTTTTATCGGTGTTTCGACCTACAATGTTTGGGTTCAATTTGTGAATCTTTATCAGAGTGCCAGGGCAGTGTCGTTCGAAACACCAATAAAATGATACGTGATAAATCCCGTGTTTATATTAATGAATAAAATCACGAAAGTTCAAATAATAAATAAATATTGCTGGACATGTCACACAGTGCTATCTAGCCCCAAACTAAGCAGAGCTTGTACTATGGGAACCAGATAACTAATACATACATAACATACATACCGGCGTATAGCCGGCTGAGACGCAAGAGGTAGCTGGTTTGATTCCAGGCGCGGAACAAATGTTGCCACATGGAGACGGGGAGCAAAAAGTGATACGACGAAGGTAGGCTATCAGATTGTGATACTGTCATCTTGTCTACCATTGCTGTACGTGAGATTAAAGGTAGAGGAAAAATCCAGCTCCTGCGTCGGAAAATGGAGCAATAATTTTCGCGGATTTTCCTAGCTTTCTTGTAGAGCACGGAGAATAGCCCCAATCTAAACTCTGACGTTCTAAGAAGCCCGATTTGACGTTGTCAAAATACAGAGAGTAGAGAAACCCCGATTATTATGACATTTTGATGATCTACAGATATTTGTTCCGTGTCTGAATATTTTTCTATGTACTTATTATGAGTACAAGTATTTACAAAATAAGTATATTAGTATTATATCAGTTATCTGGTTCCCATAGTACAAGCTCTGCTTAGTTTGGGGCAAGATAGCTCTGTGTGAAATGTCCAGCAATATTTATTTATTAGTAGTTTAAATTGCAACACCATCGGCCTTATTTGACTTTAAAAATATCTCAATTTTCTACGGACATTGAACTCAAATTAACTTATTTTTCAGGAATAGAAAAAGGATGAGTATGGATATGCTGGAAGCCATTTTGGAAGGCTGCCCTAAATCTAAAAAAGACTTTATTGAAGAACTTTGTATAGAAACTGATGAGATGGTCAGCTTTAAGATAGGCTCGGCTACCTAAACTTCCACTGATAAAGTAATTTAATTTTACGTGAACATGATTTATTGAATTTGATTTTGTTGATTAAAAAGTCATTAACAGGCTATTTTTTTTCGATATTATTGGCACTTCTTATTTTCCTGTTATTTCCTTACGATGTTTCATAGTTTTGAGCACGTGCAAAATGGTACACGATTGGATCGGAACTTGGGGTAGGTAAATCCTCATCATCATAGCCACAGGACGTCCACTGCTGAATATAGCAACCCTTATCAGGTACTTTCTATCTAGTGGGGGCCGTTCTACACTGCGCTTTCCGGTGCGTGGTCTCCACTCGAGAACCTTTCTACAATATTTAATTCTATAATATTGTCCAACAATATTTATTTATTTATTTATTTCTGCCCCAACGGCCGTCAGTTTTTCAAGCTGTGTCCTGGCCGCTGCCACTTGCTAATCCTTTGTGGTATGTCGGTGACTTTGGTTCGTCTACGGATCTCCTCATGTGTGATTGTATCTCGTAGGGAAAATGCAAGCATAGCCCTCTATCGCCGCCGAGAGACCGCGAGCCTTAAGATGAGGTCCATAGTGAGGGACCACGTTTCTGTACTATACAGGGTGTTAGATAATATACTGACGATATTCAAGTGATGGTTTCTCAAAACATAAAAAAGACATCTCGAAAAAAAAACTAATAGTTATATTATCAAAGTTTGAAGAAAATCGACAAGTTTAGGTGATTCATTCGATATTCTCTCTTACTCACTGCTTACTCTTGCAATCGACATCAAAAAATAAAGGCCGATTTGATATCTCTTTTGGAAATGGCTGCGAGTTTTGGGTTAGAAAGGGACAACAAGAGATATTTCGAGACGTCACCAATACAGTATCTGTGGTCAGATGTCAAGCATTATGGAATAGCACGACATAACTTTAATAAAGTGTTTGTTTTTACATGCCATAATAAATTTCACGTTTCTATGGTAATTATTTCACAAATTTATTTACTATGCTCATTAAAATAACCCCTTTCATTATTGTGCATGTATTATCAAACACCCTACATGTCACACTCACTGATCAAAGATGAAAGTGTTTTCGTGTCTTAAAACGAAAGTGTTTTCTGAGGAATTTGGACAAGAAGACGTCACGAAGTTTTCCGAACGCTGCCCAGCCGAGTTGGAGTCGTCGATTGTCCTCTTTATAGAAGTCGAACTTACCCTAGATATAATAATGCCGGCGATGGAAATCCTTATTCTAGGTCCCTTCAGCAGTTTGTATCTGAGGTCAACTCCGTTCCAAAACGATACAAAGTATCGTTTGATTTGTACGTTGTCACCTCCGTGTAACCTGAAACAGAAAATAAATTTAAATAATTAATGCTGGACATTTCACCTAGGCCCGGAACACATATATATATATATGTAGGTAGATCATACAAAATTTGTTCCCCGACGGGAATCGAACCCGCAACCTTCTGCGTCGCCATTTACTGAGAAAAAGCTAATTCTTGCTCGACCAACGCTATTTATTCGAGCATTTAATAGAATATAATACTCATTATTGCACACCAACAACACATTTGAAAATACAATAAAAATACACAAAAATTAAGGTAAGTACAATGGGCGGTCTTATCGCTAAAAGCGATCTCTTCCAGACAACCTTTGGATGGGCAGGACAAAACAAAATCAAAAAGACTATAATATGTAATGTTTTAACAAACCCGTGCGAAGCCGCAGGCGGCAGCTAGTTCTCAATAAAAAAGAATAAATAATAATCTAGGCCTTGTTGAAAACCTTACCTGTAGCCATCATAGTCCACAATGACAAGTATCTCAGGGTAGATGACGTAAGGCGCGTCTCGCTTCCCCCTGCTCTTGGCTTCCGGGGCTGAACGTTTCCTCCTGTACCGCTTGCCGATGTGATCTGGCTCCATGAATGCTGGAAAGAGAGATATATCTATTAAAACGAGTAGAAAAGGCAAGAACTCAGCAGTAGAAGAAGACTTTACTAGACATAAATATATTGCTATCTCGCTCGCTTTTGCAGCCCTTATGGAAGCCGCTAGTGATGTGCCGAGTACCTATCGATAACACTAATTACCAGTAATTGTATTGAAAAGGAAACAAACATGTTTATTGGTTGGCCCCGTCGGCCTTGGCGTACAAATAAAGTATTTATTTAGCAACAAACTTCGATATTACACAAACAAAAATTACAACGGTTACTAGGCAGGATGGAAAACCTAGATACCTACCCAAACTAGGATGTACCTGTATGATGGCATACCGATACCTCCCTCCTGACTATGGTTCATAATGGAATGTTCAGTGAATGTACTTGTGAGTGTAGTGGTATGTTGGTATGTGTGATTTGTGTGCGAGGGTGTGTGGTGTGTATAACTGTAGATACTTAGGTACCAAAGTAGAAAATATACCGCCTAATCTTGTTCACTTAGTAATTTTAAAGATGGAGAGTATACTTAAAAGCACTAGGTACTGGTTAGACATAAATGAGGCAGACCAAAATATATATAGCAACTCAACAGCTAGAAAAAGTTTTATCTAACGATAGGGATGTTACTGCGACTTTCTATTCTCTTTGTCTTCATCGATAAGTCAGTAATATCTTGGTAAGTAGGTACTTCATGGCGTTTTAGGATATACTTGGAAGTCTTCGTTATCAAGTGTAGAACACGTGTCTCATAGCTGGTACAGATGTTATGAATCGAACACAGATCGAGACTGACAAAACCCATTGGATCGTAAGGCCTAGAGCATTGGGTTACTTTTGGCCTGGCCATCACTAACGTACTATATCTAAGTATCTATCTTTAGAGTGTCCCGGAACTAGTATTTTAAACATAAAATATAAACTATAAAAATTAACAACTTTTCATTTAAAATAATAACAAAATTACATTTTATTTTCAGGATACATTTCTTGAACTTTAAATCAGGTGTTTTTTAGACTTTGAGCCTTCCGTAGAACTTAACCTTACACAAACGTAAAGTTTCATTTACGGTCTTTGACCTAAAACAGCTGATACCATTTACCAAGTGTTCCTTCACTGAAAACTATGAATTCACAAAAGTAATAGAATATTTGTTGTTCTCGTAAGTGTCGAGAATAGCCCCCTCTCGGATTAACACACTAGTTCTGTTCTGGGACACCCTGTAATATAAAACTCCAGGTTTGCATCCAAATACGACTGTGAATAGTATAAAAACTAAATGTGTATAAAAACTCGTCTAACAACGACTAGTGAATGTCATGTAATTAGCATAGGTTCTCGTGTCGTACCTTGCGTGACCCCTCATCGAAAGTGAGCTCACGCCATCCGTTCCGTCGACAGTTAGTTCCGATAATCTTGAAAACAAAAGTTCGCGAATATTTTTATAATTGTTAGGGAATGTTTGGTATTGCTGTGTTGTTTTTTATAACCACGATAGAAAAAAATATATATGACTTGGAGATCTTGGAGTCAGAACAAGCATATGGAACACCTGATGGTAAGTGGTAACCCTCGCCTATAGCAAAGTACTGCCTCGTAGGTCACGCACCTTAGAAACGTGCCCTACGATGCACTGCCCTGCGTTGATTAATTTGAGGCATTCAGGTGTAAAGCCTCATGTGCCTGTAATTTCACCGGCAACCATTCCTTCACACCGAAACACAGCAATACTGCTTGGCGGCAGAAATGGGTATGGTGGTACTACTTTCCTGGGCGAGCCATTTTACAAGGAACTCTGCTACTCTTAAAGCGTAGCATCATAATATCGATATTTTCATAATCATTAATTAACACACGTATGCTAAATAATTTGGATAAAACTTATCCAACGTGTGTTACATATACATACAGGACACGCCTTAGATAAGGTACCTATATTAGGTAGGTACTATTCAATGCGTTGTGACTTACAGTTATCCTACAAATTCGTCGCTATCCTACGAATTCGTATACTGAAACGTCAATTTGATGATCAACACTTAAAATTAAAACATGGCAGATTTGAGTTCGTTGGATACCTAGGTGCAAAGGATCATGTTAATTTCTGACGCAATTATTGTATGTGTATAAACCACTGGTGCTGTAGAACATCCAATAGGTAACATATCTACCAATATGATAGGTACCGTTTAGCTCGTTTTTAGTCGTAGAGGTAGCTAGGAAAATAAAAAAAAACAATTTATTCGGTACCATCATAAACCATCAACTGGTATGTCACCTTGTCTACGTACATAGATTAGATTAGATTAGATTAGATAATACTTTATTGCACACCACGAAACAAATACATATAAAAAAAACAACTACGTAAATCTATGGATACAATTGGCGGTCTTATCGCTAATTAGCGATCTCTACCAGACAACCTTTGGATGGAATGGACTGTGTAGACATTACCTGGGGTGTACCTGACATACTACATGTACTTACATACTAATACTAATTATATAAAAATAAAAAAAATATAAAACTTCCATAAATGAAAACTACATGAATCTAAATAATAACTACTCATAATAATTCATAGATACATACTTAGACTTATTTAAGAAACAAATAATTAATAATAAATACATATACAGTTAAAA
Organism: Philereme transversata; assembly: GCA_963924445.1. NCBI lineage: Eukaryota > Metazoa > Arthropoda > Insecta > Lepidoptera > Geometridae > Philereme > Philereme transversata. Next base: position 15,763,766 of record OZ004351.1, read on the forward strand.
CCGTTTATAACGACATCGTTTACAACGACCTATCGGTTATTACAGCCAGATTGTATGGTCCCTTCCATTGTATATTTATATGACTGTATTGCTTAAAACGACTATCGGATATAACGTCGGCAACTATACGGTCCCTTCGATGTCGTTATAAACGGTTTTGACTGTATATTTAGCGACAAATACTCAGATAGTGTTCTCTGAGCATACGTTTAAAAATGGCAAGTGACTTGGCACATCTGATAGCCACCGGCAGCGCGTTCCATAACCGGACAGCCTGCACTGTAAAAGACTTATCAAAGTAGGAGGAGGAGTGTACAGGTGTCCTGAGTTGGAGTGTGTCAGATGAACGCAAGGATCGAGGATTGGATTGATAGAGGAAATGGAAGCGTTCTTTAAGATAGGAAGGTGAGGAAGGGTTGAACAGGATGTTATATAAATGCTGAAGGATGTGAGTATCCCGGCGAAGGCGTATGGGTAACCACTTGAGCTTACTGCGAAATTCGGACACATGGTCATACTTCCGCAAGCCGAAGATGAACCGGATGCCAAAGTTTTGCAAGCGCTCAAGTTTATCTAGTTGCTGTTCAGTGAGAACTAGATAAGAAGCATCAGCATAGTCTAGTATCGGGAGAAGAAGAGACTGCGCGAGCGAAATTTTAGTGGCAGTCGGAAGGAAGTTACGCAATCTCCTAAGAGAACCCGCTGAGGCAAACATCTTACGGCTGACTTCAGATATCTGAGGTCCCCATGACAGTTGCCTGTCTATGAGAACGCCTAAATTTTTCACCGTCTCACTCTGCTTAACGTAGGTGCCATCAAATATAATTTGTGGAAGGCAAGACCAGTCTATCCTCGATATCATCCTAGAACCCCCAACGACGATTACTTGAGTTTTGAGTGGGTTAACTCTAAGACCATGTGCCTTGCTCCAGTCCAGAATACGGTCTAGGTCAAGGTTTATTCTATATATAGCTTCAGGCAGCCGCTCTACTGTATCTTGTGTGTAAATTTGAAGATCGTCTGCATAGAGGTGGTAGGATGAAGTTAATTGTTGGGATATTGAGTTTATGAAAATTGCAAATAGAAGAGGTGATAAAACGCCACCCTGAGGGACACCAGCTGATATCGTGCACCACGATGAGTAACTATCATCAATGCGTATACGCTGACGGCGCCCGTTCAGATAACTGTGAAACCACTCAATCACTGTTGGAGATACGTTAAGAGAGCGTAGGGTACCAAGAAGAATTTCGAAGTCAACGTTGTTGAAAGCGTTGCTAAAATCTAAAAGTGATAGTACTGTTACTTTTCCATTGTCCATGCCATCTCGTATATCATCAGTTATTTTAACTAATGCTGAAACAGTACTATGGCCTGGACGGAAACCGGATTGGAAAGGATTTAGAAGATTATTCCTGGAAAGAAAAGTGCTCAGTTGCTTATGAACAAGACGTTCCAGGACTTTGGATAGGAAAGGAAGAATAGAGATTGGACGGAAATCTGAGAAAGAAGCTGGATTATTCTTTTTCGGGAGAGGAGTGACTTGAGCTTCTTTCCAGAAAGTAGGGAAAACACAGTTGGTAATAGAGGAGTTAAGGATGTGACAGATTATTGGGACAATTTGATCGAGGATAGGAATAATCATATTCCGACTTATACTGTCGTTGCCGATGGCATTAGACGAAATAGATGCAATGCTCTTCTTAACATCACAATCAGTGAATTGATTTAAATTGAAAGATGAATAGTCAGGAGTTGGAATAGAAGAAAGATGTTGCAATGTTTGTGATTTCGCGTGTACGTCGAAATTAGAAGATGATGTGAAGTGCTGATTTAATGAATCTAAATTAATATGTTGAGGAATTTTATCTTGTTGACGTGACTTTCCAATTCCCAATGACCGGAGGAACTTCCAAACCTTAGCAGGATCAGAGTCCTCGACTGATTTATGAATATAACGGCGTTGCGCGTCCCTACACAATCTATTGCAGCGATTACGACATTCGATATATTTTTCCTTATTAATATCGGAATTCCGGCTTTTGAGCTTTGCCTTTGCTACTAGCTTTTTATGCATGACGGCTCTTAGTTCAGGTGTAATCCAAGGAGCTGGTAGGTGCTTGAGCTTAATCTCCCTAAGTGGTGCATGTTGGTCAAACAGTTTGGTAATTAGTGCATTAAAAGCTTCCACTTTGCCATCGACTGTTAATTCATCGTAAACTGGCGACCAGTCTACAGAATCGGCATCACGTTGCAAATCTTCTAGCTTCATGCCACTAAAATTTCGCTGAAGAATAATTTTGGGCTTGTCTTTAGGAGGTCGTATTTTATACGAGAGATACAATAGGTCATGGTAGGAAAAGGCTCCCGCTGCACATTGTCCATGCTTGGCAACATGCGCAGGAGAAGATACAATAATGAGATCTAGAAGAGATGGGATTGAGTTAGGATAAAAATGAGTTGCAGTAAGAGGCAGAATGGATAAATTACAAGCACTTGCAAGAGATTTTAATGAAGCTGATCGAGAGTCTTGTTTAAGCAAACACGTATTGAAATCACCCATTAAAATAGTATGGTCATAAGATGCAACTAAATTTTCTAAGAGTGTTTCAAGAGATAGAAAATAATTTATATTAGAGGAAGGACAATAATATACCCCTAGCAAAACTTTAATATGGAAGAGGCTAATTTCTATAAAAAGGTGTTCACCCGCATTGGAAGGCGGCGGTTGTGCCGACGTACTAATTATGGAGAAAGGAATGTGCGAACGGAGATATATGGCGACACCCCCACCAACCACTCCAGTGCGGTCGTTTCGGATGAGCTTAAAACCAGGGAGAGAATAAGAAGTGGAAGGAAGGCATGGCTTAAACCAGGATTCAGACACTAGAATTGCATGAATATTTTTATGTTCAAAAGACGCTAACAAATCAGGAAAGTGTGCCGGAATACTCTGTGCATTTATATGTAGAATATTGAGATTTTTTGGAACGTCAGAAAGGAATGAACCTATTGAGCACGATAAAGAAGGTATGCTACTGAAACTATCATCACTGCCAGACTCACCATCAGAGAAGGAAAGGTATTCATCACTATCCGAATCATTTTCGCCAAGAGACATAGTATAATGTAATAAACAACAATATTTAAATAATTATCTAAATATATAAAGTGAAGATAATAATAAAAACCTAATAAATAACTACTTTATAACTTTTGTCCAACTATAAATATCCACCTGCCAGTTGTGCTTTACAGGATTGTGAAAAATTATAATTAATAATAAAAAAAAATACATAATGTTGCTAAACTACAACACAAAAACCTAACAAAATGTGAAATGGACAGCTCATCCAACCAGATTTTTATACCTAAAAATACTAAACATTAATTAACAGAAAATAAGTTAAAATTTACCCAAAAAGATTTAAAAAAGAAATAATAATAACAAATTGTGGAATGGAACGTAATACGGTATCAATATCAAGCCGCCAGGTGTCATTGTGCCGACTGTCAGTCTATGAAAGTCAATCAATGTCAGTCACACTCACCAACCAAATTAGGTACCTACAACAAAGTCAACAAATAAAAAGAAACGTATAATTATTAGTGAGCGGGCGGGTAAAAGAAAATACTTTATTAAATAAATATGGGGGCAGGTTACATAAAATAAAATAAATAAAATTTGGCGGTGACTTGACTACCTCATGGTTACCTGGTCGGATGTAACTGGTTGCAATGCATGGAACAACTTATCACACACTACACTCTCTTGGATGCTGCAGCGCGCTTTGGCTTAGCAGTGTCCTTCACTACAGCCGGCACTGCGGCCTCTGCTTGTCGGCTCACGACGGCGACGGGCTTGACGGTGTTCAGATCTTCGACGCATCGTACCCTGTGACGCACTCCATCATCTCCCAGAACATATACGATGCCGTCCGTCGTCCAACACTTCGATATACCGAAGCGTTCACATGCCGCCAAGAAAGCGTCGTGCCTTGTCTTTGTGAGAAACTCAGACATTGTTATGCCCGAGCCTTTCAGGTTGGTTTTGGCTGACCAGATCTTGCTACGCATTGACACGTCTCGGAGCTTGAACAAGATTGGCCTAGGGCGGCCTGCCGTTGTAGTGCGACCCATTCTGTGGCATCGACTGAGATCGCTTGCTACAAATTCACTTAGCTTGAGACGCTCTGCTACAGTCTCTGCCACAACCTGTGCAACTTCTTCTTTGGGCTGCTCAGGCACACCATGAATTAGCAGGATCTTGCGCCTTCCTCGCATCTCAAGACCATCAATCTCCTTGGCCATGAACTCAATTTGCAGCTGAAGAGTCCGAAGTGCCCCGGTGACAAACATTTTGAAGTCAGCATACTCCGCTGCCAATCCTGCGATGGTTGAAGGCGCAATGCTCCTCTGCAGACCGGTTTCGAAGGAGTGCATCCGCTGGGTGAAGGACTGGACCATCTCCGACATTGTATTTTTAATATCTTCCATTTTGTCAAGTGCGAAGTGTAACAGTCAAAAGTGATAAAAGTGTAGAAAAAATGGTAGAATTGAGATAGAGATTGGATAACACTTTATGGCAGGTAAGAAGTGTTAGTTTTCTAGATTCTGCATGAAAACTTAGCAAATAATTAGTTTTTATAATTTTAAACAGTAATAAAGATTTATGACATGTATATGGAGTTTCACGTCTCTACATACCTACCTAGGTACTTAAATAAAAACAAAAAATAAAAGAATATGTGATTTTATCATGATTTTATTACAAACTAGCGGCCCGTCCCGACTTCGCACATTATTTATTTCCTTAATAATTAATTTTATTTTATTTATTAATTAAACATTATAATAACATAGTTAATTTTTCATTATTATTATCATTAATTTTATTTCATTATTTCATATTAAACATTTTGGGATAAACATAATATAAAGGTATTGCATATGTAGAATTCTAATGGTGAAATAATTTTCGAAATCGGAAAGTTTTTGAGTTTATTCATTACAAACATACAGAAAATACAAATATTTCCTTTTTATAATATTATATAGACTAGCCGACCAATCCGCAGCTTCGCACGCGTAGTTTTTCAATAAAAACATTACCTACCCTCTTTCTGCGTAGTTGGGTAAAAAGTAGCCTATGTCACCCGGGGATAGTGTAACTTCCCAACGGTTAAAGAATTTTTTAAATCGGTCCAGTAGTTTCGGAGCCTATTCAATGCAAACAAACAAACAAACAATCAAATCTTTCCTCTTTATAATATTATTATTTGTGTAGATTAAAGCGACTTCCCTACACGGCTATCATATTAGCTTTTGTTTCTAAATATAAGATATAATTTAAAATGCAAATATAATCATTTGAATAGAAATCATTTGACGTTTGAAGGATACCCAATAATATTAGGACATTTACGATAAAAGTCAACACGAGAGACTTGATGTATGATGATTATCTAGAAAACAGGTGATTGATAATTATATATTTTGGCTTTATTTAGCTCGTAGCAACCACCTAGGCTATAAAACTTCAGATTTTAAGATATACTTGTTTCCATTTTACATAACTTGACCTATTGGTTATGCTATTTTAAACGTACACGTGTAATTTTTGGGTACAAATTTCATAAATATTTGCTCAGTCTTCTTTATACATTATGTACATCTTTAAAAGTAGCATGGAAACGGCTCGCCCAGGGAAGAACTTTTACCACACTTATTTCTGCCACCAAGCAGCATTGCTGTGTTTCGGTTTGAAGGGTATGGTTGCCGGTGAAATTACAGGCACATGAGGTTTTACACCTGTACGCCTCAAGTAGATGGACACAGGGCAATGCATCGTAGGACACGTTTCTAAGGTGTGTGACCTAAGAGGCAATACTTTGTTATAGGCGATGGATACCACTTAACATCAGATGGGTCATATGCTTGTTCTATCTCCAGGGCCCGTAGCCAAATGTCATTCGCCACGAATCTATTCGACTTCTACATACATTTGTTGTCGCGGAATGACGTAATATTTCTATAGCATGTGTCAAATCCCATACATTTTCGGACGTATCGACTAGCGTCATCGCTAATCGACTGTAACTTGGCTAAGCCCTCAGGTCATATAAAAAATGTATGTATCAATTATATACCTACGTCTTAGAGTTAAGACTTACTGTCTAACGTCTGAGGTAACGTCTTAAAAGTATGTAAGTGGAGAAAATTGGCATAATACAAGGCCTTTTAACCAACAGTGGGTGCATAATCACTGAATACTTGCATATAAAAACAATTTATTTTATCATGATAATAAATTAATCTGTAAAATAAAAATATAAAAATAACTCGCAGCTTTACCGAAACACTACTGTTTCTATAAGATATCACGGTTTTTCCAACGCGATTATTGTACCAAATTATTAACAGGTTCTTATAATAATCATGAATAAATAATAATACATGACGTCATAAATTCGACCTGACCTTATGACCCCCGCTCCGAGACGCAATAAAAACGAATATAAACTAGTCAAGCACGTGTAGAGCCAAGTTTTCGGTAGAGTTCCGAGGCACAGAAGTCTTTTAACAGCGTATCTGTATTCTATTGTAAACCTCCACATAGTAATAAAAGTTACAGATCTAAATAACAAAAATACGAAATATACCAAAGAGGTAGACAATAAGAACATTATTACTATTATTAAGCGGGTATTTATCGCGTATGTAGCTTTTAATTTAGTATCCCAACAAATTTTAATTATTTATTATGTACAGTGATAACAAAAGTTTAAAAAATACTAATAAGAACATTCGTACATATCATCTAAACGGACAAAATAGATGATATTATATTATAAAGAGGAAAGGTTTGAGTGTTTTTTTATATTTTTGCATTGAATACTCCGAAACTACTAGACCGATTTAAAAAAATATTTCACCGTTGGGAAGCCACACTATCCCCGGATGACATAGGCTACTTTTTACCCAACTGCGCAGAAGGAGGGTAATGTTTTTATTGAAAAACTACGCGTGCGAAGCTGCGGATTGGTCAGCTAGTATATATATATATGATATCATCATAGATCTCCACTGTAGATAAAGAACTTTTGAGTAAACTTGATGTAAACAACCAAACTGTCAGCCGATCAAAAGTCTGTAGTCTGCGGGAGTAATTACCTTCTTGGGACAAAATAAAGTTTAGGTACATTTTGTCTGCAGTGATCGTGTTTAGAATTCCGTTTTAAAATTTGGTTACGGAATCCTAATTAAACAAGATTTTAAAACCTAGAAATGTTAATGGCCAGAAAAGCATCAGGTGATTTTTATTAAATACCAAAAAATGCAGATTCGATCCGGTGTTTTTTAAACAAATCTTTGACTAGGTGTTGATGTATACTAATTGGAGTTAATACTCTACAGTCAATAATTAATTTATCAAGCTGTGAAAGATAACGTATTGGTGCTGTTGATTAAAGATTCAATGCAATATCGATACGGCAGAATAAAAGCTGCAAACATGTAGATATAATACAGGATTTTAATTTTTACGCAAATGACGATTAAAATGAAAATGATCAACATATTTTGTATATTAAATACATGTAGATAATTAAATACATAAATGGATGAAAACACATTCTAGTACGCCAGATTATGCTGTATGGTCATTGGAATTCAGCCTGCCCGAAAGGGTAAAAAAAAAACTTCTTTTCTTTTTCTTTCTATTCTTCCAGCGATTGAAGAAAAAGATCTTGCTTATAAAACTTTCGAGATCTATTTTAATCATTATTATAAATACGGTGGTAACACTGACAAAACTGTAAGTAAGTGATAAATCCCGTATTTATATTAATGATTGAAGAAAAAAGAGTTTTCCTTGAATCCAACTTGATTTGTTTCCTTGACCAGAACTTAACGATCGATAAAAATCTATAAAATGATAGATCGTATAGAACAAGTTCGAAAATGTAGCAGAAGCATTTAGGTAAAAAGGTAGCAAGAAGGCCAATACCTATCTTACCGAAAGTGTTTTGAATTTTGCCGCGCTTCTTTAAACAAGAGATAAAACCATAAAAAATTGTATTGCCAAATATAAATAATTAAATGTACGTTACCATAAACTTACCTACAATATTAATTTGATAGAAGTGAGCATTAACATTTAAATTATTTTACTTTAAGTTATATAATGTTTAATAACATCGTTTGACTCTTCATGAACACACTACTGGGCCGATCACCTAATCTTCAGTAGAGGTCGACAAAGAAAGCCAATAAGTCTAGGCCAATAACAAAGCCAAAGAGGATGCAAGCTTTGGTGATTTCTTAATCTTCAACATTTACTTCCAAAACAGATTATATAATATCAAGCTATGAATAAACAGACAGTCAGGCGTCGTTTAATTATCCTTAATTAGCAACTGCAGAGTACAGACATGTTAATGATTTCCCGCCAAGACGACGACATTTTGAAATAAACCGGTACCGCCACCATTTTGAATAAATCCATAGATAATATACAGGTGCTTTTCCCCTAGTTAGTGTGTGTGTTATCACGTGTTTTCAAGTTCAAGTCATTGATTATTTTCTTATTTTATACTCAGAGAGATAAAACTATGTAGAGTCAACAAGATTTAATGACTTCTTTAACATACCTACACGCTATCTTACTAACCTTCTTATATTCGCTTCCGTTACCATAAAAATGTGCTACAAAATCTTCTACGTACATCTATGCTTTTTCATCTTAGCTAAAATAATCAATGATATTGCAATATTCACTGTAACTAATTAATCAGTACTTTTTTGAAAGCTTTCCGGCTATTAAAGCTACACCAATTAGATCCTTACAATCATCATTATTACTTGGAAGATACTCAGCCTCTCCATTGAATACTATGATAAACAGGTACCTAGTATGGATTTTCATTCAAGCACCCCTTTCTACTAAACCAATCGCTTCACTATGACAATGGTATCGTTGCAAAATGCCCACTTTAGAAACCTTTTGGTATTATGTTAACACAGTATTTTTAATAACCGCCGTTGCTATGACATCCCCATTTAACAGTTTATGTCAGGAACACCAATCATAATCGTTAAAGCATATGGTTCCATCATCATTTTCTTATAAATTAGCAGAATTGATTTCTTGTGATCGCTATTATAATTGTTCTCGGCCAAATTTTAGGTTCGTGGTAGTCACAGTGAAAACTATTTCTCAGATAGGTATTTCTATAAAAAAGCTCCTCAAAATATTGAAAGGGGAGGTTTTATTAAAAGTGGATCAAGGCATTAAAACCCTTGAACTTCGATCGTGCGGCCTCAACCACGTTCATAATCGGATAATCTGAACGCGATTTAACATGTCTCATAAAAAAGGGATCACGTCCGCGTATCATGTTTCAAAGCAAAAATTGTTCGTCCTTTGCATATAAATATGTGAACTTTTAAGTTGGATATTTTTGACATTTCTTTTGATATATGCAAGCAGTAATAATGATAGAATTCTTTTCCAATTGAGGAACTAACGATTCATTATCAGCATCATCATATCAGTGACCAATTTCATTGTGACCAATCTTGTGGGGCCTGCGATTAACAGATTAACAGATGAAAATGTTTTCGATCCCATTAGCTTCCAAACCAAGAATCTTCATTCATGAACTAACTATCCTTTAACTTTAGAACTCCCAGCTGATTCGATGTCGAGCTGTTAGAACCCTGTAATGTTTTTAAAAAATAAAAGCAGCTAAAAATGCAGTGTTACATTTTTAACTAATGAGAGCTTCAGTCTTTGTTGATCCTCGAAACTGGTCATACATTTCCTAAATCCTAACTAACGATTAAAATCGTATTTAATGTTCTAAATCGTATTTTAAAAATCATAATTAAATAATTATTTTAGATTGTATAACCCAACAGTATTCTGAAGATGATTGCTGCTCGTTTTGATTGCCCTATTCAGAAGCACTGGGTGGAGATACATAGGTACGTAGGTATACAATAGGTAGGTACATGTTTTTAATTTTATATGATTTATTTTTATTTTATGTTCATATTCTATTTTATTTTATTTTAATCTGTGACATTTTACTTTTAATTTTTTTGAAGTGAAACTTCTAATGCGACTTCCAACAAGGTTGCGTTAAACGTTTAACGCTAGCATGGAGGGGGTATGAAAGCGCTGTTGTGTTAAACGTTCAACGCTCCTGGGGAGGAGGAATAGAAAGAGACAGAGCGAGAGTGAATGCGTGGCACTCGAACGCATGCGCGTAGTATACCTGTTACAGGCCAGCGCGAGCGTTAGCAACGAGTAGTGTCCAATAATCCAGCGCAAGAGGGAGAGAGAAAGAAAAATACACAAAGGTAGAAAGTAGGAGAGAGAAAGAGAGTGAGTCGGTAGATCCCAAGCACATGCGCGTGGTATTTGAAGGTTTCACTTCTACCACGTGTGAATTGCACACATGCTTTTTATTTAGCTACTTTATTATTATTGATTTGTATGTGTTTGGTTTTAATTTTATTTATTTGTAGTTATTATTATTTTGATGATCATTATTATTCTGTATGGCCACTGTCTGAAATGAATGATTATTTTATTCTATTCTTAAACTATTTTTATTAAAGTTTCACAAAGTTCTGTATACCAGCGTCATAACAATTGAAAATTTGATAGGTCATAGTGTTCAAGGTAAAATAAATACAGTGCCTTAAAGACGAACGCTTAAATCTACCTAAAGTAATGCGATTTGGAGAGTCACAGGTAGGAAAATGCGAACATCTCGGCTAAGCAATATTCAAATTACATCTTTGTTTGATGTATATCATTGACAGTTAATGATAATATATTGAAGTAGGCTAATGTTTGCATCTGCCAACATTTATTCCGGGTCTGTGTTATGGTTATGAAACTAATGGTATTTGGTACATACAGTGCCAATATTTCCTGATTCCCATGATACAGGGAACCCTAGAGTAGAGTCAGATATATGTAGGTATTCGTGTTGTGTGGTACTAATTATTTAAAATATTTATAATTGACAGAATCCGTAACTCCACGCTGCGTTTAAAGACCGGCAATGTTGACGCAGGAAATAAAATTATTTATTTTTTTAAAATGGGTTTGGGCAGGCTATGTAAGACAAATGCACTCGGATAGATGGGCAACGATCGTCACGCAGTGGGTGTCTGAAGACGGGCGACGGCGCCGAAGAAGGCCTAGTAGCGTGATGATTTCGATGCCTTCGAGACAGATTGGTAGGATTTGGCATCCGAGCAAAAGTCCTAGAAAACAGTGGGGGAGACCTTTGCCCAGCAGTGGGATGACACAGGTTGAATAAAAAAAATGTATAATTATCATCTATTATAAAAAAAATCTATGATCATTCTACAAGAACGATATAACGATATAAAAACTTATTGAAGACACAACGACCAACTCGTACTCATGAAATGTAGAAATGGCACAAATTATGGAACAATAAGGGCGTAACCTCTTTACCAACAACCTTGAACACATTGAAGATCTCCAAAAAGGTTAATCAAACAAGACAATTTACGTAACAAACTAGTCATGCGGTAGCTAGCACGGAACCGGTATGGCGACGAGCGATTACCATAATCGATTTAACTCGACTCGTGTGTAATCGAAAATCGGATGCGCACGTGAAAGATTGCGCCATTCTATGTGTCTATCAGCTTAGGAAGAGGCCGGCTGGGCAATTACTACGTTTCCCTGTTGGCTTAGCTTGCCGTTCTAGCCTAGATACCTAAATGTATAAAAGTCTTGGACAAGAATGTCTTTATGGAGAGTAGAACTTTTGGTCAAATATTCTTTGACCAAACTTCTTTGTGTTAACCTCTGCCAGGTTAGTATGATCGAACATCCTAGAAAAGTGTATTTCTACAGAATAGCGATACCACACAAATGTTTCTACGTTCAACGCGTACACTAAAGGAATTCCATTATTAGGTCAGATACTTAAGACCATAATTTTGCATGCCGTGAAAGTGATAACTTTGTACGAACGTCTACACAAGAAATCTAATAAAATCCAGTCAAGTGCGAGTTGGACTCGCGCACGAAGAGTTTCGTACCATTATCTATAAAAACGAGCAAAAAAATGACATTTGTTGTATGGGAGCCCCCTTAAATATTTGTTTTGATTTAATTTAATTATTTCTTTTTAAAGTGAATATATAACTAAATATTCTGTAAATATTTCAAGCGTCTACCTGTTGCCGTTATCAATATCGAGCAAAAAAATCACGTTTGTTGTATGGGAGCCCCCTTACATAATTATTTTATTCGGTTTTTAGTATTTGTTGTTATAGCGGCAACAGAAATACATCTTATGTGAAAATTTCAATTACAGCCTGGTGACAAACGGACAGACAGACAGCGGAGTCTTAGTAATGGGGTCCCGTTTTATCCTTTGGGTACGGAACCCTAAAAATTAAACACATGCTATGCTAGTTTCGAAAAAGCATGACATTGAAAGAAATCATCATTACAATATATGTACATTAGGCATACTTACAAACTACAGATCACAAAAATGTGAAATTGAATTAGTTAAATACCAGAAGGTCCAGAAGTCTATCAATTTCAACATATTGTGATATTGCATTTCTCAAATATATTTGTAACTAGCTGACCCGGCAAACTTTGTTCTGCCTTATAAATTATCAAAGAAATGAAATGTCAAAGTGACGCGACACTTCATTTAAATGACTTCACGTCAATGAACGACGGTTAAATTATATGGAACTTACAACCCCTATTTCACCCCCTTCATGATTATTTTTTGAAACAAAAGTTTGCCTATGTCCTTCCCCAAGATATAAATCTACCTTCTTGCCAAATTTCATTACGATCCGTTCAGCCTTTAGTCGTGAAAAGGTAACAAACAAACAGAGTTACATTCGAATTTATAATATTGTATGGATTATCAACAAACTCAGCTGTTACCCCCATCAGCTACAGTAGAACACGTGAACTATAGATTATTGCTATTGATTGCCGTTTGTAAATGTCTTGCATTATGAATCCGCTGATTTATTGACAAATAAAACAAAATGAAAAGTCAATTACGACCAGCTGCATATGTTTCGCTTATAGCGAATAGGCATTTCCTACTAGCCTTAAAGCTAAAACTGTTTCTTTGTCTAAGGACGTAATAACTATTGAAGTAAAGATTACATGTCAGTTTTTTGGAGACAGAAGCGAGCCATTATTTAGCATGTTTGGGAAACCAATCATTTTTCATCTGAAATTTGCCTAGGTACCTGAAGTATAACTGTGTGAAGGCTAGCTTATCCCACCTTCAACCTAATGGTAGCTACCTATGCTAATAATGTGATTTGCACTCCAGAAGAACTTTTACCACTGTCGCGCACATATTCTAAAACCAATTTCATGTCTTAGCTACTGACTTCGAATAGGTCTATTTAAACTATGGAGATCTAAAAAGGTTCACTTACCAAAGTCACTTAGATGGTCTCCCTCTAAGGGTTCCCTTCTGATGACAATGTGCTGTGCACCGTTCAGAGCTCGCTTCAGTCTGTCCTGATCTTCCTGCCCTCGTTTTACTGAAACACATTAAGATGATAATTAGATTTGAATAATGTTAAAGTTAAATAAACATAGCTCGATTGGTCGTTCTAAACAGCACCCTGAAAATCCATAATCGATTGTTTAAGGATTGTACAGATCATGGACTGATCTACCATAAGCTAAGCAACAATTGAACATTACCCCTTAGACGTGTAGGCGCGTTTAGTTGTCAATTCCAGCATAATCGGAACCGCAAGCAGATTCAAAAGAGCCCAAACACTAGTAGCCTTCTATAATCCATTCAGAAGTTCCGTTGTCTAGCATCCGTCTCCATCATGAGACCACCTCCATGGTACCATATTATTGCATTGTCACCGAAGTTACATATGAATTACAAATGTTAGCTCAATCGGTTGAGGGGAACGGGTTTAAAATCCAGTTAACAGATTCCACCCGTACATTACATTGCAAGTTAATAAAAGCTTGTAAAAACGGCAGCTCTAATAAATTGCGTGGTTGATTGTTCTAAGTACTTCTCCGCTTACGGTGCAAAGATCTAAGGATAAAATAATGTTCTCTTCATATGCTAGAAGCTTTTAAGAGGAAATAGTTCCTACCAATTGGCAAGCCGGTATCAATAGATACCATATCGGCCATGTTCGCGGGGTCCATAAACATCTCGTCGTCCTGCGCGCCAGTCATCGAGTCCGGTATCGGTCTGATCACCAGGTCGTGACCGATCGAGCCTTCCTGTAACACAATCATCATTATTATACCTTTATCTTACCTACCTTACACAAATAGTTTAAGTAAATTTTCATTCAATATTCGTTTCGAACATCAGCCCCTTCCGTAGAGTATCTTGTCCATCTAGCAATGGAAATGCATCTAGCATTTTGTAATGCATGATCTCCGCTCGAAAACCTTTCTACAACTTCTTTTCTAAAACTTGATTATACGAGTACTCTGGGCTATGTGGTAGTAGTTAAATATAGTACTTGAATCAGAAGCGTAATAGCGCCGGCAACAGTATAAAAAAACCGCCCAAGTGCGAGTCGGACTCGCGAACTAAGGATTCCGCACTATCTATAAAAAGGCAAAAAAATTATGTTTGTTGTATTAGAGCCCCCTTAAATATTTATTCTATTCTGTTTTAGTATTTGTTGTTATAGCGGCAACAGAAATACATCATCTGTGAAATTTCAACTGTCTAACTATCACGGTTCATGAGATACAGCCTGGTGACAGACGGGCAGACAGTCAGCGGAGTCTTAGTAATAGGGTCCCGTTTTACCCTTTGGGTACGGAACATTAAAAATGAGGGCAGACTTAATAGAACTGAGTGAGTGATTAAACTGATTAAGTAATGTTCCACATTTAAAGAAAGAACGAAATACATTTATACACCCAATAGCACACTCGGGGGTACTAATTAAAAAGACAATATAAACACACAGAGTTTGATTATCTACATCGTTTGCGAAATATTTCTATCCAATCGTTCCAAATGGCTCATTTAGCCACAGCTTATTCGAAACCTTTCTAATTAAAAGCCATTTGAGCCACTCTTTGTTTAAAACGGTCCGTTCACACCTACAACAGCGTGCTGGTAAGTTGAGTAAGCGACCTTAGTCTAGTTAGCACTCATTGTGTTTCATCCAGGGTCTCATAGTTTGATGTGCTTCTTTTGTGCATTAAAGTATCATTTAAAACTGATATTACGACCTATAGAAGGTCTGTACCTCTTAGAACTCAGGGTTGTTACTTGAGTTTTTTCAGGGTCGAATTTTAATTGGCTTATTACTGAGCTGTGTTGGCCCCAGGATGTCTAACCCAACTTTCGAGATTATAGGTAAACCTAGGGCCATACACTGCAGGTTTTTACATCATAAATACCTAAGCTTAAGATGTTCATTTAGTTAAATGACATAGAACAAACCCTTATTTAGCTGTGCATTTGGAACACATATTTTGAATTAAGCTGATTGAGTTGAGTTGGATAGGTTCTGGAAAAGCATATCTTGCCTCTGTGGCGCAGTGGGCGTATAGCCGGCTGAGACGCAGGAGGAAGCGGGTTCGATTCCCGCCGCGGAACAAATGTTTGCATGATCTACAGATATTTGTTCCGTGTCTGGGTGTTTTTCTATATATTATAAATATGTATTTACAATTATAAGTATGTATTTACAAAAAAAAGTATATAAGTATTCTATCAGTTATTTTGTTCCCATAGTACAAGCTCTGCTTAGTTCGGGGCTAGTTAGCGCTGTGTGAAATATCCAGCGATATTTATATTTATTTATATTTATATATACTCAAAGACTTCAGCGACTGCGTTCTTTACCCAGCTTTGGAATGTGTTTTTGCTGTTGTGCTTGTGTGTATGTGCAATTTATAGAATAGAATAGTATATATTTATTTGACACACAAAGAAACACAGAAGGGATCACAAACAAAATAGATAGACAGGAAAAATACAATAGAATTTGCCACCAGACGCTTCAAAAAAAAACCTTCACTAATTGGAAAGACCCCCAAAAGAGATTTTAAAAAGCGTCGCATCTCGGTCTTCTTAAGTAGGTACATTGTGGAAATAAACAAGGAATGCTTTCGGCAAAGTGTATTTTCTTAATTTAGATCTAGACACAAATTTTACGAGTATGGCATAGTAACAATACTTAATTATTATTATTTCTGTGACAATGCTTTGAAATTCCAGTATTTTCATTGTCTGGTCACGTTCCTAGCCATAGTTTATGGATTGACAAGATGGCTTTAGGACGTGTCGAAAATCCTGAGGATTTATGGGGCGTCCTGTCCGGATTGACAAAAATAGTTGATTGGGAAAACCCAGAACTTAAAAAAGTTTATATGCAGTACAAAATGTTGGCTGCCGCCATATTTGTTTTTAAGGCGACCGATGGCCCTCTCAACTATCATATCAACTTTAATAAAACAAATCATTATAAAACCTTATCCATCCATTTAAAAATCTAACCACTAGGTACATGGAGATCCCCCTACAAACAAAAATATAAAGGTACGCAAATTAAAATACCCCTTACCGGCTAGGAAATAGGACACAAATTATAGTACATTGTAAGTTGACTTACCACCACCAGTTTTCCGTGCTTCGGGTGCCTCCTGATGAGCAGAGCGGCTCCGTTCTCCTCATCTTGATACAGATCTCCGAGCTCCTCATCGTCTTCCTGTGGAAAATACTGGTTATATCATTTGGAATGGAATACACCTCTTAATCACTGTAATTGATAAGACATATCTCCTGTTTTTAGTTTTTAACTATTTTGTTTTTGTATGGTGTTAATTTGTGTTCATCTATCTATATCTTTAATACATACAAGTTTTGTCGGTCGTAACACCGATAAAACAGGAGATGTACGTGATTAATCCTCATTACCTAGAATCAAAGTTTACTTTCTTAGCAAACACTTACGATCGTAATCTAAGGTCAACAGATTCTCTCTGCCTAGCCACTCCTAAGCACTCCTCTGCCTACCGTGCCATCTCTTTCGAAGTAAAGGCAGTAAGGCTTGTGGAACGCTCTTCCAGTATTGGAAAAATATCATCCAAACCAGCTTTCGTTCTGTCCATATATACATACATATATACATATATACGTTCTATTTATATTCCTAATTCCACTTGAGCTTCTCGTATAACTTTATTAGATTTATTTATTATATATATTCATTTATTTTATCTATTTATTTGTTAAACTTGTGTATTTTATTATTTTTATATTAATTTAGGTAATTAGATAGTAGTTTTCTTATTTCTATTTGTTTTCCTTTTAATACCTAGATAAGCACGCCAACCTAAATTTTTTACCTGTCACGGTTGGCTGGTAGACAATGCTTTTAGCATTAAGTCCTCCATTTGTACATTTTTTTGTCTGTGCAATAAATAATCAAACATAAACATAAATCCAGTATTTATAATATTAGCTACATGCATACCTGCTATCAGAAAAATAGAAAATTCATTACTTATTAGGTCGGTCTTAAAAGTTAAGTATCGAATACCTAGCATAGCAATATCTGTGATTCACGGAGTTTACAAAAACTCATTTCCACAATTAAATACAAGACCGTAGAGCAATTAATCAGTTGATTCCAATTAGTATGCAATCAGAAAATAATGATTCAGTTTCGTTTTATGACTGCCTCCGTGGCGCAGTGGGTGTATAGCCGGCTGAGACGCAGGAGGTAGCGGGTTCGATTCCCGCCGCGGAACAAATATTTGCATGATCTACAGATATTTGTTCCCTGTCTGGGTGTTTTTCTATATATTATATGTATGTATTTACAAAAAAAAGTATATAAGTATTCTATCAGTTATCTGGTTCCCATAGTACAAGCTCCGCTTAATTTGGGGCTAGATAGCGCTGTGTGAAATGTCCAGCAATATTTATTTATTATTATTTTAAGTACATGGTGTTGCAACTTGCTGGTAAACAAAAATCATTGGCATCTCTGCGAATATTTTCCCATCAATTTGGCAACAATTTTTTTGTGAATATCATCCAAAACTTCGGCTACAACAATGTTTTATTTTTTTTGACAATACAATAAACGGAAGTGCTGAAGGTTTACTCTGAGAATGTTGCCATATCGAGTAGTAATAATGACCTCGATACCGTCAATGTGTTGCCTCAATGTTATGTAAAATATTTTTAAGTTAATTTTCGCTAATTATTTGGATAGTTGCTGGTTTTCGTAACAGTTTTATGCGTGACTTCCGGAATCTGAGTTAAAAGGTTTCGTTCAAGAATACCGCACCTGTTTTAATAGGTACCATATGATAGGTTAGTTATTCTAGATTATGAACAATTTTGAATATTATGGAAGTTTGTGAAATATCTTATCTACTAAAAACTGCTTGGTCGATATTTGGAGTAGAAATACTTCGTTCCTAGACCCAGGTACTTTAAAATACTGGGTACTAAGTGCTAAAACCTGTGGGTGATTGCAAGAGTCTATTAAGTACATAGGTAGGTATATGATTTACAAAAACCTTGGCGAGACTGAAAACTTACAACTTAAGATATCATCTAATTTTACTTAAAAAACTTTCGTGATTAATTTCAATCATTATTATAAATCCCGTATTTATAATAATAATATCATCTAATTTTGTTTTATGAAAGTATTTTGTGAGTATGAAAACGTTAAGGATAAACAAACATATGTAATTTGAGAGTTAATATTTAGTTGTTTCTGATTTCGCCTTCTGAATGCACAAGGAAAATATGTCTTTCATAAATATGAAACTAGCTAAATACAATATTATCCAAAATTAAGCAATGTCACCTTCAGATTGCAGACGTTGACAAAATATTAGCGCAAAAACGTAGCTTTTTGTGAACAAACATTAATAATACAGTTTCCGTTCTTTTACATCGCACATAATGGTCATTATGATAGGTATAACAGTCATAGGATGTCCGCTGCAAATCTAGGCACCCCCTATAGATTTCCAGAGCGATGGATCTTGTGCCGGAGCATCATCAGATAGCAGCATTATCTTGGTCACCTTTTTATCCAGTGGGTGCATCACATTATTATGAAGAGTGTTCTGTTATCATGGTCAAATTTAAGAAGGCAACAAATAGAATAATAAATAAAATGTGTTTATTTTCAGATAACAATAAGTTTTCTAGAATTGTAAGTAACGTAATTTAAACTACTAACATATTGTTACGAGCTGAGGGTTCGGGATAAAATAATGGGAATCAATCTTACCAAAATAACACTTTTATTCAACACTAAAACGATGAATACACGAACTTGGTCACACGTAATCACAACACACTGAGTCACACCACTGTTGCACCACTTAAAGTCACCGAAATGTTCGCACGTATAGCAAAATCCAGACTGAATCCGGCCATCTCTCCGGCCTATTTATATCGCACACAATTCACTACACTAGAACGATCTCGAACGTTCCAGGAAAAGGGTCGGTATTTCGACAGAATGACCAATCCACATCCTGCGCAACCGCAAACAATAACACAGCAGGTAAGACAAAAGCGTTCGAGAAATTTCGATTATTACTCATTGTTTAACAGCCTCGGCGTAACAATATGTTAGTATCACACAAAAACAGAGCACAATTGTGGGATCATTCTCCTCTTAAGGCACATCAAAGTAGGAGACTCGTAGCTCTCTGCCAACTTCAGGATGGTGTTGGGGAATTAAGTATACAGCAGTTTATCAAGTTTCATTATTATAAATACGGGATTTATCACGTACCGTTTTATCGGTGTTACAACCGACAATGTTTCGTTCTATTCGTGAACCTTGAGTGCGATTCGCTCCCCACTGCGTCCCGCCTCGCGCTAAACGCCTTATTATAATTATAATAAATCCCTTATTTATAATAATGATTGAAACAAATCACGTAAATTTGTATGTAAACCTTATCAAGTTTATTTAGAAGGACCAGAAAGCTACGTCAGCATAGCCGTCGGTAAGAAAGGAGCCTTATTTTTTTATATTTATATATGATCAGATTTTTGGCTTTTGATTTTGGCAGATATTTGTAAAGCAAAATTAGCATGCTGCTTACGTATTGTACGATTATTTTGTGTCTTTAATGTGCTTTTCCGTCTTCCCTCACTCTGGCAATTTTAAAATTTTCAAGAATAGTGCGTTGACCAGATATATTTAGAATAAGATAAACTACTGAAAATCTAATGTGCGACTGCATCAGTCGGGTACTGTCATTTCTGTCATTATGATACGTGACCTACCGTGGGAAGATGGCTGAACGTGAGGATTACCACAAATACGTTGTGGTTATCTTATGTGAAGTTAAAAGTAATGTTTAGTTTAATCTTTAGTACTACGGAGCTATTTTCCGAAACACTCTTTCATTTTAAAACAAAAACGAGTAACTTTTAACAAAAAATATAATGGACTTCAGAAATTAGTAGAAATTTTAAAAACCGAACTCTAAAATTAAATATGGTTAGTGAAACTTCTACTTAATTTTTAAAGAGCTATCCTACAATACTACAAACAAACTACATTTCTTTATCTCTTCTTTACCCACCCACCTTAAAGTGGTCCCACCACCATCAATTAAATAATACAACTAAATAGGTTCACCCAGAAAAAAGATATGCGTAAACATATTAAAAAACAACGAATTGAAACATAAATAATACTAGACATTTCACACAGCATGATCTAGCCCCAAACTAAAAGCAAAGCTTGTGTAACATGGGAGTCCGTAACTAAAAAGTAGAATACATTTGTTTTTTTTTTGTAAATACTTTCTCAAAATATATAGAAAAACAGCAAGACCCGGAACAAATATCAGTATATCCAAGAAATATTTGTTCCGCGACAGGAATTGAACCTGCAACCTCCTGCGCCTCAGCCAAATGCACCAAGATAGGTATTTTATAAAGATGTACAGATTTTCCATAAAAGCATATTTTATCGCGAACAAATGCAAGTTTTATGCAAGACTTCCGCGGTCCATCATTCCTTGCAGAAGATTCTGATGTCTATCTTAAGCACGACGGGTACTTAAACCATTTAAATATGATTTATTTGCCTGCTTATTTATTTACTCATACGCTTAATTCATAGTCAAATACGATGTTATTCTGAAGTTCAAATGTTTGCATGATCTATAGATATTTGGTTCGGATCAGTTGGTTTTCATAGTACAAGATTTGCTTAGCTCGGAGCTAGATAGCGCCGTGTGAAATGTTCAGCATTATTTATTATCAAATTAACTTGAATACTGTCAAGTCAAACAAGTGAACTACAACTAGATAACTAATACGCAGGCGAACTTCACGTTGCTTAACATTTTCAGCCAACTTTTGTGTAAAATTGGTGGCAGGGCTTCCTAGAAAAAATTATGATAACTCACGACTTTTAAGTTATTATTTTTTTTTTTAGTTTAAAACATAGTTATACAACTTCAACGCTTCAAAGGAGTGGGGCGTTCAATACATTACTAGTTACTACAAATGACCGCAAAACGACATTTTACCATTTAATATCCACCGGGAAACACAAACAATTACCGTGAGTCATTGAGCAAGTTAATTGTCGGCCGATTAACCTGGTGATCTACTGTGGGACACGACACGATAGCCGATACAGTACGCGCTTATTGATAATGCGTGTTAAATATTTGTAGGCCACGCCAGTTGTCAATCACAAAGTCACGGTAAAGACTTAGAGAAGGGTATGCACACCGGCGTATTTTTACCCCTGAATAATTATGCATATCGATGATTTTTGGTAAGTAATTTGATATGAGAAAAATTAGGCAAATAAGTTTATATTTTTTCATAATTCGTTCAATTTCATGGACATCAAAATTAGATTAGATAAGATTATAATTTTTTGATTGCACTAAAATAATACATAGGCGAACTTAATGCTAATTAGCATTTTCTTCCAGCTAGCCTTTGTGTAGTGTAGATTAGTGGTAGTGTCAGAAAGTAGATAAATAAAAATCAGGAATTTAGATAAAAAAAGACCAGGGCCTAGTTGTCTTAATTGTTTCCCTTTTCGTAGCGCCTCTTTTCGTAGCAAGTTTGATTTAATTACCAATAAGGACAACAGTAGTCAACAAGATAAATGAATATGGTTTCAGTGTAGTCGATGTTCAGTCAGTCTCCCATCCATCGACAAATTACATTTTAATATGAATTTTCCATCTAATCGGGGGCCGTACTACACTGCGCTTTCCGAGTGCACTCGAGATCCTTTCTGCCCCAACGGCCGTCAATTCTTCGAGCTATGTGCCTTGCCCTACGTTTATGTTATTAATTTATTTACTTTATTATATTTTATTAATCCACAAAACAGATAACAATCCATTTATCACTAATTGAACTAAACATACAATTTTATTCTAAATTGAAATCATATACATATATATGTGAATAAGTACGATGAAAAACAAGTAGAATGCATTAAAATTAAATTACCCTAAAACTAGAAACCGTAAATTTAGACAAGACAATTAATTTTAAAAAGCATTCAGATGATTAAACATATCATAATTAAAATTATATTACAATACATTTTTTTATTTGTTATGCCATTACGTTTGATACATGTATGCCCACTTTTGAATAGTTTCGGAACAATTTTTTTTTATTTACTTATGAAATCCCTCATTGACAAGGTAATGTAGATAAGTTTAAAACAGCAATATATAGCTAACGCATCTATGATTTATAATATATTTCACATGTGCATAATATTCATGTTGCATGTACTGTATAATAACGCACAAAGGAAATTGATTGCATGAGTGTTGTAAATGCATGTCGATTGCTTCGTCAGACTTCAAATTTATTGATAATGCTATTATTATTGGTAAGTTTATGTTCGTACATCCCACTAATATTATAAAAGCGAAAGTTTGTATGTATGTATGGATGTTTGTTACTCTTTCACGTCAGAACGGCTGAACCGATGTAGATGAAATTTGGTATGTACGTAGAGTCCTGGATTAACACATAGACATAGGATATTTGACTACCTCCGTGGTGCAGTGGGCGAATAGCCGGCTGAGACGCAGAAGGTAGCGGGTTCGATTCCCGCCGCGGATCAAATGTTTGCATGATCTACAGATATTTGTTCCGGGTCTTGTTGTTTCTCTATATATTATAAGTATATATTTACAAAAAAAAATGTGCATAAGTATTTTATCAGTTATCTGGTTCCCATAATAGGTTGGGGCTAGATAACGCTGTGTGAAATGTCCAGCAATATTTATTTATTTATTTATAGGCTACTTTTTATTTGCAAACCACACGTGCGAAGCCGAGGGTGGAAGCTTGTACTTAATATTTGAACTAATATCAACGAATGTGTTTTGTTTGGAAAATACTCAAAATATTTAAATTAACATTTATTTTTGAAAAACAAATCCTCAAATATTTAAAGGTGCTGTTTTACTTATATTATAATTTTAAACCATTAGCTAATTTTCTATAGATATCGTGTAAATTATGTAATTATTGAAGATCTCTGTGGCGCAGTGGGCGAATAGCCGGCTGAGACGCAGGGGGTTGAGAGGTTCAAATCCCACTGCGGAACAATTGTGTGCACACTTCAGATATGTGTTCCGAGTTTGGGTATTTTTCTAATATTATAAATATATATTTAAATAAAAAAAAGTATATCATCAATTATCTGGTTCCCATAGTACAAGCTTTGTTTGTTTGGGGCTAGATAGCGCTGTGTGAAATGTCCATGATATGCCTTGTCTATGTGCATGTGAATTTGTCTATATATAATTAAATTCAATACCTAATTTTTTGTACAGGTTGTGTAAAATTTGTTACTTTAATAAAATTGATTTATATATTTTTAACATTAATAAGAGAATTGTATAGCAAAAAAACATTCTTATTAATTAAAGTAAGTAAAATTTTATCATCGTTTAGTGTCTCCGGTCCAAAGTCTACCTGGTTGTTATTTTTATGTATTTATGTTATTTTTGTGTACCTATTTACTTATTTAATTGTAAAAGTACTAGTTGGCCCAGCGAACTTCGTACCGCCTTGACATCAGTGGTGGATTTACCAGCAGGCTGAGTAGGCTGGAGCCTAGGGCGGCAGATTTTAGGGGCGGCAAATTTGGGGCAAAAGTCAAAGTCACCCACTGTTTTACCCACATTTGACCGGTTTTGTTGAATCACTCAAATTTATTAAAGACCAGGGTTGCCAAATTTTTTTTACGTGGAAAGAGCTCGCGAATTAAAAAGGTTGAAAAACACTGAACTAGGGTATCAAATTGTAGAGGTCGGTAGAGGCGGCAAAATTCGCATAGCCTACTGGAGGTAAATGTTTTAATCCGCCACTGCTTGACATACATATGACGCGGGCTGCCAATGTACGTTGCCGATAGAATTGTCATTCGGCCATCATTAGCTGCATGAAAATGAATTTTCTTCATTTTTTTTTTGCTTGGATTTTCCGGTATTTTATTAGTTATTCTGCTAATCGAGACAAACCCAACAAATCAAACAATCATCAAAATCGCTCCAGCCGTTCTTGAGTTATAAATGGAGTAGCTAACCCGGCTTTGTTTTACGAGTATATACATGTAGATTGTTATATTTTACAAGCTTTTATTATCTTGCAATGTATGTATGTTTGTCCGGGTGGAATCTTGCAACTGAATTTTAAACCCATTCCCCTCAACCGATTGAGCTGAAATTTGGAATACTTAAGTAACTTACTTACGTTTAAGTAAAGTACTTAAGTAACTTCGGTAACAATGCAATAATACGGTACCATGGAGGTGGTCTCATGATGGAGACGGATGCTAGACATAAGAACTTCTGAATGGATTATAGTAGGCTACTAGTGTTTGCGCTCATTTGAATCTGCTTGTGGTTCTGATTAGTAATTTTATAATAGCTAGTTTGAAATAAAGAATTGAATTGAATTGAAAAATTACAAGATATTTGAAGTCTTATTTCAAGGAATCGAATTGAATGCGAAAAATTACAGCATATTTTTTTTGTAAAAAAATTGTTATTCGTACGAAGTTAAAAAACCTAAACCACAGTTCTTTAATATTTATCTAGAATGTAATCAGATCCATTGTCTGTCTTAGTAAATAAAGTCGTTTTTCACGCATGATATTAATTCGTACGTGATATTATTTTTATTGCCTTCTCAGAAACTCTTTGATAATCTGCGAGTGCTTACTAAGTGATGTTTATTCTGCACCATTTTCTCAAGATAAAGATAGTCAGGTACAGTCAGCAACGGAAGAAGATATACATTTCAGATTGTATGAAAAGGAGGAATTTAGCTGTATTTTTTTACATATTTTACAAACCACGAGTACGAAGCCGCGAGTGGGTTAGCCAGTATTTGAAATATTAAAATACTTATTTTCCCATTAAAAGCACTAAACAGAGTTTTTTTGAAATTCGAGTGTTAAGCCAGTTGTTTTGCTGAGTGTACCTCCTCTGTGAGGACGATGCCGCGTTGCGATTAACTGAAAGAATACGTGATACCGCGTGCGTGATCCTTGATAAATACTTTGTTTGGTTTAAGTTTTTCCTTGTTCAAGGATTATCAATTCTCGGCTTTAAACGTGTCGACTGAGTGCGTAACACCATGCTGCGCTCACTTACCGGCATTGCAGATGTAGGGAGGGAAGAGACCCGCTGGACTTAAGTGGGACTGGGCGGGCCACGTTGCCCGAATGCACTCCGAGAAATTGGTCCATATTTTAACACCATGAACGCCTGCAGTCGGAAGGCGACGTCGGGGTCGGCCGAGAAAACGTTGGCGGGACGATCTCGACACCGTCCAAAGAGGATGGTGGGAGATATCGACACATAGGGATGCTTGGAGGGACTTGGGGGAGACCTTTGCCCAGCAGTGGGACGAGATAGGTTAAAGAGAAAAAAAAGGATTAACAATAAATATATAGTAGTTGTGCAATGTTGCAGCAGAATATATAAGAAAAATTAAATTCTTATAATTATTAAAAACTATGCTAGAATCAATGCCAAAAAATGTATCATACTAATAATATAAATGTGAAATAAAGTTTGGATGTTTGTTTGTTTGTTACTCAATCACGTCATAACGGCCTGACCAAGTTTGATTAAATTTTGTATATAGATAGAATATGACTTGGATTAAAACATACGCTACTTTTTGTTGACAGACCATGTGTGCAAAGCTGCTAGCGGAAGCTAGTACAGTGTAAAATGTATATTACCGTCGTCGCTCGCTTCGCTCGCTCGAAAGACAAAATCTCGGGTGCAATTCATCGCTTACGCCCCTTGAATAACAATCTACTTATAAATACGGGCAAAAAAAAATCGATCCCGCTGTATTCGAACCCGCATCTTTGCCTCTAATCGGTAATGAAAGTAGATTTGTTTTAATTTCTGTGTACATTGGTGACGAAATAAAGTTTTTATAACTGTATCTTTATTCCTATCTAAATGTGTGATGGTGGATTGATGGTGTAGACAAAATGGTGGTTTTCTACGCTTTAACTTTGTTTTAACTTGCCTGGATAATTCAGTCTGGGTACAAAATACTTCTTCATCATCACCACCATCATCATTATTACGGTCTCCCATAGATTTCCAGAGCGACCGTTCTTGTGCAGCCTGCACCCAACGGCTCCCAGCAACCTTCAGGTCTTATATATTACTAATATTTATATAATATAAATATAATTTTACTAATATTGCTAATTTTTTTTATTTTGTCGACCTCCGTGGCGTAGTGGGTGAAGCCGGCTGCGACGAAGTAGGTAGTGGGTTCGATTCCCCCCGCGGAACAAATGTTTGCATGATCTACAGATATTTGTTTCGACCCGAATCAAATATCTGTGTTGTTTTTCTATATATTATAAGTATGTATTTACAAAAAAAAAGTATATAAGTATTCTATCAGTTATCTGGTTCCCATAGTACAAGCTCTGCTTAGTTTGGGGCTAGATAGCGCTGTGTGAAATGTCCAGCAATATTTATTTATTATTTATTTATTTAATATTATTGTGCACTATTGTTTGGGGTGGTATCGGCGCTAGTTAACACTTTTATTCTTCCTAATAAAGTCAGTAGAACCTAGTGATTAATAATGTTTTACTAATTTTCTTAATAGGATGCTTTACATAATTCTTAATGGCTCCGACACGTGCTGTTCTGCGGCAATATATTATATAAAGTAGTTATTTATTTAAATTATATGTATAAAACACCATTGAAGCTCAATTTACATTGCCGCGGAACGGAATGGAAGCGAATGTTGTATCGAAATTGTGCATAGCATAATGAACTTTATCTCAGTTGTGTAACGTACAAAGCTGCGCTATCGTAGCTCCGGGAATTCCCAGGCATGCGCGAGAATTCTCCGAAAATGCACCAGCGGCCTATTTTGGCTCGTATAGAAATAGAAATTATTGTGATCACAAATCGGCTACCACACAGCATTTGCAGCATACTTGAATCTGCCACGAAATGCGGTCGTTTTATTGCGCGGACAAATTAAACGTACAGCTTTTTTAAAAAGCTGTACGTTAAAAAAAAAAATTATAATTCCAATAGTAGCGAAATGTACGACGTGACGTGGGAAAACAGAAACGTACCTATGCATTGTGTACCTACACCTTAAATGAGTTTTTTCGATTTAGATAGTATCGAATTTATACATTACACAATTGACATAAATCATCATACTATGTACAATTTTGTTACAAATGTAAAAAAGTGGCACTCCGGGAGTGCGAACAGAAGTGAAAACTTGAATAATTACGAGATACTTATATACAGAGGTGTCGATAACGGTAACGGTGTCGCGAGTTCAATAGTTTTTTCCCCATCTCAAAAAATGCCCGACGCGCCTAAAGCAGTTTTCACTTCATATAGAGAGGTGTCGGTAACGGTAACAGCGTCGCAAGTTCAATGCTTTTTTCCCATCTCAAAAAAAGCACAACGCGCCTAAAGAAGTTTTCACTTCATATAGAGAGGTGTCGGTAACGGTAACAGCGTCGCGAGTTCAATGGGTTTTTTCCCATCTCAAAAAAAGCACAACGCGCCTAAAGATGTTTTCCCTTTAAAAGTCGCTTCTATTCCATTCTGCGGCAATGTAAATTGAGCATTAGTCTAATCCTACGTTTACCGGTATTAAGACTGGCCTTCACATCTACGTATTCAACAGGCCTCAGTAACAAGTTGCAGCACTAACTGGATAAATGATTCGGGTGACAGTGCTAAGAGGATGGTAGGTAGTGGGCATGTCTACCTCATGAGAGGGCACCCCCCCCCCCCTCTCTTCTCGACACTTACAAGAACAACAATTATTCAACTTTTGTAAATTCAGTGATTTTCATTGAAGAATCACTTGTCGTTTAAAATTCTATTTATCAGCTGTTTTAGGTCAAATTTAAATAATAAGTCAAACATTTCGTTTGATTATGGTAAGTTCTAGGGAAGGCGCAAAGTTTATAACACACCTGATATAAAGTCAAACTAAAAAGTTCAAGAAATTTATCAGAATAAAAAAAGTTTCAATTATTATAATTTTTCTATGAAAAACTGTTTATTTTCATGTTCAAAATCACCCCATTCAGGCTTAACATTAGTTCCGGAAATAGATCCAGGACACCCTGTATAAGCCTGGCATTGCATCGACCGTGTACATCATCGATTGAAATAAGCCAACCAGAAACTCATGACAAACGAGTTATGCGATTTTAGTAAAGCTATATAAATTGACACGAAAATTCGATAATCACTTTCCTGGTGAACCTAGTTCTATAGCGATGGTTATATATATCTTGTGATCGTTAACAATACCTAACTTATCTATAATCCATAGTGGATTTTTTACCGCACTTCATTAATAAAAATTCGAATCCCTTCTAACAAAATGGGCACTTAAGACTTAGGCAGTATATCTTCTAAAGCACTTCCACTTTGCATAATAAATAATCGAACATGTCATTGTTCCTGCAGCCTTACCTAAGTGACAATTATATTTTAATGCAGCAACCCGGCGCTTTATCTTAGCAAGGAGATTCTGTTTTTCGGAAACAGATAAGTTTTTCTTTACTCAATAGTCTGAACCCAGGTGTTAATTTTATCTTCTCTATCGATAAAACCTTTGATTACGTAGACATGCTATGCTATCCCGTAAATCCAATCAATTATGACGACCTCCGTGGTGCAGTGGGCGAATAGCCGGCTGAGACGCAGGAGGTAGCGGGTTCGATTCCCGCCGCGGAACAAAGTGTTTGCATGATTTACAGATATTTGTTCCGGGTCTGGTTGTTTCTCTATATATTATAAGAATGTATTTACAAAATATATATATATACTATATATATATATAAGTATTCTATCAGTTATTTGGTTCCCATAGTACAAGCTCTGCTTAGTTTGGGGCTAGATAGCGCTGTGTGAAATATCCAGCAATATCTATTTATTATTTATTTATAATTATGTATGACACTTAAGATCAAAAACCATGTAATTTTTTTATTCAACCCGTGTCATCCCACTGCTGGGCAAAGCTCTTCCAGGACTTTCGCTCGCCTGCCAAATCCCACCAATCTGTCTCGAAGGCATCCAGATCATCACGCCAGAATCTACTAGGCCTTCCTCGACATCCATATCCATAAAATAATATTATAAAATAGAAAGTAACTCGGTCAGTCTGTCTCTCTGTCTGTTTGTTACGTTTTCAAGGTTGGACCGATTTCGATGTAATTTGGAATATAGATTATGACCAGGATTTAGACATAGGTTACTTTTTACCCGACTGCGCAGGAGGGTAATGTTTTTATTGACATCCCTCGCGTGTGAAGCCGCGGGATAAAGCTTTTATTATACAGATTTTGACATAATGAAGTAGTGGCACAATATTAGCATATATATCAGCTTACTGGATATCTACTGTGTAACATAACACACATGCTGTAGTGAATATTACTCTTTAGTCTTAAGTAAATAAAAAATTTGCGAATCACCACGTGCCGAGACGAGCATAGAATAAAATCCATCAGATTATTATAATTTTAATAAGATTTAAATTTAAAAAAATCTATAGGTTGTTGCGTCTCGATTTACAATGGCTTCTTAAATTAATATTATGGTAGGAAGGATTATCTTAACTGTTTGGGTTTCCCTTGGTTTAAAGAGGAAAATGACCTCTGTGGTGGAAACTTAGAGATCTTCAGATTCGTTCCGGGTTTGGGTATTTTCTATATATTATAAGTACCTAGTTATATAATTACAAAAAAAAAGTATTCTATCAGTTATGTGGTTTCCATAGCTTTGCTTAGTTTGGAGCTAGGTAGCGCTGTGTGAACTGTTTTTATTTAATATTTCATTATTTATTTATTTGTCATGAAAAACTGAGTAATTCATGAATTTTTTACCACTCTATAAATAGTTTATATTACTCATTTTCGCATGCTATTATCAAATAATCAGACCGCATAGAACTTAGCAGAACAAAATCTAAATATTTGATGATGAGTGAGTCAACTAGGAAGAATCGTTTATTTGCAAAATATGTTTGCATATATATTTTAAGATTTGATTCTAGGAAATTATGCAAAACCTACCACCAAATAAGGTGGGTAGGTTTTACCATCCTAATTAATCTGATAAGTAAGTTTGTTACAATCAAATGTTTTACTAACAAATTATGCATATCTGAAATAAATAAATTAAAATTAATTGAATCCTGGGTGACGTAGTAATAAAAATAATGATATAATAAGGCTAGACAGTTCACACAACGCTATCTAGCCCCAAACTATGCAAAGCTTGTACCATGGAAACTATATAACTAATATAATATTTATATTTACATACTTTTTTTGTAAATAAATACTTAAAATATATAGAGGAAGCATCCAGACCCGGAACAAATATCTGCAGATCGTGCAAATATTTGTTTCACGGGGAGAATCGAATCAGCAACCTACTGCGACTCAACCGGCCCACTGCACCACCGAGTTCGTCAGTTGGTTAGGTAAATATAAGCCAATACAAAACGTCTTATAAAACATGGCATAGTGACTTATATGCACGTGTAAATTAATACCTATATAGTGAAACTTTATAAAATATTTTATACAAAAAATAATAAGTTCATAGTTCATTTATTAATAACAAAAAAGTTACATGTTATTTACATCATTAAATATGGAATACAGAATTAAATAAAAAAAATATTTATTGCAGTATATTAAATACATTAATTAGAATCGTATTATTAGATTGATGACTCAAAAAAGTCATCAATTCGACTACGACTGTATAATAAGCCATATTCGTTAAATACTAAGAGAATTTGTGAATAGCCGAAAATGTCTGAGGTACCTACTGCCCGTAATCCTGAACTGTGATCTGTATTAATTCAAACACTTATAGAAGTAAAAGTTTGGATGTTTGTTTGTTACTCAATCATGTCGTAATGACTGAACCGATTTCGATGAAATTTGGTGTGTTGATAAATTATGACCTGGATTCCAACATATGCTACTTTTTGTCGACAAGCGAAGCTGCTGGCGAAAACTAAATAATAAGTTGAAGATGAAGTGGCAGTGGACAGTGGCACATTGCCCCCCCCCCCCCAGATGGAAAGACGATCTGATAAAGGTTGCTGGGAGCTGTTGGGCGCAGGACGCACAAGATCGATTGCTGCATTGAGCAGTGGATGTCTTGTGGCTGATATGATGATGAAGATGAATCAAGTTGAAAATCCAATAAATGCGGCATCTTTAGTAATGCGGTTTCTATGGTATGGCGAATTCTCAACTTCAATATTAGATATATATAAACACACATTATTACTATAAATACGGGATTTATCACGTATCGTTTTATCGGTGTTTCGACCGACAATGTTTCAGTTCAATTCGTGAATACTTCATTAGGGTGAATGCGAAACACACATTTGTTTGGATTAAGGGAGCCATCAAAATCGACTGTTACAAATTCATATCTTCTTTTGTTCTCTACAATTAGGTTCACAAGAATTATTTTAATAGGATTAACGATATCAAATCAATATTCAACACGTGCCCTGTCATTGGTTTTTCCGTTTATAACTATTTCATTAATCGTATTATAAAATTTTATGGTCTACTAATTTGCAAGGCGCATCAAACAGTGTAACTAAATAGCGCGTTCGTTGCGTATGTATACATTTACATACATAACTAGATACATAAAAAAATGGTTTTGGTTCTGTATCTAAGTTAATTCGCGCCCATTACTAAAATCTTCCATACGTCTGTCAGGCGTCATCTTAAGGCTTCGTCAAACAACGCGTACTTAGCGTGCCTCAGAGCGCTAACTTGAAGCCGCGCTATGACGCCGAGATGTGTTGTACTACCATGGTAATACGGTCAAACAGAGCGCCAGCGCTAGCAGTACGCTGTCGCGGCGTTAGGACGCTTTGACATCGGCCGTTGTATTTTTTTACTAATTTATTTTAGCGTCCGAGTGAATATGTGTTAAAATACTGTATAATGTCCGAAAATTTGATAGAATTGGTTAGAAAATACCCATGCTTATATAATACAAAGGACATATAAAATATAACAATAAAAAAGCATATAAATGTAATAATTCTTCCACATCTGAACCACTCGACATCTCCATAACGAACAAACTTTTCACACTCTGCTATCGATCTGCACTACGCTTTGGCGAATGGTACGTTGCGTTAAGGAGCGTTGGGCTAATTTAGACAATTTGTGTGACATGAAAAGAGCGCGACGTTAAAACGCTAGAACGCTATTACGCAGCGCTAAGTACGCGTTCTGTTTGACAAAGCCTTTAGTCGTCACTTGTTTCCTTACCCTTACCATCTTTCATACTACTATGCATCTATCGTGAAGAATAGTAGAGTTCCTTGTAAAAGGGCTCGCCCGGGGAAGAACTACCTAGTTCTGCCGCCAAGCAGCATTGTTGTGTTTCGGTATGGGGAATGGTTGCCGGTGAAATTACAGGCACATGAGGCCTTACACCTGTTTGCCTCAAGTTGATGGACGCAGGGCAGTGCATCATAGGATACATTTAAGGTGCGTGAACTACGAGGCAATTCTCTGTTATAGGCGATGGTTACCATTTAACATCAGGTGGGTCATATAATTGTTCCATCTCCATGACGAAGAAGAATAAAAAACTCTTCTGTGGTTGATTGTGGGTTTGAAATGATAAATACTTGGTAGAAAGGTGTACCTACCTATTTTTAGAATATTCCTATTTTATAATACTTTAGGTACACGTTAAACTATTCAATTTAAAATTTAGTCAATATATTAACAAATTTAAAAATCAGAAATGATTATGTATTTTTTTTATTTATGAAAACTAATAAAATAAACAAAGGATGAGTTATGATGGGTATGTGAGCATAACAAATAAAAATAATGTTTTTTTTGTAAAAAATGTGATTTGTGGGTTCAGTAGGTACAGTCACCATTGAAAGTAATGATCACCGCACACATTTTACAATTATATTTTACAGGGGAAAATGTACTATGATTATTTAGTGAATGTGTGCCGTGCCCACTGGTGGGCTGGTTTGGTGGCTCATTGGCTCATTTCAGTCGCTTTGGCCTTTTAGTCAGAAACTCTGAAAAAGAGTACTAGAATATATTCGTCTATCATCTCAGAATTTTTTCTGAATTTTATTTATGCAGCACACAGTTACAACTGAAGAAAATCACGTGACTAAAAGAGTGTTAAATATGAGTGTGGATGGTTATAGAAGTGTGAAGAATGATATCGGTAGGAAGGAAGTGACAACGAAGATGACGGCTGATAGAGATATGTGGAGGAGGAGAACATGTTGTGCCGACACCACGTGATGTGGGAAAAGGGCAGGAAGAAGAATGAATGAATGAATGAAATACTCTTTATTGCACACCAAACAAAAATACAGTTACAAAGGCAATAAACAATAAATAACGGTACAATGGGCGGTCTTATCGCTAAAAGCGGGCTCTTCCAGATAACCTTTGGATGGACAGGATAAACAAAAATCAAAAGACGGCGGTGTAATAGTACCTTTAAGCATAAACATACGTAAACAGAATCCATAAAATAATATATACCTACATATTGATTACGTATGTATGTAAACATAAACTTAAATACGTACAAATAATATATAAATAAACTACACTACATAATATGGAGGATAAATAACATAAACACTAGCTAGCATTTACGAGACAACGAAAGAAAATAAGGTTGTATACTTTGACTTAGAAAATAGGAAGAGATTGGGACGACCTTATGGACAAAGTAAGGCGTTCCACAGGCGCACAGCTTGTACTTTGAAGGATTCACCATAAAATTGTGAACTATGGACGGGAGTACGAAGCTGTAGAGCTTCGGAAGAACGAAGGTTTCAAGAGTGTGCCTGATACAAAAACTCGAAACGCTTCTTAGGATAAGAAGGTGAAGTGGGATTAAAGAGAATGTTATAAAGAAGTAATAGAATATGTGCATTCCGGCGAAGACGGATAGGGAACCATTTGAGTTTTGCGAAAAGTTTCTTTTTTGAGAAGAGTTACAACTGTGCAAAAATATCAGTAAACTACAATACTCATTAAATGTAAATATTTTATTAAGAGTACCCACTACCTATCTCATACTCCATTTATAAACCGGAGTACTTATGTAATATTTTTTACCAGCAAAATATATATTTATCTATAAAAATATTGTAAGTACAGTAACTATTATGTTTGATGTTGACTGTACTTACCAAGGTAACACAATATGGCTCATAACTCACCAAATAAAAATCATAGTTTTATTGTCATAAATATTATTAATAATAACTCAATATATCAAAATAATTGTTAGCAATACTAAAAGGTCGCGATGTCAACATTTAATATTTTATCTGTGGCACGATGTCAAAATGTCATTGGTTCATTCATAAAAAGACGATTATTTTGTAACTATAATATATTAATTATGTTACGTTTTAGAACAAAATAAGAACCGAATTAACATTTTTAAGTTTTGCATACAGGTTGTTTGATAATATACGGACGATATTCAAGTGACGGTTTCTCAAAACGTATAAAAAGACTTATCGAAAAACAAAACTACTAGTTATAGTATCAAATTTTAAAGAAAATTGACTAAGTTTAGGTGATTAATTCGATATAAAACTTACTGCCTACTCTTGCAATCGACATCCAAAAATAAAGGCCGATTTGATATCTCTTTCGGAAATGGCTTCAGGTTTTGGGTTAGAAAGGGACAACAAGAGATATCTCAAGATGCCACCAGTACAGTATCTGTGGTGAGATGGCAAGCATTATGCAATAGCACAACATACTTTTAAAATAAAAAATATTTTAAAATAAAATAAAGTGTTTGTTTTTACATGCCAAAATAAATGTAACATTTCTATGGCAAACATTTCATAATTTTTTTTATGAAGATTATCATAATAACCCCTTTCATTTTTGTGGATATATTATCAAACACCCTATATATTAATCATGTCTTTCCTAAGCTGAAACTAAAGTTTATAATTATAATTTTCTAACATAATATGTAATTTTGTTTCGTGCAATTCAAAATAAAATATCGGATATCGGAATCGGTTCAATAGTTTCTGAGATTACCTCCTACAAACACACAAACTTGACCTCTTTATATACCTAATTGTAAATTTTTGGCATAATAATGTAACATTCTTTTTTTACATGTATAGGCGTGTCATTTAAATAAAATATAGCCTAAAGCACTCAGGAATACTGTAGCCTTCCACCAGTGAAACAATTTTGCAAAACGATTCAATAGTTTATGAGATTACCTCCTACAAACACACAAACTTATAAACAACAAGTAGTAATTTTACCTCAGAAAACTTTATCTCAGCAGTAAAATCAACAGTAACTTTATCTCAGAAAGCTTTATCTCAACAGTAACCTCAACAGTAACTTTACCTCAGAAAGCTTTATCTCAACAGTAACCTCAACAGTAACTTTACCTCAGAAAGCTTTATCTCTATAGTAACCTCAACAGTAACTTTACCACAGAAAGCTTAATCTCAGCAGTAACCTCACTAGTAATTTTACCTTAGAAAGCTTTATCTCAGTAGTAACCTCAACAGTAACTTTACATCAGAAAGCTTTATCTCTATAGTAACCTCAACAGTAACTTTACCACAGAAAGCTTAATCTCAGCAGTAACCACAATAGTAAGTTTACCTCAGCAGTAACCTCACTAGTAACTTTACCTTAGAAAGCTTTATCTCAGTAGTAACCTCAACAGTAACTTTACCTCAGAAAGCTTTATCTCAGCAGTTACCTCAACAGTAACTTTACCACAGAAAGCTTTATCTCAGCAGTTACCTAAACAGTAACTTTACCACAGAAAGCTTTATCTCAGCAGTAACCACAATAGTAACTTTACCTCAGCAGTAACCTGACTAGTAACTTTACCTCAGGAAGCTTTATCTCAGTAGTAATCTCACCAGTAACTTTTTTTTTATAAATTATAGGCTAGCGTTTGACCACTATCTCGTCTGAATTTTAACTTAACTTTACGTCAGCAGTAACCTCACTAGTAACTTTACCTAAGAAAGCTTTACTTAAATAGTAACTTTACGTCAAAACACTCGTGATTTATGACTATTTCAATCAATATCACGAATTTAACCGATACTTTGCCGGCGGTAATACTAATAAAACGGTACGTGATAAATCCCGTTTTTATAATAATGTTTGAAATTTTACCTCTTTTTATTATTAGCATATATAGTGAATATAAACCCTGTTAGGACAGGGTAGAACTGGGTGTTTTATGTGCACATAACACTTACCGATTACCCAATTATCTACGTCCTTAGATCGCTGGTATTTACATTTTACATACATTTGGTATTTACATACATACTTACTTAAGTTTGCCCCCATGTCACTCGCTATAAACTTGCTTAATATCCTGTCCGAAAGTAGCGTGGACATATTTTACCAAAACCTGCCGAAACTCTTAAAAATGGCACAGGTCGTCATTGAAAGTAAATGTATAATATAATGTATACCCAAATGTGTAGTATCTATAGTATTTGTATTGAATTTGTATTTGTCATATTAATTAACATAAGTTACCTAGACATAGCATCGCCTTAGGGCTTAAAAAAAAAACCTGTAATGATGTTGTTTCTAAAATAAATAAATAAATAAATAAATTTTTGCGTAAACATTTCACACGCAATTTGACACGTCATTTTGATGCGAATGTCTCGAATGCATAATTGCTATTTCTAGTTGACAAATCGCGTACAGTCAATGACGAAATTTGTTGAACAATAAATGCGATTTGCCACTTCTTAATTTTATGGTACCTACTCTAAGCTCATTTAGTTATGCAAATTAAGATTAGCAACACCACCAGCGCCAACGTTAAACTAGTAGGTATCCTGTGTTGTTTTATTTCAGCCATATTAAAATTAAAATTCAAAATTTTAATTAAACATTTGTTTTGGGTGGGTGAATCATAGTTTGGGATCATAACTATGCAGATATTTTAGGTATTAATTATTATTCCCTTGCCGACTGTACTTACGACCTTCGTGCACTACCGAAGGCTTTATTGAAACAATCAACATTGTTACACGTAGGCGTCCAATTACTGCCACTGGGTTTAAATTGTCTGTAATTCATTCTGGACACACCTAGGCTACCTATTTTAACCCAATGCAAAAAGAGGAGCGTTATTAGTTTCAAGTCTTCTTCTGTCTATCCATGACAATGTAGATACTGAAGGATGAACTGATTTCTGCGCGGTTTTAGTATTTGAAAGCTGGTGCTTGTGAGATAAATAAATAAATATTGCTGGGCATTTCATACAGCGCTATCCAGCCCCAAACTAAGCAGAGCTTGTACTATGTGAACCAGATAACTGATAGAATACTTATATAATTCTTTTTTTCTAAATACATATATATATAGAATATATAGAAAAACACCTAGACACGGAACAAATATATGTACCTAGATCATGCAAACATTTGTTCCGTGGCGGGAATCGAACCCACTACCTTCTGCGTCCCAGCAGCTAAGATGATTCTTAGCTAAGTTGGATGGAAATTCGTGCAGTAATTTCCATGTATCAAACGTAATATTTGGACTTGCCTCTGACTAACCCCTTTTTTGGTATAACTTTATGGGTCTGTGTACTGAGTAAGAAATCAGAAAAGTATTATCAGGAAACGCTCAGGCAATGCGCTCTACTCTTTGGCAGTGCGCATCTATACTTATATTATAAACTAACTTCCGCACGCGGTTTCGCACGCGTTGTTTGCCAAAAAATTGTCTATGTGTTAATCCAGGTTATAATCTACGTACATACCACATTTCATTGAAATCGGTTCAACCGTTACGACGTGATTGAGTAACAAACAAACAAACATCCAAACTATCACATTTATAATATTAGTTTCATAGTGTGATTCGTAAGTAACTCTATCCGTCTATCAAAACGTAACATTATGTTACGTTTTCACGACTAAACGGCTCAACCGATTTCGATGAAATTGGGTATACAGATACCCGACTGCGAAGGAGGGTAATGTTTTTATTGACAAACGAAGTGCGAAGCCCGCGGCTGTTTACCATAATAGCGATGGTGAATCGCAGAGGATCTGAGGGCTTAGCCAAGTTATATTCGACGCAGATGACGCTAGTCGGTAAGTCCGAAAATGTATGGAATTTGACACATGCTATGGAAATATCCCGTGATCTATCGACAACAAACCTATGTAGAAATCGAATCGATTCGAAGCGAATGTAACTTGGCTACGGGCTCTGGTATGTTTCGTACAGAAGCCTCACAATCTCACTGAATAAGCTTTTGTTATAATCATCTCATTAAACATTTTCTGAATTAAATGTGATTCAAAGCATGATTTGAGGAAAATTACCACATTCCTACCGTTTTTGTATCAATATGCATCTTCTACCATTATTAACCTATTTATCAAAGTGATTAGTTTTATTGGAATTATGTTGTTGTGAATATTTTGTTATTTGATATAGCTGTGAATCATTTATAGTTTTTTATTTATTACATAAATTTGAGAAGGGTAAAAATAAGATGAAATCATAAGGTAGGTAGTAGGTACAGTCAGATGAAGAGATAAGAATACAAGAATATATTTAT
The DNA here is from genome assembly GCA_963924445.1 of Philereme transversata. Lineage (NCBI taxonomy): Eukaryota > Metazoa > Arthropoda > Insecta > Lepidoptera > Geometridae > Philereme > Philereme transversata. Next base: position 15,803,031 of record OZ004351.1, read on the forward strand.
ACGTCAATTGTCAATTTCATAAATTATACGAGGTACATTATAATTAATGAATTATTAATACATATTTTTGATTCATCTTGTGAAACATTGCTACATTTTGTATCTAATATCTGATTTTTTTTAATTAATGGGTAGGGGGAGGGGGGGGGTATCTTCTACAGTTCGGGTAATTCCCTCTCCAACAACCATCGGATACTATCCGGTAGCCTATTGTAGACTGCTGGGCCCAAGATAAACACCGATCTGTTCGACTTGTTTAGTTAAGTGTCATGGTTAGAGGCGCTATCCTCTAAAAAATACCAGTTATCAGAACTCATGACATATATGCGTCTATTGTTCCTGTTTTTAACCCTCGATGTAAAAAAGGGTGTTATAAGATTGACCCCGATCTATATGTGTCTCTGTTTGTCGATGCCACAGACAGACAGATGGATCGAATCGGACACGATTTTTTTTAATAGAAAACTAGTTTAATCGATGGTTCTTAAACATGTCATTTTTTTTATTAATGAATCTTAAGTGGGATTGGAACGGGCACGTAACTCGAATAGTTGGACATCTTGGGTACCGGAGGATGGACAGTAACGTCGGGGTCGGCCGCGAAAGCGTTGGCGCGACGACATCAGTGGATTCGAGAAAGAATAGTGGGAATCAGCTAAGGTTCGCGGTAGGAGTTGGGGGAGCCTTTTGCCCAGCAGTAGGAAAATGTAGGTTAGTAAAAAAAACTTAACATATAATCATAATAGCATCCATTTGCGACTATACTTCACGAGTGCAAAATAGTTTGAAGTGGTTGACTATTGTAATAAGCTTATCCACTGTAGACCATTTTGACTCTACATTATGGCTTCACTTATGGCTCAATGCAGGTACCTACTTCTGTGATAAATTTATGTTTATTAGAAATATAGTATGGAATTTATAATCACCTCAAAAAGGTATAATATTTATACTTGAATGGAATTCTGTCGCAATTAAGCGTCAACAATACTGTTTGTATTACCTAGGCATTCCAATTATTCCAATTCTAAGGTCGAGATAAATAGACCTTACAAGCCTGTGCATGTGCTCAGTACTATCCCTGCTGCGTCGCAACCACATAAAATGTCAAATTACGTGTGACAGAATATTATCTCGCAAGCAACTTTTTGTTGTTTCTTCCATGACCAAAGCCGGCTTGCATAACAATCCCTTAACGTATTTAGCGACTCTACATGTTTAAATTTGATGTTTTTGTATGATTCGACAACTCCTTGAATCATATTTAGCAACGTTTAAGCATCGTCGCGCAAGTCGCCCTGAGAATCTAACTTCATATTCATTTATTTACCTATAACTTGTATCTGGAACGGGCCATGCTAGGAATCCACTTCGTCGATCGTATACCAAACGTCGAGATTCAATGTCGAACTAAAGTCGAAGATGTAGGTATACGAATCGCGAGGCTTAAGTGGAGATGGGCAGGACACTTGGCTAGGCAAAATGACAACAGGTGGGCCAAGGCAGTCACAGAGTGATGGCCGAGATGTCGACCGCAGGGCAGACCACCGGCCCGATGGTCTGACGATCTCGTAACGGAAGCAATGGATGAGACTTGCTCAAGACCGATTGAACTGGCGACATAGAGAGGAAGCCTATACCCAACAGTGGGTGCTGGATGCTGGATAGATAGATAGTATCTAGTAAGAACAAACAGGTAACAGATAATGATGAAACTGCAATTATTAAATGATGCTTAAGCAAAAAAAAAGTATGTTAGTAATAAATTGCGTATTTTTTTTGTATGACACGGAGTTAGAACAACCACCTGATGCTATAACCATCGCCTACAACAAAGTATTAACCCGTAGGTCACGCACCTTAGAAACGTGTCATACAATGCACTGGCCTGCGTCCATCAACTTGAGGCACGTGCAAGTGTAAAGCCTCATTTGCCTATAAATTCACCGGCAACCCTTCAAATTAAATCACAAAAATGATGGTGGATGAATGGTGGTAGTACTTCCCTGGTCAAGCCCTTTCACAAGGAACTCTACTACTCTTAAAGCATTTATTTATCTAGACCTAACAGCTAACTTCTAAGTTAGATAACAACTTAGGTAGTCATATAATTTAGGGCAAACCTAGCCTAGAGTTTCGAGGTCGCCTAGATGTTACAGATGTGATACTAAACTAGATTTGTTGATGAACTTGGTAAGACGTAAATAAATACTAAATTGGATTCGATTAATGTAGGTATTCAAGTAAAATAGGCAGTTAATCTCTACTTCAGCATTTAAACTACTTTTAAATAAATGTCAAAAATTTGTCACTAGCTGTTCGACTTCTTACGCATTATACTACTAAATATGTAGGTAACCTAGAAATAAAGCTAAACTCGTTGTTGCAACTTGACACCCCATTTTTATCCCATGTGACCAGATTTATGGGATAAAAATTAGCCTATATATTAATCCAGGTTATAATCTACGTAAATACTAAATTTGATCGAAATCGATTCAGCCGTTACGACGTGATTGAGTAGCAAACAAACAAACAAATAAATAAACAAACATCCAAACTTTCTCAATTATAATATAAGTGTGATCTTTACCAATTTAGAAATCTATAACCAAATTAAAAATAGCTAAATTATGACTATTCCATAAATGCAAAATAAAAAAAATTAAGGTTGCTCTGGTAATATATTAGGAGGCCTATGTTCAGCAGTGGACGTCATACGGCTGAATGGTGATGACAATTGAGGTAGGTCAGTACATAATCTGTTTTTTTTAACCAATAATGAAATTGAATTTCCTCCATCTCATGCGGCATCTATCAATCCTAATTAAGAATCATTTTGGAACCTTATTGTCATTTGTAACTATAAGGGGGGAACAACTAGTATATATACTTTTTGACACCAAATTGTGTGTCCAATTAGCAAATCACTCTATCTTACCCAAATCACTTTCTATGTTTAAATTTTACTTAGATAATACTTTTACTACGAAAAAATGATTCGAATGAATCTAAGCGCAAGGTAATAATGTTTTATTATTACAATTAGGTTCCTTATAAAGTGTTAAATAATAATTAAATAAATAATATGATTGTTACTGCGTGTTCGGTTAGGTAAGAGGGTCGTGGGATCGCTTTCACCCACAGCGCCTGCCGTTTTTACACACAGTGAGAATATGTTCTAGAGATGGGAAACGCGCAGTAAGGCAGTAGTTACGTGATGATCTCAAGCTGATTATTTAATAGAAGATAGGTGAAGTAAAACGGCGACGCTAGAATGAACCATACTCATATTTGCAGAAGTTTAAGATTAGGAGAGTTCCTTGTGAAAGAGCTCGCCAATACCTATTTCTGCCGCCAAACAGCTTTGCTGTATTTCGGTATGAAAATTATGGTTACCAGTGAAAATTCAGGCATATGAGGATTTACACCTGCATGTCTCAAGTTGATGGACGCAAGGTAGTGCATCGTAGGGCAGGTATTTAAGGTGCGTGACCTACGAGGCAATACTTTGGTATAGGCGATTGTTAACCACTTAACACCAGGGCTTGTTCCATGTTCCATGACGACCTCCGTGGTGCAGTCGGCGAATAACCGGCTTAGATGCAGGAGGTAGCGGGTTCGAGCTCCGCCGCGGAACAAATGTTTGCAAGATCTACAGATATTTGTTCCGGGTCTGGTTGTTTCTCTATATATTATAAGTATGTATTTACAGAAAAAAAATGTATATAAGTATTCTATCAGTTATCTGGTTCCCATAGTACAAGCTCTGCTTAGTTTGGGGCTAGATATCGTTGTGTGAAATGTCCTGCAATATTTATTTATTTATTTATGTTAAGGTCGTATAAAAAATATAGGAGACTCAACCGCACTCGCGTAGGATAGAACGGAGTGGAAGAAATGAGGGCGTTTTCTACGGTGGGATACTATGGGCTCTAAATCACACTAACAGTATAAATGTAAAAGTTTGCATGTTTGTTTATTTATTTGTTTGATTGTTTGTTTGTTACTCCATCACGTCGTAACAGCTGAACCGATTTCGATAGAATTTGGTATATACGTACATTATAACTTGGATTACCACATATGATACTTTTTATCCCATAAATCAGTTCCCATGGGATAAAAATGGGGTGTCAAGTTGCAACAGCGAGTTTAGCTTTATTTCTAGGTTACCTACACATTTACTAGTGTAACGCGTATAAAGTCGCGGGCAACAGCTAGTATTCAATAATAGTCAAAGTTATAGTCAAGTTGCTCAGCGAGCTATTGAACGGGCTATGCTCGGTCGCAACATAGCCAGTTCCAAAATTAGCCCCATAACAGGAATCGAACCAGCCAATAAAATATTAGGACTATTTTAGACTACCTAGTACTCTGACTTTTAGAATAACAGTTATTTTTAATATTTTAAAAAGAAACAATACAATCTATGGATATGTAAAGTTTTTGTTATAAAACTAGTTGATACATCATAAAGTTGCCACCGTGAAACTCAATTTGCGTAATGTCACCGTTTTCCCAAGGTTCCCATCACTAACGCATAACCACGCCTCTTGTATAACGATCAATATAACTTCAATTGTATTGTTCCTACACTCTCCTTTATTCGATGTTTTGCCGCAAGTGAGAATATGGCATTATAGAGAAATGGGATTATGTAGAAGTAAGACTCCGTTAGAAAATGCATTCAGATTATACTAACCACATATAAGTAAGAAATATCAAATTAGGTGTGTGTATCAAATAAAATACTCTAGTTTGAAAAAGAGTGCGACAAAAGTGATAATTTGAACAATTACGATATATATATATATACACAGAGATGTCGGTAACGGTAACAGTGTCGCGAGTTCAATGGTTTTTTCCATCTCAAAAAATGCCCGACGCGCCTAAAGAAGTTTTCACTTCATATACAGAGGTGTCGGTAACGGTAAAGTGTCGCGAGTTCAATGGTTTTTCCCATCTCAAAAAATACCCAATGCGTCTACAGTTTTCACTTCAAAAAACCACGCACCCCAGTTTGTGTGGTATTATTGGAAAGCTCTTTAAAATTGGAGTTGAAATTTCAATAACCACCATTTAGAGTTTTTTTCCATTTTCATTTTTTCGAAGTCGTTTATATTTTAATCGAACATTGTATAAAATATCGTAGGTAATTTGTTACAGACATTATGTAGGTACCCGCATTTTAGTCGATTTTGAACTAGATTGTTTATCTTCTTCAAAATCTTTCAGTTGTCATTTTAGTATTGTTTATCACGAATTTTAAGTTTAGAACACTTACCGATTCCATCTCCACATAGTCAACACCGTCCGGATGGGTGTCATTCCCCTCTACCCTCCACATCTTCAGTCCATCCTTCTTCAGCAACCCCTCTTGTTTCTTTAGCGTCAGCTTCAATTGCCGCCCAAATGCTTCCAACTCGATCCTATGCTCATCATCCTCCAAACCCTCTTTAAAATGCTCCTTATCACTCAAATCACTCATCACTTCACTAGAATTGGCACTGAAATTCACACTCACTGTATTATTTAACTCTCCTATTAAATCTACGTCTTTTATGTACTCCTTTGCTTTTAGGAACATTTCGTCGTTGAGTAAAGATGGCGGGTTTTCCCTCCATTTTTTGTCTCGTTTCTCGTGGGGTGTTTTCTCGTTGTGGATTTTGTTGTTAGAGTGAGAGGAGGCAATGTGCCGCCTGGCCAGATGGTGGGTTATTTGGAGGAGGTGGTATTGGGGCACCAAGGTGTGGTGGTCTACGTGGAAGACGCTCCGTAGCTCATCTGGGGTCATGTGCTCGTGGATCTGGAAAGAGAGAAACGCCTTTGTTAATTATGTACGTAAATCAATTTAGTTCTGATTTTTTTTTGGTTTGTTATTAGAGATTATCTTATCTTTTTAAATCATAACAAACAAGGTAAGATAAAAAAAGGATTTAGATTAATAATCATATGGAATTGTTCAGAACCTATAAGAACAAAGATAAAGGCCTAAGATACAAAGTCCCATCCTCAAGAGTATGTGTTAATTCTGCACATCATTCTAAATTGAAATCCTTTTTTTGTAATGACTTGTTCAAAATAAGTTTTTATAAAATTCATAATCGGAACCGCAAGCAGATTCAAATGAGCCCAAACACTAGTAGCCTACTATAATCTATTCCGAGGTTACGTTGTCTAACATCCGTCTCCATCATGAGACCACCTCCATGGTACCATATTATTGCATTGTCACCGAAGTTACATATGCATTCCAAATTTCAGCTCAATCGGTTGAGGCGAACGGGTTTAAAATTCAGTTGCAAGATTCCACCCGGACAAACATACATACATATATTGCAAGTTAACAAAAAGCTTGTAAAAAGGACCACAATTAGGAGACTTTTTACTTCATTAAAATTCTAATGATGTTTGTCATTTTCGGTATTTACTAAGAAATACTAAACCAATTTAAATTCTACAAGTTTTTCTGTCATTTTTTTATTTAAAAATACACATGGGTGACTGTCCATGTGCATGAAAATGACAGGCCAGTGATATTAATTATTTTAGATATCATATGTAATTATAGAATTATATGTTATTTTAGATATCGATAATAAAAATAAAATAAAATTGTTGTTTTTCTTCATTTAGAACTTGACACGCAAAACAGACGTAAGGGACACTAAAGCCTCGGATACACTAGAGGACATTTTGTCCCGCAACATAACGCGCAACACTAAAGCTACGTGTCGCTGCAACGTTGCAAAGTGTCCCGTAACAAGTTCCGCAACATATTACGTGACGCGCGGGACATGTAGCTTGCTCCCGCTCCGAGAGCGAGCGCACGCGGCATTGTCTCTCGGGATATTCACGTAGTTGTCGAGCAATATGTTCCGCAACATGTCGCTCCGTTTTGCCCCTAGTCTATTTGAGCCTTTATGCTAATGTCTTCTAAATGGTGGTTTAAAGTATGTATACTCATGATACTATGCGATCATCCACTCATCAGTCCATTAACACTCATTTCTGCGTCAGAAAATATTATTACGAGCTGAGGGTTCGGGATAAAATAATGGGAATCGATTTAACCAAAAATAGCACTTTTATTCAGCACTAAACGATGAATACACGAACTTGGTCACACGTATCACAACACACTAAATCACACCACTGGTGCACCACTTATAGTCACCGAAATGATCGCACGTATAGCTTAATCCAGACTGACTCGGGAGCAACTACTGTTCACGCGAGACCCTTCCCACGTCAGTCCTCCAGGGCCTCGCTGAGACTAACTCACTGAGACTGACTCAGACTCGAGACTCAAGACTGACTGTCCGGCCATCTCTCCGGCCTATTTATATCGTACACATTTCGATTGTTCGAGAAGGATCTCGATCGTTCCAGGAAAAGGGTCGGTCCCTCGACACAATGGCCACTCCATTGTGCGCAACCGCAGACAATAACAACAATAACGCAGCAAGACAAAAGCGTTCGAGAAGTTACGATTATTACTCATTGTTTAACAGCCTCGGCGTAACAATATGATATTGCCCATAAAATAAACTTGGAACTGTAAAATTGATTCAAACAAGTAAAAAGTGATCATTATTAAACTAGTAGTTCGCCCCGAACTGAGATCTCGCGATTCTCCCAAATAACAAAATAAATATTATTCTTAGGTCGACTTGCAGAACGATGATGCCTAAACGTATTTAAGGGCTAAATATTTATTTTATTTTATTTATTAATACTTAGATTCACAGTTCCATTACCGTATACTAGAAACTAATTAACATAGTGAATGTTAAGATGATAGGAGTTGTCAAATCATACAAATACGTCAAATTTAAACATTTTTACTGGCTAAATACGTTTAGTGATCTTTGTGCATGCCGGCCTTAATCTTCGACTAATAAATTTAGTGCCACGAAATATAACCAACTTATTTGACCTACAGTTTCATTCAAATCAGAGGTAACGGGGGTTCATGTTATTTGGTTACTCTTTTTAGGACTAGAAATAGCAGTTATTCTGGGTTTCAGACTTTTCCCTATATTTGTGTCGCTAAAGCTACACGCATACCAAATTTCAGCATTGTGGGGTCATTGGTGTTCCCTGTGAATGTTGTCAAAGTTTTGTTTTTATTGTGGCTTAAAAACTACAAGAATCAAACTAAAAATAAAAACGGGGCTGAAATGTACAAACAAAGACCTTTCATTTGACGTCCCATTTGATCTAATAGCCTCATTTTCAGTTTTTCCCCCTCTTGAACCCCAATATCTCAACAGCCCCTCAACATTTTTAGCTCATTTAGTCACACCAAAATTGTGCCATCCCTACCTATGTATCAAATTTCACGATGATCGGATAAACGTTTCGCAAGTTACCCTCGGACAAACAAACATACATACAAACATACAACGCCGATTTGCCCAAGTTGATTTGGAGATCACGCTTTGCATGATCAATTATTTTTATCTCATTATTATTTACAATTTGACGATTCTTTTGAAGACATAAGCTGCTATTATTTAAAACTGTTTCATTAATTTCTTTTTATAAATTGTATTAAATATAAGTATGTATCTATTGATTATGTAATTATGTGACATATTTTAATTGTTTAAGCTGACTTCTCCAAGCACATTAAATTAGTCATAGGATATGAATAAATGAAATGAAATATGTATATTAGTCACTCAGGTATATTAATATGAGCTGTAGAATTAAGTTAAACTATTGATGCCTGAAATAAAGATTTATTATTATTTATTTTTAGACAGCAACGAAATAAGTACACAACAATAACAGTAACAAAAATCCAGTTTGCAAAATACATCCGTATTGACAACTGAATGTCACGAGAAGGCCTAAGGGCCTTGAGTAAGGTCAGTACTTCGTGCCTTTCAATAATGCCCAGTATTTGGCCATTTGGTTCGAACATTAATTGAATTGATTGTACATTGTACAGAATATGCATTACTTAGTAGTTTAATTAAATTTGTGCGATCTGTGTTATTTATCTACCCACTTCTAAGCATTTCTAATTTATCCATCTACTGCTGTATGCCCGTGACATAGTTCGAAATTTTCTGGATCTCGTCTCGCACTGGTGGTTCGGAGCGGATCGTACTCACCCTGATGAAGGTTCACGAATTGAACTGAAACATTGTTGAAACACCGATAAAACGGTACGCGATAAATCCCGGATTTGTATTAATGTTCACGAAATCACGAAAGTTTTTTAAGTATATTTTATTTTGATTAAAATTCGTGAGAAGCGGTCAGTACGGTCAGTTTGTGTACAATACTATATAATATTGTGTACAATGTTACTCTATATATCTATATTAATGTTCATTATAATATTGCTCTACATTTGGATTGCGCATAAATACCATAGTGGAACTTTTGCATTAATTTGATTCCTAGAATATTATTAATGTTGGATTGAGTTGATAAATTGCGTCGGTAATTTGAGTGTATTTATGTACTTCTGAATCTGTGTTCTGAATAATGTAAATACTAATAGTTATAAGGCTATTGAAACAGGAACAGGTGCTTACTAGCTAGGTATTATCAAATTACTAGCTCCGCCCGTAGCTTAACACGCGTTTTTTGTCAATAAGAAGGGGCTTATGTCTCAATCCAGGTCATAATCTTTCTTATCTTCAGGGTATTTATACGCATGATATTCAAGTGACGGTTTCTCAAATCATAAAAAAGGCTTCTTGACAAAAAAACTACTAGTTATATTATCAAAACTAAAAAAAATCGACTAAGTTTAGGTGATTAATTCGATATAAAACTTACTGTCTACTCTTGCAATCAACATCCAAAAATAAAGGCCGATTTGATATCTCTTTCGGAATTGGCTACGGGTATTAGTTACAAGAGATATCTCGAGAAGTCACCAATACAGTATCTGTGGTGAGATGGCAAGAATTATGCAATAGCACAACATAAGTTTAATAAAGTGTTTGTTTTTACATGCCAAAATAAATTTCACATTTCTATGGTAAACGTTTCACAAATTTATTTATTATGCTCATCAAAATAACCCCTTTTATTTTTGCCCGTATATTATCAAACACCCTATATACCAAATGTCATCGAAAACGATCGAGCCGTTTATTCGTGAAAACGGAGAGGTAGAGACACAGAGTCACTTTAGAATTTATAATACTTATCAGTCACGTCAGTCAGTTACTTATTGGACATGCGAGCCACCATAACGCGTATTAAAGGGTAGAACAACAACACCCTAGCTATCAGAGTTTAATACTCCTGTACATTAATAACAAAATCGGTAAGTACAAGTTGGATTCGCTTATAAAATTCGATTTATTTTTTTCGTCATTTTTCATCATAACTCCAAAACTATACGACATAAAAAAAGGTTTTGGAATGTGTAAATTAAGTTATTTTACATGATACTTGACCTAGTAAAACTATTTTGAAATTATGGCCCCTTTGGCAATAAAAATAAACATTTAAACTATCTAAAGACGGTTGCGAACGATCTATAGACAGCTCAACTTCACAACCTCAATAAAAATACAACCCTGACAGTAAACCTACCCTACACGGAAGAAGTGGGAAGGTAACAATGTCACATACCACACTTTTGCCTACCGGCTACTGAACTTTATGTAGATTTACTTGTATGTAGATCACCTCGTTCGATTGAACTACTTAAGTAATCAAGTATTTTGATTGCTTTTTGTTCTTACAAATTGGATTAGTGATGTAAGTGGTCGTGACAGGTTATCGATCATCACTCTCACAAATGAGTGGACCATTTTATGCAATGGCAATGATATAGATAGGCAATTGTCTTTAGAGATGCGTACAGTTAAGCTTCGTAATAGCAGTTAAAGGTACATTACGGATGAAAATTGCCTGCTTCGGATTGACTTTTGCATACGCGCATGTATGCAATTTATTGAACCGCTGGAGACTATTTTGACCTCAATTTACTACAAAATATGACCAGTCATGTTATATCTGTCGTAATGATAGATATAAACAATTTACTGGTTTTCCTATACATAGCGATCTTACCTATCTGATCGAGTAAATGACGAATAATATCTACCCACTTCTATAAGTACTTATGTAAGATAAAGTTTCCATATCATCTTTTGTCATTTTGGAATTTGACGAATTTTGGTTTGCAAATTGTTAGATGATTAATTAGGATCACCTGATTTTATAGATCATCTGTTTGTACAAATATAGTAAAGTAATAATATAGCGCATAATAGGACAACAAAAAAGGTACCTACTTATATTAAACAGGGTTTTTAAGAACATATCTGTGACAGCAATGTCTGGTGTAGTCAGTCTACTCTGCCGGGTATCATTGCCAAGATGGTGTTGGAGCTGGCCTGCAGCCTGCGCAGCAGGGACGCGGCTCGCTTGTGCATGACGGTGTGGCAGCAGAAAGGACTATTTACTTCATTCTTAAAGAACATAAATAATTGTTACGAGTACTGACAATGACTCAAAACGAAACTGGGCACAAGGTCGTGAGGTAGAAAGCAAAAGTTGACTAACATCAAGTAGAAAAAATGGAAAAGATAAAATCTTAAAAAGTATGCCTGACTTAAGTGTGAACAAAAAGATGCGATCTTCTTAGTATTCTACATGACAAATTTTTTTAAAAACCATAATACGTCAAAAATGCCAGTGTCCTATTAAAAGTTATCCAGTTTCTTTAATAACTGCAATCTAAGGATAATTTTTTAGATTACCACAAAAAGTTAAACATCCGATAAGCACATGTTTAATAAAACTCCATACCGATTATTGCTAGGATTTTTTAAATAGATGTTCAACGCATGTTTAACTATTTTGTGGTAAGGCCTTAAGTATCTACTCAGAAGTGGTTCCTGAGCGACTGATCTTGAGTAACTTGCATCCAACGGCTCCCAGCAACCTTTATTAGGTATTTTCATCTATTGTGGATCCGTTTTTACACTATAAACCTAATTGATTTAAAACAGGACCTATGATAAATATAAATATCCACCCAAATACCAACTCTAATCACGGATATATCTAAACACTTAGAATTACAGTCATACAGACAATATTTGTTCTAGTTATATGCTTTGCCGTCCGGTCAGCAAGGTTAGGTACATGCTATTTGTATACATATTTATTATTTACATAATGAAGGACGTAGGGATTAGTACTAGTAATCGATGCTATATCTTGCAATAAGTAACGCGTGCCTGAAAAAGGCCTCTTTGATGCGACCTAAATTAATTCACCTCCGTGTTTTTTGTTCGACCAAGTATTTATTACAGTGAGCAACTGGCTATTTATCGATTGGCAAGAGATGGCAATGGACAGAGGAAAGTGGAGAATTCTCATATCAGAGGCCAAGACTTACTTGGGTCCCTGCTCCAATAGAGTAAGTAAGTATTTACTAACCCCCCGACTCAAAAAGAGGTGTCATAAGTTTGATGCCTATGCCGTGTCCGTCTGACTGTGTGTCTGTCTGTCTGTGCCATCGGATGGACCGAATCGGACGCGTTTTTTTTTTTAATAAAAAGCTACGTTTAACTTTTGCAGGAACTTGGTTATAAGCTCCCGAACACAGGTAGCCGACGTCGCTCAAAAAGCTGGAAGACTCAAGTGGGACTGGGCCGGACACGTGTGCCGTATGCCAGACACAATGTAGGCGAAGACCACCACAGAATGAGTCGCAAACAACGGACGACGTCCTCGTGGAAGGCCCAAGCGAAGGTGGCGAGAATTTTCAAGCCTCCTACCTCTAGGATTGGCCCTTACTTACGAACAACAGATACGAGTGGAAAGAGGGAAAGGAGGGCTTTGCCCTGCAATGGGACACAACAGGCTTATAATAATAATAGTAGTTTAAATGGGATTTTGTTTTGGCTATGTCAGTTTTCAACCCTCAAAACACAATGAGGTTATTTAAAATTTTGTATAAATAACCTTGTAGTAAAAATATATTGAATTTCCAGTAATAAATTAATTTGGTGGTTTTAATTTTTCGATCAAAAAATTATCATCATGAATGAATATTAGGTTTGGTCGAGAGAAAGAGGTTCTTGGTCCTTGTTTTACTCTCTGCAGTATTGGATTATTGTATGTAAAACAGTATGTCTATAATAATGAAACTCATCACACGTAAAAGACTGAATAGATTCAGATAAATGGGCGTCAAAAGAAAAGTTGTGACTTCGAACGTGATTAAAGGTACAAAGAGTGTCAAAAAGATAAAAGTGGCAGCCGCTCCGGTTAGTTATAAATGTTTCTCGCTTAGGATATTTACCAGGAACTCCTTACACTCTCCACAGCTACCTGTACAGTTAAGATAACTTACATAATACATACAGTAAAAACTTGGTAATAAGATTTGATTACCAAATGTTTTAGCTTTGATTGACGTGTATATTCCAACACATAAAAACATCAACTTAATATCCATTGTTATGCGAGAGAAAACACTATTGTCTCTAGTTTAACTTTCTAATCAGATGGTGCTGTTGGAATCAAAGATAGATCAATTAATTAAGTTGCATAAGCGTATTGTAAGAATCGTGATAGCAGCTCTCAATATGGTAGAATGTCTTATCCAAAAATCTGGGAGAAACATTTTAAATATTTATAAAAACGTATAAAAAAATTATCGATACTCTACTTTAAACAAAGAGGCATATTTTAATATCAATTGGTAGAATAGATTTTGAAGGATAGCCTAAAATGCATTAATAAAAAAAGTTTAAAATTATAAGATGAGCGCGTTGATGTCTTTTGAATAAGACAGCGCTTACTAAAAGTAAAAAACCTCTTCAATTTCGATGAATCATATAAATTTATTTGCAATGAGTAAATAATATTTCTATCGGTCAGACACCACAACCATACAAAAATGTATTGGCGTGGTCCTTGACGGGTCAAAATGAGCTTTATTCATAAATTAGGGATCAAGCCAGGGTTGGTAGAAGCGGTAATAATGACGGTATTCTGCAGTTCGACATATTTACAACTGTCAAAGTCATTATAAATTTCCATATTCTTTGTAGTATCAAGCTGTACAAAAACCCAAATGCACGGCTCAAAAGGATACAATCCTGTACAATACAATTGGCCATTTGAATGCCCAAACATCATACGTGGGCCTGAGTACCTCCATTTCGCATAAGGTCTTAGAAGCATTTGAATTTAAATCATGAGTTTAATATCGAAATTATCGGATATTTCCCAACGTATAATGCGTTGGTTCCGACGTCGCAACAGCGCAGTTTTTCACACGACTGGTGAGTGCTATTTGTACGTCCGATCGACCTTGTGTGTTACAAAATGAATGAGAAATATTGAAGATATGTGAAAATGATTCACTCTCACTTTTGTTGAGGCTGTTGATGTCTTATTTTTAAGGCGTAATAAACGTGGGCAAAGTTTAGTAAGATGAATAGATTAAATCGTTAGATTATGATGCACAGACAAATGAATAGAAAATGTGTTTATAAAGAATAAGAATTAAAAGAATGAATTAATGAAAATTATTTATTATACCTTACAAGCTAGATATAACATAATGAGAAAAAATAAAATGTATAGATAATGGGCGGTATATATACCTTATATAGATAGATCAGTACTAATATTATAAATTCGAAAGTAACATTCCTTGTTACGTTTTCGCGACTAAACGGCTGGACCGATTTCGATTAAATTTGGTATATAGATAGACCAGGATTGAGACCTAGGTTTCTTTTTACCAGACTGCGATTAAAAAAGAAGGAGAGTAAGTAATGTGTTTACTGACAACCCACGCGTATGAACCCACGGCCAGGTCAGTTAGTAATCCATAAAGAAATATTATAAGACACAATATCGGTAAATACATTGTTAAAGGTACTTTTAAAGTTATCTATGCCATTTTGCAAATATATATTTTTGGTATTTTGGTTTTTATTCTTAGTAAAGTTTTTGTAGTTCTTGAGTTATTAGCTATAATTATATAATTATGATTTTTTTTTGAATTTTTTGAATTTTTTTGTTTTTATGGTAGACTCGTGAGATCTCAGTTCGGGGCGAACCACTAGTTACAATCAATCTAAACAATTGAGAACCCCACTTTTACAAAAGGAAAAAGCGCGAAAATCAATGACGTACGGTTTTGGCGCGAAAGCCTAGCTGACATTCGATGTGCCATGTCGGTTGGCGGCCATCTTGGCCCGACCTTGCTCCACTAACGCACCGGTTGGTTTCGCAATAAGACCGCTGGGAAAATTCGAATCAATCTTTTATTGCTCTCTAGTTGTTTTGGTAATAATAGATTCCATTGCTTTTTGCGAATATTGAAAGTGTATATTCATATTTTATTGTATTTCTATGAATTCGATCACGTTTTGTATTAAACAAACGTTTTCAAAAACTATAACCTTATGAATGACCTTTATATGTTTGAGTAGTGAAAAAAGTATGGACTTATGGACTTGTAAACATTTGTATCTATTTCCAGGTCATGGTAAAATGATTTTGTCTTTTTGTTTGTTAATCAGAAAACTGAAGGAAACCTTTATTTTTCTAAATCAATAAGTATATAACACTACATAAAAAATTATTAAAAAAGTGAGAAATGCAATTGTTTTAGACAAATTTGGAGTAAAAAATTAATAAAAAAAGTGAGAAATGCAATTGTTTTAGACAAATTTAGAGTGTCTTTGAAATTTTGGCATATAAACCATATTTTTGAAGTGAAAACTTCTTTAGGCGCGTTGGGAATTATTCGAGATGGGAAAAAACCATTGAACTCGCAACCCTGTTACCGTTACAGTTACCGACACCTCTGTACATTGTAACATCATGTATCTCGTAATTATTCAAGTTTTCACTTCTGTCGGCACTCCCGGATTGCCACTTTTTTTTTGCTCGTGTATCGCCAGACAGCACCATCTATTACGCTAGTTAGAACTTTTTTAGAAATTATGCCTGAACTTAGAACTTTTTACACTAGAGTTGGCTAGTAGGTAATTACTACTTGATGACGTCACATCAGCCACGCCATATTTTCGTCCAAGAACCGAGCACTGCCCCGCTCCAAAACTGCCATATCACGATCGAATCACAGCCGCATTGTTTTCATTACACAATGCAGTAAAGGCCTGCCTTAGGCGCATAATGCAAACTTTGGTTCTGTTCCCAATTAGTTAGCACAATGATATCTTGATTAAAGAAATGGTGACAAGTTTGGTAGTTCAATATTTGCCAAATGCCAGATTCAAATGAGGAACCCATCAATGAAAAGGAGGTAGGTAATCTTTATTTCGGTCATGCATTATTTGTTTAGCTATTGCTAAACATAATTCAAAGGCAAATAGATTCTAGGATAATTTCACTTTCAAATTTCGAAAATCTAGATAGTAAATATTATACGAGTATTCAAATATAGAAAATTGTATAATGGTAGAAGGACGCTGCTAGTTAACTTTGACAGTTGCTCACTTGTCAAAATATTTTACGTCAAATGTTATTAACAGCATTTAAAGCTAAGGAATGTAATATAATCCCAAATAAAGTCCTTGGGGCACGCGAGTTCCTTTCATTGTACTCATTTGAACCATTGTCTGATAGGTCATTGTCTGCATTCACATATTTACATACAAACGAATCATTTTCACATGTACTGCATTATGTAAAGTCAGATAGTTGGCCAGTTGTACGGCGAAGGATGTCCTCTTTAGAATAATTAGTTAATTCATTTGGTCTTTTGGTCATATGTGAAGCCGAAATCAGTCAGTAAGAAATTAATGGCACATGAGATTTTCCATCTCAGAAATCGGAGATTAGAAAGTAATAAGTAAAATTGAACAGGAATATCTCACGCATCATCCATCAAGTCGTCATATTATGGAGTCACGTCAAAATGGCGTCGGCTATGTCAGCATGATATAAAAAAATTAACATTAGTTATTATTTACTAGCTAACGCACCCGCGGCTTCGCAAGCGTAGTATTTTAATAAAAAAATTACCTTCCTTTTACGCACTCGGGTAAAAAGTAACCTATGCCCCTACCCAGGTAATAATCTAACTCCTTGCCAAATTTAATTACAATCCGTTCAGCCGTTTAATCGTGTAAAGATAACAAACAAAGTAACAAACAAACAGAGTTATGTATTTATTATACATATAAACCTCCCTCTTGAATCACTCTATCTATTGCTAAAAACTGCATTAAAACCCGTTGAGTAGTTTAAAAGATCTAAGGGAACAGACAGCGGAAGCGACTTCATTTTATACCATGTAAAGATAACAAGATTAATGCAATATTGATTATATAATTAATTCATTCTACGAGTATAACTGCACAACGTTAACACATCGTCATAACTTTAATAAACGTCACTTTGACAGCTCGCACGATCTCCACATTGTGATCCGCGGTTCTTATTTAATAACAATAGAAAGTTGTTATGTAAATTCTTACAAAGTTCACTTTCCGACGAGTAAATATCAACTGTCAAATTAAATAACCGTAATAACTGCATAACTATCTTCCGTCAAAGCGACGTAACCAATATAGAAAACTCTTTTTCTTGATTAGTTTTCCTTTACATACCAGTCTAAGAAATGTAATAGATCCGATTGGACGTCTATCATCTGGCCGTGATAACTTGGTAGGAGCATCTACGCAAGAAATAAAAAAAACCACAAAATGCCCAATAATTATTATCCATACATTATAACAATGAGTATAATTAATGAGTATCTTCTTTACATAGTATAAAATGAAGTCGCTTCCGCTGTCTGTTCGCTTAGATCTTTAAAACCACTCAACGGATTTTAATGCAGTTTTCAGCAATAGATAAAGTGAGTCAAGAGAAAGGTTTATATGTATAGCTGTTTGTTTGTTATCTTTACACTACTAAACGGCTGAACGAATTGTAATGAATTTTTGCAAGGAGATATATTATATCCTGGGAAAGGACATAGGCTACTTTTTAGCGAACTGCGCAAAATTAGGATAATGTTTTATTGAAAACCCACCCGTGCGACGCGGGCGGGTCAGCTAGTAATTAATAAGTTTCACTTTATATTGAAAAATTTCACTGAAAAACACTTAATTAATCCTGGATCAATATTTCAAACAGACGATATTATAATGTTCTGATGTTCATTCGTACTCGTAGTATACCTTAAGGTGGAGCTAATGGCACTATAATCGTAATCTGAATCATCGCACTAATTTCGACCCTGACGTGACAAGAGCCTGGTAGCACAATTAGCAGTGTATTCTTGTATCAAGAGGAAGGTTGCGGGTTCAAGTCAAACATTAAAAAAAATAGATGGTTCTAAAAATCTTGGAATATTGATACGATGATTTGTCTTATACGACCTACTAAATTTCCACGATTTTAGCTTGCTGAAGAAACTAACGTACGTTGACCCGTGTTAAGGAAGTTTTATTGAAATTTGATTTTTATTCTCCTAGCATTAATAAAATAAGAAAGAGAAATTACAGAAATTAAAGTTCTTCAGATGTCAACCGGAAGTAACCAATGTCGAATCAGGTACCTATTTAAAAATCGTATCGTTCAATACATTTATTAATCACAGATCTTAAAGCTAGTGACTGAAATCGATCGAAAGATACCGCTTCATTCACTTCCTGTATGCAATTGTTTTTTAATCAAAACCAAGGACTATCGTTCGCAAAGTTTAATTGAAAACAATTTAAGTACTTACTTTGAGTTTAGGCATGTCTTTAAGGAAGTAATAATTAATTTTATGTGGCCGTTTCAAATCGATTGCAATAAATTTCGTTATTGGATCACGTTTTAGACTTAAGGTTTATTAAATACGAGTAGCTAATAGGCTTGACCTTGCTCTACATTTGTTTATACGGGGATAAATTAATATTATCAAATTGCCAAATTATCCCTAAGATCCTGTGTTTATCCAACTACGACTCTCTGACAATCTGTAATAAGGTGATCCCTAAGATCTGTAACATTTCTTACTAGCTGTTGCCAGCGGCTTCGCCCGCGTTGTTCTGGGGTGCAAAAATACATATATAAACTTTGACATCCCATTTTGACTGGGAACTGATTTATGGAATAAAAAGTAGTCTATGTTGTAATCTAGGTATCTACGTACATACCAAATTTCATCGAAATCGGTTCAGCCGTTTCGACGTGTTTTAGTAACAAACAAACAAATAAATAAACAACCATCCAAACTTTCGCATTTATAATATTAGTGTGATAAATCTGTTATATTATACCGATTTGACTGAAACCCACGAGAATGTTTTAATCATCCCTGTTGAATAAGATAAAGAAAAACTAATTCATAACTCATAAGATATGCTTAAAATCTGTTAAATTATCACTCAGATCTGTCAACTTCTCCCTGATCTGTCAAAAGATCTCTTAAATATATCAAAATGATCCCTGAAATCTATCAAATGATCCGTGAATTCTCAAAACTTCATCCTGTAATCTATTATAATTATCCCTTAGTTAAATAACTTCGTGGCAAGAGGGCGTGTGTCATGACATCACAGATTACGCGGCGCGCGTGAAAACGAAAGTGCTTCGAGAACGAAAGTGGATAGCCCCCGGCCTGATCTGCTTTGTACACGCGTAACCGGGTTAAGAATTCTGTAGTTTCGTAAGTATCGTTAAGTAGAATGCAGGATTGTTTTGGATTATGTAAGTATACCTTTATATCTATTAATTTAATATGATTTGTAAGGTGCCTGTTGTTAAGGTGCAGCATTAGCCCTTCTTTTGCCGTGCGACCATTACTCAGTTCCATTGAAAAAATAGGTACCATCAATGAAAGTGACTAAAAGGAAGGGCATTAGCTAGTTAAAGGAAGGGCCATGTAGTGCTGGGATAAGAGATTTGATCCTTATGATTTACACAATCGATTGGTGCATACGATTCTCGACTGGCAAGTTTTACCAAAAATTTAAAATGCAATTTCATACTACTTTAAAGTAAAGGTTTCCTTTAAGAAAAATTTTATAACTAACTTCAATTAGGGTACTCCACCTCCAGGGTCCGTTCGTTCTTTCCATATGAAGTATGAATTTCGAACATGCTCTCTCAGTAGCTCAGTTTTAAATGCCACACGGTAACTCATCTAAACGGTCGCCATAAGTTTAAATAAATACTCGTAAATATTATGACATTCCCTTGTCAGCACATGTATGAGAATCTGATGTATGTACACAAAAATATTAATATGTTTAAGAAAAATAGCGATAATCATAATTTTAATACTAGAAATAAAGATAAAGTCGCCACTTGTAGATTCTATAAAGTTAGTAAATCGTTTAAAGGGCAAGGTAATGCTTTTATAACAAACTCCCAAGTGAAGTGACAAAAATCGACTATTAACAAATTAAAAAACGTAATTAAACAAAATCTTTATAAAAAAGCATACACATCGGATTATTTAGATGATAGAGGAGCTTGGGATTGAAATTGCTCCAACTCGTTCAAAAATGTTATAATTTAGACGTAATTTATTTTCTTTATTGTATGTATTCTAAAAGGATCATTAAAAAGAACAACCAGCCTTGTTTCTTGCCTTTCTTTCCTGGCTTGGTCGCGAAGGAACAAGCAGTAAAATTGACGTTTCAAAGTGACCCTTGTGTTTATAATGAATGAAAAGACTTTTATTTTGAGAATATTACTCATATCAAACGACGTTTTCTTAGAGAATACGGATTAAACAGAATGTTACTCATATCAAAGGACGCTTTCTTATGGAAGACGGATATCATTACAATATGACTCAGACAATTATTACGGACGTGCCCAATAATTAAACACATTTTATGTTTTAGCACTATACTCGTAGTGTTAGAAATACAATTATGTCACTGCCAACTAACAAATATGGTGCTTGAAAATTACATACAAATATAGTAATATATTTCATAGAATATTATGTAAACCGGGTATAAAAAGCTCACATAAAAAGTTCAGGGCTCCATACATTTTTACTTTATTTCGCAATTTCAGGGCGTAATATGATTTAAGGAGTTGTCAAATCATACAAGTACTTTAAATTTAAACATGTTTAGTCGCTAAATATGTTTAGGGATAGTGCAAGCGGGCCTAAGTGTTGGTTTTATACAAAAATTTGTTCAAATTAACTAGTATTTGCACCTCAAAGAAATCTTCACACTCCGTAAAGGTAGCGTTGAAGCAGAAAAATTTTCGAGAAGAGACCATATACTGGAAAGTGCAGGACGGCCCCCATTAGATGGAAAAAAGGTTGCTGGGAGCCGTTGGGTGCAGGACAAGATCGATTGCTCTGGAAATCTATGGAGCCTACGTTCAGCAGTGGACAGAACATACTGATGTTACAATAAATAGTAGGTATTTGTAGCTAATTTAATTTTGATATTTATACTCAAAATATCACTAATAATAATCATCTATCTACAACATCTATTTGAATTAGTATTTAAGTTGATTTATTCAAATGACATTTAAGCTCGCTAACACATTTTATTTCTCCAGACGAATATGGATGAAGACATGTTAATTTACATGTTTACAATATTACACTGATTTTTATAGCGTTTTGAAATAAAATAACAATCATATTTTGAGGTGGGCGCCATGCTTCATTTGTTTCCACCTGTAGTTTCTTACTTTATTGTGGCAATAAAGCGTCTGTGAAAATTGATTTTGCATTAAACACTTTTTTATGCTTTTTTATAACATACTTTATACAGCGTATCTGCTTCATGTCTGGAAAAATTTGATTTCCTGTGTCAGTTTATCGGTTCCTACAGGTCGTACTTTCCAACCGATCTAGAGGACCTGTATACCAATATACAGGTTTTATGACTTTATAATTTTTTTGTGTCGACGGGGATTTTTGTTTGGAGGGATACTTCCTCCAAAAAGGGAGGGTATCTCCGCTTTGTGAGATTCGATTTCAATAGTTTTTTTTTATTTAAAGGTAGTTTCTTTAAGTTGGTCTCATAAAAAAATAATCTAGATCTGATGAGGATCTTCGGCATGATGAGCAACATAGATCCTCAAAATGCAGTAAATTGTTCACTTTGAAATTTCTATCAGTGGAATGGGCCCTTTAATTACTAGGTATGGATTGATGGAGCATCTGCGAATACCTTATCATCATAAAACTAGAGAATTCTAAAAATAATATTCAGAATTCTCTAAAATGAGGCATTAGACTCAATATAAATGTTGGTTTTACGTAGTATAGACAGAGGACAGAAGATCAGAAAACCCAAACAGATACCTTCTTACTGAGTATAAGAACCTCAGAGATTCAGTGATGGTCTCATAGTTGATACCCACGGCCCATGGAATCCTTGTGGAGTCAGAATATGACGTGTGACTCGTTGGGTGTTTTTATTTGGATTTTTTTCTAGATAATTCTAGACATAAACGGAAATCCAAGTAGCATCTAAAAAAGTACAAAGAGTTAAAAATGTATTCCACTTTTTAGGGCTTGCGTCAGACCTTAAATTGTCTGAGACAATTCTTGATAAAGGTTTAGTGTGATAAAGCCTTTAGATCCCTTTAATTTTATGAGCCTGATAAGTCCTCAGGTTCGCCTCTTCGTTTTCTTGCAACTTTGTAGCATTAGTTTATTTTAAGCCTTATATAGTTATTTAGATATTTGAGTGGATAAAGACCGATCAGTGAGTCTTAGGGTTTTGGGGCGAATTGATATTAATACCTAAAGTAAGTATTTCTCACAAAATTATGAGGTAAACGAACGTAAAGTTTTATTTTTTATTTTATTTTGCCGTGAATCATCTTCATCACAACAGCTTTCTGGTAAATTTTTGGTAGTGTCAACTTTCTGGCTAAAAAGCTGTTGTCAATAACAAACCAATTCGCTAAGCATCTGACGTAGGTACCTACTAAAATATAGTAAAACTACCGTACTACATGCTGGATATATTTTTGTCACCATTTTTTTTGCTTTGTAATAAATATTGCTGGACATTTTACACAGTGCTATCTAGCTCCAAACTAAGCAAAGCTTGTACTATGGGAACCAGATAACCGATAGAATACTTATATACTTTTTTTTTGTAAATACATACTTATAATATACAGAAAAACAACCAGACCTGGAACAAATATCTGTAAATCATGCAAATATTTGTTCCACGGCGGGAATCGAACCCACTACCTCCTGCGTCTCAACCGGCTGTTCGCCCACTGCGCCACGGAGGTCGTCACCATTCGCCTCTATCCTACGCTGTTCTAACCGACATACGACCTGCAATTTTTATAATCTCGTCGCCCCATCCTGCGTTCCTGGTTTCGTCTCGGGGCCACTCAGTCAGCACCCTGCTCCACCTGTCACCACCGCGCTTGGCCACATGTCCTGCCCAATTCCATTTGAGTCCCAATATACGCTTGCTAACATCTTGAACTTTAGTCCGAAAAATATAAGATTAGATTTGACCTACTCCGAAAACTTTCGTGATATATTTCAATCATTATTGAAAATACGTGATTAATTACGTACCGTTTTATCGGTAATAAATAACCGTCAATTATTTCGATTTAATTCGCGAACATATTTTCTTCGTGTCTAGGTATTCACGACCTCCGTGGAACAGTGGGCGTATAGCTGGCTGAGACGCAGGAGGTAGTGGGTTCGATTCCCGCCGCGGAACAAATGTTTGCATGATCTACAGATATTTGTTCCGTGTCTGGTTGTTTCTCTATATACTATAAGTATGTATTTACAAAAAAAAAGTATATAAGTATTATATCAATTATCTGGTTCCCATAGTAGCTCTGCTTAGTTTGGGTCTAGATAGCGCTGTGTGAAATGGCCAGCAATATTTATTTATTTATCATTGTCAGTCACAACACCTATAAACGTGATAACTCACGTACTTAGCAATTAATGTAAGATAGTGTCCGGTCGAAGCGACCGAATCCGAGGGCTGGCACTTATATGGGTCATCGCTTAAGCATTGCAATTCAGCGTGGCAATGCAGCCAGTGTCTTGGGGACACTTCCGCCTGGTAGTGATCTGGAGCTTTTGAGCTATCTATAGATCGTTTGCAACGGTCTTTAGATGATTCAACTGTTTCTTCTGTATTTAAGTCATGTAAATAATTGTATATTCCTTCTGTTATTAAAGTCACTGTACTTACAGGTAGTAAGGTAAGGTAGGTTATAACCATCCCATATTCTCAAGAAAACAGTATCAAGAAAATACCGGAACTTATAGGTTCTGCATTTTTTCGTCCTAGCCATAAAGGCAAGTGCACTCTATACTACCGTCAACGTAACGTAGACGCAAGAGGTGACATAATATTTCCCGCTTCCGATGCGATTGTGTTGCGTCATGTTGGCAATACTGTTAAAGATAAGTGAGCTAATAGATTTACTTATAAAGATGGCGTGGTTTTGGTTTATTTGTTTGTTTTATAAGAGATCGTGTGTGTTCTGTATAATTTTAATGTTACATAATGTAAGTACTTTGTAAATTCCAATTTACTTATTATGATAAGCATCTATTTATAAAAAACTACGAGCCTTACATTAGTCTCATATGATTGTAACATCTGACCACCGCGCGCGCTCATTGGTCAAATCAAATACCGCGCGCTTCCCCGGTTTCCTGTTATACATTTCCGTCTCTTTTGCCACAACCACTCCCACAAACCGAGAGGAAAGATGTTACAAATAAAAAAAATTAACAGCAAATAGGTATACTATAATTGTTAATTAAGGCACCTACTAAACGTGGTTACTTAACTAACACTGAACTTATGAGAGTTTTAAAAAGTGTCTATTGACATTAAGCGTATAGGCATTACCCTTTATGTGCATTATTTAATCACTCCAAAGGCAAAACTCAGTTTATTAGTGAAGTAATTCAATAGAATTTATGAAGCTGTTCATGAAAATAAAACCACAAAAATGTGTATGAAATTACATAAAAATTCATATGATAAAACAATGAAATCTGTGAAAAAAC
Source organism: Philereme transversata (assembly GCA_963924445.1). Taxonomy (NCBI): domain Eukaryota; kingdom Metazoa; phylum Arthropoda; class Insecta; order Lepidoptera; family Geometridae; genus Philereme; species Philereme transversata. The sequence goes on from OZ004351.1 coordinate 15,828,022, forward strand.
AAAAGGTTGGTTGTCGGTCATAAACCTAATCGGCAAGCAATAAAAATGTTTACATAACATATTAATGTAATAATTTATACTCCTCGCCTCTAGGTACTATAATTCATTATAATTATGTAAAATTTTGAATATTTGGGGGGGGGGGGGGGGAGGTTAGAAATCCCCCCGATAAATGTGTGTTTATATCACTCTACCAATAAAATGATACAACACCTTTTGGCGAGCTGAGAGGATGACATGTATTGAAATCTAATCCTTTCAATAAACACAGCAAAATAAGACTTTAATAATCAATAAATTATGTTATAATATTACACAGCTCATTAGCACAGACTCATAAAACAACTTTAGTGGCAATTTTAACATCAATAGTAAATTTAGACGTTCCTATCATAAACTAGATTGAAACACTAATAAATACCTAATAAAAAATCATGATTATCTGATATTTGATAGTTCACTAAATCAAAAGAAGGGTTCAATAAAAAAATTGTGAGATTGATTTTTCGATCGAAACTAATCGATTGTTTACAAAGACAGTATCGAATCTAAGTTTCATCGAATGAATTAGCATTTAAGTAATTGGATTTGAAAGTTGGTATTATCAAGTTACGCCACTGCAAGAGATGATAAAAACTATTGACACTATTCAAACAAGAATCCCCATCCTTTTTTTGCGTTGGGGGTAAAACTGACATAGCTAAAACCACCCCAGTTAAACTAGCTTTCTATTAAACAAAATCGAGTCCGAATCGGTCCATCTGTTTGGGAACTACGATGCCACAAACAGACAGACACAAACACACAGACATATAGGCATTAAACTTATAACTCCTCTTTTTGCGTAGGAAATTAATTTAAATATTTCAGATACTAGATGCAAAAAATTACCGTAAACTATTTTTATTATAAATTTCACATTAATTTCTTTTGAATGAACTGCTAAAACCAAATGCTAAATGTAAACGATAAAATACTCATTATTATAAATACGGGATTTATCACGTACCGTTTTATCGGTGTTTCGACCGACAATGTTTCAGTTCAATTCGTGAACCTTCATCAGGGTGAGTGCGATCCGCTCCGAACTACGTCAGTGCGACGCAAAACCCGTATTTATAATAACGATTGAAATAAATTAGGTACATTGTGCAATAAATATCCTTCCAGATTCTCTAAAAAAAATTCTTTAAATTGGTGAGTATCTACTTATGTCCACTGCTGAACAAAGGCCTTACCTAAGTTAACCATAACCCATAGCACACATTTTCAGTCGTAATACATTCCGTATTTATAATAACTAGTTGCCCACATTAGTCGAAGCTATACCATTTTTTAAACTTAATTTTACCTTTTCTTTTCCATATAAACTTAATTCTCATACTCCTAAGTGCTTGCAAGGTCCCTAGCACCTTTATCAGATCGTCTTTCCATCTATTGGTGAAGTTTGTCTGGAAGGGATTGCTTTTAGCGATAAGACCGCCCATTGTACCGTTATTTATTATTTAATTCTTTATTACTGTATTTTTGTTTGGTGTGCAATAAAGAGTATTTTATTCATTCATTAATTCTATTTTTTTATAAAGATACCTTTAATAGTTAGAAAGAATATACAATTATTTACAATAAAATACAGAAAAAAAATCAATTCCGATACGGGACACAGTTGAATCATCTAAAGACCGTTGCAAACGATCTATAGATAGCTCAATTGCTCCAGATGCGGCGGCAGTGTCCCCAAGATACTGGTTGCACTTTCCCGCTGAATTGCAATGCTTATGCGTTGACCCATATAACCGCCAGCTCTCGGATCACACATCGCTTCGACCAGATGCCCAGAAAGAATTTTGAAAACGCGATGGGCCCCGGTACCCCATGGACCCGGGATCTCAATCCCAAATGGCTCAAATACGTAAGCTCTGTCGAGACTTCCATATTTGCGCCGCTTGAGATCTTCGGCTGAATTTTCCGCCGCACTTGCCCTAACTGCTGTACCAGACAGATGAGATCGCGCAAGGGTATCGACGCAATTCTATTGATTGAGGGCTGTGCTACGCAGCGCTTTCCAGTGCGTGGTCTCCACTCAAAAACCTTTTGCCAAAACGGCCATGTGTTACATTATTGCCAACTTCAGTGCTATAAAAGCATTTTAAAGAGGTTGTCTCCGTCATAAGTATTTGATATTTAGAAACAAAACCATTAAAACCTGACTTTCATACAACCAAATGTCGCAAGAGTAACCAAAACCTTGCAGTTAGTTCAAGTTTCAATAAACAACCATCTAAGAAGCATTCTGTAACACCACTTCCATTTTACCACGTCTATCCAATTAATATAAAACCGCGAAAACACCATCTAAAGCGGTTTATCGTTTTCCACGTCTGCCCTTTACCCAGTAACACAAATAAGCGCGTGCGCAAAAACCTTTCATAATTATGTGTACATCTTGGCTTTAAACAATAATCTATCTTAGCGCTTTGTAATAAAGTTCAGAATGTATTGAATACTATGGTAGTTACGTCAAAGGTTTAGGATAATGACATTGATGACGGCTGAGACGTGAATATAAATAACAATTATCTGGTCAAGTGCGAGTGTCTCTAATGCATGGAGTATAATAATTTTTAGTCTGTGGCTTTTGAGTTCAATAATGATAGTGACGGTCGATGTGGCCGAAAGGTTCTTGAGCAGAGAATTCGCACTGTAGTAAGCGGCTAAGCGTAGCATAGGATGGCCCTCTACTAGATAGAAAGATGACCTAATAATCAGGCCGCACGAGATGGGACAATCTGCAAATCTATGTGGCTTATGTTCATAACTGGTCATCCTACGGCGATATGATGATAAAGTTGATGATAAATTACCATTATTTATTATTTAAAAGAGTAGAAAAAACACAACATCGATGGATGTTATGCCATTTCCTTCTTTTCATTCTCGGGATTTAAGTAATACTAAAAATAAACTTAATTAAACTGAGGGCGATTTGCGTCACGAGCCCAAACGTGTTTAGTAGCTAAGTAGTGCTTTAAGGAGTTGTCAAATCATACAAATATGTCAAACTTAATGACTATAAATGTTTAGTCGCTAAATACGTTTAGGGATCGTTATACAAGCCGGTCTTAAAGTATAAACCAAACATTTTTTATGTACCTTGCTTACTATTTATCTCAATAAAAATTTGACAAAACTAATCCGAAATTCCGCTAACAGGATATAGAATTAGTTCCCACTAATTGAATTACGCTTACGAAGGCTGTATTATGTTACATTTTGAAAGGACATCAATACATTGTCTATAGTTCTCGAACAAACAAAAGAAAGTTATTGACAGCAACAAACGGAAGTAGATTGGTTATCTAATTTCCGGTTATGTAGAACTGATTTACATGGAGGTCAAGGTCAATTCTGTAATGTAACATTGGTTTAAACCTGTTGGGAAGTAGGTGATGACATGGATTTAGGCGCTGGACTAGACAGAGCAGACAGAGCGGAAGAGATTTTGTTTTGAATAATTCTACGGCGTGAGTATATTGTGCATTGCTTTATCTTCCCTGTGTGGACGCGAGGAACTGGTGTAAATTTAAGATTCTCAATGATCTAAAAATATATATTTGACTTTGACTTTGCTCCCCTTCTAGTCTGACCCCAACCATCCTAACTCCTTAAAGTAACGAAGAAAGATGTAGGTTTAGTGCCAGCAGTCTACCAGAATCCCTGAGGGAGATGCGTGGTTGAAGAATGCAAGAATATATGTATGTACATATAATATATATATATTTTAGATACGGGTAACTGGGTGTTAATTTTAAATACTTTACCGGCACATTGCAGTACTGTTTTCTAAAATAATAATTATAAAAAGGGGTTAAATAAAAAATAAAGAAATATTACTGGTCATTTCCCACAGCGCTATCTAGCCCCAAACTAGGCACAGCTTGTACTATGGGAACCAGATAACTGATATAATACTTAAATACATTTTTTTTGTGAATACATACTTATAATATATAGAAAAACATCCAGACCCGGAACAAATATCTGTAGATCATGCAAACATTTGTTCTGCGGCGGGAACCCAACCCGCTACCATCTGCATCTCAGGCAGATATTCGCCCACTGCGCCACGGAAGTTACGGTGGAGTTAAAAAGGGCGACTTGCGCAACGATGACTAAACGTATTTAGTTGTTAAATATGATATAGAGAGTTGTTAAATCATACAAATACGTTAAGTTTAAACATGTTTAGTCGCTAAATATGTTCAGGATCGTTGTGCAATCCGATTAGCCCGGCCGATCAAAATAAAGTCACTTCTTCAAAGTCTATTTTCTTCTAACAAAAAAGTTGAAGTCAGGTTCCACAATAGTTCAAGCCGTAGAAGAATGTATCTCTTGCACATCTATCGACTTGTCGACATTACCTGATTATATAGGGTGTTTGATAATATACGCACAAAAATGAAAGGGGTTATTTGGATGAGCATAATAAATAAAGTGAAATGTTTACCATAGAAATGTGAAATTTATTTTGGCTTAAAAAAACAAACACTTTATTAAACTTATGTTTTGCTATTGCATAATGCTTGCCATCTAACCAGAGATACTGTATTGGTGACGTCTCGAGATATCTCTTGTTGTCCCTTTCTAACCCAAAACCGGAGCCATTTCCGAAAGAGATATCAAATCAGCCTTTATTTTTGGATGTCGATTGCAAGAGTAGGCAGTAAGTATTATATCGAATTAATCACCTAAACGTAATCGATTTTCTTTAAAATTTGTTAAATAACTAGTAGGTAGTTTTTTTTTCATGAAGCCTTTTTTTGTTTCGAGAAATCGTCATTATATCGTCAGTTTATTACCAAACATCCTGTATTCAGGTCATTTGCAATAGAAATTAAACTAAAAACAATTCCATATTACGGTCATTGGTAAGACAAGTCGGCCGCATGTGGGCCGCTTCGGTTTCCAACAAGGAAACGATCATTTCGAAATACCCGATGTGGTGGTCGATTAGCACTGTTTGTGACTGCATTGGTTTAATTATTTTTTTTGTTGAAAAATTACTTTTTCTAAACAAGCTTTTATAAAATTCATTTTCGGAACGACAAGCAGATTCAAATGAGCCCAAGCACTAGTAGCTATAATCCATTCAGAAGTTCCGTTGTCTAGCATCCGTCTCCATCATGAGACCACCTCCATGGTACCATATTATTGCATTGTCACCGAAGTTACATATGTATTCCAAATTTCAGCTCAATCGGTTGAGGGGAACGGGCTTAAAATTCAGTTGCAAGATTCCACCCGGACCAACATACATACATTGCAAGTTAATAAAAAGTAAAATTGTAAAATACCCGGTTTCAGACGACTGCTCTACGTTTGGTCAAAGTATTTTACTTCCTCGGTTTTAGGGAGTACTTATGTTAGGAGTACTAAAATTTTGAGGAATAATAAATAAATAAATAACGCTGGACATTTCACAGCGCAATCTAGCCCCAAACTAAGCAAAGCCTGTACTATGGGAACCAGGTAATAGAAATACTAATGTACTTTTTTTTGTAAATACATACATACAATATATAGAGAAACAACTATCATCATTCATCATCATCCACAGCCCGATTTCACCCACTGCTGGGTATAGGCCTCCCCAAGTTTGTGCCATCCGCCACCATCCTGCGCTAGTCTCACCCATTGACAGGCCGCGACTCTAACGATGTCGTCCACCCATCTCGCTGCCGGACGTCATACCCTTCTACAGCCATTCTTTGGCCACCATTCAGTCACTACCCTGCTCCACCTGTCAGCACCACGTCTTGCCAAATGTCCCGCCCAAGACCATTTGAGCTGATTCATTGAGTTTGAGATTCATTTGAGAAACAACCAGACCCGGAGCAAGTATCTGTAGATCATGCAAATATTTGTTTCGCGGGAATCAAACCCGCAACCTCCTGCGTTAATATAACACATGTAACATACTATTTCATTCTAATTTTATTTTAGTACGCCACCCCCATAAACTTTTTAGCCCCGCAAACGTTGAAGCACCCAAGAAAGGTTATCGCACAACCAGCTGGATTTCGAAAATGAAATAAAAACAAACAAAGTTTATTTTTATCGAAGGCTTGAGGAAAAATGTTGTATTTTTTGGGGTAATAACGGGGTCAGAAGGACAGAGGAACAACATCGAAATTTCGATTGCTTCTCATCCTTGCAAGTCATGTATTAAACATAATTAGGTATTTAATTTGCCTACCGTGTCAAAAGCTAATTTGAACCGTCTTTACCGACATCTCTACTAAGTGCAGGTCGAAAATTACATAAAAATTTACTCAGCCGAGTTGAGACATATCATCACTGTAAAAGCAGTGCACTATTAATAAATAAATATTCGCTCCTATTTTGCACAGACTATAATAGAAAATAAAAGTAGCGAAAACAAATTTGTTAATGATTAGTTTTTGTGACTATCCATGTCGTTACCGGGTATTCTGTTTCTGTGACCCTCGGCTACCATTTTGCCATCTCGTCAAAGTTAATAGTTTTTTTTTTAATTGTACAATCAATGATACAACCTGCAACTGTGTATAGATATCAATTATCTACTTATTTGTAACATATTTATTTAAAAACTCCCTTTTAACCTTAAATGGTCCAAAGCAATTAACTCATGAAATATATGACAACAGATAAAATTACTAGTCCCAACTATTTGTCAACTACTAAATACCAACAACACAATAGGATCTGTTCTAGGATACCGATCTGTGCTTGTAAAGCTAAGGCTTTATTTAAATGCGTAAACTTTTCTTCTGATTATAACCATATGGGTTTTAAAATTACCTGCACCTCTTATACATAATCATACATAATCCTGTAGATAATATATTTTAAAATAGATTTCATCATCATCATCATCTCAGCCCACATCTACCCACTGCTGGGTATAGGCCTTCTCGTTATCACACCATTCTCTCCGGTCTTGTGCCAAGCGCACCCATTGCCTTCCCCAAATAGAATTAAAATGTTTAATTAACGAATGTATAAAGGTGTTTAGTAAAAATAATTAATGTGTTATAATTTCATCGAGCTTTCTTGTTTTTTGAACTGTTTACTTGAGTAAGGCCTTCTTTGATCCAAATTGTTGGTTTGTAGTTTGCCTGTCTAGATTAGGCTTTACAATTCCATATTATTGCATAGAAATGTTCCGTTACCTACGTTTGGAATGTACTTAATGGTCCAATCCTGACCATTGTCTTAAGATCCTGCAATATCCGGTATTATAAGCATATCCGGCTGTTAAGTTATGTTAATTAATATGAATATCTCCGATGTTTATTTAGTTTGACAAGTGATCAAAAGTAAAATTTAATTTAAGACAAAATTGATACTTCAGTGCAATCACATCTTAAAGTTGTATTTTTTCTGTATTTATGAATTTTAAATTGAGATAGGTTTTGAGAACAGTTACGCCAGAGCTTTCATAGGCAATGATACTATCTTCACTTACATAGGTCTCTAAGTTATCTATAACAATCATTTGCGATTAGTTTCTTAGAGGACTGGCTTGACCTAAAGTCTAGTTTTGCTCTAGTATTTGGATCATTGCGATATCTATAAAGAGCAAGCTCAATTTAAATTAGGACAATGCAAATGTCAACAAATTGTGTGGTCATTTCTAATTTAAGAGGTTTATTTCATGCTCCTTTAGGCTCAGTTTCATAACTACACTAGCAAATGTAATAGGTCCGATTTGACCTGTATCATTTTGATTTTGCATTTTGCACACAAAATATCATAAAATTAACCATGTGTTTCAAAAACATTATTATATCATCCATCATCATCATCAACTAAGAACAGTCCACTGCTGGACGTATGACTCTCCCAGGGTGCGCCATTGAGCCCGATCTTCTGCTCTTCTTATCCAATATTTGCCAGCCACAGCGCGTAAATCTTCCTTCTAGCCGGAGGGCGTCCTACACTTCGCTTGCCTAGACGTGGTCTCCACTCCAGATCACGTTTACCCCAACGGTTATCGGTTCTGCGGCAGATATAACCGGCCCACTGCCACTTCAGCTTGCTGACCCTCTGAGCTATGTCGATCATCTTGGTTCTCTATCGGATAATCTCGTTTCGGATTCTATCCTTCAGAGAAATCCCGAGGGAATATTATCCATACGCTATAACAATGAGTATAATTAATAAGCCCCAAGTTTCACTTTATATTGAAAAATTACGCTCGGAAACACAGTTTATCCTGGATCAATATTTCGACACGACGATATTCCTATGTTGTATCATTTGGTTCTGAAAAATCCGGGTCATCTACAGGCTCGATCGCGTAGTAGGGTGCGTGGTGGGCGCACAACTATTGCGTTTGAGTTGCAGGTAAGGTGCTCAGGTGAGTAGCCCATCGCCCTGGCTTCAACACGCGGAGTCTACAATCTCCGAATCTCTAGGCTCAGCTCTTTGGGGCCTTTCTGGCTTGTGGCAGCCTCTTCGGAGCTTTTCGTTGGCCTATTTTGCGGCGCGGTGTAAGCGGCCGCGTCTTGGCGTGACGCTGGATAAGATTTATTATTTGTTATTGATCTTCGCCGGTGACGTCGCCGATGTTCGGTAAGTCGGAGAAGTCGTGGGGTCCTGAAGCTCTCGGGGTAGGGGACGCCACGGTCATTTGGTTCTGTTGTTTATTGGTGGTATTTTGACACCTGTCAAATCTGTCCTGTTATATTTCCACGAGTATAAGTTACTAGGATATAATTTACATATTACTATGTTCCGTTTTACAAAACATGACTTAAATTACAGTTTGCAATAGAGGCGTGGTGCCGTCCGGTCCACTTAATGCGACATTGCAAAAACTGCTATATTTGCTTTACGTAAATATTACATTATAGCCAGCGGGTATCGGTAAGCTTAGACTGATAAATATCTCAATTATTTTACTGGAAATAAATAGATTGAGGGGGCAGATAGTCAACTCTACCTCTTTCAGATATTAGCGTAGCATGAGACATATACATGCCGTTACACAGTTTGTGATACTATAATATCACTATAGACGGGATATTTATCATGATTTTTTCATGATCATTCATGATACTGTCAAAAGTTATTGAATTCCTGTATTTAACTGACTGTTATTATCCAAACAAATCTCTTCTAAGCGATCAAACCCCTTGTTGTTAGTACTTTTGCTCAGTGTTTAAGTTTTTAAGTACCAAGTTAATTTTGCTAAAATTAACTTGTATCTTGATTTTTTAGATCAGGTTTCAAGCAATTGTTTGTGCAATTGACAATGCACGTCATATGCATACAGACAGTCACTAACGATCACTTCTAAATATTGGTATTCCCAAGGCTCAAGTAGGTGACCCTACGATCACTATTCAGATAATGGCAGGTATTGATACTTATAATACAATGTTTACAATCTTTCCCAATTGGTCACGATTTCGCACTTAGCGAGTAGAACAGTTAAAAACTCGTACGAGGACAAAAAACAAAGGTCTTTGACATGACCTTATGTTTTCCACAAACAAACATTCCAGTTATCAGGGTTGAGGACCTCTGCCAGCCCTGGACGGTAAACATTGTAGTGTACACAGAGAGGTTTGCACAGGTCTTGTTAAGTGGTATGTTGGTCCAAGTATCTGCTTATGAAGGGTTAAGTATAAACCAGGGTACAGGACCTTTGCTAACCCTTAAAAGGACATTAGATTTTAGATTAGACATACTTAGGGTATTTGTCCACCATCGCCGTCATCAGGACATCACCAAACTCGTTTTTGACGGTGCCAAAGTTATCTTCTGCGGCAATCTCTGCGTTAAACGCAATGCAATTAACGCACACTATTTTATTGCATGTGAAACAATTACTGCACCTTGTGTTTTTAAGTTGAACGCATTGGCAATCGCTATGTGAAACGCAATGCGTCAAGCACATATTAAAAATAATTTATCCTCACAATAATGTATAAATAAATAAATATTGCTGGACATTACACACAGCGCTATCTAGCCCCAAACTAAGCAGAGCTTGTACTATGGAAACCAGATAACTGATAGAATACTTATATACTTTTTTTTTGTAAATACATACTTATAATATATAGAAAAACACCCAGACACGGAACAAATATCTGTAGATCATGCAAACATTTGTTCCGCGGCGGGAATCGAACCCGCTACCTCCTGCGTCTCAGCCGGCTCTTCGCCCACTGCGCCACGGAGGCAGTCAAGTATGAAGCATCTTTGTTTATTGCGTGAACTGTTTCCGTTCAATGCATACGGTTGTCACTTGCGCATTGCGCTAACAAATACGTGTTGTTTAAAAACGTGTAGACAAATCTTTTCGCGACGCAGCTCGCAGGCGCGGGAAACGGAGTGCGTTTGCCGCGCGCATCTTCCGCAGCGATTGCCGCAGAAAACAACCTCACGCTTGTGAGCACGCGGCTACCGCACGCCGGTGCCGTCACGTTCGGTTCGAATTATCTCGTTTCTTGGTGATGAAAACGATGGAAAAACTCCCTTACTGCCGCACCGGAGACGGTAAACCGCACGGGTCATCACTTATACGACTCTTTTGCTTCAATCACTCCCACATTTTTATATTTTTTTATTTATTTGCCTTATCACTGCCACTGGGTTAAGTTCAACTAAGACTTGGTCTACACGGCATTGCATTACACCCGGGGAAGTACTACCAACATATTTATTTCTGCCGCCAAGCAGAGTCGCTGTGTTTCGGTTTGAGGGATTCCCGGTGTAATTAAAGACACATAAGGTTTTACACCTGTATCAGTGTATCGTAGGGCACGTTTCTAAGGAGCGTGACCTACGAGGCAATATTTTGTTATAGGTGATGGTTACCACTTAACATCAGGTATATTTATAAATATCAGATATATTTGAAAAACTCATAAGTCTGTTCACCAGAACACGGAGATTTGAGTATTATCGCTTGGCGGCAGAAATAGTGCGCTTGGTGATGGTACTTTCCCGAACGGACTAGTTACGGTTAATCTTTGCATTCTGTTTACATTAAGATAAAACGTTTAAAGTAAGATTAATTCATTTCTTATCTATCACGACGAGATCAAAATTAGTTTGATCTTTCGTCAACATTCGGAAGTGGTGAAATATTTCAACCGTGAGATTGCGCCGCATTCAGCAGGTGATTAGTCTAAGTGACTCGACGGTCAACTGTCTGTTTATTACTTCCGAAATGTTTTCTCACGTTGGGCGTGAACTTATGTTGATTGAAATATTTCAAAGAAATTTGGTATATAGATTATGATCTTGATTCATACAGGTTACTATTTATTGACGAACCACGCGTGTCAAGCCGCGGGCGGAAGCTACTAGTACATAATAAACGGGTCTTTACTTAGGAACGGGTAGGTACATTCGGTACGCAGATAATAAAATGTCACAAACAATAGTCTAATGTTATAAATGCCAAGTTAATTATGCGCTCTTTATCAACTGATAGGTCAATGAATATCAACCAGGGCATCCAAAAGCAAGATGCGCCTTGTGAGTGTACTTATAAAATAGTTTTTAATCACTCATACTTTGAATGTTGGTCATTGTGTGACGACATCCGTGGAGTAGTGGGCGTATAGCCGACTGAGACGCAGGAGGTAGCGGAATCGAACCCGCTACCTCCTGCGTCTCAGCCGGCTATTCGCCCACTGTGCCACAGTGTTCGCCTCGCAAATGACAAAAGCAGATTCGTGTTGGCATCGCTTTGATTTACCCACGTCAAACGATTACTTGACCAAGTATTTCGGTACATTAAGCCGGAGCTACGAGTATAATGTCGCAAAAACGTTTACCAGGTGGCTTCCGGATGACTTGATTCCCATCTTGTAACTTTGTGTCACAGGAACTGTCGACATGAAGTCAGGTAGACGTCAATCGTATTTTCTATGAACACACCATATAAATAAACATTACTTAACCCGTGCTTAGCTAAGCCACTGGTCACGATCAAAAATCATACATTCATTCATTACGTTCCTAGCATACATAATTAAACGGCTCACAAAACTTACAGTTTTGTAGTTTTGCGAAATATTAAAAATGCGAAAGTTTGGATGTGTTTTTGTTTGTTACTCACATCACTGAGTTCGATTAAATTTGGTACTTACATAGAGTATGCGCTGGATTGAGACACGGGCTATTTTTTTTTGATAAATCACGCGTGTGAAGTCTCTGTGGACAGTACCTAATTATATTAATACACCAATGTTTTTGACATTAGTGTACACACACGTGGATAGTAACGTGGCATTGCTGCTCAGCAGCACGCAATAAACTACGATTTATCTCGGCCTAAGTACAGATGATGGTATATTTCCTGACATTGACACTGTTCCTTCGATTGACCATTTAGCTGCATATCTAAGACCTTAAGATTCCACTTTGTCAATTTTCTCCAGTGCAAGTGGTCAATCTACACATCCCGTCAGACCTAACTGACCGCTTTCTCGTATAAAAACCGTGGATTAAACTGGACTAGACAAAAGGTCAACGAAGCGCAATAAAACGCTGTGAAAATGTTAACCTATAAAAATATTACGAAAGTTAATAATTAAGATAAATAAATCCAAAAACCGATAAGTATCTACACAACAGTTTTAATTTTTTTTTCTTAGTTCTGTTGCTCTTTTCTTTGTTCTTCGTATCTCACTCATTCTTATAAGTTGTATTGAATTTGAAGACCAAATAAAATACAATAATAATTCTTTTTAACCGAATTCAAAAAAAGAGGAGGTACTCAATTCGTAGGAATCTTTTTTTATTTCAAAGGGTAACTTCTCAGGTGTCCCATTGTCCCATCAGGTGGCACCAAGTTAGGATCTGATGATGGGATCCCAAAAAAATCGAGGGCAACCCTCAAATTTTATAGAGACGCATAATTGTTTTATGTTTTTACGTCAGAACTCCGTTATTTATTAACGGATTTGGAAAAATATTTTTGTTTTTGAAAGAACATACTTTTATATTAGTATATTAATTAGTAGTTTGGTCAAATCGGTTATATTTTTGTTAAAAAATTACTTATTGTCCCTAACATACCTGCCGTACTTGTATTTGATACAAACTGGGAGCTGGCAAAATAGAAAGGAGGACATAGAGTGAGTGTTTCCGGGCTGATATGATGATGACGTTTCAACGGTCGCTTGTCTACCGGCAGGATGCCGATAATCTGCAGACCTTTAAGGAAATACTTGTACGTGGTAATAAATGTGTTTTATAGATTAGAATCTCATCTAATTCAATGAAGTGAAGAAAGTATTACTACAGGGTGTTTGGTAATATACTGACGATATTCAAGTGACGGTTTCTCAAAACATAAAAAAGACTTCTCGAAAAAAAAACTACTATTTATATTATCAAATTAAAAAAAAACGACTAAGTTTAGATGATTAATTCGATATAAAACTTACTGCCTACTCTTTCAATCGACATCCAAAAAGAAATGCCGATTTGATATCTCTTTCGGAAATGGCTGCGGGTTTTGGGTTAGAAAGGGCAACAAGAGATATCTCGAGACGTTACCATTACAGTATCTGTGGTTAGATGGCAAGCATTATGCAATAGCACAAACATAAGTTTTTGTTTTTACATGCCAAAATAAATTTCATATTTCTATGGTAAACATTTCACAAATTTATTTATACAAAATAACCCCTTTTATTTTTGTGCGTATATTATCAAACACCCTATATTGTACGTAAATAAAAACTGACGTGGAATTAATGTTGCCAATAAATTGACTATTAAAGCCTCTGTCTATTATATTAAGAATGCAATGAGCCTCATTCTATTTTGATATTTTCTTACGGCCCTAGGGGCGTAAATCGCATTTACGCATCAGGTATCAGGTATCGAGTTAACAATAAAAAAAAAAAATAAGTATTGGTGGACATTTCACACAGCGCTATCTAGCTCCAAACTAAGCAGAGTTTGTACTATGGGAACCAGATAACTAATATAATACTTATATTGGTACTTTTTTTAATACATACTTATAATATATAGAAAAACATCCAAACCCGGAACAAATTTTTGTAGATCATGCAAACATTTGTTCCGCAAATGTTTGCATGACCTACAGATATTTGTTCCGGGTCTGGATGTTTTTCTATATATTATAAGTATGAATTTACAAACGAAAAAGTTTTAAATAAATTAAAAAAATGGTGGACATTTCACACAGCGCTATCTAGCCCTAAACTAAGCAAAGCCTGTTCTATGAGAACCAGATAACTGATAAGTACGGCCGCGACCATTGACAATTTGAAATTATTCATACGTCAGACGCATTACTGTGCTAACACACAAATTACAGTCGAGCTAGCATACCCTTGCGTATTGGCAGGAGGTCCTCAGGCTCATTGCTCTGGCATCAACTCTAAGAGCTAGCTCTAACTACTTCCAGCTAGCTGGATTCTCCGTCATCCGTCTTACTCGGAGTTGGGTGCCCCCCAGGATTCCTCGAAGCAGTGGCCACCAGGGTCTTCGACTGACACAATTATTATTGCTTAGTTATTTTGACAGTAGTGAGACAATGACGTTAACATTATAAATTCTACTGGGTTTTTATTTTGACCTTATTACTTACCGATATAATATGAGTTACTTAACTCAGTATGGTCCAGAATGTTCGCGTATTTTATTTTTGTTGTTCTTACCTGAAAATAAACGAACATATTATTATTACTAAACATGTATTTTTGTATAAGTTTACACATTTTAAAACTATTGAAAAAATCGTGTTTAGGGTAATTATGATTGTTCAATTATTAGTTTTAACTGAGAGTTAGACAAAAGGCAAGCAACTAAATAAACATTCGAAAATAATAAGACAAAGTACAGTCAAATGAAAAGATAACTGGCCAATTGAGAAATAAAAATAAACTCGATAAAGTTACCTATTAAATCAACACATTCGACGGGGTCTTAAGAATTAGTTATCGATGGCTAATGATGAAGCAATTTTACCCGAATACGCAGAAAGAGGCTTTTTAGAACGCATGTATGTATATTCGTTTGACGTCTGTGATTATTACAAAATTGCATAATTAAAAAATTAACAAGTAAAAAGTTCAAAAAGTCGGGTTTATTAACATTAAATATTTTTTTTATAAACACAAGTGCTCATGTATGTTAGTCATTCTCGATTATTAGTCGCGAGGAAATAGGCTTTAATTGATAATTCAAATCAAAGTTATATATATTGTTTAAATAAGTACATAAACAAATAATTTCATCCTCACGTTATATAATTTTTTTTGCGATTATATTATTGACAATTGCTAAAATAATTATTAAAAAACAATCAAGTATTAGAATATTATTTTAAGCGCATTACGAAAACCAATTTTATTATAATCGTTGGGCCTTCAAATTTGTTCTTGAACTCAAAAAAATAATTTGGTCATTGTCTTGTCACATGATAGATATTTGGTCACCGTCTATGCATTATTCATTGATAGCTTTATTCTGAGGCAATAGGGTTTAATATTGAATATTAGTGGCGATTTATGACTTTATACGCAGGTTAAGTTATTCCCTAAAGACACAAAACGTATGTAGCTAAATCGATTTGCAATTTATGTGTTTTCGTTTCTTTTATCTTTCGATTGACGCTTGTCTAAATTACCGTTGACATCGTATGAAGTACATATAATATCTGACGATGTGTTTTTTAGCGGATTTTAAATAAATTCACGCCTTTGCCTCATTTTCCAGACGGGTAGGCAGATGCCACGGATTTCCATATCGTAAGATACTAACATGCTGATTTATTATGTGTTATTAACTTCATATTAATCACGGACCCGGGTTCGCTCCCTTTAAATAGTACCAGCTGAGCTGTGGACAACTGTATTTAGTATTTTAGTGTTTTTATTTATTAATTTAGATTATTATTTTAGATTTGTTATTTTCATATTTTTAAAATCATAGATTAGACCTTAAGACTTTAGACGGTAAGCGTATGTTTTTTTGTAATCCAATTTCCCGCGATATACAGAGCTCAGCCAAGTTACATTCGCTTCGAATCGATTTGATTTCTACATTTCGTTGTTCATGTTCGTTGTCGATAGATCACGTGATATTTCAATAGCATGTGTCAAATCCCATACATTTCGGACTTATCGACTAGCGTCATCGCTAATCGAATGTAATTTGGCTAAGCCTCTGGCTACCTAGTGCGGGGACCATTTTTATTTTATTTTTCAAATTTGTATTTTAATTTTTTTTATTATTTCATTTGTATGTTATCTTAATTTGTATGTAATATTAATTAACTTAATTTTAAAAATTAATGAATACAATTAGCAACTTAAGTTTACACTTGTCTTATACTTACTGTGAAGCATTTTCGTAAATAAATATATTTGTATCACACAAGGATAAACAAATAGCAAAATATTTATTTAAAAAACTGTATATTCGAACTTAATATTAGTAGGTTTTTTTCTAATTATCTTTTTGTAATGTAGGGAAAAAATTTACAAATTAAAGTTTAGGGATCTTACGTTTTGCTAACCAGGTCGATCGACCGAAAACGCATTTCTTTAATAAATATCATTATAATATTTCAAAATAAAACATAAAAAGGGTCCTTAACGAGCCATAATCAATTGAATACTAAGGCCGCAGCAAGTTGGGGACCACATTCCAAATAATCATCAAAAATGTTTTGACATAAACTTGAGGACTTATTTAAGTATACTTAAAATCAAATAATTTAGTATTTTAGTATTTCCCAATTTTTAAGCTGATTTTTATGATGGAGAACCATGTCCGAAATAAATAGCTGGTTTACTTACGAACACCACGAGGCTCCGCATTGAAACTTCATTTAATAATAATAACGACAGTCACACAAGTAAGCAAATGACAGCGATACATAAAATTTACGTAAAACCAGAACAGACCTAGCTAAGAACCACCCCAGTTAAAGTAGCTTTCTATTAGATAAAAATCGCGTCCGAATAGGTCTATCCAATTGGGGATCAACGATGCCACAGACAAACAGACACACATAAGCGTCAAACTTATAACAGCTTCCGCCAGTGGCTTCACACACGTTGTTTGTCTACACAAATAGCCTGTGTTTGAATTCAGGTCTTAATCTATCAACACACCAAGTTTCATCGAAATCGGTTCATCCGTTACGACGTTATTGAGTAACAAGTAAACAAACATCCAAACTTTCACATTTACTAGCTTCCGCCAGCGGCTTCGCACACGTGTTTTGTCAATATTAAGTAGCCTAGGTTTTAATCCAAGCTATATTCTATCTGTACCTATACCAAATTTCATCGAAATCGGTTTAGCCGTTACGACGTGATTGAGTAACAAACAAACAAACATCCAAACTTTCGCATTTATAAGGGTGATAATATTAGTGTGATGAGATTTGAAAAATGCTATTTGAAAAGACCTCTACGCCGCCGCCGCGGCACTGCAAACTATACAGATAGAGTTATGGGTACAACTGTGTCTTAACTGTTCAAGCTGTTATATTTAATCTGTGATGTTGAGTTTGACGAGAAAAGGGCACATTAAGTTGGGCCATAAATTGTATTTTACCCTGATCAAAACAAAGCAATCCAATAAAAAGTAAGGTAAGGGGTTATTGCATATAAAAGCATATTGAAGGCAATTCGATTGTCACAAACAAAATGAAATTTATGTTTGACAGCACTAAAATGACATCGTCACTCTTTGTCAAAAAGAATAGCAAAAAAAAGTGGCACTCCGTGAATGCCACAGAAGTGAAAACTTGAACAATTACGAGATACTTATATACAGAGGGGTCGGTAACGGTAACAGTGTCGCGAGTTCAATGGTTTTTTCCCATCTCAAAAAATGCCTAATGCGCCTAAAGAAGTCTTCACTACTTATATACAGACGTGTCGGTAACGGTAACGGTGTCGCGAGTTCAATGTTTTTTTTTTCACTTCAATAATGGGCTCCACAAACGTCAACGATTTATTTGTGGAAATCCGAAATTTGAACTAATTATTTCCACAGAGGAAGCCTCTCCATGGAGGCTTGCATAAGGCTTGCGCAAAGAAATCGTTACGTTTGTAGCCTCCTGACTTCGATAACTTTAGTTTGTGCCAGGAATTCGTTGTCACCTACCAATAGTAGCATTGTCTTTTTTTTCGCCTTATGTAGTAGCTTAAGGCCAAGTTAACATGAGTTCATGTAAGTAACTATACAGTCTGTCACCACATTCACGACATTAATTTAAAATTAAGAAGAAATTTAAGGACTTGAATTCAAAGTAGATTGAAAATTAAAAAAATCCATGATAATGAATTGATCAGTCCTACCAGTAATTTAAATTAATGTCGTAAATGCGATGACACGTAGTATAAGGCTGAGATAAGCAAATGTAACAAGTGTATCGTGCCGTAAGATGGACAATGCTATGTACAATCAGGTCCATTTTTGTCGACCGTTAAGTTTCAATGCAGATTTTATTTGAAAATTGATGTTATGATTTTCTTACTTTTATTGTGTCTAAAAAAGGTGAATAGATTGTAGAGGCGTTTGAGGGATGATGCTAATAACAAGAAGTGGGCTATCACTTAAGCTGACAATGATGATGATGATGAAAAAAGGTAATTATTCGCTTATTTTTAACTAGCGCCCACTCGTGGCTTTTCACGCGTGGATTATCAAAAAAGTAGCATATTTCAATCCAGTTTGAATCCATCTATAAACCAAATTTCGTCGAAATCGGTTAAGCCGTCGTGATTGAATAACAAATAAACATCCAAACTTTCGCACTAATATTACTGTGATGAACCAAACATACAAACAAACTTTAACGTTAATAATAGGTATAAGTAGGCCCCGGATCGTTACACCCACAGTTCACCAACCTTTAATCTTCCTAAATTAGTGCTGGTTTTGGCAATACTGTAATTCGCCATTTTCGGAAATAATTGGGTATTTGGACACGGTATTGCTCATTGCGTCAATTGAAATAATTCACGAAGCTATACACGTAGACTTATTACGTAAGCCAATTGCTGTCGCATCGCTGTCAGGCCGTCCGCTCCTCCCTTACACACGTGAGATACGCACTGTAGGTGTGAAAGAGATGGCATGATTAGCGACATCGATGCGACAGCAATTGGTTTAGATTATAATTCTACGAAATGGAAATCTATGGGGGAGGCCTATGGGGCCTATGGGGATTTCAGCAGTGGACGTGCTGTGACTGATATGTGCTATATCTTGTGGCTGATATGTGCTATACGTGATATATCCTGTGGATGATATGCGCTATACGTGATATGTGATCCAGTGCGTGGACTTTATAACACATTATTAAAAAATATCACACTAATATTATAAATGTAAGAGTTTGGATGTTTGTTTGTTACTCAATCACGCCGTAATGGTTTAACCGATGTCAATGAAATTTGGTGTATTGATAGATTATGACCTGGATTTAAGCATAGGCTACTTTTTGTTAACAAACAACGCGTGCGAAGCCGCTCGCGGAAGCTAGTTAAACATAAACAAATGCAAGAAAATAATCTTTTAAATGGTACAATGGTTTTGATGAAGTAAGTGATGCCACGAATAGCACCCAAAATATTGATTGGTGCTGTTCGTGTAATACCTCACAATAGCAGATGGCACTGCGGACCGAATTATATCGAAACCGAAAGTTGATTTTCGATGATGAAGTAATCGCAGGTAATCAAATTGCGTGCGCGCAATTTCTCAACTATGTTATAGTTTTTCGTAAACTATTCTGTAGGTCAAGAAATTTATACGATTTCATGGCAAAATCGCGAAACTCTTGTATGCACGTTTTGACCAATATTTCCTGCCGATTACCTAAGGCTAAATATACTCGCGGAAAATTGTAATTGAAAATTGGAACTGCAAAACCAACCAAACATTGGAATATTGTCGTGTCGAAATATTGATCCAGGACTTATTTTTCAATATGAGATGAAACATGGTGTTTAATAATTAGGTATACTCATTGTTATAGCTGACCCGCCTGCGGCTTCGCACGCGTGATTTTTCAATGGAAAATTATATTCTATATCTCAATCCTGGTTATAATCGATCTGTATACCAAATTTCATCGAAATCGGTTAAGCCGTTTAATCATAATAACGTAACAAGCAGATAGAGAGACAGAGTTACTTTCGAATTGATACAGATTGCAGAAGGTAGGACTCTGCCGAGTAAACAGATCGTGTTTGAGCTAATTTTGATTTGATTTTTAAGCATTACTCTACCAAGATCGTGCGTTTATTACCACGTTACATAGAAAGTATTTCCTAACTCCGTGGGTTTGGTAAGCGACCGCAAGTGTAACAGGTCGTGCAGCTAATCACTGCAATCTCGGAGCCACCGCAAGGGCTTAGAGGAAACTAAGGTTTTTCTCTACCAGAAGTGCCCGTGGCATAGATGGGTGACCGTTAAATGGATTTTTTCATCATCATCGTCACGTCATTCCACTGCTGGGCATAGGCCTCTTCATTGTCACCATTCGCCTCTGACCTGTGCTGTTCTAACCCACATACGACCTGCAATTTTTATTATGTCATCAACCCATCTTGCCGGCGGACGAGCTGCGTTCCTGGTTCCATCTCAGTCAGCCAGTACCCTACTCCACCTATCATCCTCCACCACCATGTCCTGCCCAACTCCATTTGAGCCCAAATATACGCTTATTATCGTCTTGAACTTTAGTCCGCTTGCGAATTTCAGTATCGGGGACAGGCTCTGTGCGACTCTAATCCTGTGCACATTCTCCTGCGTAGGTCAATGTTGGCAGGACACATTGGTTGTAGATGCAGGTCTTCAGACATTGTGGAATGGTGGCTTTTTTTATAAATATTTATTTAAGTCTTAGTTGGCAAAACTTGTAATATCAATGCGGCCACGAAGCCTATTGTGATCGCCAGTTGAGTTTAGGTCGGCTCTAATTCATGGTTCATGAGTTTCAAGCCCTACAGCTGTTAAAAACTGTTAAGGGGTGATAGCTGTTAGCTCCTCCAGGCTAAGAATATGTTTGTCTAGATGAATGCTACGTTTGCGCATTAGTAAACCATACGATACGTTGACAAACTGGTTCTTACTTGGTTATGTTGCTAAGTTGCTTCTATACCTGAAAACCTATCATTTTAACGTATACCAGCTTTTTTGTACTTGTCAATTGTTTATTTTGTTTATTAGAAGATCAACAGCAATTACAAATAAATAAGATTGTGTATTTTTACCCGACTGACAGTTGCGCTTAACGCTTCATTACGAACATGTATTTGTGTTAGATATCAATTACGTTTAGTCAATCCAGTCCATCCAAAGGTTGCCTGGAAGAAAACGCTTTGAGCGATAAGGCCACCCATTGTACCACCACTTATTAGTCTTTAAGTTTTATAGGTTAAGTTATTGTAATTTGGTGTAGCAATAAAGAATTATCTATCTATCTAGTAGAAAAAAAAAAACAAAAAAAACCCATCTGCAAAACTAACTGAAAGGATGTAAACAAGCTTGCTTGTTTTGACGATCGCTGGCGGGGACTATTATAATCGACAATAATAATACCGCAACTTTAGTTCCATCACATCAATAAAACTATAGTCCCTGCTATTATCATAATTAGCAAGCTTGTTTGCTTTTTTCAGTTAATTTTGCATTCCTTTTTTTTTGTTTTTTTAATAATAAATAACAAAAACCTAACTGTACTAAAGCAAAGCTATTTATTTAAATAAATAACTTTACTAAAGTTAACCTAATATATGACTAAAGTCTTAAAATTACCGAATCAAAAAACAGTTCTTGGAACCTTTTTAAAGACCAATTAATATTAACCGAATTTTATTGTGAAAGAGGATGCTGTGTTTATCGATTTGCATAAGTACCTACTGTCTACTGATTTATAGGGTTCCGTTGTCCACTAGGAAACCTTATAATTTTGCTATATCCGCCTGTCCGTATGTGAGTATTTACAACCGTTGTATATTATCTGTGTTAAAAAATGGCATTGTTATACATATTGGCAACAAAGTAAAAATATCCTCGTATCAAAAGGAAGATTGCGGATTCAAGTATCGTCTAAGCTTGAAAATTTTTAAGATGGTTTTAAAAATATTAGAACTTTCCGTAAGTGTTCGGAGAACACTATAAAAATACTATTTGAAAGAAAAATATATGAAATAAAGTCTATAAAATATATTTAGGGTCCATTATACCTAGGTACCCCATTTTAGGTTTTCTTAATTTTTTTACAATTTACGAGCGTTTACCAACATTATGACTGCTGTTGGATTCGAAATTATATTATATTTAAAATGACACAAATCTATAACAAAAATCATGCAGCAGTGAAATTCACGTTGTTTAATCTATTTTAAGATTGTCTGGTACCGATAAGCAGTGATAAGACCGCTAATTGCATAATTAAGATTGATTTACGATATTTCAATTCAATTGTTATGTTTTATCACCATGATTATCATCATAAGACGTCATTTGTCCTTCATAGATGTCCAGAGCAACCAATCTTGTCCGGTATATATTCTAGATATTTCTAGACTAGGTATTTTGGTCGCTCGATGTTACAATAAAGTATTATTTGTGTACAAAAAATATAATACAGGACATTTTCCACAACCAAACAAATACCATAAATCATTTCGATCATACAAACATTTGTTCCGCGACGGGATTCAAACCCGCAACCACATGCGCTTAGCTCCGTGGTGGATTTACACATTTCCTAAGTATAGGCTGTACAATTTTTGCCGCCCTTCAATACAACAACTTAGTTGAAATTGCACAATTTTTTTGGGTATATTTCTGAGCTAATCAAAGCTATATAGGTAGGTATATTGGTGGAGAGCCGCGAACTGGGTGTTTAACCATAGAATATAGAAGTTTGTGGTACCGTTGCTTAAATGTACAATGAAAGGGAAGAGGGAAAAGTCGTAGGAAAGAGGCCTTGTAGACTTCTTTCTGCAAAACATCAGAAAACCGCTTTACAGATATCTTAAAAAAAAATCGTTCCTAAATTTGCCGCCCCTAAAATCTGCCGCTCTAGGCTCAAGCCTACTCAGCCTGCTGGTAAATCCGCCACTGGCTTAGCTAATTTATTACTGGCACGTGTATTTCCTGAGAACTTTGAGTTGTAGGAGGAATATTTTGTGGTTGGTTAACTAATATATAGGGTGTTTGATAAATATATTCACAAAAATGAAAGGGATTATTTTGATGAGCATAATAAATAAATTTGTGAAATGTTTACCATAGAAATTTGAAATTTATTTTGGTATGTAATACGAACACTTTATTAAACTTATGTTGTGATATTGCATAATGCTTGCCATCTAACCACAGATACTGCATTGGTGACGTCTCGAGATATCATATCGGTCTTTATTTTTGGATGTCGATTGCAAGAGAAGGCAGTAAGTTTTGTATCGAATGAATCACCTAAACTTAGTCGATTTTCTTTAAAATTTAATAATGTAAATAGTAGTTTTTTATCAGTGTTTTTTTTATGTTTTGGATAACGTTACTTGAATATCGTCAGTATATTACCAAACATCCTGTATACAGAAACCTTCACCGTGTGTGGTCAGACACGCGCTTAGCTAATTTATTATTGAGAGAATTTAGCAGGTGTTTGGTATTTTCTGTGAACTTTGAGTTGTAGGAGGGATATTCTGCGGTTGATTGATTAATCATCTTGTCAATGCATTCGGTATAATTTTAAAATTATAGATTGAAATAGATAAGTCATAAATTGTGGTCACTGGCCATTTTGATCAATTGTGATCAATTCCTACTAAACCTATATAAATAAACATAAATATTACTAGACATTTCACACAGCGCTATCTAGCCCCAAACTAAGCAGAGCTTGTACTATGGGAACCAGATAACTGATAGAATACTTATATACATTTTTTTTATAAATACATACTTATAATATATAAAGAAACAACCAGACCCGGAACAAATATCTGTAGATCATGCAAACATTTGTTCCGCGGCGGGGATCGAACCCGCTACCTCCTGCGTCTCAGCCGGCTATTTGCCCACAGCACCACGGAAGTCGACACGATGAGTTATCTCCGGGTATTTTGCGCAGATTACCATCAATTTCTGTATTCGTATCTCGTCTTAGCCATGGGTCAAAAATCTGTAGCATTTAAATCACATCACACTAATATTATGGCTGTATGTTTATTTATTTGTTTGTTTGTTACTTAATAACATTGTAACGGCTGAACCGATTTCGATGAAGTTTGGTATATACGTAGATTATAACCTGAGTTACCACATAAGCTACCTTTTATCCCATAAATCAGTTCCTGTGTGTTAAAAATGGGGTGTCAAGTCAAGTTGCAACAGTAAGTTTAGCCTTATTACTAGGTTACCTACACATTTAGTAATGTAACGCGTACGAAGTCGCGGGCAAAAGCTAGTGGAAAATATAAATAGTACATTTATTTAACACAACACAAATTAAAAATAAAAGCACAAAGAGATGGAGAAATACCATTTCACTTTTGATTCGCGAAAACGGAATTCTGATCTAACAGTAAGCTTAGAAAAACTAAAAAAATCTTATAATAAATTAATAAACTCAGTATACACAAGTGACAAGCGAAAAAAAAGCAATGTGCAAATTTCATATTTCTAACTCTCCCATATTTAGCCTATTTAGTTTCGATTGTCCTTAACCGCAAATCCTTTCGAAGTGGAGTGGGGACAGTTTGCGCATGCGTAATTACAAGTAAATAGGTAACAGCGCAGGCTGTGATCATACTCACGTCTCGTGGTGACAACTATACATTTCGTTAATTTTTCTCCCAGTATGTCGTCCCAGGTGTCATTAGCATCTTAAAATGACATTTACGATAGTTTTATGATTAAACGAATTGATGGCAAATAAGTTTATAGAGCAGGTGTGTGTTTGAAGGTTCAAAGTCAAGCTCAGTCCGATTTATTATTAATAAATAATACATATAATTTGTTTATAAGAACTACTTACTTTTCTATTAAATATTTAAATAAATAAATAAATATTGCTGGACATTTCACACAGCGCTATCTAGCCCCAAACTAAGCAGAACTTGTACTATGGGAACAAAATAACTGATAGAATACTTATATACTTTTTTTTGTAAATACATACTTATAATATATAGAAAAACGACCAAACACGGAACAAATATCTGTAGATCATGCAAACATTTGTTCCGCGGCGGGAATTGAACCCCTGCGTCTCAGCCGGCTGTTCGCCCGCTGCGCCACGGAGGTCGTCAATTTAAACTAATATTCCGTCTTTTACATCCAACATTATCTCTGTAAAAGATGACTACGCAAAACTGCATAATTATAGTTGTTATTTATAGTGAACACTATTTAGTACATTATTTCAAATCGCATAAATCTTATTAATCTTTATTAATGTGCATGGCATAAAATTATATTAAGAAGATGACATTTCCGTGTTGACATCAACATCGACGCGTTTTCGATTCGTTTGTTCGATTATAATTTGTCTGGATATAAAAGTGACATTGTCAAAAACATTGTCATTATAAAAGTATTCTATCGGTTATCTGGTTTCCTTAGTACAAGCTTTGCTTAGTTTGGGGCTGTGTGAAATGTCCAGCATTATTTATTTATTTCAAAACGGGCGTTTAAAAATTTGCTAACATGATGTCTGTTGAGTTACAAACGTTCATAGGCTACAAAAAAAGAGCTAGTGAAAAGTTCAAAGTTCGTTACACCACTAAAAATGTCACAAATTCAGCCTAGTTACATCAAATTTGAATTACATTACTATGATTGATTAATTTTAACGGTAGAGTAAGGTCATTACACCTTTAAGAACCATTCTGACATTTTGCCTGTCAAGACAGATTGGGCAATATAATTTTATGGTTTTCTTAGAATGATATAATAAAGTGATGTCAAGATTTTAATTCATTATTATCATCATCATCCACAGCCCATAAGTACCCACTGCTGGGTGTAGACCTCCCTTTGTAAGCGCTACCCTTCCTGGTCCTGTGCTTTGTGCATCCAGGAGTTGCTCGCGATTATCTTTATATCGTCGACCCACTGCGCCGTCGGACATCCTAGTCTTCTTAGGTCTGTTCTTGGCCACCATTCGGTCAAAGATTTACTCCACCTGCCATCACCTCGTCTATCCAAGTGTCCTGCCTAGTTCCATTTGAGTTCCACCACCCTTGTTCCGACGTCTTGGACTTTCGTCTGGCGTCGGATTTCGGTATTAGGAACTCGATCCAGCAGGTTGATGGAAAGCATGGCGCGCTCCATGGCTCTCTGTGCAACTCGTACTCTGTACACAGTTTCCTTGGTGAGCGCCTATGTTTCGGCACCGTAAGAAATTTTAATTATTAGTTCAATTAATTGTGGTTACTAGTTTTCTTTTTAATTAAGCTTACGGCTCACCTTATGGAAAGTATAGAGATCATTGTGGAAGGGCTCGCCCGGGGAAGTGCTACCACCATACCAATTTTTGCAGTCAAGCAGCATTGCTGTGTTTCAGTTCAAACGGTATGGTTGCCGGTGAAATTACAGGCACATGAGGCATGCATCGTAGGGCACGTTCCTAAGTTGCGTGGCCTACGAGGCAAAGCTTAGTTATATGCGATGGTTGCTTGTTCCATCTCCAGGTTGTATAAAAAAACGCGTTTACTACCGTTGCTTATGGACGTTTGAAATGAAATGAAATATCTATATATAAAAAAAACCCCTGTTTCTCTTGGTCACGCCATAACTTGAGAACGACTTTACCGAATCCGATAATTTTTTTTGTGTGTGTTTGAGTGGGTCCCTGGATTGTTTAGATTTACAATTGGACCCGGTAGGTGGCGCTATCTAATTGTAAAACAGATGATTACTATTATATGGGGTGTGCCATTAAAAAGAATAACCAGCCATATTCCTTGCCCGATTCTTTCCTGGCCTGGTCACGGAGAAACAGGCGGTAAAATTGACGTTCCGAAGTGGTTTTATGGTTTTAATGAATATCGATTTTATGATTTTGATTTCACACGTCCACCGGCACGCCCGCGCTGCACCACATGTTACCTATTATATCTCAGTAGGTAGTTAGTCATTTCAATGATTAAGAGGCCAGAAGATTGTCAGGAGTTCAATTGCGCTTGTTAATAGGGGGATCCCGTGTACCTACCTAACATGCATATCGATACATCATCATCATATCGCCCACAGAACGTCCACTGCTGAACATAGGCCTCGCACAAGACCGTCAAGGAGTAGAACGCCTTGCCTGAGTCTGTGTTTCCTGATAACTACGACCTAGGGGTCTTCAAGTCGCGAGTGAATAGGTTTCTTCTAGGCAAGCATGTACCATCGTAGACTGCATCATAGCTTACCGTCAGGCGAAATCGTGGTCAAACGCTGGCCTATAAGTTATAAGAAATAAAATCTCAGAATCAGAAATCTGGACAGAAGCGCTTACCATTACGGCGGGTATAATGCTGAGTCGAGTCCCATTCACCCACTGATGTAGTTAATTTACTATTTACCATGTATCATACAGTATTTACCTACTTCTTCTTTGTTTTTGTTTATGTTTAACGTTTATTATAGTAAAAAATTATATAAGAAAAAAAATATATATAAATATTTATGATTTATTTATAAAAATATATATATATATAAATATATAAATATTTATGATATATATATATATATATATATATATATATATATACCGATAAAAAAATGTCATTATCTTTTTTGTCTTTTCTCTGACTTAGAACGTAACTGTATATTTTGTGATAATGACGAATAAATGATTGTCTATGTCAAAATCTATGGGAGATTCATTAGACCAGTAGCTATACTTCTGCAGCAAAGGCTGAGTGGTAGCCGATTAATGATCACAATAAATTTATTTGTTAAGACGTTTCTTAGAGAAATATTTATATTTCTAATAATATGCAAATGTTACAGGAGGGTTAACATCAGG
Source organism: Philereme transversata (assembly GCA_963924445.1). NCBI lineage: Eukaryota > Metazoa > Arthropoda > Insecta > Lepidoptera > Geometridae > Philereme > Philereme transversata. The sequence goes on from OZ004351.1 coordinate 15,856,079, forward strand.
TGGGATAGGCTAGTGCTCTCAAATCATCTTATAAAAAAACTAGATATTTCCTTGTTTCTATGGAACCCTAAAACTTTTTTTAATTTATTTTATATTTTTATATTACTAGCTTCCGCCAGCGGCTTCGCACGCATTTTTCGTCAATATAAAGAAGCCTATGTTGGAATCCAGGTCATAATTTGTCAACACACCAAATTTCATCGAAATCGGTTCAGCCGATTCGACGTGATTGAGTAACAAAAAAACAAACTTTTTTTTAGTGTGATAGGCTTGCCTTTGACCATGATCTCGCCCGATGGATCTCTCGTTTATCTGCTGTAGGTACGTACCTAGTGGTTTTGAGATAAGAAATGTAACACATTTGTAAATTGCTTATATGTAGATATTCAGGACTTCACCGCGGGGAATTTTTCGCGAACCCGGACCTATATAAACCCTGGCATCTGATTTCAAATCATAATTCTACTACAACGAGTCCACGTATAAGTACTTTAAAAGAACAATTATCATGTTCAGTTTCAAGTTACTGATGGCCGCAACGGCGCTAGTGTGTGTGAGTGCTCGGCATCTGGTTATCGAAGACGGGAACAATTTCTACGTGCTGCCAATCGAAGACCTGGAGTCTAGTCCGCTGGAGCCGATGAAGATTGGGCGCATGCGTCGTGATACTGAGTAAGTATATTTATTTATTATCTCAAAATGTTCATTGTTGAAAATTTTCTTTTTCATTTACGTAGCTATAATAAATTTAAAAAAAATATTAATAAATTAGTTATTATTTATTAATTTCAATACTTTTGTCTGCTAACTTTATAAATATATCATCATCATATCAACCATACCATAGGATGTCCACTTCTGAACATAAATAAATAATGCTGGACATTTAATACAACGTTATCTAGTCCCAAACTAAGCAAAGCTTATACTATGGGAACCCGATAACTGATAAAATACAAAGATATATTTTTTTGTAAACAAATACTTATAATACCTATAAAGAGATATATCCAGACTAGAAACAAACCACAACAAATTTTGGATGTTTGTTTATTTGTTTGTTACTCAATCACGTCGTAATGGCTGAACCGATTTCGATGAAATTTGGTATGTTGATAGATTATGACCTGGATTAACGTACAGGTTACTTTTATGGACAAACCACGAGTGAAGCCGTGGGCGGCAGCTAGTATCTGTATAAATTCAAAACTTTTTACTATGTTACCCTTTTTTTTTCAGTAAACTTAACAGTTTGGCGCTGTCCAGCACCCGTGTCGGTAGACCCGTGCCACATGGTGCGGAAAGAGTCGCGCTCGATGGTAGATACAATGTGCTAAACACCAATGACCACAAACTGGACGCCACAGCATTCGCGGCGCAGATCAGACCAGACCAGCATCCTGACATCAATACATTCGGTGGTGGTGCCGATTACATGTACAAGTAAGATAAGATAAAAAACGTTTATTTTGTCAACAATAAAGACATATTTTTTTATTTTTTTTATATGTGGAGGCCGAGAACTGGCCATCGAAATAGGGGACGTCCACTAGCGAGATGGGTCGACGACATCCATAAGATCGTGGGTTGTACGTGGTTCAGACTGGCACAGGATCGGGAAGAGTGGCAGAAACAAGGAGAGGCCTATGCCCAGCAGTGGGTCGACACGGGCTGAGAATGATGATGATGATGATGTGGAGAAACATGCTTACGGTGCCTAGTGGTAAGCGGTCACCGTTGCCTTTTGACACCGGGGTATTGCCGATGCGTTCCCTACCCTGTACAAACCTCTTTAATTTCTCTTGAAGCGTACCATGTCGTAGCCCAACAGGAAAATCTCAAATGGTTTATATTCATTGAAGAATCGACAGCACTTGATATGAATGTAAACAAACTCTTAAAGCTAATGGTTGATGACAATGACAGATTTTCATTCTAAAGACTTAAAAGTTTAAAAAAATTGGTCTCATAGACAGAATTATTATTATAGAGAAATGAAATCTTAAAACTAGGCGTAGGCTAAAAGATTCGCAGTGACAGAAATTGTTACTACTCAGCATGCACTGTGGCAGATTTGATTTGCTAAAGCGCTGGTCTTCCGTGGTCACCGTGGCTGCGGATAGTGGCTACTGCGATACACAGCCACAATATCAAGTGACTATAGCACTTGCTTCATCTTGTTATGGTGCCTCTCAATTACTGAAGGACGGAGGCCCTTATTTAATTTTTGGGCCTTACCACAAAACACATAAACACCCGTTGAACGCCTATTTAAAAAATGCCATACCAATTATTGCTAAACATTTTTGTAAGCACATGTTCCAGCTAACGTAATACATGGCGCTGTCTGGAGACAAGACGGCCAAAAAGATGGTTAATTTGCCCAACCGGCAAAGTCTAAAAGACACAAGATCAAAATTTGTCTTAAACAATCTCATTTCAGCTTATTCTATTTCCCGTTCCCCGGAGAATAATGTTGACACGACAATTGACACTGACACTTTAATTTCTTTTGTTATCAGTTTATGATAGTGGAGCGCCATCTGTTAGCAGTTTTAAAACCATTGCCGCGACAACCCCTCATTACGAATCTCATTTCAGGAATACGATAGGAGCTGAAGTCAAAACTGCTTACACGCCACAATTTGACAAGACTGACTACACTGCTTTGGGCAAGGTGAGCCTGTTCCACGATGAGGCCAAGGACCGCTCTCTTGACTTCAGAGCTGGATATACCAGGTCGGAATCACCATACGGCACTTTCTCTGAACCTTTCGCTGGATTCAATTACCGGACGAGTTGGTAAAGTGGTGGTAAAATACCATGCTTTCAAACATTTCCTTCGTTTTTTTAATGTTCGCCGCCGCCTTCGTAAATCCATGTAGATCCTATTCATTCAAAGATTGCTGAGAAAATAATACTAAGTCATTTTTTGATGTTTGTTCATAATGGTTTGAAATAAAGCTATAATCAATGTATCTATCTTTAAGTATTTCAAGCTAGAATTGCGCACTTTTCCAATGCGTCTACTTGAAAACAAAACATTTTAATATAATAACAATTGCAATGCATAATGTTGGCTGTGGTTGCCTTCACAGAGTGAGCTCAGGGAGCGCGTCTATTGTATTTTGGTCTGTGTAATACTCATTGGAAATACTTAATAAATAAATTAAAATTAAATTAAAGTCTTTTGCATTATTAAGAAGGACTAGATGTCTAGATAAGTGCAAACCAAATAGTTTAAAATAAAGTAAACCATAAAAAATAGGTATTTTGTGCATAAACTAGGTTTAACAATTGATTTGTTTACTTTTACAATATGAACTCATCATCATATAACTTTTTGATAACAAGTAGGTATCTAATAATGCATAATTGTAAATAATAGTTCGATAAGCGATAGCTTCACAAGTAGTTAGCGTTTTAATTTCGTAATATAAAACTATTTGTGTTTGTTTGGATACATATTTTGGTCTTTTAATGAATAAATAGTTTCAAAAACAGTTCTTTGTTATTATTCTCTTTTATTTTTATTTAATACTTTCACATAAAACACAATAGTGCTAGGAGGACTTAATGCTAATCGCATTATCTACCAGTCATCCTGGTCGTGCTAAAAGAAGGTAAGGCGTGACACAGGAAAAAGGTATTTCAAAGCTAATTATAAATACAGACCCTAAATGACTAAATAAGTACATAATAATAATGTGTATATACATACATGTATATATAAATACAGTTATCTTACGTAAAACCCTATAGTTAAAACAAAAAATATTAAATAGAAATTACATTGTCAAACCTAAGTCACACGCAATGATGGTATCGGTGGCTAAATTATCTTCAACTTCTCAAGGAAGCGCTGACGCACCAATATTTGGTTTATTGAATACTATTAAACACCTAGAATGCCTAAGTCTACACCATATACCTTAATAAATACAGTTACATGTGGGCTTCAACATGAACGCCTTCAAGAGAGGTGTAAATAAGGCATTAAGTTTTAGGCAACGCGACTGCAGTACCTCGAGGCCTGAAGGAGTTTATAGGTGACGGTGACCACTTAACATCAGGAGGCCCGTCAGCTTGTGTGTCCAAATACATAATAAAAAAAAGAAACACGTACATAGTCCCGATTTCCTCCTTGTTTTTTTTTACGTCCTTGTATTAATTGTTTCTTTTTTTGTTTTCTCTCTCCAAAACGTAAATGTATTGTGTATTTTATACTAATGTGGTGAATAAATGATTGTCTATGTCAAAACCTATGAGAGATTAATTAGACCAGCAGCTATGCTTCTGCAGCCAATGCTGAGTGGGGTTGCCTGAAAACTAAAGTCTTCAATCAGTGCGTCCTACCCGTAATGACCTACGGTGCTGAGACGTGGACGCTCACGGTAGGACTAGTTCACCAATTTAAGGTTGCGCAGCGAGCTATGGAACGGGCTATGTTTGGAGTTTCTCTGAAGGATAAAATCCGTAACGAGGTTATCCGACAGAGAACCAAGGTCACCGATATAGCTCAGATATAGCAAACTGAAGTGGCAGTGGACTGGCTATATATGCCGGAGAACCGACAACCGTTGGGATAAACGAGTTCTTGAGTGGAGACCGCGTCTCGGAAAACGTAGTGTGGGGCGCCCCCCGGCTAGGTGGAGCGATAACCAGCAGTGGACTAATGTGGGCTGATGATGATAATGTAGGAGGGTTAACATCAGGTGGGATAGGCTAGTGCTCTCAAATCATCTTATAAAACAAATAGAAGTTTCCTTGTTTCTATGGAACCCAAACAACTGTTTTTTATTCATTACTTCCGCCAGCGTCTTCGCACGCGTTGTTAGTCAATATAAAGTAGATGAATTGGTGATCGTGATAGTTATTGGTGAGTAGATGAATGATGATTGGTGATGAATGGTACTGGAAACCAAATTCCATCGAAATTCATCGGTTCAGCTGATTTGACGTGATTGAGTTACAAACAAATAAATGAACAAATAAACATCCAAACTTTCACATTTATAATATTAGTAGGCTTGGCTTTGACCACGATCTCGCCTGATGGATCTCGTGTTTATCTGCTGTAAATGTACCTATGGTTTTGAGATAAGAAATGTACCTAACACATTTGTAAATTGCGTATGTGTGGTACATTCAGGACTTGACCGCGGGAAAGTTTTCGTGACCCCAGACCTATATAAACCCTGGCATCTGATTACAAATCATAATTCCACTACAAGGAGTCCATGTCTAAGTACTAGCAAAACGAACAATTATCATGATCAGTTTCAAGTTACTGATGGCCGCAGCGGCGCTGGTGTGTGTGAGTGCTCGGCATCTGGTTATCGAAGACGGGAACAATTTCTACGTGCTGCCAATCGAAGACCTGGAGTCTAGTCCGCTGGAGCCAATGAAAATCGGGCGCATGCGTCGTGATGCTGAGTAAGTATATTTATTTATTATTTCAAAATTTTCATTGTTGAAAATATTCATTTTCATTCACGTAGCACGTAGCTACAATAAATAAAAAACAATAGTGGTACTCCGGGAGTGCCGACAGAAGTGAAAACTTGAACAGACACACAACAGATACTTGTATATAGAGGTGTTGGTAACGGTAACAGTGTCACGAGTTCAATGTTTTTTTTCCATCTCAAAAAATGCCCTAATTAAGTTTTCACTTCAAAAAATGTTATTAATAAATTAGTTACTCCTCTGTTACAGACATTTCTTAATTATTCATTTTAATAGTTTTGTCTCGAGTTATCTCATTTTATAAATATATCATCATCATATCAGCCCTAGGAAGTCCACTTCTGAACATAAATAAATAAAAAAATAATGCTGGACATTTCACTCAACGCTATCTAGCCCCAAACTAAGCAAAGTTTGTACTACGGGAACCAGATAACTGATACAAAAATACATTTTATGTAAATAAATACATATAATACCTATAAAAAGAAACTATTATTAGGTACTTATATTATTAATATACTATTATTAGAAAAATAAAATTTTTAAACAAGGCTAAAAGATGCACAGTGACAAAAATTGTACTCAGCATGTATCTACTGTGGCAGATTCGATTTGCCAGAGCGCTGGTCTCCCGTGGTCACCGTGGCTGCGGATAGTGGCTACTGCGATACACAGCCACAATATCAAGTGACTATAGCACTTGCTTCATCTTGTTAAGGTGCCTCTCAATTACTGAAGGATTCGGGCAAAGACCATAAACACCTGTTGAACGCTTATTTAAAAAACTCAATATCTATATTGCTAAGGACTTTTGTAAACAGATGATCCAGCTAAGGTAATAGGTACATGGCGCTGTCTGGAGATAAGACGGCCAAAAAAGATTGTTTAATTTGCCCAACTATCAAAGTCACAAGATCAAAATTTATCTAAACCAATCTCATTTCATCAGCTTGTAAATGAACACAAATGTTTTTTTTATTTCGCGTTCCCGGAGAGTAATATTGACACGGCAATTGACACTAACACTTTACTTTCTTTTCTTATCAGCTTATGATAGTGGAGCGCCATCTGTTAGCACTTAAAAACATTGCCGTGACAACCCCTCATTATTAATCTCATTTTAGGAATACGATAGGAGCTGAAGTCAAAGCTGCTTACTCGCCACAATTTGACAAGACTGACACCGCTTCGGGCAAGGTGAGCATGTTCCACGATGAGGCCAAGGACCGCTCTCTTAACTTCGGAGCTGGATATACCAGTGTGGGATCACAATACGGCAGTTCCTCTCAACCATACACTGGATGCCATTTCTACACGGAATACTAATGTGGTGGTAAAATACCTCGCATTCAAACATTTCCTTCGTTTTCTTAATGTACACCGCCGTCTTCTTAAATCTATTTAGATCCTATTCATTCAAAGATTGCCGAGAAAATAACACTAAGTAATTTTTTGATGTTTTTTCATAATGGTTTGAAATAAAGCTATAATATATGCATCTATCTGTAGTATTTCAAGCTAAAATGCACGCCTTTTTGAATGCGTCAATGCGTCTACTTGAAAACAAATTAAATATAATAAAAATTGCAATGCTTTAAGTAAATAGCTGTGGTTGCCTTCACAGAGTGAGCACAGGGAGGGAGGAGGTTTGTGTAATACTCATCGGGAATCCTTAATAAATAAATTAAAATTAAATTAAAAGTCTTTGGCGTTATTAAGAATGACTAGATGTCAAGAATAGTGCAAACCAAATAGTTTAAAATAAGGTTTTTACATAAACCACAAAAAATATAGGTATTTTGTGTATAAATTACTTATATCAATTGATTTGTTTACTTTCATTATGAACGTCATATGACTCTTCGATAACAAGTATCTAATAATGCATAACTGTAAGTAAATAATAGTATTATATCGCTTATCCTCACAAGTATTTAGCGTTTTAATTTTAGAAAATAAAATAATTTAACATTGTATTTGTTTGGATACATATTTTGATATTTTAATGTTCTCTCGTATGTATTATCTTTTAAATAAATAAATAAATATTGCTGGACATTTCACACAGCGCTGTTTAGCCCCAAACTAAGCAGAGCTTGTACTATGGAAACCAGATAACTGATAAAATACTTGTATACTTTTTTTTTGTAAATACATACTTATAATATATAGAAAAACATCCAGACACGAAACAAATATCAGTAGATCATGCAAACATTTGTTCCGCGGCAGGAATCGAACCCGCTATCTCCTACGTCTCAGCCGGCTATAAGCCCACTGCACCACGGAGGTTTTGACCTAGATTTAAGTTTATTCAATACTAGCTGTTACCAGCGGCTTCGTCCGCGTTGTTCTGGGGTGCAAAATACATATATAAACTTTAACATCCTATTTTTATCCCACGGGAACTGATTTTTGGGATAAAAAGTAGCTTATGTGGTTAAACCAGGCTATAATCTACGTAAATACTAAATTTAATCGAAATCGGTTCAGCCGTTTCGACGTGATTGAGTAACAAACAAACAAATAAATAAACAAACATCCAAACTTTCTCATTTATAATATAAGTGTGACTATTTAACATCTAGAAGGCCTAAATCTCCACAATGTACAATAAATATAGTCACACACATAGTCCCGATTTCCTAGGACTCCTTGTTTTTTTTTCTTTTTTTTACGACTTGGACATGGAACATGCTTATGGCCCACCTGATGTTAAGTGGTAATCATCGCCTATAACAATTGCCTCGTAGCTCACGCACCTTTAAAACGTGCACTACGATGCACTGCCCTGCGTCCATCAAATTGAGGCATAGGTAACAAATGTAAAGCTTCATTTGCCTATAATTTCACCGGCAACCCTTCAAAAAAAACACAGAAATGATGGTGGATGGATGAAGGTAATTTCACCAGCCACAATACCCTTAAAACCGAAACACAGCAATGCTGCTTGGGGGCAGAAATATTTATAGTGGTAGGTTTTGCGGCGACTTCCTTTCACAAGGAAGTCTACTACTCTCTTTTACGGTGAGGGTATCAATCAGGAACTTGGGGCACAAAGGTGTGTATCCTCGATTGGAGACCACGAACTGGATGGTAAGAAGAGAAGAAGAGAAAGTTGCTGGGAGCTCTGAAAATCTACAGAGGAGGCCTATGTTCGTCAGTGGCCGTCTTATGCCTGATATGATGATGATGAATCGATAGTTTGCAAACATCGAAAGCATTAATTTATCAAACTGTCAAATTAAATAATTTCCTGTTCAAAAGAGGCTCAACGTGTATCGATACAGTAAGTGAATTAAAAAAGAAGGTTCGATATTAAATGAAATAAAAAAACACGATTTATGAACCGGTGCGTGGGTACCTTAACTCATTCATTACAGCTCCGATCAGGCACAGGAGAGAAGTAAATATTTAAACATGTGCTTATTGTTGAAATTTCTGAATGAATTGAAACGAGCGTGTTTTTGATGCTGTAGAAAAGGAAGTGAAGAAGAAATAAAGCATTGGTGGATCTTGTCGATTTTGAGAAAGGATTGGCGATTATCTTAGACTGTGGGACTGATTCACTTTAACATCAGCCTTGACACTATTTTAAAATTTATTTAGAGAATAAAATAGAAGTCTCTGAATATGTTTATTTCACCACACACAAGTGACTATTACTACGTAGTCAGACGTTTCTTAAGATTGAGGGTTCAGTCCGGCGCATCTTTTTGTATTCAGGTTATTGAAAAAGTTGTACACATCTTTACCTTGCGGCCACATCATCGGGATTCGGCGAATGTTCGCGTTGTGTATCTCTGTATATATATTCATTCGTCACATAAACACAAGACGTATATTTGCCATATAATGTGACCGCATTGTTCAAGATCCAGTCGATATACCTATCACAAATCAAAGTCAAAATTAATTTATTCGACTAAATAACAAGGATCACTTTGAAACGTCAATTTTACTGCCTGTTCCTCCGCTACCAGGAAAGAAAGGCACGAAACAAGTCTGCCAAATGAACAAAGTATTACAAAGCACACTGCGTGCTCGTTTAGTTTCTCCGTAGTTATAAATGCCTAAATAATCTTATGCCTTATTTTATGTTTTTAATTTATGTTTTTGTACCTATATACTTTGTTATTTATTACTATAATACCTAACTATGGAGTATGTATGTGCTTTGTTTTTAATTTTGTGCTAAACTGAATAAACGAATTGTATTGAAAGTATTTTTCAAACTTTCGCGATGACTGTACATAATTATTGATTAAAGCGGGTACGTTTTGGTGTTTATAAGACAGACTGTAGCATCGGGCAAACGAAACGTACCATAGCCGCGCGTGTCAAAGAGCATATCGCAGCTGTCAAAAATCGCCAGGTAAACAAGTCAGCGATAGCAGAGCATCTGGTAGGGTAGACTCGGGACCGAATCATTGGATTGAACTTCATGATCCTAAGGTTAATGAATGCCATTATTACAAGATAATGTTTCGTGAAGCGATTGAAATTAAAAAATTTCAATCGGGAAGATGGCTATATACTCTCAGCGTCCTGGAACCCAGTGATTACTAGTTGTGCGCCTCGTTATCGGTCGTATCAGTGCGTAGATACGGTTAGTGTAGTGTGTCGTAATATGAACGAGGACATTTCTAATTCTGAAGACCAAGTGAGGGTAGTTGCTGCAGCTACCCACACTTATCGACGGTAGCTCGAAGTACTCCAGTCAACCCGTGACCACGACTGTTGCAACACAGCCGAAACGTCGGGAAAACAAATAAAAAAGGTATATACGCGATAAATACCCATTTTAATCAATAATTCTATTGAAAGTATGGACGAACCCCGTACCATTTCTCATTTTACCGACGTGAACCTTTCTGGTAATAAATCAAGTTATGCAAATGAAATGATACACAGCTGCGTGCTAAAATATCGCACGCCGATGTATATTGGCTTATTTAGCATACTGTCAAGTACTTTTTGCAGTACCGTGAAATGCTTGAGTCATGGGCACCAGTAACTCTTAGGTGATTAGGAGACGCGGTTTCCGAACGGGACTATGCAAAAGTATATACGGTATACAATGGAGTTGGCGCACAAAGGGCATTTTCTAAATAAATTACGACGAGGTAAGCTGAAGACACGCCCGTGCGGTGACTTGGGGGACTTCTGAAGAGATTGGCAGGATTTAATATAGGATCGAGGCAAATTGAAAGGAAGAGAAAGAGGCTTTTGCCCAGCAGTGGGACAGTATAAGCTTGAAAAAAAATAACAGCAGCCTGACCTCTCACCAGGCACCCTTAACAAGAACTAGACTAGAGAAAACAATCTTATGAGACTAAGCCTAACCTTTAGATATATTATACCTTATATTATATTATAGATACGTTTAGACTGCCTCCGTGGCGCAGTGGGCGTATAGCCGGCTGAGACGCAGGAGGTAGCGGGTTCGATTCCCGCCACGGAACAAATGTTTGCATGATCTACAGATACTTGTTCCGTGTCTGGGTGTTTTTCTATATATTATAAGTAAGTATTTACAAAAAAAAAGTATATAAGTATTCTATCAGTTATCTGGTTCCCATAGCACAAGCTCTGCTTAGTTTGGGGCTAGATAGCGCTGTGTGAAATGTCCAGCGATATTTATTATTATTTATTTATTATTATTATATCCAGATGCATTCATAGATTTGGAAAAACATCTTAACGTTACCAAATTATACTAAGTAATATTATAAATTCGAAAGTAACGTTTTCAAGACCAAACAGGTGGACCGATTGAGATGAAATTTGGTATGCAGATAGATTACGACCGGGATTGGGACATAAGCTACTTTTTACCCACTGTATTGAAGAAGGGTAATGTTTTTATTGACAAACCACGCGTGCGAAGCCACGGGCGGGTTAGCTAGTATTATTATTATTTATTTCCCAGACCTTTCTAGTAGAGAAGTTTAATAAGTCACCATTCGGTTATTTTACTGATAGAGGAGCAAAAATCACTAAAACCTCTATTTGTACTGAAAAAAGTTTTGACAGGAATCTTTAACATCTAGTAGATTAGTCTGTGGCTGTAGAGTCTAATGATGTGGGTTCACAGACCACATTCGTTACATCGTAAACAAGTACTAACGATTAATGTTTCCGATGTTTGATGTTGATGAGCACCGAATAACGCAATCGGGCAATCCTTGAAAGCAACGAGGTTATAAATTAGGTCTAAGTTACTGGCACTTTCAATTCTGTCTGAGAACTTTTAATTTTGTAAGATGGTAGATTTCGATGCATCTCTACCCCAATTCTTGTAAGTTTAAGTAAGCTTTCGATTTCATTAAGATATCACTGTAACATTTATAAATGTTTAGAATTTGTAAGTCAAACGTTGTATTAACCGGCTGCTTGAATTTTACTAGAATTCGTTACGGGAATTTGTCTTCAATGGGGAAATTACATAACCTTCTTACAATCAGTTTCAATTTGAACCCGGTAAATATTGATAATACGGTAGATTAAAATTTATTAGTACGTTTATAGATGTTTTATAATACTGTGTTAATCAGTCGGGTTTTCTGCAGACTGATTGAAACTGATTGTAACAAAGTTACATTACCTCATGTCGTATAAGGCACTCATACCTAGTGTCATTTACACGTAAGAGCTTGTGAAGGCACGTCGGGAAGTCGTAAAGCACTTATTGCAAATCCTAGACACAGGGTTGACCTATTGGTCACTAACTCACCTTACTTTGTTGTTCTCATAGACAAAAATCTATAGTAAAGAGGCTTTTATGGTTATTCTTACCTTCTTCATAATTTTTGTCTTAACAGCGCACAACTTGTTTAATCTACCTTCTTCATCATTTTTGTCTTATACCGCAGAGCACGGCTTTTTATTCTACCATCTCCATAATTTTTATACCGCAGAGCATGACTTGTTTATTCTAGCATCTCCATAATTTTTATCTTATACCGCAGCGCATGACTGAGTTATTCTACCATCTTCATCATTTTTGTCTACAGCGTAACACATGACTTGTTTAATCTACCTTCTTCATCATTTTTGTCTTATACCAGCATGACTTGTTTATTCTAGCATCTCCATAATTTTTATCTTATACCGCAGCGCATGACTTGTTTATTCTACCATCTTCATCATTTTTGTCTACAGCGTAACACATGACTTGTTTATTCCACCATCTCCATAATTTTTATACCGCAGTGCATGACTCGTTTATTCTTCCATCTTCATAATGTTTGTCTACACCGTAACGCATGAATTGTTTATTCTACCATGTCCATCATTTTTGTATTATACCGCAGAGCATGGTTTTTTTATTCCACCATCTCTATAATTTTTATACCACAGCGCATGACTTGTTTATTCTAGCGTCTTCATCATTTTTGTCTTACACGGTAGCGCATGACTTGTTTATTCTACCATTGTCTCCATCATTTTGATCTCATACCGCAGCGCACAGCTTGTTTATTCCAGCATCTTCATAATTTTTGGTATACACCGCAGTGAACGGCTTATTTACTTTACCAGCTAGCATTCAACTTCAAAGAAGATTAAAAAAAAATAGTAAGTTAAAATTTCTTAACCATAGTTATTAAATTTTTAGAAACATCACTTAAGTGGTCAACATAAACGAGCCTTCGTCTATTGTTACTATCGGTGTCAGCTTGTTTAAATGATTATGAGCTGCGTAATGCTTACACACCTACTCAGATACCTACTTATGTACCTACTCTTTATTTATGAGGTTCTGGCTCCGCTGGTTATTTGGGTCAATGTGTTTTCGTCAGAAATACTATGTGAAGGATTTGGAAACTATTTACTATTCTAAAGATCCGTACTGGAAAGCGCAGTGTAGAACGGCCCTCACTAGTTAAAAAGACGACCTATTTAAATCATGGGAACCGTTGGATTCAGCATAAGATCGGGCAACACGCGAACAGCTCTTAGAAGTTTTCGTAACACCATTTTGTATGCGTCCTGAGATTTTTTGTGCAGTCTAATTTGAGACTAATTTTGTATAGACTTCTTCGTACCTATTTAACCCTTCCATTTTAGGGACACCTTTTAAGCTCGTAAAAAAGTACCTAACAAACAAGGTTATTTTATTATTTTAAAGAATTCATATAAGGTCTCTATTCAGTCTTTAGAATAACAATGTCAAGTTGAATTGAATGTTCCAATTAGGTACATTTAACACGTTATTTTTTGTCTTAGATTATTTTTATTTTTTTATGGTGTCTTTGAACTAAACAGAATATGCTCAGTAAGATAAGGAAAGTCAAAAATAAGCTTAATCTTAATTATCCTCAGTGGATTTCCGTAAAATTACCTAACATTACCTAAATATATCATCTCATACATATAATTCATTTTGTATTGGCATGTTGGGTTAGCAGATATCAACAACACTCAAAAACCATCTTTATAAACATAAGTTTAACTCTTTATATTGTAAGGTAAGTAGTCTTGCTTCACAGATAAATTACTCAAAAATCGACCTTAAACAATGGATATAAGTCATAAAAGTGGAAGTTGATTGTAGGTTGCAGAAAAGGGCAATCGTCGAGACCGTAAAGTTGAAGGACAATGTTTTCTTAAGAGTTTTATTCATAAAACATACTATAACCAGGTGTTGGGCCGACGTGGGTGGTAATGGCAACACTGTCTCAATATGTTGACGATATAGCACGTTAGATTCTGCGTGTGAGTGTTGACATAATCTGCAAAATAGTTACCGATCTGGATGTTGTGGTATCGTGGTACATTTTTAAACAAAGTTATTGAAAACTTTGTCCATGTTTGTATTTTATTATATTTTTTAAAAACATCAGGGATAATTTATTTATTTATATATATTTATTAACTAGCTGACCTGCCCGCGGCTTCGCACGCTTGAAATTTCCCGTTCCCGTGAGAACTTCGGGATAATAACTATATAAAACACTCTTGTCAAATTGACGCAACACTTCATGAAAATGACTTCACGTCAACGTACGACGGTTAAATTATATAGATATTGTTCATACAAAAATACTAAAATCGCAATTAAAAAAGGGGGTCGGGATAGGAGGGTGAAAAATACTTTACGACCTATTCTCGTACGTACCAAATATACAAAAAAAAATCATTAAAATCGGTCGACCCGTTTCGGAGGAGTGCAACCACAAACACCGTGACGCGAGATTTTTATTTATTAGATAGATAGAACATTGTCACAACAACTATAAATGAATCAGTAGGTATTTATTTGTGCTGTAAGACGATTTATGCGAACGTAAAACAACATTTTTTTTTAAATTAACTGTAATTACCTATAATTACGTGCAAAATGTCAAGATGAACTTGTGAACTACCGAAATTATAGGTGACGTTTATTGAGGGCTTGGTCATCGTCATAAATAAATGACGAAAACTTAATTGTTGTAGTATTAAAGTTAACGAAGCTACTAATAGACCATGCTATACTGAAAATTGGTAGAGTAATAAGTATAAAATAAACGATACCGACATTATAAATTCGAAAGCAACTCTGTCTGTCTGTTGGTCTGCCTGTTTGTTACGTTTTTACGACTAAATGGCTGGACCGATTTCGATGAATACCTACTCACTCCTTTCATACCAGTATCTACTTTCACACAGTGCATCTATCTTTTTTTAGGCCTACATAGTACCTCTAAATCCACATTCATTTAAGCTAAACACTTTTTTGTTACTTTTGTGGTGCATTTACACGAACGTTCATGCTCGCTGAGCAACTGCTGAGCTGAGTACGAGTATAATCGAACATCGGTCATTTTGACATCTTGTGTACATTCGGTTCGACTTTAAGCTCTCACATTAAGGGAGACTTGCGTAACAATGCCTAATTGTATTTAGTGGCTAAATATGATTATGGAAGTTGTCAAATCATACAAATATGTCAAATTTAAACATGTTTATTCGCTAAATACGTTTTTATCGATATATACGTTCGATCGTTGGGATTCGAGTTATGGAGCTCAATTCGTCTTGGGCGGGACACTTGGCTAGACGTGTTGATGACAGATGGAGCAAAACAGTGACTGAATGTTGGCCGACTAGCGGGTATAGAAGGGTAGGACTTCCGGCAACGAGATTGGTGGACGACATCGTAAAGGTCGCGGGTCGTCAGTGGGTGAGACTAGCGCAGTATCGTGGTGGATGGCACAAACTTGGGGAGGCCTATACCCAACAATGGTGAAGTCAGGCTGTGGATGATGATGATACGTTTGATCATGCTCTATTGGACGCAAAAACCTCGAGCACATTATTTACTCTCTGCCACTTTAAAGCATCAATAATAATTCACTTATTTGTAACTATATACTACGTGTTTTGTTATGTACGACATTAAAAGAAAAAACGGTTAGGGTTAATGGCTAGTATTGCGATAAAATAAGGTTGAATCAAATTCATTACTATAGAAAAATTTTAATTTTCAAACAACCTTATTATATGATATTTTAGGACTTATGTCCTAAAATATCAATGAAACAGCCTGTATAAAATACACTTGAGAGCAATAAAATCGCACATCCGCACATTTTTACTTAAAAGTTAATTTTTTTTTATTTGGAGCTTACAGCAAATTAAAATCAAATTAAATTAAAGTGCATAATCTAGGCATTCGCAGAACTGATAAAGGGTTGACATTTACCTTTAAAAACAACTCATTAGCAACAAAACAATAGACCCCCTTATGTCGCTCGATCCAGGTAAGGCCGGCGGCGGGATTTATCGCAGGTATAAAAGAGTGCATATTGAGGGAATGGTCATCATTTGCATACCAACGTACAGTGTGAAAGGTTCTCTATTGATATTGGCTTCAAACGGAACACGAAAATGGATACTACACCAGAAGTAGCCGCTCAAGTGGTTGCCCTTGTTGAATCGGGGCTTAAGCAAAGTCAAGTGGCTCGACAATTGAGTTTGAGCCGATTTACCGTTCGGCGTGTATACCAGAGGTATCAAGAGACTGGTGGCTACCAACGGCGACAAGGATCGGGCCGTCCCCGTGCTACAACAGAGCGTGATAACCGCTTTCTTATAACGACATCTTTAAGAAATCGTCGTTTGAACGCAGTTCAACTGGGCCAACGACTTCAAGAAGTTCGTGAAGTAGAAGTTAGCCGGTGGACAGTCAGAAGACGATTGAGAGAAGGTGGCCTGACTGCACACAGGCCAGCAAACGGGCCGAAATTGACCCCAGCCCACCGAGAAGCCCGCCTTCAGTTCGCTCGAGACCATTTGAATTGGACCGAAGAGCAGTGGAGTGCAGTCCTGTTCTCTGATGAGTGCAGGATGTGCTTGCATGGCAACGACGGACGGGGGAAGGTGTATAGAAGATCGGGAGAGCGATTTGCCCAATGCTGCATAACAGCACGTGTCGCCTATGGCGGTGGATCAATCATGTTTTGGGGAGGCATGTCTATGGAAGCAAAAACCGAGCTTGCCTTCATCACCGGACCGAATACTGGTCGCCAATCAAGAGGATTGACTTCCATACGATACATTGAGGAAGTACTCGAGAGCCACGTCGTACCTTTTGCTGGGTTTATCGGCGAAAACTTTCTGTTTATGCAAGATAATGCAAGACCGCATACTGCTGGCATAGTGATCGAGTACCTTCAAGAGGTGGATGTGACCGTTATGGAGTGGCCAGCTCGAAGCCCAGACCTCAATCCCATCGAACATCTATGGGACGAGCTGAAAAGAAGAGTTCGAGGCCGAGATGCTCCTCCATCGACTCTACAGGAGCTGCAACAGGCGATCGCAGAGGAATGGGAGGCTATTCCTCAAGACTTTATCAAAAGTCTAGTAACATCAATGAAAACACGGATGGAGTCAGTGATTCAGGCTAGGGGAGGGAACACTCGGTATTAATAACAAACTTTTAATTAATTTTATCTTTTAATTTCATAACTTTGACACCAATACTTGAATAAAGAATTTTTTACTAAACATGCATTTTTGTTATTGATCCACAAAAGCATTTTTATGTAATGATTGAAAGACAAATCAGATACCACTGGATAGGTATTAAAATAGACTATGAATCTGCATTACAGAAACATAATATTTTTTGTTTTTTTTTAGTTATGTCAAAAAATCATGAATGTGCGATTTTTTTGCTCTCAAGTTTAGGTAGACAGATAATATTCATTCACCATGTAAGTAGGTACCTGTTAAACTAGCTAAGCGGCAAATACGCCGCCGATTTACGTTAAAATATAATGGGAAATGTATCGATTACTGGATGAATATTCAAGCTACCGGTATTAAGCTCTAAAATCAGTTAATACGATTCCGGATGTGTGTTTTAAATTAATGTCGTAGATAACAAAACAGGTTGTATAAGGTAGTATTAACTTAAGATCAATAAATAAATGGTCTAATCACTAGTTTGTCAGACATATCCATAAATAAAATAATAACTTTCCTCCAAACCCAGTCGTTGAGACAACCCCGCACTTTGTCAAGTTTTGAAATGTACACTCAGGTATCATAAATTGATAACTGAAGTTGCAAAATAAGTTTGAAGTTGGTCGAGCCTATGATTTAGTGATCTGTAATTTGACCCTAAGTATTACGGTTTTAGGGATTTACGATTTATATTTGAAAGTCTGACAGCGCGGTCGACGAGAAAAGCGTGGACAAAGCTTGGATATGAGAAGCTCTATTTACTCAGGAATTGGATGATAATAATGATTTAGGTTATCATTAATCAATGGTCACTTTTGAAAACGATACAAAAAAACATAAAAAAATTAAAATGGTGACCGGTAGGTACACTTTAATCAAATTTTCCTTTCAAATAATTAGATTTGAGAGTATTAAAATAAAGGTAAGTACAATCATATCTGGTTATTTCGTTTTTGAAATGAAAACTTCTTTAGGCGCGTTGGGCATTTTTTGAGATGGGTAAAAACCATTGAACTCGCGACGCTGTTACCGTTACCGACACCTCTGTATATAAATATCTTGTAATTGTTCAAGTTTTCACTTCGTCGGCACTCCCGGAGTGACATTTTTTCTTCTAAACTAGCTCGTCCCATTGCTGGGCAAAGGTCCATCCAAGCACTCCTATCTGTCGATATCTCCCACCATCCTCTTTGGAAGGTGTCGAGATCGTCCTGCCAAGGCTTTCTCGGTCGACCCCGACGACGTCGCCTTCCGTCTTTAGGCGACAATGGTGTTTAGTTTAGTGTTTGGTCATATATAATTTTAAAACCATATTTAACTAGTGTGAAACACCCCGAACTGAGATCTCACGAATCTCAAAAAATAAATAAATAAATAATAAATATATATAACTTTTGAAACTATCATGGTTATTAACACTATTTGTACTAAAAACGGGATATTTACCATGATGTGAACTCACAAATCATGGTAAATATCCCGTTTTTAGTACAAATAATAAATATATATATTGCTGGACATTTCACACAACGCTATCTAGCCCCAAACTAAGCATAGCTTGTACTATGGGAACCAGATAACTGATAGAATACTTATATACATTTTTTTTATAAATAAATACTTATAATATATAGAGAAACAACCAGACCCGGAACAAATATCTGTAGATCATGCAAACATTTGTTCCGCGACGGGGATCAAACCCGCTACCTCCTGCATCTCAGCCGGCTATTCGCCCACTGCACCACGGAGGTCGTCTAAATGTATATAGGTTACTCTTTTTAGGAGTACAAATTGCAGTTATTCTGGATATCAGACTTTTGCCTGTAATTGTACTAAAGTAAATAATAATCATAATACACATAACATAACAAAGTAATAAATAATTGTCACTAAAGCTACACGCATTCCAAATTTCAGCGTTGTGGGGTCACTGGTGTACCCTGTGAAGTTTGTCAATATTCAGTTTTTATTAAGGCTAATAACTTAAAAACTACAAGGTTTAAACTAAAAATAAAAACAGGGTTGAAATGCTCTAATGAAGCCCTTTCATTTGACTCCTCACTTGCCCTAATAGTCTCATTTTCATTTTTTTTACCCCTCTTGAACCCCAATAACTCAACAGCCCCCCCCCCTCCCCACCACATTTTTAGCTCATTTTGTAGAGGTCCTACCCAGGCTTCAATGATAGACTCGGTACTGTGCAAAAGTGGACTGTATTTACTTTTCTTCTTAGTTGCTAGTTTACAAGGTATAAATCGCGTTCTTGATGATCACAAATTTCTGGTTTTTTTTTTTTTTTTTCGGATGGACTAATCTCGCTGTTGGCCTCTGAGGCCGTGACAGCTTAACCGAACTTTTGGCGAGCGCAGATGGCGCTCAGCCCAGTAAGTTTTTTAGGCAACTAGCGCAAGGGCACCACTTAGGTACGAACCTCGGCTTGGGCTGTTGCCGGGATGGGGATAGGAGAGAAACGCCCGGGTACATGTCTGTACCTCGTATAAGCGGCGACTGAAGGGACTCGTCGACCTCGCCGGCGAGGTCGGTGTTTCTGTGAAGTGTTTGCTCTGTCTGATATAGATGACTCACCTTCCGCATTAGCAGAGGTGATTTCGTCATCCGGGTCTCCGAGAACGTGTCTCGGTCGACGGAGGATTGTACACAAATTTCTGGTTAAAAACGGTTTACCTTTATACAAAAATACTCCTCGCCCTAGCCATGGTGCGGGGCTCGTAATTCACGCTTTCACAAATCATGTTATACAATTCTTAATACATCGAAGTTTCCAGCAAAGTTAGACGGGGACTTATATGTAGCTATCTCACTCTTATGACCGTTACAAGTTTAAACCGTTACAATCTTAGCTACCTATTAACATTTGAATCTGATTCGATCTTATAACTATACTAATACATTTTAAATCTAGATTCGATCCTGCCTCGTCTTTGATCGTCCGTTACACATTTAGTTACACCAAAATTGTGCCATCACTACCTACTTATGTATTAAATTTCACGATGATCGGAGGATCAACGCTTCGAAAGATATCCTTGGACAAACAAACATACATACATACATACATACTTACATACATACTTACACACATACATACAATGCCGATTTGCCGAAGTTGATTTGGAGATCTCGTTTCGCTCGATCAATTATTTATTAGTTTAGCATTTTCTTGGATCACGTTTCCTGCCCCTTCATTCAGTTTGTAGATGAAATATCGCATACATAAAAAGTTATTAATGGTTATTTCATTGAGCACACAATATGTTTCGACTCATGACGTCATTCACGAGACAACAAACCAGACTGATTGATATTCATTTTATGTATTAACCATAACCAGTTTAGTTAAAGTACGCAATAATACCAAAAGGTCAAAAGAAATAAGAAATTACTACAAAAACTACGGTAAGATGAGCCCCTGTTTTTTAAAGATGACGTCACATGCTTCGTTACGACTTGAAATTCGCTAATTATCTGATACAGGTAAGGTTTAAGTTATTTAGGTGTTATTTTTAAACAATTTCAATAAAGAAGGAGGTTCACAATTTATCGGAATCTTTTTTTTAAATCTATTTTCCCTGATTACTCGAAGACACCTGGACGGATTCTAGAAATTTTTATTTTGTTTAAAACGGTATACTTCCCAGGTAGTCCCATTGGCACCAAGTTAGGATCTGATGATGGGATTCTAAAAAAATCGATGGCAACCCTCAAATTGTATAGGGACGCAATTTGGTGTTATGTTTGTTATTACCTCAGAACTCCGTCCTAAGCTTGCCTAGACGTGGTCTCCACTGTAGAACATGATTACCCTGCGTTCAGGTAATCATAGTCCTAATCCCCTACCAGGATTCTCTGTAACGGTACAGGATAACAGTGGAACACGAGCACCATACCTCAAATACTCTCTACAACAAGTTCATTTTACAAAATTATTAAAACCCCGGAACCTCTTTTTGCATTAGGAGTTAAAAACCGACATAACTAAGAACCACCCCAGTAAAACTAACTTTCTATTAATCGCATCCGAATCTGTCCATCCGTAAGGGAACTGCGCTGCCACAGACAGTCAAACTTATTACATCAATCACTTTTTTTATGTGTAACATCTTTCTTCTCGGTTTGTGGATGTGATTTTGGCAAAAGGTACGGAAATGTGTAAAAGGAAACCGGGAAAGCGCTTTGACCAATGAGCGCGCGCTATTTGATTTGACCAATGACTGCGCGCGGTGGTGAGATGTTTTTCACTACGAGACTATATTACGGCCTCTTTCATTTAATAGAAATAAGGATTTGTCATGGAGGTTATATTTCATCATAGCATAATAAGAATACAATGCGCCTCATTCTATTTTTAAATTTAGTTACGGTATAATCGCATAGTTTTCAATGACCAAATTTCAGAGTGATGAATTCGGTGGATAAGATTAAGATTTGCTTTGTGTTTTCTATTTTGTTTGTAATTTTTTGTTTATAAGGTATACAATAATAATAATGTTACACATTGTATGTGACTACTGTAAGGTTCGTATTTGTTTATTATATATATTGTGACCTTATCAGTTAAAAGTATATTAAACAGTGATAGTTCAACAGGCTTAAGGTAAAAATGTTTAAAGTTTGAGTGTTACAACTAATACTTAAACTTAGACAAAAGATATTGTATGATAGGTATCAGCGCCCAGCTTCAACACACCCTTTGTAAAGCCACATCTAATATTTTCGAGAAACCAAGTACTAAAATGATTTCGAATTTCTGTCTCTACCATTGCCACGTCGCGACCCAGATCCGAATTCGAGGCATAAATAAGCCTTATCACCGCATTGCCACATCACAGTACTAAATAGCCACACCAAGGTACAGAACGTTGCAGTCAAATGACACACGCAGTCGGGAATCTAAAACTCAGATCAAAATAAACTAAAATACAAATAAATAAATAATGCTGGACATTTCACACAGTACTATCTAGCCCCAAACAAAGTAGTGTTCGCTTAAGGGAACCATATAACTAATAGAATACATATGTAATTACATACTTAAAATATATAAACACCCACGACACAAATATCTGTATATCATGTAAACATTTATTCCTCAACGGGAATCGAACCCACAACCTCCTTTCAGTTGGCTATCAAACAGTCAAAAGAGTGGTTTGGTAGTGAGCTAACCTAATGTGGAAATCTATATAAATACGTGAAAAGAATCTTTGTACCCCTTTTTAAGCTTAGCGCACACGAAGGATTGCGAGATTTAGCATGTATCTAGGAGGGTTGAAAGCTAAAATTAATCTAAAAATGTTTGTGAATAAGGGTCGAATTTTGACCACTGTGCTAGGTGGTCATTAAATAGATAGATATACTCTTTATCACACTCCAAACAAAATTAAATAATCAAAAATACACAAAAAAAGTACAATGGGCGATCTTATCGCTAACAGCTAAATGTTTTTATTAATTCATTTCTACAATTCAATTTATAAACACTCCAGCTGACATCCTTATCGCATCCAAGCTACAATACAATGAATGTAAAACCAACGAGCTATAGTAAATTTTCCAAGTTCAAGCCCTCTGAGACGCAGGAGCTTGCGAGTTCGATTCTTGCTGCGGAACAAATGTTTGCAATGTCCACAGATATTATTCCGTGTTTCGTTATTTTTCTATATATTATAAGTAGTATTTACAAAAAATAATGTATATATGTATTGTGTCAGTTATCTGGTTCCCATAGTTTGGTTGGTTCACAAGCTTTGCTTAGTTTGAGGCTAGATAGCGCTGTGTGAAATGTCTAGCATTATTAATTTATTTATGTTCAGTGACATAGGCCTGTCGAAAGCATTGCAGAGTGCGGAACCAGAGTATAAAATCGATTTCATCAGGACAACCACGCCTCGTTTCATAAGAGCACGGCAATGTCCAACTTGTTATTAGTTTGAGGTTTTAAGGCTAGTCCACTCACGCTAAGTCGTCATAACGGTAGAAAGTATCAACATCATCAATAGTTTTAAAAGTTAGAAAACTTTAAGAATAAGAATAAGTTTATTTCACAACTTTAGGAATGCATGGTGCATTGCATTGTATATAAACAATCAATGGCTAATGGTTTCGGAACATACCTCCCGTGCCAGTTAAAAACTGTGTTACGGCGAGGTAGCTCTTCACTCCCCATGAAGGGCACCTTCGTGATTGATTTCAATCATTGTTATAAATATTGTGTTTATGTGTTTCGACCGACAATGTTTCGGTTCGGACGTCTCGCCTCGCACATTGTACAAGACGGTACGTGATAAATCCCGTATTTATAATAATAATAGTTTTTTTATTGTTAGCAGTAAGTATTCTTTCTTCGTTTTTATGCTACATGGTGATGGAACACGCTTATGACCCACCTGATGTTAACTCTTCCGTAGCGCTGGTTTTATGTAAGGCCTACAGTAGTCGGAATCACCGCAAGTCGATTCCAACTACATTTTTTTATCCACTTTGCTTAGTGCAATGCAGACTTGGCGTGGACGGACTATGGTATGAACGGGTAAGCAAAAACTGAATAAATAATTAGCTTCCTGTGTCCATTGAAGTAATCGGTAGTTTTCAATGTTGTTCTACTGGTTTCTTAAAGTTCTCTAAAAGTCAAGTCAAGAGACTCCTTTACCTTAACAAAGATTTGAGGGTATCTCTTTAGGAACTTTGCAACCTAATCCCACCATCTCTATTCTATCACCAGACCAGACCACCACCAACCAGACGCTCTACGGTGCGCCACCGCTACATGGTAGACATACCTCCCATTCGCACAAAGCGGTGCTCTTCCACCTTTATTAAGCGCACCGCCAACGCCTTGCCTGAGCCTGTGTTTCCTGATAACTACAACCTGGGTGTCTTCAGCATTATGCCCGCCGTAATGGTAGGTGCTGATATTCTGTCGAGACCGCTCCATTTAGCCACTAGATCTTGAGAGTATTGTGTTGTCAAATGAGAATATTATGTGTTTTATTGTTTACTAATAATTATCGATTTTAAACGTTTAATTATAATAATAATAAAATATTTATTTATTAGCAGAAAGGTTTTTAAGTATACATAGGGTTCTGGTACTTACATAAATAAGCCTTAGCTAATTTTTAATGGACGACATAATATATTTTTACAATAAATAATAAAAATTATTTTAACTATGTTGTAAGCATGGTGTTGGTGTAGTACAGTGGTATACTTGGTCAAAACGAGTGTACAGTGAATGCTTCGACTCCTCGCTCTAAGGTAGAACTTGTTTTTAGACGCGAGGGACGTTTGCTTCAACTTACAACATGATATTGAGTTTCGTATAAGACACTGAGGTAACTAGGTGTTGTAGTATTCTACCTAAAAATCAAAGTAATATAAGTTACATTATGTTCTACAGCTGAAATGATTAGTAAAACGAGTTTGCGTACTCGTACGCAAGACGAGAACGTATGTTTAAACGATGTGCCTATTACGAGATTTGAGGTAAATGGGTTACCAAGCAAACTCCGAACAAACTTTTAAAAAAGTTGGTAGGTATACAAACAGATGTTCCATAAAAACCGAATATCGGTTATGTACAAAAATACACAAATCTTTAATTAACACGTTTTATGAATATTCTTATGTAAAATTACGGGTTTTAATTACCTTGATTTTATAGAGATCATTTTATTATTTTTTTATTTTATATTGATCAAAAGAGTTTTACAATCGTGCGAAATTAAAGAATTGATCGTGGGGCTCATATTATTTTTGCATAAATTTGAATTGATTAATGTTTAAGGGAGTTTATGGTGTATTCGTAAAGGTCAATCTTGATGTTGTTGCGATACATTTTTGCTAACATTATACGACAATCATCATCATCATCATCATCCACTGCTGGGTCTAGGCCTCCCCAAGTTTGTGTCATCCGCCACGATCCTGCGCTAGTCTCACCCATTGACGGGCCGCGACTCTAACGATGTCGTCCACTCATCTCGCTGCCGGACGTCCTACCCTTCTACAGCCATTCCTCGACCACCATTCAGTCGCTACCCTATACGACAATATTGGGGGCAATTTAGTTGACAAAAACTGAACACTAAGAGCCGGCGCTGACTGACAGCATAACATGGCGAAGGGTTTGTGTACGCGGAAATTATTTTAAATCGTATCGTAGCGTACCGCGGGATGCCACGGCAGGCTGTCATATACTATGTTAATCCGAAATGTGAGTACTAAGAGTGTTAAAATAAGATTCAACTCATTTCCGCGTACAAAAATCCTTTGTCTTGCCATGCTGTCTATCAGCGCAGGCCCTAAGTCTCAAGAGCGCTCCTGAGACTTAGAGAACTCATTAGACTTGTAAGTCATCAATCTAGTTTATCTATTTACTTCGGTGTACCACTGAATTCTTTAACCGAATTGTTATTTTTTACTCATGTGGGCAATTCTGTTG
The DNA here is from genome assembly GCA_963924445.1 of Philereme transversata. Classification (NCBI taxonomy): domain Eukaryota; kingdom Metazoa; phylum Arthropoda; class Insecta; order Lepidoptera; family Geometridae; genus Philereme; species Philereme transversata. The sequence continues at coordinate 15,881,973 of OZ004351.1, forward strand.
GCAAAAAGCAAAAGCACACACAACTAAATTTAGGTTCGAAGATGACAACTGTCACTTTCTGCCCGTATTAAATAAAATAGGAGTTTAGGCGAAAGGAGCTGTGTCGGGGATGCCTACAGGATGAAGAGACAGTGGAGCACGTGCTGCTGCACTATACGGCCACACACGAAGTCAGACTGAACACAGAAGGACAGAACTGCATGAACTCATCAAGTCATATTCGACGTCAGCAATCACCTCGGGGACTCTTGAAAACTGCTCCCACCTACCCAAAGTTTTACTCCGCTACTTTAAGGAGTTGGAATGGCTGGGGTCAGGTTAGAAGGGGGGTAATGCACAATACACGGACGGGACGTCAGTGCAGATCTTATTCCCCCCACCCAATAATTAGAATAGTAAAAACTTACCTTAGTGCTGAGCGTGTGAGTGAAGAAGAACGAACAGAGAAGGAAGCAAGCGGAGAGCCAGTGGAACGATACATATGGCGGGGCCTCCATCATGTATCTGTAACAAGTGAAAACTGCATTAAAATCTGTTCAGTTAGGAGCTGCGAAGTCAAATAATATCACCAATTGGGTAACAATACAAAATAGATAAAAAAAGATATATAAATAAACTTTCACATTATACAAATAATAAGATACTGAAAAATTAAAGCATCAAAAATGATAATATATACGCACACTACCGACCGATAGTCCGATAATTTTAGTCGGGTCTGGATATAAATTTGAACAGATTTAAAATCGTTAAGTATGAGCACTTGTATAGGTCTTCATGGGAATTAAACAACCGATTCAACAGTCGTCCGATCAACAGTCTGTAGTGAGCGAAGACTCTAAAAGGTCTTATTCATAATATTTTTTTTTGTTAGTCTTTTTATAACAGATTGTACCTGATGGTAAGCGATAATGCGGTCTACGAATGACCATGCTAGCCTAGAAGAAACTTATTCACATTGATAAACTTAATTGTTATTATCCAATGGTACTCGACCGTTAGCTCAAAGAACGTGGCCGTTGGGGCAGAAAGGTTATCGAGTGGAGTCGACACACTGAAAGGCCTTTAGCTCAAAGAACTGACGGCCATTGGGGCAGAAAGGTTCTCGGGTTTAGACCACGCACTGGAAGACGCAGGACGGCCCTCACTACACTAAGAAATGTTGCTGGGACCCGTTAGATACAGCTTGCACAAGTTTGATCGCTTCATCTATGAGGTCTTGTGGCTGATATGATGATGAATGTTACTCAATCAGAGTGACTCTTCTGTACATTTGTACTGTATTTCGTCTGTGGCTACTCTTGTGGTCCTGATTCTCAGAAAAGACATTGTCCTGAGACCGAGCATTGAACCTCTCTTTATGAATTGATCTTGAACTTAGCACTGACACTTCCGTGTACGTAGATCTTTCCAGAGAGAACCGCATTTAATAATTTTAGGGTTCCGCAGTCAAACAAGGAACCGTTTCTTTTTATTCGACCATTTGGTGAAACAGGCACATGCCCTGCCGGTTGTTAACATTACTTTATTAATTTATTGGTATACAATACCTATATATAATAATCACACTAATATTATAACTGAGACAGTTTGGATGTTTGTTTATTTATTTATTCGTCGTAACAGCAGAACCGATTTCGATGAAATTTGGTAATTACGTAGATTATATTTTTGTGTATTTTTATTGTATTTTAATTTTGTTGGTGTGCAATAAAGAGTATTCTATTCTATTATATTCTATTATAACCAAGATTACCACATAGGCCTTTTATCCCATAAATCAGTTCCAATGGGATAAAAATGGCGTGTCAGTTAAGTTGCAACAGCGAGTTTAGCTTTATTTCTAGATTAGCTAAGCATTTAGCAGTATAACGCGTACGAAGTCACGGGCAACAGCTAGTACATACTGTACATACGGAACATACCGTGTGTTCCATAGAGTTATACAAAGCCCCTACACTAAGTCGTTTAGGACTTGTTCTGTGGGAGTCCCAAGTCAAAGTGTCTGGACACGTTAATTATTTGAGAGTCATCTTAAGTTAATAGTAACACATGTTAAGTGGTAACCATCGCCTAACAAAATATTGTCTCGTAGGTCACGCACCCCAGAAAATTACCATGCGATGCACTGCATGCGTCAACTTAGGCATACAGGTGTACAGCCTCATGTGTCTGTTATTTCACCAGCAATCATACACTTCAAACCGAAACACAGTAATTCTTCGGTGGCAGAAATAGGTATGATGATAGTACTTTCCTATCACGAAGAACTCTTACTCTTTCTATTGTTACATTGACTCTGTCTTTCCTTCGTTTCATAGTACGATAAGCTTTATCACTTAGGATAACCTTAAATAAAGATTTTGTTAACAGAGGAGAAAATAATATACATTTGGATGTAGTCTAAAGGTGATCTTAAACAGAGCAATTTTTAAAGCAAAATTGCCCAGCAACATCTATTGCTGTCATTATTATAAATACGGGATTTATCACGTACCGTTTATCGTTGTTAAGCGATGTGTGTTTTGCGTAGTGCGAGGCGAGACGCAGTGCAGAGCGGATCGCACTCATATTATGTGGTTTATTCTTCGTTTCGCAAATACCCAATAATATCATATTCGCGAAAACCCCGAAGAAAAAATAAATCTGAATGCGGAAACAAACACGTCTTATAGCCCGGCTGATCTTATTTACATTCAGTTGGTCCTGATTCTGCGAAAAGACATTGTCCTGAGCGCGGTCGTTCAACCTTACTTTTTGTTTATTTTGAAATACGCCTCGAGGCTTTGACTATAAATTCTGCTAATCGTTTATGTTAGACCTTTAATTGATAGAGAAAGATTATCAGTCACGGATACAAGGTGCTTCGGATTTTGTATTATAGCCCGAAGACGAATTGGTTGTTGACGAGAACAATGTTTGTTTTGACTTTTCGATTTTTCAAATCCTCCTAACAATAATTCGCTTTCGGGTATTATATAAGTTCAGAATATAGAAATATTACCAGCTATTAAGAACAATTTTGTATTGTGTTTTTAACTAAAAAGGAGTGATGATACCCACAATAAATAACTTAAAAATACAAATTGTACTTTTTTTCAAGAAAATAATCATCGCGTACCAGCCAATGAACTGAATTTTCACAGCCTTTTAAAAAGCGTTTTTTTATGAAAAAAACGAACTTCGAAAAGTTGCATAACATTGTTGCATTGCTGCAGTGCATTGTTACCAACGCACGTGTCCTACGAAGCAGTTCCCTGATATGGGCGATGATTACCTCTTAACATCAGGTGGGTCATAGTTTGTTCCATCTCCATGTAGTATAAAAAAAATGAGTATTACATTTTCTTACATCGGTTCTTAATTTTGAAGCAACTTGTATATTTATTTGTAATCAATTTATAGCTGAACGGTCCTTTAAGCCCCTGGTTATAACGTTAGCCACCTAATCAATGTTGGATAGCGGTCTCGTTTAGTTAATGAAATATTGCAAAATTTAAAGCGTTGCATATAAAAATATGTTACCGTTATATTTAATTTACAGTTTTTGAAAAAGTCATAAATTTGAATGTACCTAGTTCTTTTTTTAACATGAGGTAATTGGATTACCTCATAGGTTACGTCCAACTTAGACTTTCCACAGTCCGACTGCAACCAGTGCTGAGAACCACTGCACAAAATAGTTAAGAACAGAAGATATTTTTAGCACAACGATCGAGAATAGTTTCACCTAAGATAAGATAACGTTTATTTGATTGAACATGTAAATATATCAGTAGTTTTAGTCTATAAGCAAAATGTTCTACCCTAGTTAGGCATTCAAATGTTCAATAAATACAAAATAATTAATTAAGAGTATACACAAAAACGCGCGTGCAGGGATTTCAACGCGCGCCTCTATTCTGTGATATAGGTGACCAATCATGTGCTATCCCGCCACGCTAGTCTCAGCCATCAATAACCCGTGACTTTTACAAAATCATCCACCCATCTTGCTACGTAACATCTTGGTAAATCTCAAAATAACTATCTAGTTACGAAAAATAGTAATTACCACAATAGAACTATTTAGCATCAAACGTAATTGCATTGTCTATATGTATGTGTGAACCAAATCTTTCCTACTTCCTTACAAGTTGTCCAAACCCCGACTTTCAATGGAAGAATATATCTGATTGCATTAAGGTTAGTGTCGAATTATTTACTTCCGAACATTGTTTGTGCATCATTGAATAAATATCTTGTACGTGTCGATTTGTGAAGCATGAAGGTACACCCTTTACGTGTTCTGTTTAAAAAGTCACACATCTCATTATCTACTGAACTGAATAATCGTGATATTAGAGGTCAATTTTGATAATAATTTTAGTTTGATAATAATTTTTACATCAATACAAGTTTTTTATTTTTAAATCTTACTTTGTTGTATCAATAAATAATCAAAATCAATAACCAAGATGACGAACTGTAATTTTCCCTTACCAAAAATATATGTGAAATGACGTGGTCCCCCCTTTTATACATCAAACCTTTTTAGGGTCCAGTAATTGGTTCTGATTTATTATTAGCGAGAACCCATTACGCGTATTTATGACGTTGCTTGTCGCTTATCAAGCTTCAGGTAATCAGTGTTTGTGTTATCTCGCCAGTTTATTTGGTTTTTATGTATAAATACATACGTGTTATCCGTTTATGGTTCGACAGTGACATGTCAATTCGAGCGTTTACGCTTTACGTAAGAGAACTGATATAAATAATGCGTTTTTACATTATTTATAACCGTACTGAAATGTTCATTTTGAGGAGTGCCACTATCTCTGGAAAAGATATATTTTGTTTTAAAATCTTAAAATTGACCGGATAGCACAAAGTTAATAGCTCCGAAGCAGTTTGAGCCCAAACCATGTACTAAAACTCGAACAATAGCATTTCAAACCACTCAACGTATGTCAAGAAATTACAGTTTTATGACAACCACATTGTTTCTATTACGAAAATTGTGAAATTGACTTTAGTGATGCGCTACATTGTTTCTTATTACGAAAATTGCGAAATTTCATTTACCGATCCAAGTTCTGATTCACACGGTTTCAAAAATTGGTTATATTTTTTTTGAATACCACAATTTCTGATTTTTTAGTCATGATACAAAATAGAATGCACATTTAATGTGTTTTAACTTAAATGAGATAAAAAAATATGTATGTTTTGATATTATTTAATTTTTTTCTTTTTATTATCAATCGGTTTTAAACGAAAAGTGGCTATACGAAAGGCTCTGTTTTTCGAAAACTTGTTTTTATCAGGAAATCCCTGCTGCAAACTTACAATATGAAAACCGGCAGTAAATTAATTTAAAATTGACAATTTGTTTTGTCTTAACAAAATTAATTACTTTAATAGCCTTGGACACACCAAATTGAGTTGTTTATTGTGATTAATTCGCGATTTATCTAATTTATATCCATTAGTTTCAGTGGTGTCGTAAATAAAATACAAAATTAAGAAAAATTTACATAATAGATGTAACCTGTCTTTCTGACATTTTAATAAATCATTAGGCGATGACAACCTGTTAGAAATAAGTCAAAACATTTTAAAAAAAATAATACGGGGTAAGTATCACTGGGAAAAGAGAAATTAAGTATTAGAAAGCAGGTTTATTGAAACACATTGTGTTTGTCTAAGTTTATTTATATTTATTTATATCTATGTGTCCAAGAATTTAAATTAAACCTCTCCCTCTACCAAATATTCACCACCTATATAATAACTGTTTGTTTACATTACACAAAGGTTAACTGGATGACAATGCTATCTAGCATTAAGTTCGCCTATGTACAGATTATTTTTATGTTCTGCAATAAATATATTTGCCCAACAATGGGACAATATAAATAAATAAAATAAAATTAATATTGCTGGACATTTCACACAGCGCTATCCAGCCCCAAACTAAGCAGAGCTTGTACTATGGGAACCAGATAACTGATAGAATACTTATGTACTTTTTTTTGTAAATTCATACTTATAATATACAGAAAAACATCCAGACCCAGAACAAATATCTGTAGATCATGCAAACATTTAATCCGCGGTGGGAATCAAACCCGCTACCTCCTGAGTCTCAGCTGGCTATTCGCCCACTGCGCCACGGAGGTCAATATGGGCTAATAGTAGGTTTTCAGTTAAAAATAATATTAAAAAATAATCAAACTTCACCTGATGGTAAGTAGGTAAGTGATGGTGTGGTCGGCGATGAGCACGCTTGTCTAGAAAGAGGCTCTCTAGAATCTAGAATGAATCTACAAGAATTCTATCTGGATTTAACGACACAAACTAGTTAAGGACAGGTGCAACTTGCCACCAGGCTCCGTACAAATCATCTTCAATTTAACCCTTGGTATGCCCATGGCACACAGATCTATTCAAAACACAATAGAATTTCGATTGTGTCTAGAATCCAAGCATTACAAAATTTATCTTTTAAATTTTGGAATGCTTGAATAATGAAGCATAATTTACAGAAGGTAAAATGTAGTTAAGTACCTAATAAGCGATTTAAACATAGATTTTTTTTAGTTATATGTTAATGGTGTGCAATAAAGATATTATGTATTTAGTGTATAAGACAATGTGTATTAAATGCTTGTCTATTTTTAGCACCTTCAAAAACTGTGCATTGAGCCACTAGATACCCAAAAGTTGCCTATGTAATTAAAATTATACCATGGTCTTGTTTCATACCTGCATAAGTACCTAATATGACTTAACCAAGTGTACCACTGTGATTTTGTGACCCCATGGATTAAAAAATAATAATAATAGTGGCACTCCAGGAGTGCCGACAGAAGTGAAAACTTGAACAATTACGAGATACTTATATACAGAGGTGTCGGTAACGGTAACAGTGTCGCGAGTTTAATGGTTTTTTCCTACCTCAAAAAATGCCGAACGCGCCTGTAGAGGTTTTCACTTCAAAAGTTGCCGATAACAAATGATTTTCACACACTCTTCTCGTTTCAAGGACTCATGCAGAAATTGCAACCAAAATTATTTATTATCAAGGTCAAAAGCAACCTATCATTTTATTGTTTCTTTTACAAGTTAACTATTACAAAACGTACCATCAGCGTGCGAACTTCGACGCTATGTCGCAAGCGTAATGTCCGTTTTTGCGTAACACAATTTTGTTAGACACCACAATTGTGTTGACACTGCCCGTTTAGGATGGACTAAGAAATATAGTGATATAAAATCATGGAATTCGACATGTCGAAAATAAAATGTATAAAATTACTTTTTATTTTAATATATTTTTACTAAATATTTTTTGTTGAAACTCGTTTTCTTCAATAAGCCCTAAAAATATATAAATAAATTAATATTTTTTTAACTATTGTGACTTGACTTTCACTTAGAAAACTTTCGTGATTTATTTCAAACATAATTATAAATACCGGATTTATCACGTACCGTTTTATCGGTGTTTTGCCCGATAATGTAATGCGAGGCGAGCATCGCACTCACTGATGAAAATTCACGAACCTGAACATTGTCGGTCGAAACATCGATAAAACGGTACGTGATAAATCCCGTATTTATAATAATGATTGTGACTTTCAATACAAAAGATATCAACGCGATCCACCCTTTAGCTAAACATTTTGTAAAAGATTAGATTAAATAATTTCTTTGTAGCAACACCATCAAAAATAAAACAAACAAAAGAGAATACACAAATAAATCAAAGGTACAATTGGCAGTCTTATCGGTAAAAGCAATCTCTTCCAACCAACCTTTGGATGGACAAGATCTGTGAGAGCAAATGAGGAGGAGAAAGAAAGATGTAGTGTTTATTAATAAAGTCAAAATGATCTAGCACTTGCTAGAGGAAGCTATCTTATTTTTCATGGCGTTTATAACAGAAACCGAAAACAAAAATAGGTCTTCTTAATGAATCTAATATACCTATTTTATAACTGGCTTCCAACCGCGGCTTCCCACGTGTGGTTTGTCAATAAGAAGTGGCCTTTGGCTCAAGGTCATAATCTATCTATATGCTAAATTTCATCAAAATTCGTTTAGCTTCTTGGTGGTAATAACGTAACAAACACACAGAGTTACTTTCGAATTCATAATATTGGTGTCGATAATATTTGCAAATCCCAAATAAACTAAGAAAAATCCGCCCGGTTTTATCAACTTTACGCTCCATCGCAATTTGTAATTCAGTCAACCAAACTAATTTAACGACCAAACAGTTACTTTGACCATCGAAGTTGAAACACCGCCACCTTTGCCGTCACCTAAAAAGTATGTAGCTAACTCAAAATCCTGTACTTTACTCGCCAACATTTTTTAAACGGTAAAGTGGCAAAGACATTTCTTGCTAATTGGCGCCCAGATAAAAACCTTTGGCGGGTTTTTTACACTTAGTATAATGGCGTTTTCCTTTTGACGATTACTTGTACGAGATAAATGTTTGGTAGAAGGCCGATGAACTTAGCAGGAAGATGTTTTGGCCCGTGAAAAAACATAGCTTACTTAATACCTGACACTGGTCGAATGACAAGACCGAACGATGTCAATTAAAAAGTAAAAAGTGGCGCAGCAATGCATGTGATTTAATTTTGTACATTTTTCGAGTTTGTTCCTACATTTTCTAGAAATTTGCTTGCTTTTTAAATACTTGCCCAGCTTGCACAACTCACCTTAAACTTATTTAGCTACCAAACAAGTTTAAATTTGACTTAGGTATTTGTACGATTTGACATCTCTTTATATCATATTTAGCCACTAAATACGTTTAGGCATTATTGCACAAATTGTCCTTAGTTACCTACTCCATTTTTTATTAGTTGTATCTAATAGGATTGTAATGATTCAATACAACGTTAGGAAAATCTAATCTGAATACTATTTTAATGTATATCCTTTTTCTGATATAATTTTATTAATTTTTCCGCCATTTTGTTATTTCAGTTAGCGTGTCAGAAGTCTACATGAGAGAGGTAAATTTTAATTGTAGTTTCTAATCGTTTTCTACAAAATATTTAAGACAACCTAAGTATCAGTACTCTGGATGTCAAGTTCACCGATGGAATCAGAAACACCAACTGCGCTCGACTAAAATCGTCGATGTAAGTCACATGTCTGCCAAATTATAATGGGACTGGACCGGGCTTGTGTGCCGTATACCGGACTAATTTTGGCCTAAAATCAACACTAAGTGGGTCCTACAAGGACCGCGACCACGGGGTCGGTCCAGGCGCAGATGGCGCATAGAACTTGGTATCCTGGTCAGCGGAATCTCAATCGGATGCTGGCCACACCTGTCGCATGTCAAGAGAGCTGTAGGCTAAAGTCGCCACCCAGTAGCACCCCGATCCAGCGAGAAGGCGACGCGGTAGACCGAGACGGAGATGGCGGGACGAATTACTCAAATTCCTGGAGGACTGGGCAGATTAAATATAAAAAAATAAATATAAAAGCTTTTATTTTCTTCACAGAGTATTTGAATTCAAATTATTAAACACTTACTACACTATGCGGTAAAAGCCTCCTCCAGCTCTTTCCATGATTCGCGATCCCTAGCGATTCTGCCCCATGTTTTGCCTGCTAATTTCACGATGTCATCATCCCATCGTATAGTAGACCTTCCTTTCCTCCTTTTTTTTTGGTTACCCATTTGATATATTTACTTAGAAAACTCTCGTGATCGATTTCCATCATTATTATACCTAAATACGGGATTTATCACGTACCGTTTTATCGGTGTTGTGTTTCGGTTCAATTCGTGAACCTTCATCCATTAAAGTGAAATTTAGATTTATGTAGATTAAATTACCTTATCACAAAAACGTATTAAATCATTCGCATTATGCAGATGACAAGCGGCAGCCGCCCAAACAAGTTCCAAATAAATAAGCTAAAATTAATATTTTTTAAAGAAGTAATATAATTAATTATAACGTATAATGCTTAAACCTTGTAGTCGTATTTTTGCGGAAATAACTTACCGTTATGTGTAGAAAAAATCATACAATAATGTGATTTCGTAAAACTTCCTATGTCTTATGTCATTTTGTTTAGATGGGAAACACGTTTTTTTTTGCTATGACAAAGAGCTGTGATTTTGTCGGAATAGGTTAATAATAACATTTGGTCAGTTTCATTAACCAAGTAGGCATAATTTCTGTGTATCGAAACTTGTGGTCAACTTGCTAAAATATAATGTTGTTATAAAGTATTTTCTGCTTATATATTCTTGAAAAAGTATATAGTAGTATCACAGTATATGACTGTGATAGTAAGAAAAAGTTTAAATCGTAATTATATTGGCCTAAGAGAGATCTGGAAATATCTACGACTAGCTGTTGCCTGCAATTTCGTACGCGTTACACTACTAAATGTGTAGATAACCTAGAAATAAAGCTAAACTCGCTGTTGCAACTTGACTGGACACACCATTTTTATCCCATGGGACCTGATTTACTGGATAAAAAGTAGCCTATGTGTTAATTTAGGTTATAATCTACGTACACACTAAACATCGAAATCGATTCAGCCGTAGGGACATGATTGAGTAAAAAACAAACAAATAAACATCCAAACTTTCGCATTTATATTATTAGCGTGATGGGCGTGCCGATTTGGGCTCTGTTTATTTAGAAAATACAGGTTGCGTCCCAAAATCCTTTATGCTCAAATCAGGTAATCCATACAAAATTACTGATTTAAACGGGTATTTATCGCGTATTCTTTATTTATTATTCTTTTTTCATCCCGATGTTTCGAATGTATTGCAACAGCCGTGCATATACGATAAATATCCGTTTAAATCAGTAATTATGTACAGTGATCGCGAAAGTTTGATAAATACTATCCACACACATAAAAGTTCAATACCTACTAAAATGTAAAACAGCAGATAAGTTTACTTATTAGTCCATAATAAAAGTTCTTACTTCATAGTTAATACTGATGAGTGTATATCCCCTAAAGCTTTAGGGAGCAGTCTTCTTACAGCCTGTATTAGTTAATCTAGGCAATTAGGTATACCTACTTAAATAGGGAGAGTGTTTAAGTTCAGTTCACTTCACTCTATTCTTAGTAGCAATAGAGCTGTTTGTGAAAGGGCTCGCCCGGAGAAGTCAGTAGTCAATATTAATTTGTTCATTAAACTCACAAGGATCTCTTTGTAACGTCAATTTTACAATTTTACCGCCTGTATTACTGTGTTTTGGTTTGAAGGGTATGGTGCCGGTGAAATAACAAGCACTTGCTTTTCAAGCCTATTAATTTGCATTACCCTACTGCAATTTGGGGCTTGAGGCATACTAGGGCAATGCATACTCATTGCTTTATTATGGGCGATGATTACCATTTAACATCAGGTGGGCAATTTGCATGTTCTATTTCCATGTGGTTATACAAAAAAAATACATTCATTTAAATTAAGCAAGATCTTAATTTGACATGATTACAGCAAAAAATAGAACGAACAAAAAATTTCATAATTATTATCGCTAATAGAAATATTCCCGAAGTGATAAAACTAATTGCCTAATCGAGAAATACACTAATTATCACTAACAACATACGATCAAAGTCGAAAAGACTATCATGGCACAGGTGTTCTAATTATAATTTAGTGAAAGAAAAAAAAAATACAGTATTGCCAACATAATTAATTCCTAGGCCCGTAAAACGATAAAAGTCAATACGAACATTAGCGCAGTGATAAAGGTCAGATTTAGTAAGCCGTCATGTTAAAGTATTCCCATAATTTTACGAACAGTGCCACCAACTTATCTAGCTCGGATAAAATTCGAACTAAGCATGGTAGTTATAAAACTTTCGATTCAATGGACCGAAACAAGAAAAAAAAAGAGTGTGTGTACTTATGTACACGCGTTAGAAGTTATACTTCTTTGGCGTATGGAAAAAAAATAACTAAAATGCAGTAGTGATTAACGATAAATATTAAAATTAATCAAAAAGATTTTATTTAAATAAAATAAAAACACCAAAATAATATTTATTTATTCACACTGTTTAATTATACCCTTACGAAACACGTGTGTTACATATAAAAATACTAGAATATACAACTTGAACATAGTTATCAATTTTCATACCACCTAGAACTAACTTCATGCTGTTAAATTTAGGTGTCGGTGTGCGCGCGCATCGTAAAAATTCACTCTCATCATTTTTCTCCATCGAGCCAAAAGAAGTATAACTTCAAAAAGAAATGAATCCTTCGACTCCAGATTAACTACATAGTGATACAACTATTTTTTATGATTTCAAGCTCTCCGGCGACAGCAACATGCCCTTTTCACGTTATTTAATTTGCTGATTTAAACGTAACACTGTTTATATGGTTATCTAAGAAACCGCTTATATTAAGTGAATCGAATTAAACGTATCCCCCCACTGATAACATTCAGTATCATTACAAGTTCCTTGACCCCAGAGCCAAAGAGTGTGTACACCAAAAAGGTCCCATCCCGTTACGCAATAATGAAAAAGTGACGCAAAATTCATTATGTAGTACGAAAGTACAAGATTTTTGGCAAGCTCCCATATTTTATACGACAAATTTATTTTTCAAAAATATTTTCGGCACGCTGGCAAAGAAGACGGTCACACAGCTTAATTTAAATTTGAGATTTTATAGCACGCTTTGCAATTTATGTTCGACTCAACAGTATTACAGTGTCATGTAATTTCAAGTGTTACGGCATTTTTGCGTAAAACGGGACGTTTCTGAATGGCGCGAGTTTTGCAAAAAAGCGTGTTTCACCGAAACTTGTTATTGCTTTGCGTTAGCGCGAAGGTTTGTAACTTACAATTAATTCAAAACACCAAGGAGGTTTTAGTGGGCTGTAGGTATAGTAGTTTGGAAATAACATTTATAAAGCTTAGACGTTCTTTGATAAGTTAATACTATACAAAAAAACTACGAGCATTACAGTAGTCGCATATGATGTGTAACATCTGACCACCGCGCGCGCTCATTGCTCAAATCAAATTCCATCTTTTTCGCCAAAATTACTCACACAGACCGAGAGGAAAGATGTTACACATCAATAAATAATAAAAAAAAACTACGAGTCTTACAGTAGTCGCATATGATGTGTAACATCTGACCACCGCGCGCGCTCATTGCTTAAATCAAATAGCGCGCGCTTCCGCAATTTCCTGTTACACATTTCCATCCTTTTCGCCAAAATTACTCACATAGACCGAGAGGAAAGATGTCACACATCAATAAATAATAAAAAAAAACTACGAGTCTTACAGTAGTCGCATATGATGTGTAACATCTGACCACCGCGCGCGCTCATTAATCAAATCACATAGCGCGCGCTTCCGCAATTTCCTGTTACACATTTCCATCCTTTTCGCCAAAATTACTCACACAGACCGAGAGGAAAGATGTTACACATCAATAAATAATAAAAAAAACTACGAGTCTTACAGTAGTCGCATATGATGTGTAACATCTGACCACCGCGCGCTCTCATTGGTCAAATCACATAGCGCGCGCTTCCGCAATTTCCTGTTACACATTTCCATCCTTTTCGCCAAAATTACTCACACAGACCGAGAGGAAAGATGTTACACATCAATAAATTATAAAAAAAAAACTACGAGTCTTACAGTAGTCGCATATGATGTGTAACATCTGACCACCGCGCGCGCTCATTGGTCAAATCAAATAGCGCGTGCTTCCGCAATTTCCTGTTACACATTTCCATCTTTTTCGCCAAAATTACTCACACAGACCGAGAGGAAAGATGTTACACATCAATAAATTATAAAAAAAACTACGAGTCTTACAGTAGTCGCATATGATGTGTAACATCTGACCACCGCGCGCGCTCATTGGTCAAATCAAATAGCGCGTGCTACCGCAATTTCCTGTTACACATTTCCATCTTTTTCGCCAAAATTACTCACACAGACCGAGAGGAAAGATGTTACACATCAATAAATTATAAAAAAAAACTACGAGTCTTACAGTAGTCGCATATGATGTGTAACATCTGACCACCGCGCGCGCTCATTGGTCAAATCCAATAGCGCGTGCTTCCGCAATTTCCTGTTACACATTTCCATCTTTTTCACCAAAATTACTCACACAGACCGAGAGGAAAGATGTTACACATGAATAAATAATAAAAAAAACTACGAGTCTTACAGTAGTCGCATATGATGTGTAACATCTGACCACCGCGCGCGCTCATTGGTCAAATCAAATAGCGCGTGCTTCCGCAATTTCCTGTTACACATTTCCATCTTTTTCGCCAAAATTACTCACACAGACCGAGAGGAAAGATGTTACACATCAATAAATAATAAAAAAAACTACGAGTCTTACAGTAGTCGCATATGATGTGTAACATCTGACCACCGCGCGCGCTCATTGGTCAAATCAAATAGCGAGGAAAGATGTTACACATCAATAAATAAAACTTTATTAGAAACAATAAAATATAGATCAATTACACAATTATGATGATAATACTGTGTCACAGATAGTAAAGCCCTCCTACACAACAAGGTGAATTTGAGTTCCAGTGTAAGATATTTCATAACATCGTAAATCGTAAAAGCGTAGCTTTAGGTAAGCAAGTGGCAATATAAATCAAAGTAAACAATCAAAGTTAAATACGAGGACATTAAATATGTAGTTTTAAAGGAGAAAACTATTTCAAGCACTAAAGAGCCTGTGTCTTTCATCTATCTAGTGATGCATCTTCCCACCTGCCTCTTATTGCCCAACTTTGAACATGAAGACGAGATGTCAAAAATCGCAGATCGATTTTCTCCTCAGCTTCCGCAGCAAGTATCGAACGTCACATGGGCCATTTTAGTGGCGTTACGCCATTTATTTTAATTTTCCCTAAATATCTAAATCTGCTTTCAAAAGAAAGTAATAAACTTCAGATTCAAAGCACAAAGTTCTGGGAGTCGTCGGAATTATAATATTTCGAAGTGGCAACATTTGTGAAAACGCATCGTGCGAGGAATCCTAATGGCGTTTATAAAACGAATAAGTTCACTTTCATCCACTTTTGTTGTCTATTTCGTGACGTTTTGCGTGTGAAAGTACTTTTTTGTATAAATTAACTACTTGCGAAATGGTGACAGCTGCTACCTAAATTTTAAGATTATGTAGTTTTTGCTTGATCAACACCGCATACAACACGCATAAAAAAGATGGAAAAGATTTGTTTGTTATTCAATCACGTCAAAACGGTTGAACCGATTTCGATAAAATTTAGTATGAACGAAGATTATAACCTGGACTACCACATAAGCTACTTTTTATTCCATAAATCAGTTTCCATGGGATAAAAATGGAATGTCAAAGTTTATATATATATATATATACTAGTTGTTGCCAGCGGCTTCGCCCGCGTAGTTCTGGGGTACAAAATACATATATAAACTTTGATATCCCATTTTATTCCATAAGAACTGATTTATGGGATAAATTGTAGCCTATGTGGTGATCCTGGTTATAATCTACGTATATATCAAATTTCATCGAAATCGGTTCAGCCGTTACGGCGTGATTGAATAACAAACATCCAAACTTTCGCATTTATAATATTAGTGTGATATTTCTGCACCCCAGAAAACGCGGGCAAAGCCGCTGGCATCAGCTAGTTATTATATAAAGCATGAATAAGAAAAAAGTATTGAATATCGAGTTTAATTAAATTGTGTGAATCTCTAATATCTAACATTTAAATAAATTAATAGACTTAACTTAAGTCAGAGCAGAAACTTAACTAACTGTAGAAAAAAGTATAAACTCATCAATCAACGAAGAAAAAATACTATAAAAAACCTATAAGGTCACCTTCTCACACTTCATCACCTTCAAGACATTTTATCAATGATTTTTAAAGTTAGATGTGATAATAAATTTAAATTCCGTCAAACTGTCAAATATTGAATAGGATATCATTTACCACAATAAACCACAAATGGATAATATATGAACTAATCAATCAAAGAGTAAAACTATAGTTCTACAAAAAATGGTTGTGTTTAAATCGCAAAAAATAGAGTTAAACATTTTGTAATTAGCTACGGTACTTAGTTAATTTGAATGACTTCTAACTAACATAAGTAACCCTTAGATCAATGGCATAAAGGGTCAAACATAAGTACACAGTTTTTATGCCACAACTTTGTTATGAAAATCAATTTTAAAACTAATGTTGAATCATTCTTGAACAATGACTTTTTATCATGAATGCAAGGAAATTAAAAAAGTGTTTTTCATGTGAATAGCCCTAGACGGGGATAATGGAAAGGAGGCCTTTGCCCAGCAGTGGGATCCAGCGGGCTCGTTAGATAGATTAGATAGGATCGTTGCTAAAAAAAATTGCCTTCCCGGAGTCCATTATTGTTTTTTTCACAACCGGTCTGTGGCCTCTTTCAGTTATAAATAGAAATAACGATTTGTCATAAAACAATTCTATAATTTTTGACACAAGATTTTTATAGATTTCTAGCTGACCCGCCCGCGGCTTCGTACGCTTGAAATATCCCGTTCCCGTGGGAACTTCGGGATAAGAACTATATAAAACACTCTTATCAAAGTGACGCGATACTTCCTGTAAATGTCTTCACGTTAATGAAAGACGGTTAAATTAAATGGATATTGTTCATACCAAAATATTAAAATCACCATTAAGAAATGGGAGGTGTGGGTAGGAGCGTGAAAAATACTTTACGACCCAATCTTATATCTACCAACTAAACAAAAAATAATCATTAAAATAGGTCTACCCGTTTCGGAGGCGTGCGGCCACAAACACCGTGACACGAGATTTTTATATAATAGAGAAGATAAATTCTACTTTTAAGCACAAACACAACTTTAAAGATAAATATTACTTAACCAATCTTATTTAATACCCGCAGAGTTCCTGAATAATATTTGGTTGCTGAATTAAAATACTTCCCGCTGTTGGCTTAAGAAATTAAATTAACATTTTGTTTTGTTTTTATGAAGCAATTTAAAATTATGGAAGTCTGCTTCACTGACGTGTTTCTTTTGTTTTGCTTGATTGTTGCACGGTACGGTTAGGGGTTCGAACCGGTAAAAACGGAACCCTAAGGCTCGGACTATATGGCATCCGGGTCTCCCCGATCCTGCGAATCCAGAGCATGTCCCGGTTGCTTCCCGGTAAAAGTCAGAGTCGGATGGCCCCGGTTCGTGTGTAGTCGATACAGGAAAAATTCAAATGTTTGGTTGTGTGACGGATTGGTCAGGTGCCGTTAAAAAACGGTCCCTGACCAGCCCGTATGCCATATAGCCTTATAGTGCGACTTTATCCGTCTGTCACAGCTTATTTTTTCAGCAACTACTGAAATTATTGACTTAAAATTTGGAATAATACTGGCCCACGCACGTAAAAACACAGACTCTAAATAGAACAGTTTTTTTAGAAATGTGGCGAATGGTTTTACGGATCAGTATAATCACGGAGTTTTCAAGTCCAGAGTGAATAGGTAATTTTTAGGCAAGCGTGCTTCATCTTCGATCACACAATCGCTTATCATAAACAGTTTTTTTAGAAATGTGGCGTATGTTTTTACGGACCAGTATAATCACGGAGTTTTCAAGTCCAGAGTGAATAGGTTATTTTTAGGCAAGCGTGGTCGATCTTCGATCACACCATCGCTTACCATCAGGTAGTGGTCAAGCGCTTGACTATCATCAATAATAAAAATAAAATAAAATCTGCCTTCAAATTTTACTTGGTGTCTATGTCACATAGTTAGATGGCGCTTCTAAATTAGCATAAATATAGGTACGGGACCCTTGGTGCACGAGTCCTTCTCATACTTGACTAGTGAAAACGTAGCACGGATAGACAGAGCTATTTTAGAATTTATAATATTAGAATGGATACTTTTACATAGAAGTAGACCTATTCGAAATACCCCACATGTCTTACGACAAACATTGCTTTAATAATTAGCTTTTCAGTTAAGTTTACCTTATTTATTCTTTATACTTATATGTGTATGGGTTTTTTTGCAAAAAACAATTAACGAAGTCACAAGGTCATAAGACCAAGATTTACATAGAACCTAGTTTCGTACCAAAAATGTGGTTAGAAGTTACTAAGTCCATAATAAAGTTTTACATAGACAAGCATATATGCAAATGGTTGCATGTTCAATTCCTGCAACAAATGTTGGCATCATCTCTTTTTCAATGTAATGGTAGACAAAGAAACGTATTTATTAGCAGTGAAGCTATTAGAAACTTTATTTACCAAAGGATTACAGCGGAATTAAATCCATTGATGGAATACTGTGGAACAATATTTTGCGTTATCTACAGATATTTGTTCCGGGTCTGGTTGTTTCTCTATGTATTATAAAAAAGAGTATTTAAGTATTCTATCTGTTATCTAGCTCACATAGTACAAGCTGTGCTTAGTTTGGGGCTAGATAACGCTGTGTGAAATGTCCAGCAATATTTATTTTATTTTATTTATTTATATTGTCCCATTGTTCCATGCCCAATATTGTGAACTACGTAATCTACGTATGTCTCTAATCGGTACTTACTAAGTATACTGCAAACATACACTTAGGGAAATGTAGCCAAAATGGAATCCAGAACACTGGAGTCTTGATCTCCTTATTTTACCTGAAAAGAAAAACACCTAATTAATCTACAATTATGTTTTACGGCTTCATCATCCTCATCATCATCGTCAGCCCTTCTGATCCCACTGCTGGGCATAGGCTTCTCTTCGTTGAAGCCAAGTGCCCCCACCACCGGCCCTGTTTACGGAATGTTTTAAGGATTTTAGTAGCTTTTTGACTTGAGACAGTTACTTGATTACTTTACGTAGATTTTTTTTATATTTTTTATATTTCTTAAAGATGGAACAAGCTTATGGCCACCTGATGTTAAGTGGTAACCACCGCCTATAGCAAAGAATTGCCCCGTAGGTCACGCATCTTAGAAACGTGCCGTACGATCCACTGCTCTGCGTTCATCAACTTGAGGCATACAGGTGTAAAGCCTCATGTGCCGGTAATTACACCGGAAACCATACCCTTCAAACTGAAACACAGCAAGAGCAATGACGTTTACGTTTACGGGCCATGAGATCGAACCCCACTTGTTAAGTTCATTTGATCAATAAATCGAAATTCAAAAGACAAAAAAATTATGTTTAATGGTATTTATGAATATAGGTATTTTGTTTCGAAAATGTCATATAAACTTTTTCCCACACCATAAAAACTTCGAATATGTTTTTTGAAGCTATAAGGACATACAAGCAATTGTTGAATAAGCTTTATCACACTGAAAACTGATTAAAATCAGTGTTATAACTTAAGTAGGCTTTAAGTTTATAGGTGTCAGTGACCTGCAAACACACATTGCACAAAACAGGTAGATTATGTAAAAAATTACGCAATGTACTACAACTAACCAGATTACAGTATGCGTGAATTGAATATGCACGTGTGAAGCGATTAATGGAATAAGGTGAGACACTTCAGATCAGTTCTCATGGTTACAAATGGCTTAGATATAGTGTCTTCAATTCTTATATCATTTTTTTAGCTCTTCTGTGTGGCTTCAGATAGTAGGAAATACTGGAAGTTGTTCATCCACTCTCGTAATTTCTGATACCCACAATACCCTAGTAGGGGTTAAAACTATCAATGAATATGATGATAAAAAGTAGATAGGTAATGAATAAGGCACCATTGTATTAAGTAAAGCAGGTGACAAAAACAATAGCAGAAAATCCGAAATTAGCTTTTTAATGTTGATCTGAATAACCAAAGTGTTGTACTCATTAATGACATTGCTCAATATTTCTGGTACTGTTGTCACTTTTAAGTCAACTATCAAAAAAGTATTAACTACTCTGAAAAAGTTAAGACATTGAATCGTCTATATTTTAATCTACACCTAAAAATCGCTAATCCTTATTTGATACTAGATAATGTAATTTACCAATTTGACTTGTTTGTTTTAACTATAGAAATATGAGCTAGTAATTATATCTCTAACCTCTATTTCTATATTCTGAGTCATCTACATTAGACAGAGCAAACACTTCACCGATACACCGACCTCGCCGGCGAGGTCGACGAGTCCCTTCAGTCACCGCCTATACGAGGTACAAACATTTACCAGGGCGTTTTTCTCCTATCCCCTGGCAATGGCCCAAGCCAAGGTTCGTACCTAAATGGTGCCCTTGCGCTAGTTGTCTCATCAAAAAACTTACAGGGCCGAGCGCTATCTACGCTCGCCAAAAGTTCGGTTAAGCTGCAACGATCTCAGAGGCCACAGCGAGAATAGTCCATAAGAAAAAAAAACATTATTATGCTTAAATGAAACTTTCCGTGTTGCTAATATAGACGTTACCCTTTGGAGTTATTTAAAATGTTATGGCAAGCATTATAGAGAACGCCACAAAATCATTTAGGCACAAGCAGAAACTATTCCGATCGTCAAAAATATGAGTCGAATTATTTGTCATGTCATTTATCTAGCCAAACGAAACATTGATTTTTTTAAATGTGATCCGCATTGTTCATCTGATTGACACTAGCAACGCTGTCAACAGACAAGTAAGACTTTTTTATTCAAATCGTTAGTTCGATCTTCAATTCTCGCACGCACATCACATGCCGCGTACTGTATTCTCAACCGGATTACTTTTTCAATTGCTTACCCACTAAATACTTAAATAAATAATGAGTGTTGACATTTATTTGGCGGAAATCAATGTCGTTGCGTTTAAGTATTATTGGATGATATATGGCTGAGATAATCTAGTTTTTGTGTGATTTTATATGAGTACAATTCAATTACTATAAAATATAATTTTATTAATGTAACATAAAATCATACTAATAATAAAATACTTCTGATACCTGCCTTTCTATTTTATATCTTGAAAGGGGGTTAGGTTAATATACCCCACCACTCTGCCCCACTAGTGATGTTAGGTTCATGAAACAAATCAAAATGTATTTAAACCCCGCGCGCGACTAGTGTTGAAGAGGAGCCAGTTGTTTTAGTTTCAAATTAACTTGTATTGATTTCTTTATTTGGTATTAAGTAAAAAGGTTGCCTGAAAGAAATCGCTTTTAGCGATCAGATCACCCATTATACTTACCTTTATTTTTGTGTATTTCTTTGTCTTTTTAATTTTGTTTGTATATCTGTGTAGTGTTTTCTACAATGTAGAGTTCATCAATCTATCTACTTTATCGTGCCCTCCAAAGCACAGGAATACTCAGTTAATACAAAACATGTTTTTATTGCTTCGTTCGTCTTTATAAATGCTTTGTAAAAGTAACAATAAATTTTCCTGTGTCAACGTTAGAATAGCTAGTTCCTAGTAGTTTTAATAGGTTCTTCAAAATGTGATATTTCTACGAATTTACGAGGACTATGACGCAAAACATCGCAAAAATTAAGTATGTCTTATGTTACACTATGTAATTCGCCGCGGCTTCGCACAGATTTCAAATGAATATAGGTCTTGAGTATTTACATACAAAAATCCCCTAGAAAAAAGTACTTTAAATTTTTCTAGAATTTTCTATTTTCTCAGGCAACTTTTCAAAATTTTCTTTCATACAAACCTTGTTCTGAAAATTAAAAACAGATCAAAAATAAATTAGTCGATTCGGTCGAACCATTTTCGAGTTTTACCAGACTAACGGCACGGCAATTGATTTTTATATTAGAATAAATTGTAATTTTATAACATTTCATTATTTTAAAGCCCTAAAAGAGTGTGTTTCCACCAGATATCTGCAAGGAAGGTGAGCGGTGCGCGAGGATAAAATCCACCGTAAGAAAACTTCATTTTCTTAGCCCCGCTCAGGGTATAAAAGGGCTAGCGGAGCGAGATATTACAGTAGACCCGTACTCCGACGTTTTGTAAGGCGGTGTCGGATTAGCGAATTTGCCAGACTACTACCACTTCTAGTACGAAACTTTTATGAAAAGGTTTCTTTTAATCCGACAAATCACATAAGTAGAATAGTTACTTACTTTAAAAAAAATAATGCTAATAAATAAGAAGAAAGATTTTTTTATATTTGGAACAGCACAGACGACAAAGACACAGACACAGGAAAATATAGAAGTTACTTATAGAGAGTATAAATTTATAATTAAAAAAAACGAAATGTGCTTCGTATGTACTGTTATTCAAATTCAAATTCGTTTATTTACACTTAAATATAACTTTACAGAATTAATCTAATTCGCTATATCTAAAACTTCTACAAGTAAAAAAAATACAAATTATAATATACTTACCTACATTCATCATTAACTTATTTTAGGTTAAAAAGGTACACAAAAAAAACACAACAGATATACAAATACCATAGGCACTTAAAATAACTAACATAATATAGGTATACATAATTAAATCCTCTCACAATAACTGAGACACACTTGCTCGATCGTCTTCCAGTCATCTGCAAACACATCAAACTGAGGATGGATGGAAATAAGCTCATTAAGGCTGCTATATGTTATAGGCATGTCGGATGATAGGGGACCGGATAAGAATAGACAGGGACCGGATTACCGCGGGTTAACTGTAGTTTTTTATTTTGACATGCATATGACGCGGGCTGCCAATGTACGTCGCCCCAGTAGAATTGTCAATCGGTCATCATTAGCTGCATCTACGTATGAGAAAATGAATTTTGTTCATAATTTCTTTTTGCGTGAATTTTTCCGGCATTTTAATAGTTATTCTGCTATTCGGGACGGAGACCAACAAATCAAAGATTATCATAATCAGACCAGCCGTTCTTGAGTTATAAATGGTGTAACTAACGCGACTTTATTATGTACATATACATATATATAGATTATTAATTATAGGCGGCACGTTTGACATACAAAAAAGCGAGAGATATGTGTGAGGGACGCGTGCGAGGAATTTCTGCGAGGTGGTGTAGCGAGCTTCTGGACTACCAGTCAATAGACGGTGACAGCTGAAGATGACAGCAGATGTGCGAGGATGTGTCCGATACACATCCTCACATATCTATAGTGGAAACGTACCCTAAGAGTTGTTTTAGGTTACCCACACAACAATTTTGAATCATGAAAACCACCCGATTTACAAAAGTTACAAAAGGTACTTATCGCTAATCAAGAACTGTCGAATACTATCATGAATTGTTAGTGACGTTAAAACTGAAAGTTTCTATAATTTGGAGGGCTCAGTTTAGCTGTTGATTTTGGCTAATTCTGCTAAGTCTAGGCAAAATCTAAGACTAAATCTTCAGACGCCATAGAGTTGGCCGCTCAAATGATCTTACTTGACTTTGTAAGCAAATACTTTGTCAACCGGTTAGCAAGAATTCTGGAATATAACATGTTATGTGCAAATGTTTAGATAATGTAAATACTTGTGACAGATAATTTATTTCTATTTGCATCATCTACAAGATTAGGTGCCTATTCTTGAGATGGTGTGATGATCTATGACTTCATTTTTAGTTTTTGCATGTTTTCCGGGTTAGTTACTTAATAATTACCTATATAATTAAACATGACCAAAGCTCTTGAATTTGACTTACAGTATAAAAGATTATGTTAACCCTAATGAGGATGATTTAACCCACGAAAATTAATTAATATTTGTAATTAATATATAGTATATTAATACACTGAAAAATATATATATATGTACTAATATGTATTTTTTCAGTGAATTTAATTAATTTTCGTGGGTTAAATCATTCTCATTAGGATTATCATATCTTTTATACTGTAAGTCCACCACTAGTAGTAGTGTAGTCTGTATACCACTAGTGTGGTTCGCCCCGAACTTAGATCTCGCGAGTCTCCCAAAAAAACAAAAAAATATTCGTAATCTTTGACTATCAAAATAGTGCCACGAAATGGGTAACTAATTAACTTGACCTACAGTTTCATTCAAATTGCAGGTAACGGGAGTTCATGTAAATTGGTAGACTTTTTTGGGGTAGAAATTGCAGTTATTATGGATTTCAGACTTTAGACTATATTTTTGTCACTAAATCTATATGCATACCAAATTTCAGCACAGTGGGGTCACTGGTGTACCCTGTGAATGTTGTCAAAGTTCAGTTTATATTATGGCTAATAACTTAAAAATTACAAAATTTTAACTAAAAATAAAAACGGGGTTGAAATCTACTAACCTTTTATTAGACGTGCTACTTGACCGGATAGTCTCATTTTGTTTTTTTTTTACCCCTCTTGAACCCCAATATCTCAACAACCCCCAACATTTTTAACTCATTTAGTTACACCAAAATTGTGCTATCACTACCTACCTATGTATCAAATTTCACGATGATCGGATAAATGCTTCAAAAGTTATCCTCGGACAAACAAACATACATACAACGCCGATTTGCCCAAGTTGATTTGGAGATCTCGCTTCGCTCGATCAATAATAAATTGATAATTAGTGGCGTTTTCTGTGGACCAAGGCTACTAAACTGAAAAGATGGTATAGTTAAGGCCTCCCCCATAGATTTCCAGAGTAACCGATCTTGTGCGGCCTACACCCAACGGCTCAAGCTCCTAGCGTAGCTCTCAGCTTGGCATTTTTAGTGTGGCCTCAGCCTTATAGTTTCGCCATAGATATTTGTTCCGGGTCTGGATGTTTTTCTATATAATATATTATAAGTATGTATTTACAAAAAAAGTATATAAGTATTCTATCAGTTATCTGGTTCCCCTAATACAAGCTTGGGTTAGTTTGGGGCATTATTTTTATCCTCTAATGATATCAATGCTTTGTCAGAAGCTGAACATCATAAATATTCCAACAAAACTATCAAACAATAAACCAATTACAACATAGAATTTCGTTAAACAGAATATTTCCAAAATGCTCTTGGCCTCGCGGTTCGTCATGGGTCTTTGGACACGATCGGAAAAAACAGTGTCAATGATCATACGACACACTTTACTGTGGATATCACAGACAATGCGTTTGTTTTTAATGATCAAGAGTCAATAACATCATTATCAACATCATATCAGCCCTCGGACGTCCACTGCTGAACATAGGCCTCCACCATAGATCTTCAAATCGACCGTTATTGTGCGGTCTGCTCAAGCAACCTTTATCAGATCGGCTTTCCATCTAGTGCGGAGCCGTCCTACGCTGCGCTTTCCAGTACGTGGTCTCCACTCGAGAAACTTTCTGCCCCAACGACCGTCAGTCCTTGGAGCTACGTGCCCTGCCCACTGCCACTTCAGATTGTAAATCCTTTTTGCTATGTCGGACTTTGATTCAAATAAGAATCTTCTTATTTCTGATTCGATCTCGTAAACAGCAAACATAGCCCTCTCCATATCACGCTGAGCGACCACGAGCCTTCTTATGAGGCCCATAGTGAAAAAACAATTATTTGTACTATAATAATCAATAAGTGGGTAAAATTCTAAGGTGTGTGACCTACGAGGCAATACTTTGTTATAGGCGATGGTTACCACTTAACATCAGGTGGGCCATTATGCTTGTTCCAACTCCAGATCGTAAAAAAAAAATACCCGCCTGCATAAAGTATCCTGTTAAGAGTATCAGGAACTGCGATTATCATGTAACCTACTAATAAATATTTTCACATTTCTTACATAGCGGCAATGGAAATCACAACTTCCTGCGTCCCAATCGGCTACTCTCGCACCCACTGTGCCATAGAGGGCGTTGATAATTTGACCACATAATCTATGATTGAATTATTTCTGATTGAATGAAGAAAATCTAAGAAGGAATAATTGATTTGACATTCCCTTGTCAATACATCTATGAAAATCTAATGTATGTTCACAAAAATATCAATTTGTTTAAGAAAAATAGCGATAATCATAATTTTAATACTAAAAATAAAGATAAACTCGCTGTTGCCACTTGTAGACTCCATAAAGTTAGTAAATCGTTTAAAGAGAAAGGTGTACGCTTTTATAACAAACTCCCATGGGATGTACAAAAATTGACAATTAACAAATTTAAAAACGTAATTAAACAAAATCTTTATAAAAGAGCCTTCTATAAAATATCGGATTATTTAGATGGTAGAGAAGCTTGGGATTGAAATTGCTCCAACTCGTTAAAAATGTTACAATTTAGACGTAATTTATTTTCTGTATTATGTATTCTAAAACGATCATTAAAAAAAACAGCCAGCCTTGTTTCTTGCCTTTCTTTCCTGGCTTGGTCGCAAAGGAACAGGCAGTAAAATTGACGTTTCAAAGTGATCCTTGTGATTTTAATGAATAAAAATATTTGACTTTGACTTTGATTTATTTTATTAAATATCGATCTACCTCTTTTAAAAAAAATGTAGAGACAAAAAACTTTTCGTGTAGATATTTATTTTGATTGCAATCTGTATAATGTGCCTTAATATAAATAAATATATTTAAAAAAAGTTTATAATTATTTTTTCTTTGGAGGTTACTTTAATTATCAGTCGTTTTAATTAGTTTCAAAATATGATCAATAGTTATGTCTGTGGAGCGTTTTATTAGCTCGTAACTATTTAACTTAGCTTGCGAATGTTCACACAAAATTGAATGTTAATGAAATTGAAATCGCAACACCAATAAACTGGGGAAATTGAATTGTAATTAGTTTTGCTTTCTCAATGCCCTAATAAATTATCTGGTTGGCAGTGAAGCTAATTGTATTATTACTTATTGTACTATAGTAGAGTACCGTGTTCGCCATCAAACGCATATCATCGACTTCCAAATGTCGAGATCCGTAGACGAACGAAGGTCCATGACGTTGGAAATTGGGGACACTTGGCAAGACGTGGTGATAATAGGTGAAGCAGGATAGTGACTGAATGGTGGCCGAGGAATTGTAGACGGGTAGGACGTCCGGAAGCGAGATTGGTGGACGTTATCGTCGCGGGCCGTCAATAGGTGAGACTAACGCAGATGAAGGGGATGCTTATAGCCAGCAGTGGGTAGTCAGGCTGTGGATGATGATGATGAGTTACATGACAACAGGTGGACTAAGGCAGTCACTGAGTGGTGGCTAAGAGGTGGACGTCGACCGCAGAACAGCCGTGCCGCTGATAGTCTGACAATAACTGTAGAGTTCTGTTCTGACGCATAATGATTCTCTGATTGGCTTATCGCACATACGCAAAACGTATAATTCGGATGACCAATATGCATAATGATGTATGATGTACATATTTTATGTTTTGTGTATCCTATGGAGGTTGTCTGAAATAAATGATTCTAATCTATTCTATTAGCCAAATGAGTAAATGGGGTTATGTAGTCCGTTTCACAAGAAACCATCCAGTCCATCCATACATGTGTCTCACAAAGTTGCGATTGGACCAATTCTGCTTGAAAGAAGTAACTGAAAAAGAATGAAAAAGCCTTTGCCCAGCACTGGGACATAAATGGATGAAAACACACATATATTTTGAAAAAGTCTGCCTAATCAACTGCCCTAAACTACCAAGCTTTTGGTAGTTGACTTTCAGCGGATAATTAAGAGGGTAGGCCTTTTGAAAATCAAGCGTGAAGTTATTATGTATTTAAGTAGTTTTGACAGGCCAGCCTCAGCATTTAGAAACAGCGTTACTCAACAATAATTGCAGGACAAACAATAAGTTTTGAAACGCGACGGTCACACGATCTTAGGACTTACTGCGGCAATAAAATGACGCTTAGCTACAACTATTTTTTCAATTTAAAAGTAGTAGAATTCTTTGTGAAAGGGCTCGCCTGATGAAGAACTACCAGCATACCTGTTTCTGTTGCCAAGTAGCATTGCTATGTTTGAAGGGTATGGCTGCCGGTGAAGTGCCAGACACATGAGGTTTTCCACCTGTTTGCCTTAAGTTGATGGGCACAGGGCAGTATATCGTAGGGCACGTTGCTACGAGGCAATACGTTGTTATAGGCTATGGTTACCACTTAACATCAGGTGGGCCATATGCTTGTTCCATCTCCAAGTCATATAAAAAAAAATAAAAAAACTTATACAGTTTACTATTTTTTTTGTATATTGTATGGTCTGTCAAATTGTGATCATCATAGACTTTGATAAAATCAAAAAGAGACACTTTTTTATGTCATTCCTGGCTGACAAACGTAGAATTGTTAAGTATCGCTAAATGACATTAACAAACCCGGTCTCCCTACCAACTGTTCCTGTAAAATGTAACATAAAAACTGCATAACAATGTTAGTCAAACTCAAACTATTTTAATTTTAAATCCACGAGCAACGAGCGAGCGCTTGTTATAAATACGATGTTGGTTGCAATACAAATCGGAAGTGCGCCATTTTAGGTACCATTTCGTAAAAAAAAAACAAAGACTGGTTTAAGAAACCGTGAAGTTTAACTAGTTATACAATTAGGCTTTTTTGATCATTGAGTTAAATAGTATTTTTATTTTTTATAGAGTTATCCGAACACTTACGAAAAATTCCAAGATTTTTAAAACCATCTCAAAAATTTCATCTCAAAAAAACCAGCAACTTAACTCAATGTCCGAGTTAAGTTGCTGGTTTTTTTTAGCTATTTATGTCTAGTAAGTTTGCTATGAAAATATAATCGTAGTTATCGTTATACTACTGTTGGGCAACGCTGCGTAATTATTACGTGTTCTTAATCTTTTTAATCCTACAAAAAGTATAGAAGTGTTTAAGTTTGTTTGTTGCGTATGCTTTCGTAATTTCCAAACGGATATACTGATTTTAATTCAGTTATTTTTGAAGTTGGAATTAAAGGTACATGAGACTTTTCATATGTATGTCTCAGGATGACGGACGGAATGCAATCCATGTAGTTCAAGTGTTCGTTGGACGTAATCTGAATGCAATTATTATAGAGTGTCAACCACTTAATATTTGGTGACGATGCTACACAAAAATTTTAATAAAGAAAGAAAGAAAGAAAATATATTTATTATGCCAACCACTAATAACAACTATTAACCACACAAAAATACAGTACAACAAAAGATTACCAAATATAAGTTATTATTAGTAGCCGCCACAAACAGGTTCCAACTCAGTATTTTGCTATGTCACAGCAAGGTAACACAGCGCTGGTCTTCCGTTGGAACCTTTATGAGTACCTACACGGAAGTCTGCTAACATATATAAATATAAAAACATATGAAAATAAACAAGTAGATGACTTGTATTAAGACTAAACTAGCTAACTAATAAGATACCACATCCAAAGAGCTAATTTTCTTGTAAATAAAACTTTTTCTATAATCGCCATTGTGGGTTTTCCTTTAATCACGTGAGGTTTTTACGCCACTTTTTACACCCTTCTCCCCCTTGGGCAAGTTTAATACTACGTCGTGATCACGTGAGGTTAGTCTAACCCTCTCTACTCCTGTTCAAATCTCACGTGATTATAAATGACGAACTCTTTAAAAGATGTTGGTCGGGGTAACAAAAAACAGAGATGATTGGAGAGATTTTGGAGTGACTTTTGACCAGCAGTGCGATGAATTGATTTAAAAGAACTGGCACTCCGGGAGTGCCAACAGAAGTGAAAACTTGAATAATTACGAGATACATAGATACAGAGATGTTGGTAACGGTAACAGTGTCGCGAGTTCAATGGTTTTTTCCCATCTCAAAAATTGCCCAACGCGCCTAAAGAAGTTTTCACTTCAAAAAACTGTCCCATTTCGAATAGTAGGATGTTATTCTTTTTGTAATATTTTACAAGCTTTTTATTAACTTGCAATGTATGTATGTATGTTTGTCCGGATGGAATCTTGCAAATGAATTTTAACCCATTCCCCTCAACCGATTGAGCTGAAATTTGGAATACATATGTAACTTCGGTGACAATGCAATAATATGGTACCATGGAGGTGGTCTCATGATGGAGACGGATGCTAGACAACGGAACTTCTGAATGGATTATAGTAGGCTAGTAGTGTTTGGGCTCATTTGAATCTGCTTGCGGTTCCGATTATGAATATTATAAAAGCTTGTTTTGAAAAAGCAATTTTCAACAAAAAACTTATTTGTTTTATGGAGGTTCTTAATCTTACCTAAGTACCTGCCTCAAGTTTCATGAGTAACAAAACTCAGAGAAAATTGATACTACGCATTGACCCAAATAAAGGATCATAAAGAAATTACATAAAAAATGGCTACACAAAATATCTCCAAAGGTATCAAATGACAGGTTGCACAATTTTCACGTGCTCAAAGTGTGTAAGCGTTATTTTGGTATTTTTAGTGTTCCTTACCGAAATAAACCGGATCTATATATCTATATTGTCTACATATTTTATATATCTATATTCTTATCCGCTTTTTTTACGCTTTTCCGCAGAGATAAAGAGAGCACGGGCAGGACACATCGCTAGAATGGAAGCGACTCGATGGACCAGAAAAATCCTAGAATGGAGACCCAGAGGCCGACCGCCAAATCGCTGGATGGATAACATTATACACACAAGACATGACTGGATGAAAAAGGCACAAGATCGCCAGGAGTGGAAAAAAGGGAAGAGGCCTATATCCAAAATTGGAGCATGAAAAGGCGACGATGATGATAATGATTATTGTTTATTAATTTATTGACAACAAACAGTCACACTCAAAAACTTCGTCATATCTGCCATAAGATGTCCAATGTTGGAAAATAGGGCTCTCCCATAGATTCCCAGAGCAAGTAATTTTGTAATGCCTTATCATATTTATTTTCATCTAGTGTGGGTCGTTTTTGATCAAAAGCCTAGGTTTTTGATCCAAAACCCCTATTACTGTGCCCACTGTATATTATATTATATTTTGTAGCTATTATTAGTAAAAACAATTTAGATGAATTGTAAAAAAAGCATTAATGCATATTTATTATTGGCTGACCCGCCCGCGGCTTCGACGCGTGGTTTTTTAATAAAACATTACCCTTCTTCTGCGCAGTCAGGTAAAATGTTTCTTATGTCCTAATCGTGGTAATAATCTATTTTTATACCAAATTTCATCAAAATCGATTAGTCGTGAAAATGTAAACAGACATAATTACTTTCGACTTTATAATATTAGTATGAAATGACATTAAATCCGGCTTACAAAAAGATCCCTAAACGTATTTAACGTCTAAACATGTTTAAATTTGATGTATTTCTATGAGTTGATAACTCCTTAAATCATATTTAGCCACTAAATAGGCATCGTTGCGCAAGTCACCCTTAGACTTTAGCACTGATGTTTAAGTGTGTTTCTCGTACGGAACCCAAGCAATGAGTAAGCCAACATACACTTGGCCTTTAAAGTTAGTTTTTTATTTCACGGTTATGTCACCTGCAATAAAATTATAAAAAGATGTTCACATTCGCAAAACATTCAATATCATGGTAGCGGTTCTTTTTCCGTTAACTTAAATGGTGGTAAAAGTGCTTGAATTGTTGTTATTATGTTTATGGTGTAAATACCATTCAAATTCGTTTATTTACACTTAAATGTAACTTTACAAAAGTAATCTAATACGCTTTATCTAGAACTACTACAAAAAAAATGCAAAATATAATAATACATTCATTTTTAAACTTAACATATTTTAGGTAAAAATATTTATTAAATTTAAAAAAGTACTCAATAAATACAACAGATATACAAATATACATTAGGGACTTAGAATAACTAACTTAACATAGGTATACAAAATTACATGTACATATAGAGTATACACAACAACTGAGACACACTCGCTCGATCTTGACGACCTCCGTGGCGCAGTGGGCGAATAGCCGGCTGAGACGCAGCAGGTAGCGGGTTCGATTCCCACCGCGGAACAAATGTTTGTATGATTTTACAGATATTTGTTCCGGGTCTGGATGTTTTTCTATGTATTATAAGTATGTATTCACAAAAAAAAAAAAAAAAAGTATATAAGTATTCTATCAGTTATCTGGTTCCCATAGTACAAGCTCTGCTTAGTTTGGGGCTAGATAGCGCTGTGTGAAATGTCCAGCCATATTTATTATTATTTATTATTATTATCGTCTTCCAGTCATAGGTTTGTAACAAACCATAAGTTTGTAAGGCTTCCTCAATTCTTTTGGAACCTACAGACGTTACTTATAAACTTGGATTTAACTATGGAATAATTGTAACGTGTTTTATTGATCTATTCCATTATTTCAACTAGTTCAACTTTTTGCACTGAATTTTTACACAGTTCAACTATTCTATAATAACATGAAATTTGAACTAAATAGCTTTTTTGTTCATAAAGTTTAACTTAAAAAACCCACTCTTAAATTAAATGAATTACTAATTTGTAACCTATTTAAATTTGAAAAGCAGACGAATACGTTTGCGTTAATTTTCGCCAAACGTAATGAGGAACCATCTCGTAAAACCAACTTTCAAATTCATTTATTGCTGGATTGTAGGTTTGAACAAAACCGCATTCAAATCAGCCAATCCGAGGTACAAAGCATGGACTGACACACAAAGGCTTGAAAATAATACTCCATTTTTTGCATCATATATGTATGTACCTATTTATAGGAAGAGATTACCTCAAATATAAGCCATTTGCGTAACCAGAATCCATCGAAATTCTTAAAATACAATGTGTTATGCCTCATTGAAGTAGAAAAACTTATTTTTATCTGTAAATATAGTTTGAATAAGCGTATAACGCGTCACCATTGTGATGCACTTAGAAAGTGTCGGAACGTCTTTGTATGGTCTCAGATCGTGTGTACTATGCCTCGTATTTGGGCTGTTCCAGTTGGCACCCAACTATATTATCTTTATTTTTAATTATGTTTCATTAAGATGATTTCAAACGCTAAAGCGCTTGAAAGAAGTGTCTGGAAAGAATGGGGGACGCCTTTGATTAGCAGTGGGACACAGAGAGCTGAAAATAAATAAATAAATGTACATTTAACAATAAAATAGCCCACCTTTTGTTCAGTGGTAACCGTCATCTGTAATAAAGCATTGCCTCGTATACTGGACATTACTTTTTTTTTCTTTTTTCTTATAAATAAATAAGTATTGCTGGACATTTTACACAGCGCTATCTAGCCCCAAACTAAGAAGAGCTCGTACTATGGGAACCAGATAACTGATAGAATACTTATATACTTTTTTTTGTAAATACATACTTATAATATATAGAGAAACAACCAGACCCGGAACAAATATCTGTAAATCATGCAAACATTTGTTCCGCGGCGGGAGTCGAACCCGCTACCTCCTGCGTCTCAGCCAGCTATTCGCCCACTGCACCACGGAGGTAGTAAACATTACTAACAGCGCTATCTAGCCCCAAACCAAGCAAAGCTTTAGTATGGGAACCTGATAATTGATACAATACTTATATTTGTTTTGTAAGTAGGTCCCGAACCCGGAACTAATATTTGTAGATCTCAATTTTATTTCACGACGATATGTCATAAATGTATGCCTATATCATAACTTTTTAGCCTTTCCTGTAAAATATTATTCCGATCAATAATGTATGTCTACTGTATATACCATATCTTTTTTCCTATTTAATAAAAGATGGCGTCGAACGTAAAAATTAAATTACATTTTATACAAAGGCAATATTAGCATGGAGCTAATTGGACTAACCCTTTAACGCATATTAGTTGGATCGTGGCGCGTGGGCAGCTATTGTGTAGTCAATTGTATGGCGACTGTCAAGTGCCTTAATTATATTTAAAGCTGGTTTATTTTGGATAGGCTCTAATGCCTTCATAAGTTCTCGACTCTTCAAATCCTGGCGTGTGGTTGGAAGCAATAGGTACATACCTTTCTTCTATTGTAAACAATGAAAATGAATACTTATGATTGACAAGACATATAAACTTATTTTCTAATTCTATACTTGAATAGAATTAATCATTTATTATACAAAATATGAGACATGCAACAAACATTATAAAGAATAGTGGACTTTTTTCATAGATTTTTACAAAGCAAAAATATATTTGGACACATGTTTTAAAATAGGTAAGTATTTTTATGGTGTTACCCGAACACTTATGGTAAATTCCAAGATTTTAAAACCATCTAAAAAAATTTAAAGCCTGCGGGTTAAAGTCCCGTCTAGGCTTAAAATTTTTGATATGGTTTTATAATTTTGAAAGCAGGAGATTCTCTTTAATTAGCCCACAAAAATCTCAGGAACGGGGGCTGTTATAAATGAATAATTTAATATATACACAAATTATAGGTAATAATTTTTCAAATATCAATTAAAAATAAGAACAATGAGTAAGGGAATTTCAAGACTTTTGATCCACAAATCCCCTGCCGACACTCGAAGTGAACGCGCAGGGGATTTGTGGACATAAAGTTCCAAAATCCCTGCTCAGGAGATGGTCTTAGGATATTTGTGGAACAAGCCTCATTTTTCCACTTCTGGACATAGAGCTTCCACCCTCCCATCATTAGTATGAAGGCGTTCAATGAAAAGCGGATACACTTTTAAACTATAAATTATATTGAAAATCGAAATTAATATTCAGAAATGGTTTCAGCTACGTTTTGAGACCCGTCCCTCTGATAACATTATTGGCTCTTATGCCACTGATATAGAGTTCCCAAATAGCGAAGATTATATCAAGCACGTAACGTAATTAAAAATACGTTGATTTTCGATTAACAGAGTAAAAAAACTATCTACAAGTAACTATCAAGTTTTTTCAACATCAAACAATACAAGACACGCGTAAGAGATTCCAATCTACCTATATGATAACGTACATGTGAAACTATAATCACCGCCATTATAATTTGTCCCCAACCTACATGTTCATTGTATTGTTCCTTAGGAAGCCATATGTCTTCGTCTTTCGAGGATGTAACGCAATACAGTTACTGCAATATTTGCCACCAAGGGATTGAAGATATTATATGCGTTTATTGTATGTTAATACAATCTTAAAAGTAGTACAGTTCTTTGTGAAAGGGATTGCCCGGGGAACAACCTATTTCTGCCGCCAAGCAGCATTGCTCTGTTTCGGTTTGAATGGTATGGTTTCTGGTGAAATTACAGGTACATGAGTAAAGTTGCCACACGTCCGGAATTTTCTGGACATGTCCGGTAATATAGGTCTTTGTCCGGAATGCGAGGAGAATCCTAAGCCGTCCGGAATTTCTACAATTTAAGAGGAAATCCGGGAAGAAAGACATTTGGAAAATAGGTATTTAACAAATGTATTGCTGTCGCGCTGTGCCCTATATGCCACTAATATGATTTATTTTATTTATATATTTTTTGGAAAACTTACAACTTGGTTCATATAAAGACCTGAAAACTTCCATCGAAGAAGAACATAATAATTATATCGTCAAATCCGTTGTCGAATTTTCTTGGAAAATTTTCGTACGAAATCATATGCGGAAGGTTTTTGTGTAAAGTTCGCTGAGGTCGTGTGTGATTTGATAATTTACTTGAATGATTTGTAGATTCTGTAGTCAGTAAGACATTTCCCTAATTATTAACTAGGACAGAGAATGCAAGTCAATTAACATATATATGATATGCGTTTATTGACTTTGACACACCTTTGACAGGTCTGCGAAAACTGTCAATCTGTAAAGTACAAACATGGGTACAAACATGGGTACAAAACTAACTGCTAACTGCTCTTTGATCACAGATGGATATGGATCCAAAATTGAAAACGATCAGTTTTGTTCCAGATACCTGATACAAATAACCATTTACCTACGAATGGTTCTTTACGTACTTACTTTAGTTTTTCTGTTCAGATCATTTCGTGTGATTAGTAACCGCTGATTGGCCTTTAGCATATAATGTACTAATAATATTTACCTGCTAAAGATAAGATAAGCGATGGATAAGATAAGGATTGAGTATATTGAGTATATTAGTCTTTTCCATAACCTGCACAGACAGCCTGCACTGTCCAGTTATGGAACGCGCTGCCGGTAGCTACCAGATGTGCCAAGTCACTTGCCATTTTTAAACGTATGCTCAGAGAACACTATCTGAGTATTTGTAGCTAAATATCTATGTATTTATTATTCATTAATATATTTCTTAAATAAGTCTAAGTATGTATGTATAAATTGTTATGAGTAGTTATTATTTAGGTTCATTCATGTAATTTTCATTTATGTAAGTTTTATATTTTTTATTTTTATATAATTAGTATTAGTATGTATGTACATTTAGTATGTTAGGTACACCATTACATCCCAGGTAATATCCACACATTCCATTCCATCCAAAAGTAGTCTGGTAGAGATCGCTATTTAACGATAAGACCGCCAATTGCATCCATAGATTTTCGTTGTTGTTATTTATTTTATTTGTTTCGTGGTGTGCAATAAAGAATTATCTAATCTATTCTATATTAGAGGAAGTTTGAAAGTAGCGCTAGTGATAGAAAAGTTGAGGAAAAGCGGAGGGAAGAAAATAATTTGACTAAAAGAGTTTTAGATATGAATGTGGATGGATATAGAAATAGAGGAAGACTGAAGAAGAGATGGATGGACTGTATGAAGAATGACAGGAGTAAGAAAGAAGTGACAACGGAGATGATGGCTGATAGAGAGGTATGGAAGAAAAATACATGTTGTGCCGACCCCACGTAATGTAGGCAAAGGGCAGGAAGAAGGAATATTTAACATAGGCCTCCCCATACATTTTCAGAGCAAACCTTTAGGGGAGGCCTATGTTCAGCAGTGTACCCTGTGACTTATATGATGATAATGATGATTGACACGTTAAGAAGCAGATAAAGTGTGTCACGAAAACTTACTGGAATCGCTTTAAGGAAAGAATACTAATAGAATACACGTACTACTACTACTACTACTACTACTACTACTACTACGTACTACTGCGTACTAATTTTGCTTATATAAGGAAAATATGTTAGTACAGATATGACGTAGCCAATAGAGATGTACTAAAATTCAGTCTCTACCTTAAGTTTGTTAGTAAATAGCCTTCGAACAATGGAACATAGAGTCAACAGGAATGCTAGGATATTTCACTGTATTATTATAACAGAACAATGGACTATGGGATTAGGTAAGCATATCTACTAGCTACATAAGTGTGAATACGATTGTGAATTTAAATTGCCTTGGATTTTCTTTACCACTTTAGGTGTTTCATATTGCAATTCAGTTGTTAGAGCACCTTTTTATTTTTTGGTTCTTATTTTTCAACGTCATATTTAAGGAATGGAAGCAATTTACAAATAATAGAGAAACTCTTAACATCTCTCCTAATATATGCTAATCAAATTATAATGATTTACCCTAAGTGGTCACTTAGGTGAAGGAAAAAAGAAGGCAACATAGTTTTTCGATTAATAAATCGACTGGTCGTGTTGGAGTTGGGACTCATTTGAATGATCTCATAGCCCTTATTTGCTCATTTAGGACCTGAATTACTTAAACTACGTAGTAATTGTATTATTTACTTAAACTATGCGGGCGTAAATAAGTTATTATTTTTATAACATTAAAATAAATATGTTAATTTATTTGTTAAAAAAACATCACAATAAAAAAACATGGGCCTGTTCAACACGTAAATGCCTCCAAGGTTAGGAATCTGCAGAGCATATTACAAGTTGGTATCTACTTATTTCCCGGTTCACTGGCCTGCCCTCCACCTGACAAAGATGATGATGATGATAAGATATAAATTCTTGAAGCCTAAGATAATTGTTTAACCCCCTAGACGTAAAAGTAAGGTGCTATTAGTGTAACCCTTTCGTGTGTTTAATCTATCCGTGGCATCGTACCACCTAAAGGTCGGACGATATCGACCGATATCGACAAAAAAAATCAATCGACAAAAAATCTATGTGTCTGTCCGTAGCATTAAAATCAAAATCTTTTTATTCATTAAAAACACAAGGATCACTTTGAAACTTTAGTTTTAAGATGGCACATTTATAAAATATCAAATTTTATTTTGCGAAATTGATTACTTAGCTAAGTAGAAATTGTAGGAAAGAATTAAAAAGGTGTGGGTTTTTTTTAATATAAACTACGTGTGAATCTTGAACTGTAGCTATTTCCGAAGGCGACTGTACTATGATGGTTGCAATGCGGTTTCCTTGAGTTTTCTATTCGATATTAAATCGATATAATTCGTTCATGGCTGAGGATTTCACTGTCGTGATCTATCTGACGATTTGCTTCCGCGGTAGAGATACGTGGAAATGGCATTGTTATTACTCTAAGTAATGTTTGTGTATTCAATGGCGAAATTGCATTGAATCAGTTTTCTTTAAGAGATGATCAGGTATCACACTAATATAAATGTGAAAGTTTGGATGTTTGATTATTTGTTCGTTTGTTCGTTTATTTGGTTTTACTCAATTACGTCGTAACGGCTTAACCGATTCCGATGAAATTTGGTATACACGTAGATTGTAACCTGGATTATCACATAGGCTACCTTTTATCCCATAAATCAGTTCCCATGGGATAAAAATGGGGTGTCAAGTCAAGTTGCAACAGCGAGTTTAGCTTTATTTCTAGGTTACCTACACATTTAGTAGTGTAACGCGTGTGAAGTCGCGGGCAACAGCTAGTGTATTATAATTATAAGATACTTTTTGGTATAAACCCATTGGACCATGACTCGGGGATTGCTATACTCGTTAAGTCTTAATAATAATATGACTTCTTCTCTTTCGTGTCAATGTCTGTTTGACTCCTAAATTGTATTAGTAACTTCCACACCCTTCTCTGTTGCCTGGTACAAGTCTTCTCGTGTGCAGGTGGTTGGGCAGAGATGACATGAGACCAGGTGCCCAATCCTGCTAATTTATAAGAAAAAAAACGATTATATACGATTATTTAACGATTATGATTGTTGTTCCTGTCATAAGTTGCCAAATTGTGTTAATAGAATACCAAAAAGTATCTATAGTGGCAATTTTGCGACGATGCCATTGTAGATATATAGATATAGACATTTATTTTGACACAAGTAACAAACACACAGAAACTACATATAGTGGATAAGTAAAGACAGACAATTAAATAAAGACAATACAATACAGACAATTAAAAACACATTACTTAAACAAAAAATAATAAATAATACTAAAAATACGTACCCAGTCACTGAGCCCTGTATCGAAAAAGGGGAATGGCTCAGCATTATGCTAAACAATAAATGTATTGCTCAGCGCTGGTTTACAGCCATCAAACCTGCATTGGCGTCACAGACGTCAGTCAAAAGTTAAAACTTATAAGTGCCTTATTTGAAAAAGATAACAAAAAAAATTATTAGTAAAAGAATAATTACAAGTTGCCTGCCCAGCCAATTGTACCTACCTACCTAAGATGTCGAGTAAAACACAGCTAATAATAAATTGTCATAGTGAAGCGATTGGTTTAGTAGAATTGGGCCCCAGGTGGGCCATTGTTTGTAAGGTGGCCCCGCAGTAGCACTTATCTACCTGATAAAAACTTAATTGTAACACACATATCTTCACTCACAATCCCCTGCGATGATAAAGCCACCTAGGACCTATTGCTATTTATTATCACAAACGTAACATTTTCGATACTCGCTCCGCTCGCCAGTACCTTCCATGCATTTTCAAGTCTTGAAATTTCTCGCTAGTTTTCACTCAAGCCATTATCTTATGATTCATAATGTTTTCTCAGCATCTTATTATAATTTCAATATCCTTAACATCATCATCAAAACTAACCTACCACTTCCAGTGACATATTCTCCGTAATAAATCTGCTAATACTCACTTCCTAGCGGCCAGGTACACACGTACAAGTAATATGTACGGATATTTCTGTACGTGTGCTGTGCAAGTGTGCGTGACGTTCACTTTCGATCGTTGACTGAGGTTAATTGTAGGTATCTGGCCACTGTAGAATCATTTTGTTGTTATTATGGTGTAAAACAATTATTTTTATCCGAGTTCGCTTTTATTACTATGGTTGTTCTGTTGATACCTTTTGAACGCTACTGAATAAAACTACATTAAGAATTTTAAAAAAGTGGAAATGTAGATAATTTCCGTGTCCTCAAGTTGAGGGACGCAGGCAGGGCAGTGTATCGTAGCCTCGTAGGACACGTTCCTAAGGTGCCCTACAAGTTAATGAGTTGTTTGTTATAGGCAATGGTTATCACTAAACGTAAGGTGGGTTATTTGTTAATGTTATTCTTATCCATGTCGTAAAAAAGTCCTTTTTAGTGTTGAGAATCAACTCAATAAGTCCTATAAATCTTGTATCATATTGGAGAGAACTGACAACGATTTTGGAATTCATTTCTACAAGAATATGTTGTATTAAATATTTTGTTGTAACTTAAATTATCTAAATGATAAAATTTAACAAATAACTAAAATCAAATAATTATTTATTATTTACAAGAACATACAAGTAAGTAGGTACCTACATATCAAGCTTAAAACTAAAAACATAGTGTTTATATCTAGTTCATTTACTACGCTCCTAATTACATTACAATAGTAGGGTAGAAGTGTGCTAAGAGCTAGACTAGATAACTGTATCCTAGCCCTTAGCGCCCTCTGACGGACGATGTGCAATATGTTGTTATAAGTATAAAATTAAAAGTAGGTAGGTATATAAGTAGTTAGTGAGTGTTTAGTACTAATTTATAAACGTTATTTAAACATAATAAAATATTAATATACTTTACTTTAAAGAGCTTACCAGTTACCACAAAAAAGGCTCGTTTTAAATTACCTGAAAAATAAAAACAATAATTTATTATATATTTTAAACCATATTTAGGTAATAATATAACGTAATTGACGTTATCGAATAAAATACACAAACAAAAATTACCTTTCGTACCAATAAAGATTTTTAATTGGTTTTACTAAACATGACTAAGGCCTTCGATTGCGTGTATCACGACAAAATCATCTCTACAGATAACACTAATTACGGGACGTGACTCTGTTTTAATTATCCATTTTTGCTATCAAATTAATATTTAAAATCGAAATTATCGGCAGATACAGTAAAAATCATGCGAGATAAGCACGGGTGTCCCTCAAGGCTTGTATCTAAGACCCATCTTGTTCCTTACGTTTTAAATGCTGAATTTTACTAATTAAAGAATGTTGTACATGTAACCTTAGATTAGATCTCCGAAAAATTTATGCATGATTCTAATTTTAAAAATTAACGAGCGATTTCGTGAATGACACTTATTAGATATAAAAATACATGAGAGGGGCACATCTTGAATTTAAGCAAAAACTTTATTCTTAGACATATTATTAAGAATAACCAATGACCCAAGAGAATCAGAAGTTTAGGCTAAATGCGGGGCTTTCATAATCATCTCACGGGAAAAGTCGCGGGACAAAGTTAATGATACTACTAATATTAAGATCCATTAGGGGTCCAAAAAGGTCGGACAGATGAACTGTTATTTGCAATTAACTTATTACTACCATGTAACCTTTTCAACAAATGTCAAAGTGCCAGCA
The DNA here is from genome assembly GCA_963924445.1 of Philereme transversata. Lineage (NCBI taxonomy): Eukaryota > Metazoa > Arthropoda > Insecta > Lepidoptera > Geometridae > Philereme > Philereme transversata. The sequence continues at coordinate 15,923,514 of OZ004351.1, forward strand.
CCCGAAACATGCAATCACTCTCTTGAAACTCGATTTTGAACCATAAACACTTGCGATAAAGATCACGTTTGAATTGTATGTTAATAACTTAGGCTAGATGCGAAAAGCAGTGGTCATGTCGACGAAGCACCAAACCCGAAACATGCAACAATACACCGAAAATTCTATATAGAACCTTAATAACTTGGAGTACGGGCTGTTTTCGAATAATATGATTATTTAAGGCTAGGTGCGAAAGGCACTGGTCATGTCAAACAGTAAAAATATAGGTGTAACTTGTGAAGCAATAAGTTAATAACATTCCTATATCTACGACTATGCACCTATCTCAACATTTGAACTTTAAAATGTTGCAAAAAGCCTTATTTATTTAACGTGAAGGAAAAGTTATGTTTAGGTAGGTACACATACCGAATACACATGCGAAGGCGGCTAATCTCATTTTGTTACTTTTTAGGGTTCCATATCTCGAAAGGTAAAAAAGGAACCCTTATAAGATCACTCTCTTGTCGGTCTGTCCGTCTGTCTGTCCGTGTGTCACCACCGATTTTCTTAGGAACGGGTGGACCTAGCAAGTTGAAATTTATACCAGATACTAAAGTCTATAGTCCCTATTAGGTGTATAAAAATCAAGGTCCTGAGTCAACACGATAAAAAGATATGGGTAAATTTAGATTTCCGCGAAAACTTGTACCTAAGTACCAAAATTTACCTTAATCTTCAACTTTTTTTATTTCACGGAATTTTTCCTTTACTTGTGCTTTACCTTACTTTTAACCAAAATTCACAATTTTAGATCAACCGGAAGTACCCTATAGGTTTCGGGTCGAAAACCTATATGGTAGTTCCCGGTGACCTAGAATCACGAAATTTGGCAAAAAGCAAGGTCTTACAGCACAAATAAAAGAAAAATTCCAAATAATAACAACAATTGAAAATTAAAGGGTGTCCCCATGCATACATAGTTGACGGCAATTAAGTCCTCTTGAGTCGTATGGGCGCTCATACAATTTAGACTAGCTTAATCGGCACCAACCTCAAATAAGGTAAATAAATAAAATTGTGATATTGTGTGTGATACCAATTTTATAATGGCGGTATAATGGGTAGGTACGGAACCCTCGGCGCACGAGTTCGACTCGCGCTTGACCGGTTTTTTTTTAATGAAATAGGATAGGGAAGGGAATGATGCCAGCGTGACTAATCTTTGGCGAATTAATTCGGTGCTTTCGCATATATAAAATTAACTATCTCTCTCTAGAGTTTTAAGTAACACCCTAAACCAGTGTACAAAATATTATAATAAAATGCTAGTTATGATCTTTTTCATCCCATTTAAATATATTAGATATAACAGAACCAATAAACTAATGAATTTTTTTGTCCTACCCTACAAATTAATGAGTATTTTCATCAATAGTTTCCTTAATATATTTTCCTATAATAATCATCTAATAAATCACCTGTTCCGTTCACTCACACATTTGTAAATTGTACAATGTAAATGGGTAATGTTTGACTGAGAGAGAACTTATGTTAACTTATGTATGACTGATGAGGTGATATGTGACTTCTGTCTGTTTTTTCTTGTCTGTTATCTAGGTAAAAGTCCTAAGCATGCCCTTTTCAAAACCAAGATATAAAGGTTTTTGATAATATACGCACAAAAATGAAAGGGGTTATTTTGATGAGCATAATAAATAAATATGTGAAATGTTTACCATAGAAATGTGAAATTTATTTTGGCATGTAAAAACAAGCACTTTAATAAACTTACGTTGTGCTATTGCATAATGCTTGCCATCTAACCACAGATACTGTATTGGTGACGTCTCGAGATATCTTTTGTTGTCCCTTTCTAACCCAAAACCCGCAGCCATTTCCGAAAGAGACATCAAAAATACATACCTGCCTAGATCTACGGTAGTAGGTAGGTACTAGCAGCAAATCTACGCTTTTGGATTACGGCCTTTAATTTTGGATGTCGATTGCAAGAGTAGGCAGTAAGTTTTATATCGAATTAATCACCTACACTTAGTCGATTTTCTTTAAAATTTGATAATATAACTAGTAGTTTTTTTTTCGAGAAGTCAAAATTTATGTTTTGAGAAACCGTCACTTGAATTTCGTCAGTATATTACCAAACACCCTGTATGTATAATATTAAAATCGGTTTATCAATTCTGATGTGGTTGGATAACAAACAATTTTTCAACTTTCACAAATAAACCACTCTTGTAAATTTCTTAAATAAGTAAGTACTCCATAAAATTCACCTATTTATTATACCACGAATTGATCTTCATTTGTCTACAATCTCACCTGATATGGTCTACGTCGGAGTTCGAAGATCAATAAGACACCTATTCACTTTTACCAACATCAATGGAATTCTTGAAAACTCCAACTCGTACCTTCATTTTATATAAGTAAGAATTTGTTTGAAGGGTTTTTTTGAATTCCATTGTCATTGTGATCATGATTATTAGGGTTTTCGCTATTGTATCCATACTTTTTTAGTTTTTTTATCTTTTTTAGTTTTTAAATTTATTTGTGTTATAAATTGTATGTTCGCTTCGTGTCAGTCAGATCCTTAACTCGTAGCGTGATTCGAAGCCATTTCCTCGACTGTTTATTTTTTCTGTTATGGAACATTTTTACTATTTTAGTACGTGTTAGAATGATCTGTTTTACTAGATTTTTTTTTTACGCTGTCATCATAACTCTGTGGCCGTCGGGTAAAAATTATAGCCGAAGCATGGTGATAATAGAGTAAGGTGACGAACGAATGACCTAGGAGTGGTCATAGAAATACAGGTCATCCGATAGCGAGATGAGTGGACAATAAGTCCAAAGGCGCGAGCCATCGATGGTTGATACTAGCTAAGGATTGTGGTTGATAGCACAAACTTAGAGTGGCTTATATTTGGCCGTGGGTGAAGTCAGGTGGTGGATAATGACGATGTTTATGCATATTCATACATAACTTTGCGCGAAACATAACTCTCCATCATACACAGCCCTATTTAATCCACTAACTGCTAAGAAGAAGTATTAAAATTTGTGGCATACACCACGATTTTTATTTGTATGTTCTTTTGTGGTATAGAATAAAGTGTTTTCATTCATTCATTAATTCATGATTCTACTCTCACCTATTGACATAATCTTTCTTATAGAGCCCCAGACACGTCAAACGATTTCCTTGTGCAAACCTCTGTGGGTAGAATTTGTTCAAATTTATAGGTTTGTGCAAGGTATTAGCCAGACAAAAAAGGAACCAGTTTCGATGTTCAACCCGTAAGCCAAAAGCAAAAAGTACGTCAAAGCGTAACAAGTAAAATAACAGGTATATCGCAAATAACAGGTGATCAGTTAACGGAACGTTATTGAGTAACAGTTACGGGGACATGCTCCCTTTCGAAGCGATACGCTCTGAAACCTGTTACAGATTAATAAATACATAATCTTGATATTTTTTTACATCTAGCAGCATTTCTGTTTCAGTTTTAAGGCGTTGCCAGTGAAATTACAGGCACATGAGGCTTTGCATCTGTGTGCCTCAAGTTGATGGACACAGGGCATTGTAAGGCAAGTTTCTGGGTGCGTGACCTACAAGACAATACTTTGTTATGGGCGATCGTTACCACTTAACAACGGAGTCATATGCTTGTTCCATCTCCAGGTAGTAAAAATTATTATTATTATTATGAGCCACTTCTATCCCACTGCTGGACAAAGGAAGGCAAAGGCCTCCCCTCATTCCTTCCAAACATCTCGATCCCGTGCCAGTCTGCTTAGTCAGGAATTTGTGTAAATAGCACCAGGTCTTTAGTTCCAGTTTTTAGTTCAAACATCTACATTATACGAGTATATTACATGTTACGTGAAGAGAAAACTTTGTACCCCTTTTTAAGCTTATTACGTGCACGGAGGAAGTTGAGATTTGGCATGCTAAAGTTTATATGGAGAAGGCTAAAATTAAGATTAAAAAAAATATCAATTAAGGTCGTATTCGACTAGTTCAACTAGTTACGAGTATTATGAATACGGGAGTTATCACGTACTGTTTAATCGGTGTTACGACCTACAATGTTTTGGCACGTTTCGGTTCAACTCGTGAATCTTCATCAGGGTGAGTGAGATCTGGTCCTCATTACGTTTCACCTTTCACCGAATCTGGTGCCTTTTTTGGTCGATAATTGCACAAGTATTTTTCTATCATAAAAGCATAGCTTAAGATTATACAATTCTATAAAATACCGTAGTAAAATAATTACAATCTAGACATATAGGTAATATAGGCTAATGTGACTTCCAACAAGGTTGCGTTAAACGTTTAACGCTATCATGGAGGGGGTATTTTTTTTTCTGATGGACTAACTCGCTGTTGACCTCTGAGGCCGTGACAGCTTAACCGAAGTGGAGGGGGTATGAAAGCACTGTTGCGTTAAACGTTCAACGCTCCTGGGGAGGGGGAATAGAAAGAGACAGAGCGAGAGTGAGTGCGTGGCGTTCGAACGCATGCGCGTAGTATAGGTACCTGTTACAGGCCAGCGCGAGCGTTAGCAACTAGTAGCGTCCAATATTCCAACGCAAGAGGGAGAGAGAAAAAAAGATACACAAATGTAGAAAGTAGGAGAGAAAGAGAGTGAGTCGGTAGATCCCAAGCACATGCGCGTGGTATTTGAAGGTTTCACTTCTACCACGTGTGAATTGCACACATGCTTTTTTTACTGTGTCCAGTAAAGGGGAAGACATTTTGTTTATTTGTTCTTGTTCTTTAGCACTAACACTTTCACTGGTTTACACTAATGTTAATATACACTACACTAACTCAAAAGGCTTAGTTCTCTTGAGTCTTCTCACAATGTCTGTGTTGTCGAGGAGCTGGATAGCCTCAATGTTCACATGGTGATGAAGTCTATGCCCATGAGCTTCTGCATATTTTTAATAAATAAAATAAAATACATTTATTTCAAGCAATTATATAACTCATATAGGGAAGGGCACAACACAATAGGTAGGTATGCTAAGGTTTATACTAAACAGGGTTTTTGAGAGTATGCCTGTGACAGCAATGTCTGGTTATCATTGCCAAGACGGTGTTGGCGCTGGTCCGCAGCCTGCGCACCAGGGACGCGGCTCGCTTGCGCATGACGGTATGGAAGCAGTCGACCCGCGCCGCTGCGAACATCCCTGATGCACTGCGGTAGCGGGGCAGCCCCAGCATATTAATAGTTTGGTTGACGACCTCTAAAGTCAGTCAACCAAGTAGTCAACCAGTAGCCAAAAGATAATGAGCGAAAATAAAATAGACTCCTAGTAATAATGCTCACATGAAAAAACACGTGACTTCAAATAGCGCCACGAAATTAAGTTTTTGTCAGACTTTTACTACAGAAGGTCAAATGCAAAAAGTATTGTCTCAAGATCGTGGCATTAAAGCCTAAATCTAGCATTTTATTGTTTTTATAGTTTCGTAACGGTAATTAAGTGCAATTCTCAGTTCACGGTTAATGAAAATTTTCTGAATTTTGTGAAACATTGTGCTTTTGAGTTTGGTAAAACATCGGTTGTATTGAAATATAGACTGAGAATATAACTGTGACTTTATAAGGTGCATATTGGACTATTGTGTTGCCTATATTTATTTTAGGAGGTTATGGAAAATGCATCTATCCTCAAAATCCTGTCACAGATGTTTTTCTTTTCTTCTTTTACAAGTTTACCGATTAAGTTTAGCGCCAGACTCACTCTTTTTTTTAATGTTATTTATTTAGACACACAAACTGACGGGCCTCCTGATGTTAAGAGGTCACCATCGCCTATTAACTCCTGCAGGACTCGAGGTACTGCAGTCGCGTTGCCTAAAACTTAATGCCTATTACAGCTGTCTTGAAGGCGTTCATTTTGAAGCAACTTGTCCTGTTTTTTATATTTAAAATTTTCTTGACGCGACAGCATCTTTGAAATATCAATAGCGATAAATCGGCTATGCCTGCAACACAATGCCGGTTACACAAGCTAGTTACCTACAAGCTCGTTATAACTTGCATTGGAATTGCAACATGGCACATCTGCCGGCCGCTCGACCGAGACTTGTGCAATCTTGGGGACACTTTGATTGATAAATATTCGATTGTGTTTTGATGAGATTTAATAAACCATAAATTTAATCATTATTATAAATCCACCACCGAGTGGATCCCAAAAGACAGCAAACGACCACGTGGCAGACCGCGACGCCGGTGAAAAGACCAAACTCGACTCGTATATGGAAGACTGGAGCACACACGCGCATGATAGTGGAGTGGAAGGAAGGAAGGGAGGGCCTTTGCCATGCAGTGGGATAATACAGGCTCCAAATAATAATAATAATAATTAAAACGAACAAAAATCACGAGAAAGTAGAAACAAGCGTATACTCAATGCACGCCCACCAGCACCGCCGCACTCCTCGTCAAGCTCCGTGTCGTCTTCCGGGTTGGCATCTATGATATCATCTGCGGACGCCAGCTGCATGTCGAGCGACGAGAGCGGGTCGCTGCCACCGCCTCCGCTGCCGCGACCACCTGCGCGGCGAGGGCGACCTTCACTATAGGCTGGCTCGGCACCGGGCATGCCTCAGCTGTACCGTGCGCAGCCACGACGACGTCGATAGTGACAAAGTGCTTCACACATCACCATTTCCATTTTCATCTTGCAGGGCACGCTTGTGGTGAGCGTTCGGTGCGTGGCGACACTGCGGAGTCCCATTACTCCCTGGGATTTACAAAAACCCCTGACCCTTGATTTGCCTTAGTTGGCCGGTCAAGGGTGGAGGCGCAAGAGCGGAACCTATATTCCAAGGGTTGAAGTGTTAAAGGCATAAAGCCGGGAGTAGCGCTTAGTGAAACTGCAGAACACCTCTCAATACCCTTTAACCGCCCACACCAACGTTGCCCCTTGCTGAATTCTATTGGCGGTAGTTATGGGGGCCCGTTTAGTGAACGGCTATTCACCACCTGCCTCAATCATTCTTAATATTACAGGATTGGCAGGTGCCGTATCTCATTTCTCTGATCACCCGTCCTCTATTTCATAAGCATTACTCTAACAATAGCCCGAACTCTAATCCATGTGATGCAATAGTACTACCATCTGTCTCACCTCCATCCATAGTGATTTTTATAAAAACAAACAGACCTCTTACTCGTTGGCTTCGGCCCCGGTAATGCGTTTGTAAAGGTCCAGGCCTAAAGCCTGTGTTAAGCAATAAATATATGGAATAATAATTATAAATACGGCATTTATCACTTACCGATTTAAATAAATCACGAAAGTTTTCTAAGTAAATGTAATTTTGTGTATACTAAATTTTGTCTTTTATACAGATCGAGATATTTGTCAAATATTATGCAAACTTTCTATAGTGGTTATCCTCCATAGTTCCTCTCGCATACGACAAACGTGTCCAGCCTAGACCCACTTCAATTTTCCGGATGTCAGAGTCAGCTATCTGTGTTTTGGTGCGCAGTGTTGGGTTCCAAACGGGCGGCGGCCACGTGATAGACCCGCGGAGATGGAGGGATGAACTCGATGCATACCATAAAGAGTGGCCCCAATTAGCCAATAACCGGGATTCGTGGAAAGAGGGAAGGGCCCCGCAGTGGACTCTACGGGCTGATACTCGTAATAATAATATATGAAAACTTTCGCCCATTATTCCTTTATTTTTTACGATGGGAAAATATATCGGTGCTATGAACTTATGACTGAGGTTACGACCGACGACAATGATAGAAAATAATCATTCGTTTTTAAACAATACCATAAATTAAAAACTCTGATAAGTATTTATTAAGATGGCCTATCGTATTATATTTACTAGGTACATTATCCAAACAATTTAATGAAAGAGAGGACCTATTATTTGCATTCTTGGGACACAAAACTCTAATTTCAAAATATTAAACTTTGACATTCGTCTGTTTATTCAACATTCTATGGTTTATCTAATAAAACTATAAAGACTGTATTAGTCTTAATTTTTATAAAAAAAGGAATACAACTTTGAAATTTATAAGAAAACGTAGATTTATTATTGGTTTTGTAGATAGATACCTAATTAGATAGGTACCTTTTTTATTACTTTAAGCGCCACAGAGGTCATTATAATTTTTTTAAATATTAGCAGCACATATCTTTTTCTAAATTTAATACAAGGTGATTCGCCATATGGTTGTTTTTCTTACTTACGAAAATTATGTTTGTACTACGACTCGACGTTTTTCACTAAAAGTAACACTTGAAAAAGAATAAATCTACTAGTTTAAATTTACAACCTTAAGTTAAGGTAAGGACAAATCCCAAAATACATCCGATTTCAATGTTTGCAAACAAGTTATATGATATTTTACCTAAAAACATATTGACTTTACCTTTTAGGAACATATTACAAATTATTAGATACTAGCTACGGCCAATGGCTTCGCACATATTGTTTGTTAATAAAAATTAGCCTTTGTCTCAATCCAGGTCAATCTATGTATATAATTACAAAATTCTATTGAAATTTGTCCAGTCCGACGTGAAACGTTTGGATGGCAAATAAATAAAGAAACTCACTTTCGCAATCAATAATATTGTATAAAATATTATTTATTTTACCCCAGCTGTAACGGTCATATTAATTATGTACATGCTTACTTTACTTATTGTTGCACTTCAAAAATTATTTTTATTTCATTCTTCATTCCGAAGCACTCTGTACAGCTAATGATATACCAAATTAATTCGGCACTTATGTCTGTTTGATTTAAGACATATGCAATATTATGCATTATTTAAATATATTTAAATTATCTGAATCGGATGATCAGACAAACGAGATCACAATTGTAATTAGAGTTCCTAACCTTAAACAGAATTCTATTTAAAACTATTCAAAATAAACAAGCTTTATAAGTTTAAAAACTGAAATCCAACTACTTAATACCTAAGTCGATGGTAGCCAATGTCATACGGACCATAATAACGAATCGATTGACAACTCATTCGTCAAAATAGGATAAGTAGCTTAGGCGCTACGGTGGAACATACTGTTACGAGCTGAGGGTTCGGGATAAAATAAAGGGAATCGATCTAACCAAAATAACACTTTTATTCAACACTAAAACGATGAATACACGAACTTGGTCACACGTAATCACAACACACTAATTCGCACCACTGTTGCACCACTTAAAGTCACAGAAATGTTCGCACGTATAGCAAAATCCAGACTGACAGTCCGGCCATCTCTCCGGCCTATTTATATCGCACACAATTCACTACACTAGAACGATCTCGAACGTTCCAGGAAAAGGGTCGGTGTTTCGACAGAATGACCAATCCCCATCCTGCGCAACCGCAAACAATAACACAGCAGGTAAGACAAAAGCGTTCGAGAAATTTCGGTTATTTCTTATTGTGTACCAGCGTAACAATACGTACATACATACAAACACGTAGACTTATAAAAACCCTTTCTTTTGGCTTTGCCGTAGTCGGGTAAAAAGATGGTGGATCATCTTATGTTAAAGAGCTTAACTTATACATTCCAAAACCATGTTTAATTTCTATTATGTTGTGTTTATGATGAAAAATATAGAACCCCTCGTTATCTCTGAAATTAGCAAAGCAAACAATCTTAAATTAGTATAATTGATAGAAATATATGCAAAAGATTACAGGAACAATACAACAAAATCTCTATACAGAACAGGTTTTTAAATATCTGCTTTAAATAATATCTTGGTTTCTGAGTCACATGACTAGATGGCGCTCCAATTCAAATAAAAATAGGTAGGTATGGGCGGAACCCTTGGTGCGCGATTCCCACTCGTTCTTGACCGGTCTTGTTTTAATAAAATGTCACAAAAAGACATTACGCCAAAACAAAACAGCAGCTACTTTAAAAGGTTATTTGTTATACCTTATAAACATATATTACCATAATGTTCTCCAAACATGCACACATAAATCTCTTTTTTACCATCACGTGACAAGACTTATTCATCACTATCATCAAACCAGCCATAGGACGTCGATACTGAATATAGTCCTCCTCCATAGATTTCCAGAGCGACCGACCTTCTACGACCAAACAATCTTGATTAGGTCATATTTCCATCTAGTGGGGGTCGTCCTACGCTGCGCTTGCCAGTGCGTGGTCTGAATAACCTTTCTGACCAACGGCCGTCAGTTCTTCTTCGAGCCATACGCCCACTGCCACTTCATCTCTCTTATCCTCTGTGGTATTCTACTTATCCTCAGTAAGTTTGGTTTATCTACGAATCTCTTCATTTCTAATTCGATTCCGTAAAGAAAAATCAAATTATATCTAAAGGTATTTATGTAAGTGTCTAAATAATCACAGAGACAAACCTCTAGTGTTTACAGAGTTTTATATATTAAAACTCTTTGTCGTATAAATTTATACAAAATACAAATTAATTTTGAATTTGAATTTCTTGCATTTCTCGTCCACAAACTTTAACATTTAGCTTGTAGTCAAACCTTAAAGAGTACTTAAATTGTTTAAATGTATACTCTTTGATTATATACTAATCAAAGTGTATACTTTTATTTCTGCTGCCCGCAGCTTCGTACGCTTTGATTTCAATAAAAGGTAGCCTATATCTTACTCAATGCAGATTGTAAATATAATCTCCCTATATACCGTAATGACCTACGGTGCTGAGACGTGGACGCTCACGGTAGGACTAGTCCACCAATTTAAGGTTGCGCAGCAAGCTATGGAACGGGCTATGCTTGGAGTTTCTCTGAAGGATAAAATCCGTAACGAGGTTATCCGACAGAGAACCAAGGTCACCGACATAGCCTAGCGGATTAGCAAACTGAAGTGGCAATGGACTGGTCATATATGCCGGAGAACCGACAACCGTTGGGGTAAACGAGTTCTTCAGTAGAGACCGCGTCTTGGAAAACGTAGTGTGGGGCGCCCCCCGGCTAGGTGGAGCGATAACATAAGAAAGGTGGCGGACAGAAACTGGATGAAAAGAGCCGAAGACCGGGCTCACTGGCGCGTATTGTGAGAGGCCTATGTCCAGCAGTGGACTAATGTGGGCTGATGATGATTATGATGATGACATACCTACCAAATTTCATAGAAATCAGTCCAGCGGTTTAGTCGTGAAAACGTAACAAAGAGATACACATACCTAGTTACTTTTGAAAAAATAAATAAAGATGGTTTCATTAATAATCATAACCCTCTTTCAACTCGAGTTAAAAATGTATTTCCGTTCGGAATTTAGCAACGTATAGTATACGACAGATAGTGAATACTCATACAGTCTCAATCACAGTATGAATAATAGGAACAGTATCGGAAGTAGGGCTGCTTGTTACGTCACTCTGCCAACTTTCGTCGCGGCCGGCGCCTGCGCAACTCAACCACCGGCCAATCACGAGCGGTGATACACACTGGATTACATTTTTATTAAGGTTATTTTATGCTAATAGGATTAAAAATGTAAACATAAGTTGTTTTATTTAATAGAACTAATCAAACATAGGATTTTATGACTTCTGCGGAGCGTTGGCGAGTAGTGGAGACGCTAGGTTGCGGGTTTGATTCCCAGCTTACATCATATTGCCAAATTTCAAGTTCTAGATCAAGAGGAAGTACCCTATAGGTTTCCATTTGTGAGCAAAATATGCGACAAAAATGATCGTTTTATTGCTTTGACTTAGAAGCTTGATTGTAGCTCCTAGTCTGTAGTTCTATATATTTGATACTAGCTTCCGCCAGCGGCTTCGCACGCATGGCTTGTCAACAAAATCCTATGTGTTAATCCAGGTTATAATCTACATACATACCAAACTTCATCAAAATCTGTGCAGACGTTACGACGTGAAAGAGTAACAAACATCCACACAAACATCTATGCAAACTTTTGCGTTTATACTATTAGTGGGATTAATTTCAAATTGATACCTTCACGCGTTCCTGAGAAAAAGGGTCTTGGCCGACGGACAGACAGACGGACAACGAAATGATCCTATAAGGGTCCCTATTTTTGAGATACGGAACTCTAAAAAGTAGACTGCAAGATCTACCTGTCTACTCTTTAAAATCAACGATCTACTAATTTATGCCTTTCTTTTTGCAAGACACATATGCAGTTAACTTATTACATAATGAGCCAGGAAATATCACTATTATACTTAATATCTCTTTGTACTAAAACTCCCAAGGTTCATTGTAAACTTTATTGTTTAATTTGTACCAGGTAACCTCATGCTATTTTCGTTAAACTTTGCACCATTTCCGGTGGCGTTATGGTCAATATTTGCGTGGACTGTGACTCGGTTCTCGTGACTAAAAGCTCTGAAATATGACTTTTAAAACGCAAGCGATTACTTTTGTTACACAATACAATACATAAAGCTTAAGAATCGCCACGCACTCTAAATAACTACAGGGTGCTTCCGAATATGTATGTTAACCCGAAAAAGGTGATTCTACTCTTGAAATATAAAGAAGTACAAGTAGGTAAAGTAAAAATAAAAAGTTTTTATTGCTCGCTAAAAATTATACACTTCCAATCAACTCAAGCTCAAGAAACAAAAGAAAGTAACATTTATTTCTGATAGAAAAGCAGAGGTACAAAAAACAAACAAAATACATACAAAAAACAATACATAAAAAGGAAATGATTTTAAAAGGGCGCCCAACTCAGCATTTTTAATGCTTATGGTCTAACGGATCTTCACTTAAAACCATTAAAAAAGAATTCCCCGATAGCCAGTATAGTACAATATCACAAAATACATATATGAACACTTAATATATTGTTTTTAAGGTCAAACAAACGAGTTTTTAGAAAAAAATATACCTTTTAAACAGGTTCTTTTTTGGGCTTTATGCCACATAGAACTTATGTTGATCATACAAAGAGATAACTTCGAGTTAAACACACTTAAATAATTATTCACTTAATTTTAGAATTTTTACTGATTTTTTCTGATAAAAAAACATGAAATTTCGAAAAGTCGTAGAATGTGTCTTCTCGTGCAGGACAATAATCCCTTAACATTAGGTGTACATATTCCAAAGCACCGTGTAGTTGGAAAGTATGACCTTAGTCGATAATACGTATCATAAATAACATTTTCCTTTCTGCTGGGCCATGAACAATAAAACATTCTATTTGTTTCATAATGTCATTTTGTAGTAGGTAGGTACGTATTTTAAGTATACTTTTTGTAAGGCCAAAACACAAACACATAGGTATTTAGACCCCTAATCTATACTATCCTATTATAAATTCAAAAGTAACTCTACCTCTCTGTTTATCTCTGTGTTTATTACGTTTTTAAGACAAAACGGCTTGAACTATTTGTCGCACTTAAATCGCCGTTGCTTTATATTATTTTTAGTTGTATATGTATTTCTAGTTTGAATCTTGAAATTGAACTTTTATTAGACGTACCACTTGATCGGATAGTCTCATTTTCATTTTTTTTTACCCCTCTTGAACCCCGATTCTCAACAACCCCCCCAACATTTTAGCTCATTTAGTCACACCAAAATTGTACCATCACTATGTACCAAATTTAACGATGATCGGATAAACGCTTCGAAAATTATCCTTGGACAGACAAACATACATACATACATACAAGGCCGATTTGCCCAAGTTGATTTGGAGATCTCGCTTCGCTCGACCAATAAATGCGAAAGTTTGGATGTTTATTTATTTGTTTGTTTGTTACTCAATCACGTTGTAACGACTAAACATATTTCGAAGAAATTTAGTATGTACGTAGATTATAGCCTGCATTAACACATAGGCCTTTTTTATCCCATAAATCAGGCATAGGATAAAAATGGGGTGTCAAGTCAGGTTGTAACAGTGAGTTTAGCTTTATTTCTAGGTTCCCTACACATTTAGCAGTGTAACGCGTACGAAGTCACGGGCAACAGCTAGTTATAAATAAAACAATTAAAAATAAATAATTAAGTGAAAAATATTCATAAAAAAAGTAGTCTGACATTGAACACCTGTGGTTCAACTCTACCGGTGTCAAACGTCACGTGACCGGTTTTAAAGTCAACACCCAAAAAGGTATAAACGATACGTTACGGAATAAAACGGAAATACCTAAAGATTGGACGTGTTCGTGTGAGTACCCTTTCTGGGCAAAGAGTAGATAGGTTGCGGTCAGAAGCGACAGCTCGGGAAGAAGGCAAGCTATGTAAAAAATGCCTACTTATAACGCTTAACTACAGATATACTTCGATCAGTTTTGTTATTTGAACATATAAGTAAATATTAGGTTTCTATATACAGTTACGCGTTATAAACATAGCTCTTCTCCGGCACTGATATAAATACGAGTAATTGTTGAAGGAATTCATTAATTCTAGTGAAAACAAACTCAAAGCTGTGATTATTAAAAAACTGTTTTATCCTACTTAAAATTACTGACGGTTTAAACTATTATATAATCGAAAAATTATGTAGCGTTAATTTAAATAATAATTAATATATATATAATCGTCTGATTTAATCACATCACACCTTCATTTATTTTATCATACAACTTTAGCAAGTTATTTTGTCGTAGGGTATATTGACTCACAGAAGCTCATGCAAATTAGGCAAAGCCTTATTTAATTATTCCGATAATCTATGGACCTAAAATATTTTTATTTTCGCGAGAAAAAGTGTCATTTTAATAATATCTCAACCCAAATTTTAGGTAAAAATATAGTGGTTGGATTTAAAACCGGTCGATCAGGATTAGATCACACTCGTTTTTACATGTTAGGTATTGATTAGAATTTCTTTATTTACATAATTATATTATATAAAGCTCGATTACCACTGACTGACTGACTGACTGACTGATTGACTCATTGACATGTTTGTTCTCCCAGATGCCACCTCGTAGGGTGAAAATGTTTGGTGGGATCGTATAGAGGGAGTTCCGATGAGTTGGGAATAAATCTTAAAGTACCCCTTTTGTCCCCCATTCGCTCCCATCGACCTCGTATCTCGGAAAGTATAGGTCTTAGAGAGTTGGTGCAAAAACTAATGTTGCAGAGGACATTTTTTTATATCCGGTTCCATGAAAAAAAAATTGTCTTTCATACAAAAAAAAAATTGTCCCATACAAAATATTTCTGTATGAATACCGTAAACCGTATATTTCGTTTGCCGTAATTTTCATACTGTTTTTGTAGGGAGCCCATGGCTTGTGTGTACTATAAAATTACTGTAAATTTGCTTGATTCTATATAATGGTGGTGGAGGGGCATGAGACAACTTTCATAGTTTTTGCAAAGGTCATCATCATCATTTTGGAACATCCAATTTTTTTTTTTTTTTAGTATGCAACGTTCATCATGTTTATTTTGGAACATCCACATTTTTTTAATTATGCCTCATCCACAATGATCACTTTGGAACGTCAATTATTTTTTTTTTATTATGCAACAGCCACTGTGATCATTTTGGTACATAATTTTTTTTAATTATGCCTCATCCACAATGATCACTTTGGAACGTCAATTATTTTTTTTTATTATGCATCATCCACTGTGATCATTTTGGAACATCATTTTTTTTTCAATTATGCCTCATCCACTATGATCACTTTTGGAACGTCAATTTTTTTTTTTTTTATTATGCAAAATATTTTGTGATCATTTTGGAAAATCAATTTTTTTTAAATTATGCCTCATCCACAATGATCATTTTGGAACGTCAATTTTTTTTTTTTTTTATTATGCAAAATCCACTGTGATCATTTTGGAACATCAATTTTTTTTAATTATGCCTCATCCACAATGATCACTTTTGGAACGTCAATTTTTTTTATTATGCAAAATCCTTTGTGATCATTTTGGAAAATCAATTTTTTTTTTAATTATGCCTCATCCACAATGATCATTTTGGAACGTCAATTTTTTTTTTATTATGCAAAATCCTTTGTGATCATTTTGGGAAATCAATTTTTTTTAATTATGCCTCATCCACAATGATCACTTTTGGAACGTCAATTTTTTTTTACTATGCAAAATCCTTTGTGATCATTTTGGAACATCATTTTGTTTTAAATTATGCCTCATCCACAATGATCACTTTTGGAACGTCATTTTTTTTTTATTATGCAAAATCCTTTGTGATCATTTTGGAAAATCATTTTTTTTAAATTATGCCTCATCCACAATGATCATTTTGGAACGTCAATTTTTTTTTTATTATGCGACATCCACTATTCGAATATTCTCTTTGATTGCTTGTTACACTTCGTCATCCTCTTTTATTGTATCTTCCGCCTCCACATCTTCTATTTTTGCATGTTCCACTTCGTTATCCTTTTAAAATGCTTCTTATACTTCATATCCTCTTTAATTGCTTCAGTTACTTCATTATGCGCTCTACAAAATTGTGGTGTTTCATACAAAACTTCAATCGCTCATATCTTCTAAACGGGAAGAGATAGCCCTAGCAAACTTGTACAAAATATTGGTATAAATTTTTGGTGGAACTGTTTTTTTATTGTCATCCTTGACATCCTTTTTGAATGCTTCTCTCACTTCGTCATCTTCTTTGAATATTTTTTCCACTTCGACATCATTTTTGACTGCTTTTTTAACTTCGATATCCTCTTTGATTGCTTCTCCCACTTCGATATCGTCTTTGACTGCTTCTTCCATTTCGATATCGTCTTTGATTGCTTTTTCACTTCGTCATCTTCTTTGAATGCTTCTACCACCTTGGTATCCTCTTTGATTGCTTACTCAACTTCAATTTCCTCTTTGATTGTTTCTGCCACTTCGATATCCTATTTGATTGCTTCTTCCACTTCAACATTCTCTTTGATAGTTTCTTCCACTTCGATATCCAATCAACAAATTTATGATTTTTCTTACAAAACTTTAATCGCTCGTATCTTCTAAACGGGAAGAGATAGCACTAGCAAACTTTGACAAAATATTAGTACAAATTTTTGATCATTATCATTTTACAACATACATTTATATTATGCAACGTCAATCCTGATCATTTTGGAACGTCCAGATTTTTTTTATGCAACGTTCATCATGATCTTTTTTGCAATGTTCAATTTTTTTTATACAACTATTATCATGATCATTTTGGAACATCCAATTTTTTTCTCTTTGATTGCTTGTTCCACTTCGATATCCTCTTTGATTGCTTCTTCCACATTGATATCCTATTTGATTGCTTCTTTAACTTTGATATCCTCTACGATTGCTTGTTCCACTTCGATATCCTCTTTTATTCCTTCTTCATCTTCAATATCCATTGGATTGCTTCTTCATCTTTGATATCCTCTTTGATGGCATTTTCACTTCGGTATCCTGTGTAAGGGCTCCTTCCTCTTTGATTTCCGTTTGATTGCTTCTTGCACCGCAATATTTTCTTTGATTGCGTCTTCATATTCGATATCGTTTTTGATTGCATTTTTACTTCGATATCCTGTGATGGCTTCTTCCACTTTGATATCCTCTTTGATTGCTTCTTCCACTTCGATATCCGCTTTGATTGCTTGTTCCATTTTGATATCGTCTTTGATTGCTTTTTTTACTTCGTCATCCTCTTAGAATGCTTCTACCACCTTGGTATCCTCTTTGATTTCTTCCTCAACTATAATTTCCTCTTTGATTGTTTCTGCTACTTCGATATCCTATTTGATTGCTTCTTTCACTTCAATATCCTCTTTGATTGCTTCTTCCACTTCGATATCATCTTTGATTGCTGCTTCCACTTGGAAATCCTCTTTGATTTGATTGCTTCTTCCATTTCGATATCGTCTTTGACTGCTTCTTACACATGGATATCCTCTTTGATGGCTTTTAACAGCTCGATATCCTCTTTAATTACTTCTTCGACTAAAAGAAAAACACGCGAGCTGCGAGCAGCTCGCGCACAACGCAACCTCTAGTTATATTATATACAACTGCATTACCACTCACTGACTGACTCACTGACATGTTTGTTCTCCCAGATGCCCCCTCGTAGGGTCAAAATGTTTGGTGGGATCGTATAGAGGGAGTTCCGATGAGTTGGGAATAAATCCTAAAGTACCCCTTTTGTCCCCCATTCGCTCCCATCGACCTCGTATCTCGGAAAGTATAGGTCTTAGAGCGTTGGTGCAAAAACTAATGTTGCAGAGGACATTTTTTTATATCCGGTTCCATGAAAAAAAAATTGTCTTTCATACAAAAAAAAAATTGTCCCATACAAAATATTTCTGTATGAATACCGTAAACCGTATATTTCGTTTGCCGTAATTTTCATACTGTTTTTGTAGGGAGCCCATGGCTTGTGTGTACTATAAAATTACTGTAAATTTGCTTGATTCTATATAATGGTGGTGGAGGGACATGAGATAACTTTCATAGTTTTTGCAAAGGTCATCATCATCATTTTGGAACATCCAATTTTTTTTTTTTTTTAGTATGCAACGTTCATCATGTTTATTTTGGAACATCCACATTTTTTTAATTATGCCTCATCCACAATGATCACTTTGGAACGTCAATTTTTTTTTTTTTTATTGTGCAACATCCACTGTGATCATTTTGGTACATCATTTTTTTTAATTATGCCTCATCCACAATGATCACTTTGGAACGTCAATTTTTTTTTTATTATGCGTCATCCACTGTGATCGTTTTTGAACATCATTTTTTTTTCAATTATGCCTCATCCACTATGATCACTTTGGAACGTCAATTTTTTTTTTTTATTATGCAACATCCACTGTGATATTTTGGTACATCATTTTTTTTAATTATGCCTCATCCACAATGATCACTTTGGAACGTCAATTTTTTTTTTATTATGCATCATCCACTGTGATCATTTTTGAACATCATTTTTTTTTTCAATTATGCCTCATCCACTATGATCACTTTGGAACGTCAATTTTTTTTTTTATTATGCAACATCCACTGTGATATTTTGGTACATCATTTTTTTTAATTATGCCTCATCCACAATGATCACTTTGGAACGTCATTTTTTTTTTTATTATGCAAAATACTTTGTGATCATTTTGGAAAATCAATTTTTTTTAAATTATACCTCATCCACAATGATCACTTTGGAACGTCAATTTTTTTTTTATTATGCATCATCCACTGTGATCATTTTTGAACATCATTTTTTTTTTCAATTATGCCTCATCCACTATGATCACTTTGGAACGTCAATTTTTTTTTTTATTATGCAACATCCACTGTGATATTTTGGTACATCATTTTTTTTAATTATGCCTCATCCACAATGATCACTTTGGAACGTCATTTTTTTTTTTATTATGCAAAATACTTTGTGATCATTTTGGAAAATCAATTTTTTTTAAATTATACCTCATCCACAATGATCACTTTGGAACGTCAATTTTTTTTTTTATTATGCAAAATACTTTGTGATCATTTTGGAAAAATATTTTTTTTTAAATTATGCCTCATCCACAATGATCATTTTGGAACGTCAATTTTTTTTATTTTTTTTTTATTATGCAAAATCCACTGTGATCATTTTGGAACATCAATTTTTTTTAATTATGCCTCATCCACAATCATCACTTTTGGAACGTCAATTTTTTTTTATTATGCAAAATCCTTTGTGATCATTTTGGAAAATCAATTTTTTTTTAATTATGCCTCATCCACAATGATCATTTTGGAACGTCCATTTTTTTTTTATGCAAAATCCTTTGTGATCATTTTGGAAAATCAATTTTTTTTTAATTATGCCTCATCCACAATGATCATTTTGGAACGTCAATTTTTTTTATTATGCAAAATCCTTTGTGATCATTTTGGAAAATCATTTTTTTTTAATTATGCCTCATCCACAATGATAATTTTGGAACGTCAATTTCTTTTTTTTTATTTTGCAACATCCACTGTGATAATTTTGGAACATCAATTTTTTTTAATTATGCCTCATCCGCAATGATCATTTTGGAACGTCAATTTTTTTTTTAAATTATGTCTCATCCACAATGATCACTTTTGGAACGTCAATTTTTTTTTTATTATGCAACATCCACTGTGATCATTTTGGAACATCAATTTTTTTTATTTATGCCTCATCCACTATGATCATTTTGGAACGTCAATTTTTTTTTTTATTATGCGACATCCACTATTCGAATATTCTCTTTGATTGCTTGTTACACTTCTTCATCCTCTTTTATTGTTTCTTCCGCCTCCACATCTTCTATTTTTGCATGTTCCACTTCGTTATCCTTTTAAAATGCTTCTTCTACTTCATATCCTCTTTAATTGCTTCAGTTACTTCATTATGCGCTCTACAAAATTGTGGTGTTTCATACAAAACTTCAATCGCTCATATCTTCTAAACGGGAAGAGATAGCCCTAGCGTTTTTTTATTGTCATCCTTGACATCCTTTTTGAATGCTTCTCTCACTTCGTCATCTTCTTTGAATGTTTTTTCCACTTCGACATCATCTTTGACTCCTTCTTTAACTTCGATATCCTCTTTGATTGCTTCTCCCACTTCGATATCGTCTTTGACTGCTTCTTCCATTTCGATATCGTCTTTGATTGCTTTTTCACTTCGTCATCTTCTTTGAATGCTTCTACCACCTTGGTATCCTCTTTGATTGCTTACTCAACTTCAATTTCCTCTTTGATTGTTTCTGCCACTTCGATATCCTATTTGATTGCTTCTTCCACTTCAACATTCTCTTTGATAGTTTCTTCCACTTCGATATCCAATCAACAAATCGTCTGTGAACTGGCAATAGGTCCTATCTTTTAACACGCAACTTTACAGAACGGTGAAAAAACTGAATATTACTCAAGTAGTTAAGTTATTAAGTCAATAAAAAAATACGTCATTAGTAAATTAGATTTATTTACTCGAATTTATAACTAAAAATACTACAAATGACTTAGTTAACGAAATATTAAATATAGGACTTATTGTATTTTAAAATAACAGGAGATAGGATATTTTGCTAGAATCAATAAATCCTATGTTACTAGGAGAGATAAAAATTATCTTAATTTCATTCAGATAGGACATATTGATACTAAAAATTTTCTCAAAAAAAAATCTACAATCGTCAAAATTAACCAAATAAAACCCCTTTTTACTTCGGTATATATTTTTATTCTCATAAAAACACGAAGTTCTTTTATAATGAGATTTATGAGGTAAGTACAAAATAGCTTAAAAATAATGCTTACTGAGTATTAATATGAGTTCAAACATAAGTTTTACTCTTTGTAAGGTAAATTATCATAAAATTGGTGGCAGTCCCGAGCAATCACAGACTTTAAATCTTGTAGATGCAACCACTTTGATTTACTAATTTTGCACCTTTCTGTGTATAGTGGAAGGTACATATGAACTGGCTCATGACGCGCAGGTCTGTTAGGCAGCATCACATAATCCCCATCGAAATCCAATTTAACCTTGATCAAGCCATCTGGACTGTATGCTATAATTTTGATATCCATAACAGTAGGATCATTTTTGTTCCTACCTGGTCTTATAGTTTTATAACGCAAAGGTTGCGTATAATCCTTAAAAAAATTGTATTCCAACTCGAATACTTCGTATGGAGAAGGATTTTTTCGCGCTTCTTTAGTTACATTGACGTAATCGCTGGGAAGCTTGATTTCACGACCCTTCAGTTTTCTCTCTATACAGGCGTGTACGGAGTCCACCTCCATTTGTGTATGCCCAACTTCCAGGTACTTTTGATAAATGTTCACATCATGCAGAATACTAAAATTCAGAAGAGCATTTGACATGATGTTGTTCCTGTTTTGAGCTGTGCATCCATCAGAGTATATAACAATATCCTTTTTCTCAGGTGTTAGACAGTTCTTTTCTAAATAATCTATTAGACAAGAAACAAAAGTCGATGCGACCAGTTGATTGTTCTGATCTTCCGAAAACCAATAACAAGTAGCTTGTTTGTTTTGCAGGTTGTAAATAGAGTAGTTGTGACATGCGAGTTTAGTTTTATAGTAGAAAGCATTGGCGTTGGTAAATGGAGCTAGTTTGACAGCCTGAAAATCCACTTCTATTGCTATTTGTGATCCAGCCAATGCTTTGTCTTTGTCTTGTTGTTTGTTTTGTCTCGCTAATTCTTTTTTTCTCACATGCTCATTCCACTTTTCGTCCGTAACATTTTTAGCTTCGTGACTTTTGCAAATGTTACATTGATCTTTCTTCAATTGAAACAGCGAAATATTTTCAGATTCCATAACTTCACTGAACTTACGCCTAGAAAGTGGATCATGTCCTTCATCATTGCATCTCCTACAGTAAAGCTGATAGACTTCTTGAATTGTTTTGAAAATAGGCTCCAAATACAATTTGGATGAATTCTGTCTGCCGTAGTGAGATGGCATTTTTGGAAGCAATGTGAGAAATGTTTGGAGATTATCAACTTTTGCATTCCTGTTTGATGTAACCAAAGATCTAGTTATAGATGGACCAGGCATTTCGAAAGAGCTCTTATTAATCCACAATTGAATCATTCTGTATCCAACACCTAATGTATTGATAAACATTTCTCTACAAACTTCTACATTTTCCTCATTTCTTCCAGTACTTAGCCTGTACTTAAAAGTGAAATTTCGCCTTGAATCACGTCCTGTTACAGTAGATTTTTGTTTCTCAATTTTAGTTACATGTCCACACACAAACGCTTTTCTTGTATCCCAATTTAAACTCCAGAATTTTTCAAAAATCTCGGTTCGTACCTCCTGGGAAAACTCGGAGCACTTTTTTGTTTTAGATCGTATGCATTTATCCCTCATGCAAGTTTGTTTCATTTCGCGGTTACTTCTAGGAGTATCTTGATGTATTTTATTCAAGTCATCAGTCCTAAATCCTGTGTAAGATTTCCCCTCCATCCTTAATCTCTTATTCAAATTACGTTTCCAATTTGTAGGTTCCGCAGTTTTACGTCTTTTTCGCCCTTCGTTCATGTTATGATTGTTTGGATCAGAATCTACTACCACTTGTTCAGGATTGGGCTCAGTGTCAGATCTCTGTAAAGTATCAGTTGTTTCTTGGATTATTGATTCAGTTGTGTTATTAGAAGTTGCAAGTGGAACATTAATGGCAGAAAATAAACTGGCGTTGGAAGCACATGTAGTGGCGGTGGTAGTACAGGCGGCGGTGGTAGTACAGACGGCGGTGGTAGTATTTGGGGAGGCAGTAAAGGTAGATGGGGTGGCAGTAGAGTTAGTGGCGATTGTAGTGTCAATAGAATCATCTCCTGAGACCGTCCAAGGATAAGCTGTTAATTCATGCGCGGTGGCTGATAAAGCGTTTGTCTCTATATTATAATCATTTTGTGCTTCAATCTGATGAACAAAAATGTTTTGTTCCCACGGAATGTGCTCATTTTCATCATAAGTAGTATCGTCTCGAATCGAATTTAAAAACAAATCTTCAGGTTGTATCAAATCACTTTCATCTGCTGGTATGTTTTGGAGCTCTTCGAAATTTTGTATTGTTTCTGTGTGGCAGTTATTCTCTTTCAAAACTATTAATGAAATAGGATCTTTAGTCAAATTATTGCTAATGAGCTGATTCTGAAAAGACAAACAGAATTCTATAGCAGACAGAAAAACTACCAATAAAACCCAAAACCGTAGGCTAAGTGTGCAAACGTGAAAAGAAACATGATTTGAAACAACAATATTTACGATGTCAAAATAGTTACCTCCTTATCGGCATTCTTCCGTTTTTCATTATTTTGATTAACTATTAAGTTAACCAGTTTTTTTCCTCTATTCATTATGTATAAGCTGAAGTATAACTGAAATTAACAAAAGAAAATAAAACAATAAAATGTATGAAATAAGAAGCAAAACATACTATCTCATAAAAAATTACATACGAAGCACAGATTTATTACTCATTATGAACATGCAAAAAGTACTATGTGGTAACATTGTAATTTATTGTCAAGAAAATTGGTCAAAATTCTCAATATGAATGAAAACCTTACCTTTGTTTCATTGGTACACAATTACACAATCGATATCTAATCTAATTTATGTAAACTGAGCACAATTTATCACAATTTAATGTAAAAAAAGACGAACCACCTCCACAGCACAGTGTCAACAAGTAAAAGATGCTCAGATAGGCCTTTTTGCCGCAGTTTAAAATGGCGTCTGAGAAAGCACCAATTGAAAGAGTCGAATATTGGCGCCAATTTTCAAACTACGCGTCATTGTGATTTTGTTTACTATTCCTGGCATCTTATAGGACATTTTGATTTAAAAAGAGGATTAGGTATTTTTTTCAGATAGGACATATTGCCAGTTCACAGACGAAATTTATGATTTTTCTTACAAAACTTTAATCGCTCGTATCTTCTAAACGGGAAGAGATAGCACTAGCAAACTTTGACAAAATATTAGTACAAATTTTTGATCATTATCATTTTACAACATACATTTATATTATGCAACGTCAATCCTGATCATTTTGGAACGGCCAGATTTTTTTTATGCAACGTTCATCATGATCTTTTTTGCAACGTTCAATTTTTTTTATACAACTATTATCATGATCATTTTGGAACATCCAATTTTTTTCTCTTTGATTGCTTGTTCCACTTCGATATCCTCTTTGATTGCTTCTTCCACATTGATATCCTATTTGATTGCTTCTTTAACTTTGATATCCTCTACGATTGCTTGTTCCACTTCGATATCCTCTTTTATTCCTTCTTCATCTTCAATATCCATTGGATTGCTTCTTCATCTTTGATATCCTCTTTGATGGCATTTTCACTTCGGTATCCTCTGTAAGGGCTCCTTCCTCTTTGATTTCCGTTTGATTGCTTCTTGCACTGCAATATTTTCTTTGATTGCGTCTTCATATTCGATATCGTTTTTGATTGCATTTTTACTTCGACATCCTGTGATGGCTTCTTCCACTTTGATATCCTCTTTGATTGCTTCTTCCACTTCGATATCCGCTTTGATTGCTTGTTCCATTTTGATATCGTCTTTGACTATTTCTTTCACTTCGATATCGACTTTGATTGCTTTTTTCACTTCGTCATCCTCTTTGAATACTTCTACCAACTCGGTATCCTCTTTGATTCCTTGGTCAACTTCAATTTCCTCTTTGATTGTTTTTGCTACTTCGATATCCTATTTGATTGCTTCTCCCACTTCAATATCCTCTTTGTTTACTCCTTCCACTTCGATATCATCTTCGATTTCCTTTTGATTGCTTCTTGCACTGCATTATTCTCTTTGATTGCGTCTTCATCTTCGATATCGTCTTTGATAGCATTTTCACTTCGATATCCTCTGTGATGGCTTCTTCCACTTCGATACCCTCTTTGATTGCTTCTTCCACTTCGATATCCTCTTTGATTGTTTCTTCCGCCTCGACATCTTCTATTTTTGCATGTTCCACTTCGTTATCCCTTTAAAATGCTTCTTCTACTTTCATATCCTCTTTAATTGCTTCAGTTACTTCATTATGCTCTCTACAAAATTGTGGTCTTTCATACAAAACTTCAATCGCTCGTATCTTCTAAACGGGAAGAGATAGCCCTAGCAAACTTGTACAAAATATTGGTATAAATTTTTGGTGCAACTGTTTTTTTATTGTCATCCTTGACATCCTTTTTGAATGCTTCTCTCACTTCGTCATCTTCTTTGAATGTTTTTTCCACTTAGACATCATCTTTGACTGCTTCTTTAACTTCGATATCCTCTTTGATTGCTTCTCCCACTTCGATATCGTCTTTGACTGCTTCTTCCATTTCGATATCGTCTTTGATTGCTTTTTTCACTTCGTCATCTTCTTTGAATGCTTCTACCACCTCGGTATCCTCTTTGATTGCTTACTCAACTTCAATTTCCTCTTTGATTGTTTCTCCCTCTTCGATATCGTCTTTGACTGCTTCTTCCATTTCGATATCGTCTTTGATTGCTTTTTTCACTTCGTCATCTTCTTTGAATGCTTCTGCCACTTCGATATCCTATTTGATTGCTTCTTCCACTTCAATATTCTCTTTGATAGTTTCTTCCACTTCGATATCCAATCAACAAATTTATGATTTTTCTTACAAAACTTTAATCGCTCGTATCTTCTAAACGGGAAGAGATAGCACTATCAAACTTTGACAAAATATTAGTACAAATTTTTGATCATTATCATTTTGCAACATACATTTATATTATGCAACGTCAATCATGATAATTTTGGAACGTCCAGATTTTTTTTTATGCAACGTTCATCATGATCTTTTTTGCAACGTTCAATTTTTTTTTATACAACCAGTATCATGATTATTTTGGAACATCCAATTTTTTTCTCTTTGATTGCTTGTTCCACTTCGATATCCTCTTTGATTGCTTCTTCCACATTGGTATCCTCTTTGATTGCTTCTTTAACTTTGATATCCTCTACGATTGCTTGTTCCGCTTCGATATCCTCTTTTATTCCTTCTTCATCTTCAATATCCATTGGATTGCTTCTTCCACTTCGATATCGTCTTTGATTGCTTTTTTTACTTCGTCATCCTCTTAGAATGCTTCTACCACCTTGGTATCCTCTTTGATTTCTTCCTCAACTATAATTTCCTCTTTGATTGTTTCTGCTACTTCGATATCCTATTTGATTGCTTCTTTCACTTCAATATCCTCTTTGATTGCTTCTTCCACTTTGATATCATCTTTGATTGCTGCTTCCACTTGGAAATCCTCTTTGATTTGATTGCTTCTTCCATTTCGATATCGTCTTTGACTGCTTCTTACACATGGATATCCCCTTTGATGGCTTTTAACAGCTCGATATCCTCTTTAATTACTTCTTCGACTAAAAGAAAAACACGCGAGCTGCGAGCAGCTCGCGCACAACGCAACCTCTAGTTGTTTTATATAGGTACTCGTAATGGGTGCCAATTAGAAGCAAAATCTATACTCGTACATCCATACTAATATTATAATATCGAAGGTACCTCTGTCTTTTTGTTACGCTTTCACGACAAAACAGCTGCACCGATTACGATGAAATTTGGTATATAAATAGATTATAACCGGGATTGAGACGAAAGCTACTTTTTACCTGACTGCGCAGAAGGAGGGTAATGTTTTATTGACAAACCACGCGTGCGAAGCGTACAGAAGTATAATATAAATTCGAAAGTAACTCCGTCTCTCTGTCTGTTTCGTTTTCGCGACTAATAAAGAATAGAATAGAATACTTTTTATTGCACACCAAACAAAATTAAACATAAATAGAAATATACAAAAATAAAGGTAAGTACAAGTAAAAGCGATCTCTACCAGACAACCTGTGGATGGAGAGGAATAAACGGTTGGACCTAATAAAACTAATTATACTAACGATTATGGGTTCTCAAAACGAAAAAAAAAATGACGCTGACTCTCAAATAAATAAATATCGCTGGACATTTCACACAGCGCTATCTAGCCCCAAACTAAGCAGAGCTTGTACTATGGGAACCAGATAACTGATAGAGTACTTATATACTTTTTTTTTGAAAATACATACTTATAATATATAGAAAAACACCCAGACACGGAACAAATATCTGTAGATCATGCAAACATTTGTTCCGCGGCGGGAATCGAACCCACTACCTCCTGCGTCTCAGCCGGCTATACGCCCACTGCGCCACGGAGGCAGTCAAGGATGGTTATTTGCATTTTTTCCGTTAATTATGTTATGCTTATTCTTATTTATTTACTAGCTTCCCCCCGCGGCTTTCCTCACGTGGTTTGTCACGAAACAGTAGCTTATCTTATGTCTCCGTCCACGTCAAATTCTATCTATACACCAAATTTCATTGAAATCGGTCCAGTCGTATAGTCATGAAAACGTAACAAACAATTATCATTTGAATTAATTATCCTTTACAATACATTATAACAATAGGTATTAAACAAAAAACGTTCCGAAATGTCCCAAAATGACATACATCATCATCACCAAATCACAAACGTCCACTGCTGAACATCCCCCATAGAACTTTTGAAACTATTATGGTTATTAACACTATTTGAACTAAAAACGGGATATTTACCATGATTTGTGAGTTCTTGAGTGCCCCGATATTTCGACGCAGTTGCATGCGCCATGATCACGGGTAAACTGAAGTCTTAGAACCGAAGAAGTGTAGTGTCAATTACGCGTCCTAGTACCGTGAGTGTTGTGTGTTGAATCGAGTTATGATCGAGAATGAAACCGGTAGTAGTGATAGTATTAGTGATTGATTCCTAGCAAGAGACTAAGAAAGAGGGTAGATCGTTATATCTGCTAATAACTACCCACTCGCAAAGACTTTAGTTTACCCGTGATCATGGCGCATGCAACTGCGTCGAAATATCGGGACACTCAAAAACTCACAAATCATGGTAAATATCCCGTTTTTAGTACAAATAGTATCCCCCATAGATTTCCAGGGCAACCAATCTTATGCGGCCTGTACCCAACGGCTCCCAGCAACCTATCAGGTCGTCTTTCCCTGAATGACATTAGAGCACTCGTAACACCATCTACGAATAACACAAGAAAAATATTTTTAAGTAGTTATTGATTAAAAAAATTTAAGCACAAAATTTAATAACTTAATTTTGCTTAATCATTGTAAAAAAACGAATGATAGGAAATAATAAACGAATGAATTGTTAAATAATTATTCAATTACAACGCGTAAATCCGGCCATAGCTCAATTAGAAAATCGTATTAGCATATTTAAATATGTAGTACTTTAGTACGTAGTTAGCACTGCACAGTGGTCAAAATTCGAGCGTAATTCTATTTTTTTTTGAGTAGATGACTAAATAGATAGAAGTCTACGAACTAATCCAACGAGATAGATGAACCGTTGGTGTGAAAAATACTAAAGTTAAGCCAATTGAATTTTATATTGCATAATGTACACCTCATTCCGTTAGGTACAGTCAAGTGAAAAACTGTTAACAAAATTACAATGAAAAATCTATAGGGCGGCCGCCATATTGGTTTTTTGACAATCTCACTATTACAAACTTATGCCATTGATCGCAGAGATAATTAAGATATTGTATTATTTTTCACTGTGATCAAAATATATTATAAAATATGAACATGGTGGAAAATAGAATAATCGATTTATTTAATAATTCATTACTGAAATACGAACTATACTTACATATGAGTAACTTAATTATAATTATTTTACTGTTACTATTAGCCCATATTGTCCCATTGTTTCCGCCACTCACAACGGTCCAGTGCCATTATTTTTTTATTTAATTAATTTGTAATATGTTTGAATAAGTTATATCTACCGGTAAGGTAATAAAAACAAGCTTCCGCCCGCAATAAAAGTAGGCTGTCTCAAACCAGTGCATAATCGATCTGTATACCAAATTTCATCGAAATTGGTCCAGCCGTTTACGAGCAGTATTAAAATATTAATAAGAATTTAGAAGATTTATCGCTCATCACCAAGTTAATTTCAAATGGTACAGAAGTGACTATTGTTTTGCTAAAATAAGGTATTCCTTCCTCGTCAGTACTAACGACACTTAAGCATAACTCAAGTAGCCTCTTGGAAGCACCATGCTTGTGCATACTTAATGCAAACACAATTTGTCGAAAACACAGGTCAATGAACCCTGTACTGTTATTCTATTTATCATGTAAACGGTATTGTGCAATGGTAAATAAAGGAGTCAAGATGACTACTTATGCAGTCGATGTTCTATTTACGTGATGGAATAACACTACTTTTTTTAAATTATTGTATCGTTTTTAGGGTTCAATAGTCGAAAACCGACTTCCAAAACATTATGAGGTTTTATCATAACTTTTTCGGCGCAGTTTTGTGCATAAAATACTTAAGCTTCAAAGTGGCCATATCTGCCAAGGTGCTATTTTTGTAACATCTTCACTTAATTAAAATTTTATGAATGAAACTTATAGATCTTTATAACGCACACATTTAGCTAATCAATAGACTTATTGCCATTAAAACTAAGCTAACCTGTTTGATACCATATTTATATTACAACAATATACTACGTGTTTTGATATGTACGACATTAAATGAAAACACTGGTAGGGCTAATGGCTAGTATTGTTGTACAGTAAGTTTGTTCATTATATTAAAAATTTTAAGAAAATTTTAAATTGAAACAATGAAACAGCCTGTATAAAATAATAAAACAAATCATTTTCATTCATCATGGAAGGTGGTACCTGTTAAACTAACTAAGTGGCATCGTTTGCAAAGGGACCGCCAATTTACGTTAAAAATCGTTTAACGGAAATGTATCGATTACTGGATAAATATTCAAGCTACCAGTATTAAACCCACCTTTAAAATCAGTTAATACGATTCCGGATGCTTGTTTTAAATAAATGTCGCACATAACAAAACAGGACTTTAAATAAGATAAAACAAAATAACATTTATCATCCACAATACCAATACGGTAATTAGAAAAGCCCTCATTGTCCAATGAGTTGGTCACTGATAGATGGGCTGGTCGGATTATGAAATGGCCGGGTCTATAACAAGTGAGCATTCAACCTTACGGTCAAAGAGTAAGTAAACGTGCAGACAGGTCACGTCAACAAAGGTCAGGTACCCACAGCGAAAGCATTGCAACATAGATTAATGCTTTTAAGAAGCTCTGTATTGCAAAATTTGTATTAAAGGTCGGTTGTTATGTAAGCTGCATGTGCATAGTTTATGTAACGTTTGAAGAGCATTTGCTATTAACGATAATCTTAAAACCATTTAAAATGATGATTAGGATGTTGCAACACCATTTTTTTCCTCGTTCTAAAAAAGGAAACTTTTAAGAGCACTAAAGTGTATTTTTTAAACAAAAACAAACAATATAATTTTTTTTATTGCTATTTCTATAACTTCTGTTTTTTATATATGGTTTTTGTATTTGGCAATTTTTTTCTTAACCTATCGTGTGCCACTGCTATGTTTGTTGTTTTTCAATTTAATACTTTAATCATACTTTTTAGGTTTAGCTAGAATCAGATTTAACGATAACGTTTTTCTTGTTCTCTTTCCCTTTTCCTAAAAATACGAAATGTTTGAGAACGATACTTAGAGCATTGGTGTGTAACTTTTTTGCGTATGTTATTTTTTGTGTAACATATCTCATTGCTATGTCTTATAAGGTCTTATTATGGTTCATGAAGGTCTTATTGTGGTCTTATCATGGTCATTATTTCGGCAAAGTCTGGACAAATCTAGTACCTATAGGTTTCAGGACATCATTGGTCTACTGTGTAACTTTTTTATGTTAGTAATAAATAAATAAATTTTCCTCCCTTGACACCGATACAATTTTGATCATTTTTCTTTTTTTATTATTTTGAATCTAATTTCTTTCAGGGTTTTCGTTTCCCAAGCATTGGCCAAGCGGCGCACGATTGGCGCAACCTGTACGCTCGGGTGCGCAAGCGCACTTTTTGTGCAAGATTAGGGTTGACCTACATAACTCTTTAAATTTCATTACTAGGTTAAACAGTTATTTTTACTTCTTTTAGGTAAATATAGCTACTTTTAAGACTACTATTTTTTATTTATTTTTAATGAAAAATACCGAACCGATTGCAACTTTGTCAGCGCCAAGGCAAATACTTTTTCTTTAACTTTATTTACAAATATAGATATTTATAAACATTGAAAACTAAATTTTATTCTGATAAAATATAACGCACCTTCTTCTCGGTCGGGTAAAAAGTAGCATATGTCCCAATTCCAGTCATAATCTATTTATATACCAAATATCATCGAAATCAGTCCAACCGTTTAGTCGTGAAAACGTAACAAACAGACAAAGAGACAGAGAAACAGAGGGACAGAGTTACTTTCGAATTTATAATATTAGTATGGGTAATGCAGCTTATTATGCTTAGCTTTTAAGATCACAGACAATCATACGAAACTACAATCTTTAAATCTTTAAAATGACTAATGTCGTCATTATAAAGAGTGGTCGAAATTTGACCATAAATAATAATATTTTTTTTCAATACATAATTTTAGCATTCGTCCCTTTTTCTCCATATAAACTTTAACTATGCCAAACCTCACACTAATCCGCACGCAAAAAATCTTACAAAGACAAAGGGATACAAATTCACGTTTTAATATAATATATTGTTGCATATTTTTTAATACCCCTTACAGCCCTTTCCCACGGCAACATCCCGTATTTTGCAGGTACAGTTTTTTGCCAGATCCCGTACGTACTTCAATACTAGTATTCACATGATCGTGTTTGCAGTATCCAGCAACAAACAGGAAACAGGAGACTCGTGTGAATAGTATTGAAGCACGTACACTACTAAACGGGATCCTGCAAAAAACTGTACCTGCAAAAAAACTGTACCTGCAAAAAACGTGATGTAGCCGTGCGAAAGGGATGTTACTTACAGGGTACATATGAAGTACCTCTTGACTAGTCAATAAGACAACATTTTAATCCAATTTGTATGAACGCAATAAAATACGAAATACTGAAACATCCAACAAAAATCGGATTTTGTCCAATTCTGTAGATGTAAGTTAAGTTAATGTAATGATTTTCGACGACCAACAAATAAATCACTAATTCTAATAATTATTTCGAATTGCCTTAAAATAACTAAGATAAAAATCTAAGTATGTGATAGTTAGTGTTTAAAAAATGATAAGTACAAAGGTTATCGCTTCATTACCTCTTCATTTATATCGTAACCTATTTTTTATTTTAAATAAAGTCACGTTTATGTGACTCATTTATTTAATGAATATAGATATCGAAGTATTGTGTTAGATTCTCTTGTTCTTACTAGTATTCTAATTCGAAAGTAACTTTGAATTACTGTCTGTTTGTTATGTTTTTACGACTTCGCTTAACCGATGAAATTTGGTGTATAAATAGATTATAACATGATAAGATTGAAACTATTTGAGACATATGCTACTTTTCATTCTCAGACAAGTGCGAAGCCGCGTGCGGAAGTTTGTAACTAATGTATAATATATGGTCTTGTTCCGACATTTTATACACAGAAATATAATGACAGTTAAAAACATTAAATCAAAACCAGTAGTAATCGCTTATGTGTGAATTTCTTATTAAAAATCATGTAGATTGGTTTCATAATAATTTTGGAACGGAATACGTACCACAAGACTACTGCGTCTCTAACTAAAGGAGAACGTGCATCTTCGTATGAACAGTGTCCCAATGTAACAAAAAAATGCATAATGTTTAAGGGAAATTAGGAAATACAGATAGCACAAATTTTGTTCCTCTAGGTAGGTGCATGCAGTGACTTTTTCACTGAAGATATTTTTTAAGAACCAGCTTTGCAATAATAATAATAAAACGTTTATTTCAAGCAACAATGTGCATATACTAAATATGATGAGAAGGCCCATATCTACATTCTGTCAAGCCAAATTAAATTGAGACCTATCTACTTAACGATTTGTAAGGAAAAAGATGTTTCACAATGAATAATGAATTTTGTACTACGTTACTTATCTAAAACTTGATGTTCCACTATGGTGTACACAATAAGTCACAGAGTACAAAATCATTGTAATAAATCATTAATTCATTGTGAAACACCTTTTTCCTTCCAACGTTAGGTAGGTAGGTCTCAATATAAATTGGCTTACAGCTCTCTTCTTAAAGAAAAGAGTTGTAACGCATAACATACAACACATACATAAACATACAACTAACAATTTTATTTATTATTTAATTTTGATTCGTAGCAGCATTCCTGTAGCGTCCGTTAACAACTTGCAATGCTTGACACAATTGTAAAGGAGACATCCAATTTAATAATTTGTCATATTATGTGGGGGATTTGACAGTAGAGTTTCTCAAAATACAACAATTTACGGATGTATGATGCAAGCTTGAAAGTGACTCGATATTGGCCAAATACGTTGACTTTCGATTTCGTACGAAATGTGTATTGTGCAAAACTTTTGAGTCATTGTTCCTTACTACCGTTTTTGACACAAAATAAGGTAATAAGTTTACCTATCATTGTTAAACGTGGTTATTTATTCACAGAATACAAGTAAATATAAACGTAGGTATATTTAATTATTTTTTATTAAATATTAATTAATTATTTATCATGATATTTCAATGGTGTAGGTCACCCTGACCTAAACATTGTCGGTTGATAATAAACGAAATAATTTCTTGAAAACTAGCTTTAATTCTAAAATCGATTGCCATTTTAAAATTATTTGTGTCACAGAAATAAATACACTGTTGCCAAGGCTAATTTTTAAAGTCTTTCGCTTTGATCAATCATTATAATTACACAATTCCAAAAATATTCAGATTTTGTTTGAATTAATATTAGATACCTAACGCTTTGTTATTCATACGGCACCAATTATTATATAAAATGCTGTTAATTTGAATAAATATATAAAAATATATCAATGCAAAATCATTTTATTGTGTTACGGAAAATTTATTTGTTTTCTCAATGATAAGACGTAGAAAATAAATTTTGAATGTTTGTTATAACGTAAAATATTTTTTTGTAAATTGCATTATTGAAAGTCCCACTCATTCGATTAAAAAAAACATAAATACTTAATCACTTACATCTAATTCCGTTTTTACTTTAGATTTTAAAATCTACTAGAAGGTACTTGCCTACCTAATTTCTTGAGGCATTATAATACCATTTATTATGCGTCTTAGGCGTATTTCCACCACACCAATTGTTATAAGATCACAATATTGGCAAAATTTTAACAAAAAAAATAATTCGTTCTAAATTTAAAAGTTGCCAAAACTGATGGCGCGAGCGATAGTTTTGCAAAGTTATCGCTACGGTACGCAAAAAAATCTCGTAGGATCTCATACGGTTAGCACGAGAGCTACGTAACAGTTAAATCACGAATGTTCACGTAATACTGAACTTATTGATCTATATCGGGGCTGGCCGCTTTTGGACGTGAACCTTTAAAATGGTCATGTAAAATAATAGTCATGACGACCTTTGTGGCGCAGTGGGCGAATAGCCGGCTGAGACTCAGGAGGTAGCGGGTTCGATTCCCGCCACAGAACAAATGTTTGCATGATCTGAAGATATTTGTTCAGGTCTAGATGTTTTTCTATATACTATAACTATGTATTTACAAACAAAATTATATAAGTTCTATCAGTTATCTGGTTCCCATAATACAAGCTCTGCTTAGTTTGGAGCTAGATAGCGCTATGTGAAATGTCCAGCAATATATTTATTTATTTATGTATAATTGTATATATTGCAATTTGTTGGTAGAACACACAAACTGTGCATCGTCATTACAGAAAAAAATAGACCTTTTCACACTGGTGCAAAAATAGACAATATTCTATTTATGTTCAATTTAAAAGCGACTGAATTAAAATAATAAATACTAGATTTTGTGTCATTTATGTCAGATTAATTATCATTTATTTAGATTTTCGATTTACTTTATATACTCCTAAACTCAAATAAAAGTTCCTACCTGTGTATTTCATATTAATATTCATATTCTGTATTGTACACAAATAAATTTACAGACAGAAACAGCTTTTAAAATGGGCATGTACAGAGGCGAGCTTAACCCTAATAAGAGTTTTCTTCCAGCAAACCTTTGAAGATATAGTCGATTATAGTGGTGGGTACGTGCACAGAAATATTAAAAAAAAATTCAAGCACTTGAATGTGTTAAACTTGCCATATGTGTAATGTTACAAGAGGCTAGTTAGGTACCAAAGTAATTAGCAGGCACATAACAATCGTTGAAAGAGTAGAGAAGGTACAGTACGGCACGGCATAGATACAAAGTTATTTTGAAATGCTTGAACTTCACAAAGTAAAACTTTATACAGTAACTACAAAACGTAGTCACTAGATATACAAGTAGGTTACCATTTGACAGGCATTTTATAGGATTAGACAGGCGTGCGGCCGACATTGACACAGGCATTATGGACGATCTTACGCGTTCATAGATCACGAGAATTCCTAGATTCAAACCGAAGCAAATACATAATCTTCTCAAAAAAATAATGTCGTCTGAAAAATACTACTAAATAATTCTTAAACACATCTTAATACATTTTACCAGGTGTTTGATCTTAAACAGGCTTTTTTTGAAAGATCAGTTTAGGCACCTTAAACAAGCATACCTCCATTTTAAAACGCTAGCTAACCCTATACAAATAAGTGAATTCGTAAACAGTTAACAAAGGAAGAACATCTGAAGAACGTATTCTCTGTCTGAAAAAGGTTTAAAATAAAGTTGAAAATCCATCTTCTCATGTATTGCACGCGCGGCGGTGTCATTCGATGTCAATATTGGATTGAAATAAACAAAAATCGTATATTATTACGAGCAAAGCCGTTTTTTAAAATTTGTCAACTTTTTATCAACTCACCCTGATATTTATAAACGTATTTTAACATTTGTAAAGATCCTAAGTAGGGTTTGCAAGTAGGTAACTTAATAAGAAATAATCAAACATTTTTGATAAATTATTCGTTCTTGAATGTTTCTAAATACCTAGTGTTTTTTTTTTCTTTTTGCAGTCGATGTTAATTTATGAGTGTTTATATCTAGCTTATTAAGGTTTAAATACATTTATAAATGACACTAATACCACTCCTAAATGGAGATTTAAAATTATATTAGACTAAGTAAAACATAATTTATTGCGTATTGTCCTTCTAAGGATTTTGGTTTTAAATAAGAATATCGATAACCTTAAAAATTAATCATAAATTTAATTTAAGTAATATCTATAAAATAAACGGCTGTCGGAGTTAAATAATGCCTTCGTTTGACGTGACACAAAATATAAGACCAAAAAATATATGACATGGAAACAGTTTAAAACAGATGGGTTCTATGCCCTATTACGGATGACGCAACGTGACAATCTGACGTTTGGCCAAACAAAGTAAAATCCGCCTGACACCCGACTCAAAACTTAAATATTTATTCAAGTTAGCGAGGCCACATCTAGAGAAAATAAATCCTTCAGACCTTAGGACACATACACATGCTAAAGTTTAACGTAAAATAATTCTGTTTGACTTTTAACTCTTTGGCAAAAGACAACACAGCTTATAAACTTTCGAGGTATTTATCTGTTCGAGTTTAAACTTTATTTTTACTAAAAACGATTTACCATGTTTAGTGAGTTTTGGGAGTTCCGATATTTCGACACAGTTGCAGTTGGTTTTTGTGAAAATAGTGTTAAAACTTAAATTTCTTCATTATTATATAGTTTACTTTTTATTTATACTCTTATTTTAAGTTTGTTACTCAAATTTCTTTTTCTTCTTACACTTACCTTAGTATATTAGAGCAGCAGAACATTGTACTATAAAATGAACAACGCTAATCATACACTGAGAAAATCTAAAAAACCTATACGATAATTACATACTTATACTTGTATACCAACTATTTTTATTTAAATATAAACAGGTAATCAAGTCACGTGTAAAAGGCGCCTCGAAATCTAAGTCTGGACATGCCTTTATAGTTCAAAGGTTATGGATACTGGTTTAGCAACTGACCGGATTATAAAGTCAATAAAATATCTAAAACAACATTAGAAACGACAATTTTTTAACTAAATGTTTTTAGTTTTAATCGATTCAAGTCATTTGGCGAAGATAATTTTGCCAGGGCCGTATCGTGCTTGAAATTTTAATTTCATTAGTGACTCAGGCGAGATTTTAATTCAGAATTTTAAGTAACATTGGTATAACCCTTCCTTTATTGGTTTACGCCCATTACAATCGATAACAATCACTTTTCGCTAATCGATTAAAATGTTTATCCTTTTCGAGTTAACCCGTTTTTGCGCTGTTTTTTTGGAGTCATCATTTACGTTACGGGTCATTTGTACCAATTATGACTTTGTGACAATATTTTTTATTGGTTTTTTTGAATGCCGAATATATATTCTTATTTTGTTGATAAATGATCTTTTTATAATAAGATTTAATCTGATTTATGCGCCGATCGATCTGTTTCTATAATTAGTTAGGTAAAGACTAGATCGTGCCGTCTGACCTTCCAGCAAAATTAAAAAGTAATTTTAGCAACCGGCTATATGCGCAAGCGCATTTTCTAAGTCAGTTCATTAGCGCCTTTGGCGTTTTGGCAATGTCCTGTCGCAACTTTCAGTTTCAAAATGTTTTTGTTACGCAACTGAACACTTCAATTATACAACTTACCTGGGGGGGTTCTAGATGCAAGGAGGGCCAGGAACACTGCTAAAAAGATAATCACTAGAGCACTTTTCAGCCATGCACATAATCCAATTTTTTTTTAAACCGTGTAAAGTACGCGCGGCACAATTTTTCCGTGTTTTAAGGGGGGGAAACTGATGCCGCTCGACGCTTGCTCCGCGAAAGACGGCGAGCGGGCGACTGGCCTGCGCAAGCGCTCCCCCACACAATAAAACCTTCGCTTTTCAAGAGTGGGGGCTTTGCTCTTTTTTTTTTCAAAAAGTGTTTCTGGATTTAGGTTCCAATTTTGAAAATCTTGTTCTTAACGATTAGTCACCGTCTTGTTGGAATCCTGTTAGAAAATGAACTTTAAGATTCATATAAGCTCTAAAGGGTTAAGATAAATTTTCATTTGGAATTTAAGATAAGGATGGATTAAAAGAGTGTTTTTTTTTATAATTTGCTGAAATAACTTGAGATGAGATTATGTCACTTTAATAATCGTGAATTCGTTAACAAAAAGTTTATTTAATTAATTAAAAATAATATAAAAAAATATTTTTTCTACCTAAATCTATATTTTTTCTTGATGATTCACACGCATATGTGATCAGAAACGTGTTTGATTTTATGTGTTTTCATTAAAAAGGATGAAAACGGGTCTTGTGATCGAAGACACCTTGTGTTGTGAAATTCTATCTTTTATTCAAATAATACCTAATTTTGTAGGTGTTCACACAAAGTCCTAAAAATATCTTATACCTTTTGTAGACCTTCACGAACAAAATGAAAAACAAACTACTAATACAAAAATCGACCGCCCTGAACAAATATAGGTAGGCACTTACTGAATTCTCTGCCACTCAGTTTCTATTAGTTTATATTAGGTTTTATTTGATTTGATTTGTGTCATAATCCGTTATAATAACAAAGCGAAGAGGTTCTCATTTCGACGGTTTTTTGTATGTTCGGCGATAACTCTTTACTGCGTCCGAATTCAATGATTCTTTTTTATTAGAAAGAGGCTACTTTGGGGTTGGTCCCATATAAATTTGGTCAAGAAAATCATTAAAATCTGCAATTTGCAAAGGAACCTGTACATTTTGTTGATTTTCTGTTTTCTGAAGTCAGTTATATTTCTGCTAGAAAGGCTACTCTTAATACGAGTACACATCATACAAAATATTATGGAGGGCGTTCTATTCTTAATCATTTTTAAATGAGTTCGATGGGGGGGGGGGGGCATTTTTTTTTAAGTATTTGCTACGACGTTCTATTTAGGACGTAGGACGCTATACCAATTGAATAATGGCGATTGTCTTTTACAATTTTATTCTGAAAAATCGTGTTTAAGGCCAATATGCAACGGAAACTTCAATTATTATTGCTATTAATAGCTGTGCCAAGGCACTGTATGATCGCGTTACATAACATTAATATACATGAAGGGTGTG
Organism: Philereme transversata; assembly: GCA_963924445.1. Classification (NCBI taxonomy): domain Eukaryota; kingdom Metazoa; phylum Arthropoda; class Insecta; order Lepidoptera; family Geometridae; genus Philereme; species Philereme transversata. Next base: position 15,963,272 of record OZ004351.1, read on the forward strand.
GCTTAATGAGTAAATAACCCCTCTACCTGCGGGTAGGGAACATCATGACTGAACAGAAAAAAAATGTGTTAGACTGCAAAGTTAACTGCAAAGAACGACTGTAATGTTTTTCAATAAAATATGTAACGAACTTATCATGAATTTTTTTACTAGAGATTTTTATCTGTTGAGCTAAGGGAGTAAGAGACTTTTGCTAGCTATACTGGTTATTTAGCACCTATACTAATGTTATAAATTCGAAAGTAGCTGTCTCTCTATTTGTTACGTTTTGACGGCTAAACGGCTGGGCAGTTTTGATGAAATCTATATATATATAAAACATACAACAACAAGCCGGGTTAGTCACACCAATTATAACTCAAGAACGGCTGGATTTTGATGAGCTTTGATTTTTTTGGAATTGTCTCCGCCCCGAATAGCAGAACAACTTTTAAAATATCGGAAAAATCACGCAAAAAAAATTATGAAGAAATTTAATTTTCTCATATGATGCAGCTAATGATGGCCGATGGCAGTCCGCGTCATATGCATGTCAAGGCGGTATGAAATTCGCCGAGTCAGCTAGTTTGGTATATAGATACCTGGTATAACCTCGTTTCCGTTTCGAGGTTATCCGACAGAGAACTGCTAATTGATTTTGGTTTTTAGTTCTGGGCGAACCACTCGTAACCAAGAATTAACCAGTGGTACAAATGCGACCAACGAGTCACAGCGTAATAATAGACGCAACTAACTGGGTCGCCGCGATCGACGAAACAAAATGATTCGTTAAACCATTGTGCATTATACACGCGAACCGAATTCTTCGGTAATTGAACCAGTTCTGATTAATATTGTTTATTAATTCAAAAATAACGCATCATAGCCCAGAGGATTAGTTAGCTGAAGTGGCAGTGGGCGAGGTGCAGAGCTCGAAGAACTGACGGCCATTGGAGCAGAAAGGTTCTCAAGTGGAGACCACGCACTGGAAAGCGCAGCGTAGGACGGCCCCCCACTAGATGTTAAAGGTTGCTGGGAGCCGCTGGGTGCAGGCCGCACTAGATCGGTCACTCTGGAAATCTATGGTTTCAGCCACGGATAAGTCGTAGTCTCAGTCTCCCGTCTCCGTTTACCTCAACCGCCACCTTTATGGTGCCAAGGTTTTGACGAAGGTGGAAAAAGTATTTAGTATTCTGGTAGAGACTAATCAACCACTTAATTTTTCCTCTCAGAATAAACCAAGTAAAAAACTCCATAAAATTCAATCGCAACAAATTGTCACAACAAATCGAAGGTCTTTGAAATAAGGAAGATGCATCCAAAGCTCCTGCATCAGATAGCAAAGAAAATTAGCTCTTATCAATCAGAACCTATGGCTTATAATAGTGTGAGAAGTTTTGAAGGAAAAGCATAAAGGTTGTCTTAAAATAATAGGATGAATCGGAAATCAATAAGATGCGCATTAAAACTCCCTACTGACTAATTTCTGTTAATTATGTAGAAAAATGAGGAAAATCCTGTTTTCGACTGATGTCTGATTACTTTAATATCTATCCAATCATGATATAATGATTAACATATTCGGTGATGCGATTTATTAGACCAATTATCTGATCTGAGACAAATATGATCGTAATTCCTAGAAATATATTTTTTGTTAAAGTCTAGGAAATGCTCTACAAAAACTATTATTTCCGTTGAAAGTCATTACAGTTAATGAGGAAAATTGAACATATTAAATCTACCGAAATATAATGAAATAGCTTCCGACCGTGGCTTCGCACGCGTGGTTTGCCAATTCAAAGTTGTCGATGTGTTAATCCAGGTTATCAAATTTCATCGAAATCGGTTCAGCCGTTACGACGCGATTGAGTAACAAACAAACAAACATTCAAACTTTCGCATTTATAATATTAGTGTGATTTAGGTCTATCTTAGTTTAAATGATATAAAAGCGGTGGCCGCTGGTCCATGTACCTGTACCGTCACCTCATCTTATAAAAAACCGAAGGCAAAAATTAACCCCAAAAAGCAATATCATAGTAGGTTTGAAGGTTATGGGTTAAGTGCTGGTGAAATAAAGGCACAATAGTCTATATACCTCAAGTTGATAGACGCAGGGCATCGTAGGGCACGTTCCTAAGGTTCTTAAGGCAATCTTTGTTAAAGACAATGGATACCACTTAACATAAGTTGGTGGGTCATTTGCTTGGTCCATCTCCATGTTATATTAGAAAAAACTTGACCCCACACTTCCTCTAACGTACCACAAAGCCCAAATTCCGAACGAATTTATGCAGATCATGCGAACATCTGACCCGCAGCGGCAATCGAACCTATAATCTCTCGTATCCCCTTGTACTTACCCACCCTGACACAGAGGTAATTGAAATAATAATAAAGTATTCAAAATTAAATCTACCACGTCGTCAGTAACTGTCAATCAGTGAAAGAATTTTCAAAATCGGTTCATTATTCAGGAGATTATCCATTAAATACAAACTTGCTTAGCTCTTTATAATCTATTAACTGATCCGCCCGTGGTTTTTCAATAAAAGCATTACCCTCCTTCTGCGCAGACGGGTAAAAAGTAGCCTGTGTACAAATCCTGGTCATAATATGTATACCAAATTTTATCAGGAGGACCTTCCTCCAGGCACACACACACAACAGTACACACACAAACAGGCAGTAAAATTGACGTTTCAAAGTAATACCTGTGATTTTAACGAATAAAAAGATTTTGATTTTTTGATTTTGGTACTTAACGTAATTTTGCTTTAAATAACAATATACAAGATTTATTATAATTAACATGTTACAAGTCAAAGGAAGTTCCTAATGGTTTTAAGATTGTATCATTCAGGAAGAGTCGTGATAACATACGAGTACTTATGGGTTATTAAAATAATACAATAAATGCTAGAATGACAGATATTTCATATATATGCAACAAAATCAGTTGAACACGGTATGTGCGCGGAAAACTAACAATTGAACATACCAGTTATTCATATGTCTTATATTATTATGAATATTAATATTGTATCTATGGAGATCAGTTTGTATATGAAAAAACTAAATTTTTATTTATCAGTAATTATACTTGACAATTAATTTTGTATCACTAATAATAATTTATATTGTAGCTAATATGGGTTTTTATTTTATTTTATTTATTAATCCACAAAACAGATAACAATCTACTTAATATTAATTAAACTAAATTTTGATCAAGATTGAAATCAAATGTCTAAATACATTAAAAAGGCATGCATTATAATTAAATTACCCTAAAACTGGAAACCGCAAAAATAGACAATTAATTAAACAAAAGCATTCAAACAATTAGTCGGCTGAGACGCAGGAGATAGCGGTACAACGTGATTGAGTAACAAACAAACAAATAAACAAACATCCAAACTTTCGTGTTTATAACATTAGTTTGAAGTGTGATGTGATCATAAAAATATTTTTATACTAGCTTCCGCCCGCGGCTTCGTATGCGTGGTTTGTCAATAAAAAAGTAACCTATGTCTTAATCCAGGTTATAATCTACATACATACCAAATTTCATTTACACTTGACATTATTAATGTTACCCGATAGCTTGACATACCTTTTTTTTTCTACTGTATTATTTGATATATGCCGCATAAACTAATTTTAATTTATTTGATTTGACATGTTTAATTCTCTGTTCAATTGTTGTACTTTTTGAAAAGGCTTGCTTTTTCAATAACCCAACTTACAGTGTCCTTACAGGGTATATGTACTTCTCCCTAATCTACTTACTATCTAAGCTGAAAAATGTATATTTAAGCAGAATAAATGAATATGAATATGAAAATCCATTGAGTAGTTTTTGCGTGAGAGAGTAATAAACATCCACATATACATCCATACATATGATTATGTATTTTCATGTTTTGTATGTTTTAATAGTTCGTAAGTAGGTACTTAAACGAGTCCGAAAGTTTATATCTACTAGTAATATGTATCGATAGGTAATTGCAAACACAGTTGCTGCCCTGCACATGCGGCAATGGCACCACGGAAGACCAGCGCTATAGTAGTATAAATATGCTACTACGAGGCATGCCTTTTAAGTTTTGTCGTTTGAAGAAAAAAACACATCTAGAACCTTATAGTACTTTTTATTGTTTTTCAAAGTATTCACAACGTAGCTTAAAACACTTTTCCATTCGCTCAAACCAGTTATTATAACATTTATTCCACTCTAAAGTGGGGTGTTCAAAATGGCTGTCTTGAAAGCGTCGACTGCTTCTTCACCGGACTGGAACCTTTGACCACGAAGACTTTTCTTAATTTTAGCAAATGTAAAGAAATCGTTAGGGCTTAGGTCAGGACTGTATGGAGGATGGTCAAGAATTTCTACTTTTTCCTGCTTCAAATACTCAATCGTTTGACGAGCGCTGTGTGAGCTTGCGTTGTCGTGGTGCAGGATGATGCGTCGCTTTGAGTTAGATTTTCGAAGTTCGGCGATGACTTGTGGTAAACAAACTGTAGTATACCACTCTGCGTTAACCGTTCTACGATCTTCAAGTGCAATAGTCGCAACATGGCCGGTTTTTCCAACGAACGTGGCCACCATCTTCTTTGAAGTGCTTCGAGAACGAACAACTTTAGTCGGCTTTGGCTCGTCTTGAAAGACCCAGATTGTAGATTGTTGTTTGGTATCAGGATCGTAGGCATAGATCCAAGATTCGTCACCACTTATGATGTCGTAGACATGATTTGACTCCCCTCGGTTGAACCTTTGCAGAGTTTTCTTACACCATCTGACGCGGGCCGCCTTGTGATCGTCGGAAAGCAGATGCGGTATCCAACGGCAAACTAGCTTTCTCACACCAAGCGCTTCATGCAAGATCTTCTGAATGGTTGTCCCTGAGATGCCTAATAGAGCCTCTATCTCTCGATACGTCACATGACGATCTTCGAGAATTAGTTGTCTCACAGCAATGATGTTATCTTCAGTGAAGGCGGATTTTGGGCGTCCTTCGCGAAATCTGTCACTAACACTAGTATGTCCACGCTGGAATTCTAAATACCAGCGTTCGACAGTCCGCAGACATGGGGCTACATCACTGAACACAGATGTTAGCTCTTCTAAACACTGAAGCCGTGTCAGGCCTCTTCTAAAGTTGTAGAAAATTATTGCACGAACATTTTCCTTAGAAAGATTCATTTTCGTACGTGACCTGACAGATTCAAATCGAAACTGTGACTAAACAATAGCATTAATCCTAATACTTTCAACTGTTTTGAGATTCAAAATGTAAACACATTCGAATATAGAACAGTTCCAAATTCAAAATTGCCGGGAAATATGGAAACGACAGAACTTAAAAGGCATGCCTCGTATAGCACAATGCTGAGTGGTGACCGTTTTTGCTCACTTTGCTCATTAATTTATACCCATTCGTCTAAGCTGTAATGTACACTTGTGATGCGAAATAAACGTTTTTCTATTCTATTCATACAAACTTTCGCGGTAATAATATTATTATTGGGATTACAACAAAGTCAAGAATCGCAAAGCAAATTCTTAGACAAATTGACTAAGACAAATCTCGTAGAATTATCATGTACGAGTACAATATTATTAATAGTGTTTATTATTGAGTGTTTAACTTCCTGTCTTCCGATGCCACTAGTTAAAACATCATTGGTACATAAAGGCAGTGATTATTGACTTGTTTTATCGTTTTAAACCGGTTGGTAAATAAACATGGTGTTAACTTCATACAGAATATACACTAGTGAACCGACCTGGCTTCAGATGGGTCAAAATAAATATTGAGTACAAAAAAATACACTACGTGATTTGTTATGTACGACATTAAATGAAAACACGGATCTAGGTAATGGGTAATGGCTAGTGTTGTTGTAAAATAGTTTTTTTATTTATTTATTTAATACTTTCACACAAAACAGTATAGTGCTAGGAGGACTTAATGCTAATAGCATTATCTACCAGTCATCCTGATCGTGCTAAAAGAAGGTAAGGCGTGACACAGGAAAAAAAGTATTCAAAAGAACATAATAAAAATGCCTAACATTATAATTATAATATATATATAATATATATATATATATACATGTATATATTGTATATATAAATACAGTTATCTTACGTAAAAACCTATAAGTTAAAAAAATGTTAAATAGAAATTACCTTGCAAACCTAAGTCAAACGCAATGATGACTAAATTATCTTCAACTTTACTTCTCAAGGAAGCGTTGACGCACCAATCTTTTAAACAACTCTTTTGTTTGTTAAATGGCAAGTCATTCCAGAGTCGGACCGCCACAACCGAAACGGAGTTAAAGAAATAAGAAGTCTTATGGGAAGGGTTGTAGAGAAGCAAACTGTCAGCTGACCTAAGCTGTCGGTTGTGCGCATAATTTAAAAACTGGAAGCGATCTTTTAGATAGATGGGGGTGAATGGATCTTTTTTCGAATTCATTACCATAGAAAATTTTAAATTTTCAAACAACCTCAATATCAATTAAACAGCCTGTTTAAAATAGGTAAACAAATCATATTCATTCATCACGTAAGTAGGTACCTGTTAGACTAACTAAGCGGCATCGTCGTAAATGCGCATCCGATTTACGTTAAAAATTGTTTATTGGAAATGTAGATTACTGGATAAATATTCAAGCTATCGGTATTAAACCCACCTCTAAAATCAGTTAATACGATTTCGGATGTGTGTTTTCAATTAAAGTCGTACATAGCAAAACAAGTTGCATAAAAAATTGGCAGTTTGATAGGGAAGCAACTCTCGGGACAACTCTACTTTCAGGAGTGTACTGACACTTATGGACATGATCGGGAGGGTTTTCACTTCTTGAAAACGAGAAATTTCAATATTTCAGCAGAAAATTCCAGAAGTAAGTGCGGTTCCGAGAATCTGATAACTGTAGCGCCACTCAGTGAATGGTGGCAGCGCGCGGATCTTTATTTACTATAGTCGTTTGGCGGGAAAGCAGTTTTTTCTTCAAATATCAAGTATTTTAAGCCCAACAAGTGGTTATAACGAAAACCATAGATAGCCAAGACCAGGCTCTATCAGAATAACCTCTGTGTATGTTACTAATTTGGATAGCTAAGAATATATTTTAGCGAAAAAAAAATTACCACTTCGTCGTGAAAACGTTACAAACAGACTACTTTCGAATTTATAATATTTGTATGGACGAGAGGAAAACTTTACGAATTTACTATCATTTCTTTTACCCCCTCTTTTTGTCACGTGGCTGATTAAATCTGATTTTATAAGTAGGTTTACTTTAAATACCACAATTTCGAACGAAATAAATTTATTATCTACGTCTCAACCTTGAAACTAGTCTATTTCTGGGATACCCCGTATGCGGAAAGGCCAGTCGATCACATTTCATTATTCCAACAAATGTGAGGTACCTATACCTACCTATTTTAAGATGATCTTTAAAATCAACTATCAATCACAAATTGGCCTAAGGCTGCATGTTAATAATGTTAACAAACCAATTAGGTACATATTTTTTACACGAAATACTTATGGTTTAAAACGACTGTAAGGAAAGTCCTTCAATTGCAATTATCCGGTCTTCCCTCATTATTAATCAAATAAAAAAACCCTCCTAGCACACGATTTGGCAGCGTAGAACGCCCCCCCCCCCCCCCCCCCCCACTAGATGGAAAGACGTCCTGATGAAGGTAGCTGGGAGCCGTTGAGTGCAGTGCAGGCCGCGCGAAGAGATCCTATAAGGTTTCCTTATTTACTTTTGAGGTACAGTACCCTAAAATAAACAAAAAATACTTAATAATATTTATATTTTTATAATATTCCCAACAATGGGTGCAGACGGGCTGAAATGATGATGATGATAATGTTATCCGAACACTTACGGAAAATTCCAAGATTTTTAAAACAATCTCAAAAATTTTCAAGCCTAGACGGGACTTGAACTTGACTTGAATTGATTTTTGAGATGGTTTTAAGAATCTTTAAAAAGTACTTCCACACTGTTTAAGTTTTTCATCAATTGAAAATTTGTAAGTCATTTACGGCAAAAACACTGCTAATCTCCATACAAAAGACATAAACGCGCGCATCGCATTAAAAATAACTGTTCTTTTTTTTACTTGTTCCTTTATCAAATCTATGTTGCATTATATCTAACCTATTATTTGTAGGTTTGTAAAATGTACCAACCAAGTTATGTAAAATCAATGTAAAAAAAAAAAATTGTTCTTGAAAGTTGGTTTAATTGCTCTAGACTTAATGGCCGCTCTAAATATAAATAACTTTCACACTTAACCAAAAATAAATCGAAAATGTGAATACAAAAAGATTTTCCCGTACCGGGAATCGAACCCGAGCCTCCTGGGTGAAAGCCAGGTATCCTAGCCACTAGACCATACGGGATGTGATGGAGATATCGAAATTTAAGATCATAATTTATTTTATCAATGTTTTTAGCAACCAATAATATTACGTAGTATATCGTGAAATTGCTTGGCCCAATACTACATTTGGTAAAGGCTCAAAGCCAAATCAAGACAAAAACAAGGTGGTTAAATGTCAAGTAGACTCAGCAGCGAATTACATACAATTTTTATTTTTAATCGACTTTAAAAAAGGAGGAGATTCTCAATTTTTTTAATGTTTGTTACCTCAGAACTCCGTTATTTATTTATCAAACCGATTTCGAAAACTCTTCTTCTATTTGTAAGGATATAGGTACTTACTTTCAGGGTAGTCCCATAGATATTTCATTAAAATTAGTTTTGTAGTTTGGTTTTTAAATCATAATAACTGGAAAAAATATATCATCCAAGTAAACGAAATTGCGTATTTTGGATTCCTGAGATTATTGTTTTGTTTTCTAAAATTGGTTATCTTTTTGTCAAAAAGTTACTTGAAAATACTCATGATTTTTTTTTTGCAATCGGCAGCGTCGGTCGGTCGGAACAGTACCGTATAATATAAAGGTTGCCTTGGAGACCGTTAAAGCTATAAGACCGCCTATTGTACACTAATTATTTTGTAGGTAAGTAACTACCTACTTACTTTTTTCTTTAGTAATTGGTGCTTTATATCCATTAATAAGTTATCTATTTATTCCTCTAGAAACTATCAAGTATCTGTGGTAAAGTTAATGATATCTAGAGTTTAAGGTCAATCCTGATTAACTCGTTCTCTAAATAAGCGTAACTAAATTCAGTCGTAAATTAGAGACACGTTTTAGTTGGCCTAATTCTTTCGTACATGTCACACTTCAAATCAAAATGCAGGGCCATAGCAGACGAGAAACAAATTGTAGAGACAACTACAATTTGCAATTTTTTTATATATAAATTGACCACGATCTCGCCAGTCACACCGCAACGCACACATTTTAGTAAATAATTTTTATTAGTTACTAACTGACCCGACAGACGTTGTCCTGTCTTTAGCTGTCTACTAAATTCACATTCATCTAGCACGCAAACTGTCAAACTCGCGATGTTAAAATAGTCGTTAAGTTTTCTGAAATTATCCAATTTTCTGCACAACTTTCTTAATTTTTCTTTCCGTAAGAACCTTCTACATGGTATTAAAAACCTTAAAAAAAGATGAGTGAAATTGGTAGTCGTTCTCAAGTTATTGCGTGACCAAGGGAAACAGAGATTCATTTTTTTATATAGATTTTATACTTTTTATATAACCGTTTGACTGTTTTCCGCTTTTTATGAATTCCTGAACTGTTTATTAATGTGTTTTTTGTTATTAATATGAATGTAGGTATGTGTGTATTCGATATTAGAAACTTTTCTAGATATTCGTTTTAATATAATTTTTGTTTTGTGATATGTGTTCCTCCCATTATGAAATTGTGCACAACAAACGAAACTTAATCTAAACGAACCTTGTATTTCCAAAACAGCTCTGACTAGGACTCCTGAGGAAGTAGGTCTTGATCCTGAAAAGCAGAATAAAATAAAATAGAAACTTAATCGTACGCTGGACCACAAAAAACGAACATAATTACCATCAATACCTGTAAATTAATAAAGTGTATAATTGCTAATAAAATAAAATGTCAGAGTATTATTCCTATTAGATACTATTAGCCCATATTGCCCCATATTGTTGGGCAAAGGCCACCCTGCATTTCCGCCACTCACAACGATCCAGTGCCACCGTATGCCAGTCTCTCTCAAAGGCGTCCATCTCGTCCTGCCACCTCCAGCGTGGTTTACCGCGGCACCGCTTTGCCGTCTCAGGGCTCCACTTTGGGGTAATTTTGACCCACAGCTCGTCAGGCATGCGACAGACGTGACCAGCCCAGACCCATTTCAGCCTCGCGGCCTTCTCCCCTACATCAACAATTTTAGTTTTGGATCGCAGCATGGTGTTACGGACGCGATCAGTTATTTCAACTCCAAGAATACTACGCTCCATCGCCCTTTGGCAAACCTTGAGTTTGGATTTTTGGATATTAGTCAAAGACCAAGTTTGCGAGCCATATGTTAGAACGGGAGAGATTGACATGTCCATGAGTTTGCGCTTCAGTACTATTGGAAGGTTGCCCTTCATCAGCTCCTTCATCGACCAGGAAGTCAGAGTATTATAACAGGAAAATAGTTGACACTTGTTCTCTCTACAAAAAGGTTCTGTGAGGATAAATTTGGAGTGAATCATTTAGACCTCAAAATACAGCACGCAGTTTGCATTCAATTAACCATCAGATTAGGAGTTACAATGACACAGACAGACACACAGGCAGACCAAGGCAGAAAATTATATCTAACACAACTCGTCGCCAAATATCAACAACCTGGTAACTAAAGGGTAAAAGAAAGTACCAGTAATAAACAAGCAACTTTATTCGACAACATAAAAGTATCTCGTCTGCCGAACCTTCAGCAAACACAGACCCATTGTGACTTGTCCTTAACCCGAACACATTAAACGGTATGGCACACATGAATTATTTATGTATTTAAAGTATGTACATTATGTATGATAGCTTTCTTGATTATCTTGATTATTAGGGTGGGGCACATAGTTCGAAGAACTATGACGGCTGTTGGGACAGAAAGATTCTAGAGTAGACCATGCATTACAAAGCACAGCGTAGGATGGAAAGACGACGTGATAAAGATTGCCGTTGGGTGCAAGCTGCACAAGATAATGGGGAAGGTTCTGAGGAGCTATTCGATCTCATCCCGTCGTCGAGATTTTATCACCGCATGAGATACAGCCTGGTGACAGACGGACAGACGGATAGACAGTCAGCGAAGTCTTAGTAATAGGGTCCCGTTTTACCCTTTGGGTACGGAACCCTAAAAAGGAGGATTACCACGTCAATTTTGAAAATTATTTTCTACATAAATTTTCAAATTATCATGGTTATGAACACTATTTGGTGAATATCCCATTTTCAGTACAAATAAAATTCTTTTTAGAACATGATCCATGAGAAAATCATCAAACTCTTCAATTTACGAGAAGTGATCCTATAAAACCCTTATAGGATCACTTCTTTATTTCTTTTAAGGCACATAATCTTAAAACTTAATTATTACGTATGGTAGTAAAACGGATTAGGCCTTTGCACACATTTAAGACACTATTACCTAAACTGCTAGGAGAAAGTAGGTGAGCCGACTTAAAAACCAATTAAGAATACTTAACGAGAAGGCTTGCCTGTTTAATTAATCTTGACCGTGAAAAAAATTATATAAGTATGTAGGCTACAGGAATTAACATAATATAACTTTTGAAACTATCATGGTTATGAACACTATTTGTACTTAAAACATCCACTCGCAAATACTTCTACAAAGTCCGGCCTGGTATGGCCTACTGCTGCCACCTTTGGGGTGGTTCGGCCAAATACCAACTCGCTACCTTAGACCCAATAGAACGTAGGGCTTTTAGGCTTATAGGTGAGCAATATATGGCAGATACTAAGACTCAAAGTCTCGAACACCGCCGTAAAGTTGCAAGCCTATCGATCATTTACAGAATATATTTTGGTGAATGTGCCCAGGAACTATACGATCTGATCCCGCCATCAAGGACAAGCAGGCACACGGCTCAGTACCATTTGTACCTAATTGATATACCACCCATTCGCACACACCGTTTTGGTTCTACGTTCGTGATGTGTACAGTTGAGGTATGGAGCACTTTACCGTCGTCTGTTTTTCCTAAAGAATACAATCCGGGCCTCTTTAAGGTAAGAGTAAATAGGTTTCTTCTAGATCTTCGTGCTGCATCTTAGACCACATCATCGTTTACCATCAAGTGAGATTGTAGTTAAACGAAGATCTAACTAAACAGATTAAAAAAAAACTTCAGTTTCCCCGTGATCATGGCGCGTGCAACTGCGTCGAAATATCGGGATACTCATAAACTCACAAATCATTGTAAATATCCCGTTTTTAGTACAAATTAACATAATTTGTTTATTATTAGGATTAATGATGTTTATGTATTGTGTGTTTATATGTGTTAATGATTTTAGCCTATATTCTCCCACTGCCGAACAGGAACAGATTTATCGTCATAATAGCTTCCACCAGCGGCTTCACACGCGTTGTTTGTCAACAAAAAAAGTAGCCTAAGTGTACACACCCATCGAAATCGGTTCAGCTGTTACGACGTGATTGAGTAATAAACAAACATCCAAACTTTCGCATTTATAATATTAGTGTGATTAGCCTTAAATGTCCACTAGTGCTAAATATAGGCCTACCCATAGATTTCCTGAGAGCAGACTTGTGCAGAAAAGCGAAACGTGGGCCGTAACGCAGAAGAACGTACATACCATCCAAGTCGCCGAAATGAAGATGCTAAGGTGGATGTGCGGCGTCACCAGGCTCGATAAAATCCGTAACGAGTATGCGCGATGAAGCCTGGGCGTGCGCGATATCGCTGACAAGATGCAGGAGAGGCGGCTGCGTTGGTACGGTCACGTGAAGAGGAGGCCATCTGACTACGTAGGGAATTTGGCACTACAACTTTCCATCCCCGGTCGAAGATCTGGAGGTAGACCTAAGACAAGGTGTCAAAAGAATTGAGAGAGTGCCAAGTTTCTGATGACGACGTCGAGGATAGAGCGAAGTGGAGAAGAACTACCAGGAAAGCTGACCCCACCACCATGTGGGATACATAGCTGGGAAGAGAGAGAGAGAGTCTTGTTTAGAGCCACCCAATGGAATGGCGGGGGGCGGCGTTGCACTTAACAGTGTGTTTCGAACGATTATTTTACACCACTCCACCATATTTAATATGCCCCAAGTTGACTGGACTGATAACGGGTGTTCCTTTGAGCCCTCAGGTGTAACAGGTGATGCGCAAATATACTTTTTTGATACTCTCCTCGAGTGTAGCTTGAACCAATTTAACTTATGCCGAAATATCTCAAAGAATAGGATTTTAGACTTGGTATTTAGTAACACAGACTTATCTGTATCTGCTTGCGAAGATCCATTGGTTCCAGAAGACGATCATCATAAATCTCTTAATTTTTGATTAAGCTTTACGAGTGTTGAGCCTCTAAAATCAAATCCTAGAAAAAAAATATTATATGAGTCTGGGGATTATGAGGAAATCAACTCATCACTAAGCGCGATTATCTGGGAGGATAACCTGTTCAATAATTCACTCGAAACTGCCCTTGATTACTTCTATCAATGCTTGAAAGATTTAATTGATAAACATATACCCTTTAGGTACATCAACTCATCCACGTTTCCTACATGCCTTAGAAAAGTCCTCAAGGAGAAACATAAATACCTACGAAAATATCGTACCTATGGGAACACGTCAGATTATGAAACATTTACTCTACTTCGTAGACGAGCTAAGGCTATCGAGGAAGACTGTTACCTGGCATATATTAAAAGGACTGAGGACGCAATAGTTAAGAACCCAAAATTGTTTTGGACCTTCATTAAATCAAGTAAAAAAGGTTCTAATGCTCTCCCCTCTACATTAACGTACGAAGGGCAATCAGCTGACACTGGTGAAAAAATATGCAATGTTTTTTCTACGTACTTTCAGTCTAACTTTCTCTCTCCATCAGCACTATATGATAACCACTTAATTACTGAAAATGATTCTATAAATTACACTACCACTATAGGTGAGATTATTGTCCATCCCGATTCAGTATTTAAGCTTCTAAAATCACTAGACCTAACTAAGGGCGCTGGACCAGATCAAATACCGCCTGTATTTATTGTGAATTGTGCTGAAAACTTAACCAGACCACTTACAATCTTGTATCAGCGATCTCTTAAAGAGGGCATAGTGCCCTGCAATATGGAAATCCGCTTTTATAACTCCGGTTCCCAAAAGTGGTAAAAAAGATGAGGTAAAAAATTATAGACCTATCTCTAAATTATGCCTTTTTGCTAAAATTCTGGAACGAATGATCTACGCGCAGGTTTACAGTACTCTGTCAAGCTCTTTTATTCCTGAACAACATGGATTTCTTAAAAATCGGTCGACCACATCTAACTTACTGTCATTTATTGATTTCACTACTGCAGGTATGGATGCTGGTGGGCAAGTGGATTCTATATTTACTGACTACAGTAAGGCTTTTGATCGAATCGACCATAAAATACTTTTACAAAAGCTTCTGCTAGCGGGAATCCATGGCAGTCTATTCAGATGGTTCACTTCTTACATAGAAAATAGATCCCAGGCCGTCGCATTGAATGGTTTTGTCTCTGTATGGCATACTGTACCCTCGGGTGTTCCCCAAGGATCTATAATTGGGCCTTTGCTGTTTAACTTATTTATGAATGATATAAACTCTTGCTTCTTACATTCAAACTTTCTATTATACGCCGATGATATGAAGATATTTAAACAAATTATCACAATTAATGACTGTCATTTATTACAACAAGATCTTGTTAGATTTGAAAAGTACTGTCAAAAAAATAATCTTGATCTCAACGTCTCTAAATGTTATTCAATAATATTTACTGGTAAATTTAATATAGTGGAGCATAGATACACCCTTAAAGATTCTGAATTGAAGCGTGTGGATGAAGTTCGAGATCTTGGTATAATTCACGATTCCAAGCTATCATATGAGAAACACATAGATCATATTGCGAAAAAAGCGAATAAGGCATTGGGGTTCGTTATAAGATCTTACTCTCAATTTTCCAATGTCAAAATTGTCAAAGTCCTCTACTGTTCATTTGTACGTAGCATTCTTGAATACGGTTCACAAATTTGGAATCCGCAGTATGATTTTTACATAAATCGACTAGAATCCTTACAGCGTAGGTTTATGAGATTTGTTCAGTACAAGTGTAATAGATATGACAAAAATTATGAGACGAGATGCAAAAGGCACCATATGCTTCCACTCCAGGAAAGAAGAAAGATATTGGACATTTCCATGTTGGTAAAAATTGCACAGTCTCTCATTGACTCCCCTCAACTTCTTTCCTTGATACGGCTACGAGTCCCTAAAAGAATCGTAAGGATACCTTTTCTTTCTCTTTATGTTCCTCACTGTAGGACAAACTATCGGCAAAACTCCTTCTTTATCAGATCTGCTAAGTATTATAATAAGCTGGTTGACTTTCCTGAGTTAGATTTATTTAACTTAAATCCCTCAAAATTTAAGCGTGTTCTTTTGGAACACTGGTTTGAATTGGTTCAATAACTGTTAGTTATCACTTTTACTTTCATCGAAACTTTCATATTTTTACTTATATATTATTTTTTTACCTTTCTTTTAATTTTGTAAATGTTAATTAAACAAACAAGCTCACTTTAATATTATATGCGAAAACATGTAAATGGTAATAAGACGTTTTTAAAGTTGTTCTTGTTAGAAATAAGTACTGTTTGTTTTCCGAATAAAATAAAATAAAAAAAATAAAAAATAAACTACCTTGCAGGTGTATGTTAATTCAAACATTAGGGACGATAAGGGTCAAAAGTCAGTAAAATTGAACACAATGGAATTTTTAGAAAAGTTTTTCGCTTGAGGCAGTTTTTTCCCTCTTCTTTTAACATTTCAGTCACTGCATGCTAAAAGTCTTACTCTCCCTTTCAGACCTTGTCTTTGTTAATGTCTCATGTAACATTTTTCGAACCAGCGGTACCTGTAGGTACCTTCACCTGCAACAATTCGCTCCAATCAAAACGTATAAGACCCGACCAGTAGCCATGACCCGACCTATACCGTACCTACCTATAAGGTTAAGGGCAACACAGACACAAGGTATTAATATGCACATGCAGTTAATATAGGAACACGTGATGCATAGCATTATATATGTGAAATGAAGATTGCATGCGGAAACTATTATTTGTAAGGAAGTTATTGAGTGACGTCAAGTTATAATGGACTCCCTATTCGGGGTTTGTTGGGTATTGGATCATCATATGCCACTGTCATGAGGTGCGAGGTAAAATAAGATCCAGATCACTAGCTAAAATTGTACGATCGCTTTGCTGTCTTTATAGATCTAATTCAATTTAATTTCGGAAATCGGAACAAATGTTTGCATGATCTACAGATATTTGTTCCGTGTCTGGGTGTTTTTATATATATTATAAGTATGTATTTACAAAAAAAAAAGTATATAAGTATTCTATCAGTTATCTGGTTCCCATAGTACAAGCTCTGCTTAGTTTGGGGCTAGATAGCGCTGTGTGAAGTGTCCAGCGATATTTATATTTATTTATTTATATTTATAATTCATTTATTCAATTTTCAGATGTCAAAGATCCATATTTGTTAGTAAAAAACTTAATTCAAAAATGGGTTAGTACAAAGTATAGGCACAATTAAACAAACGAAATTCAAATAATAATAATAAAAGTTTAAGTTAAAGTCCCTCAGCATTCATGGTACGAACACATTTGCAATCAGTTATCGATTTATGCTTGGTTTATTTTTATTACTCTCTTGACGTCTTGAGGTGTTGCTCAATCTCAATTATCAACAAGCTACGACAAAGGTAGATACCATCGGCGTACGGTATGTTAGCAATATTATAAGCGCAACTCATATTAGTGACATATCTTGCGATGATAGAACTCACAGTAACGCCGAATAGGGAGGCTGAACTTGTTGCGTGACGCATCTTGTGTCAAAACATAACCATCAATCAACCAGTAGCTGACCGCAACTTAACATTTATCTCAGTAAATGCAGAAGCTGATAAAATTATCAGCAATGTATTTACCAACAGTCGGAATCTTTGTAACATCTTTTCTTCAACTTGAAACTTGCTTATCATCATATTAGATTCCATGCCATCATCCGCAAAAAGACTGCATCTTTGATAAGCAGAATACGAGGCAGCCACAACAGCATCCTGAATACAGTTGCTGAGAGATGTAGCCATTATATTCGGAAGCACTTTGTACAGAGTGATATAGTCTCCATCTGTTGCAAAGTGTATCCAACTACGAATATGTAGCTAGATTAGGTTTGTACCTCCTAACAATTTTATTAAATTCTTATATTTATTTATCTATTTATTTTTTACTAATACAATGGTCTTTGTTGTCAATACTAATATTATAAAAAGGAAAGATTACATTTTTGTATGTTTGTAACGAATAAACTCAAAAACTACTGGTTCCATTTCAAAAATTATTTTACCATTAGAACGCAACATTATCCCTGAGTAATATAGGCTACTTTTTACCCGAGTGCACAGAAGGAGGGTAATGTTTTTATTGACAAACTGTAATAAATGTTTATTTAATTTGATTTGATTACTAGGTAGACAGCTTCACAACTTATGTTTGCGACTGTCATCTTATGGCCTGATATGATGTCCAAAGCAAGTATGGGAGCGCTCAGTTTCAAATACCAGTCATCAAGAGTCTCTATCCAAGTAGTAACAATTTATTCATACCACTAATGGGTAATCAAACATATGGTCCACGATGGTATGCGGTTACCGTAGCCTATGAACGTGTGTACGAGCAAAGGCATCAACCGTTGTCACCCTAAGACATCACAAAAGAGAGTGGAACGCCTTGCCTGAGTCTGTGTTTCCTGATAACTACAACATAGGGGTCTTCAAGTCGCGTGTGAATAAGTTTCTTCTAGGCGAGCGTGTTCCATCGTAGACGCATCATCGCTACTATTAGGCGAGATCGTGGTCAAACGCTAGCCTACTCACGTCGTAAGGGCTGAACTGATTTCGATGAAATTTGATGTGTATAGATTATGACCTGGATTCGAACATAGGCTACTTTTTGTTGACAAAAAACGCGTACGAAGCCGCTACGCAGGCGGAAGCTAGTAAATTATGATTTAAAAAAATTTGTTATAAGTTAAAAGTTACATGTGCCGGAGTAATTTCACTGTAACTGTATAAGTATTGCTACCTTAGCTGGTCTCCTATTTTTTAATTTAGAAGACAAAGACGAGGTTTCAAAAATCGGGTTCGGCCACCAGGATCCCCTAGCCTGATCCCCTAGCCTGATCCCCTAGCCTAGGGGATCAGGCTAGGGGATCCTATCGATCTAGGGTATCCCGTGAACTCATCAGGGATTTCTGATCTTGGGGTATTGTGTATGTAGTGTATGAATTTTACTTCATTTGCACACTTTCGAAACAACGCACAAGTTATCGAAATAAAACATTTGTATTTGTATTTGTATAATAGGTATTTTCCTTAGTCAATGATACAATCAAAATCAATTGCGGGGCAATACAATCAGTGTCTTGTGTTAGGGCACTCCCGGCTGGTAATGATCTGGAGTTAATTACATATTTGCAATGCTACGATTTTTAGATGGCCAAATTTTTCTTATGAATATGTTAAATAATATACATATTTAATTTTATTTACATATATATATGTTTCTCGAGTTTCCTCACTAAACAACCCGCCCTGTATGTATCCTTCCAGGTAAAGGCTGCTCAGTACGTTGCATTTCGTTATACCTAAGTGTTTTTTCCACTACAAACCACGGTTAAGGAAAATTCCAAGCATGCTAAGCCATTGTATTAAAAAATAATAATATTTACGTAATATTTACTTATATTTTGAATGATTTTCTTCTGTAATCCTTAAGATCCGAGACTGAGGAGAAAGTCGATATCTATTTTGGCATCTCGCCAATACATAAGCGTTATAAGTAGGTATTTTCAAACAACATTTGAGTTATGAGACCGTTTCATGTATCTTCATTAGACCACACAATATCTGAAGCACCTATCTACCAGGTAGGTACTGCCAAATGGAGCATGACAGCTGAGGTAACACCAGCCAAACTGCTAGTTATGCGAGCAATTACTGATAATCAGCAAGCTATGTTGCGTCAAATGTTCAGTTTACTTGTTCATTGAATGTACTTAGGTACTTTATAAGCCAATTATGACCCTACTTAGGAAATTTAGGTACAAGTTCATTTTTACGACCTCTGTGGCGCAGTGGGCGAATAGCCGGCTGAGACATAGAAGGTAGCGGGTTCGATTCCCGCTGCGAGACAAATGTTTGTTCTACAGATATTTGTTCCTAGTTTGCGTATTTTTCTATATATTATAAGTTGATTAACATGTAATGTATTTACAAAAATGTTTTTAAGTATTTTATCAGTTATCTGGTTCCCATAGTACAAGCTTTGCTTATTTGGGGGCTAGATAGCACTGTGTAAAATATCCAGCATTATTTATTTATTATTTACTAAATTTTAAAACCTCCGACCCCGTCTTTTTACTTCAGGGGTTTAAAACTAACATAACTATGAACCAGCCCAGTTAAAAAGCTTTCTATAAAAAAAATCGCGTCCAAATCGGTCCATCCGTTTGGGAGCTACGACACCACAGACAGACACACAGAGATAGGCGTCAATCTTATAATAACAGATAATTTAAACATTACTAGTGGTTCGCCCCGAACTGAGATCTCGCGAGTCTCCGATTAAAACGAAAAAATATTATTTGTAAGCTTTGACTATAAAAATAGAACCACGAAATAAATAACCAAATTACTTGACCTACAGTTTCATTCAAATCACAGTTAACGGGAGTTCATGTAATGTGGTTACACTTATTTGGGGTAAAAATTGCAGTTATTCTGGATTTGAGACTTTTGCCTATATTTGTGTCACTTAAGCTACACACATAGCAAATTACAGCACTGTGGGGTCACTAGTGTACCCTGTGAATTTTGTCAAAGTTCATTTTTTATATTATGGCTAATAACTCAAAAATTATAAGGACATTACTAAAAATAAAAACGGAGTCTAAATGTATAAATGAAGACCTTTCATTTGACTTCCCACTAGACCTAACATTTTCATTTTCATTTTTTTTACCCCTCTTGAACCCCAATATCTCAACAACCCCCCCAACATTTTTAGCTCATTTAGTCACACCAAAATTGTGCCATCATTACCTATCTATGTATCAAATTTCACGATGATCGGATAAACGCTTCGAAAGTTATCCTCGGACAAACAAACATACATACATACAAACATACCTATATATACAACGCCGATTTGCCCAAGTTGATTTAGTTCGCTTGATCAATGACATCTTTGTTGTCTCATTTTCATTATTATCAGCCAAGAATATCCACTGCTGAATATAGGCGGCCTAATTATCAGAATTTGAAAGAAAAAAAAAAAAGATTTTCTTATAAAGTTTGAAGGATTTTTATTGAGGTACTCTTTCTTTAGGTATCAAATTATCATTTTAGAGTGACGATATTTCTCGAGAGCGATCGATCATGTGCGGCCTGCATACAACGGCTCCCAATAATCTTTACTAGGAGATCTTTCAAGTCCTGCCGTTCTGAGCTGCACTTTCTAGTGAATTTCTTAATACCATTACAAAGTAATCAAAATTCAAATCCCATGATTCCAATTTAATATTACTAAAACGAACCTGTTATTTAGGTAAGTATCATCTTACCTAAGTTTTAGTTGGTTAGCTTACCTATGGCTGTGAAAATAGTCATTTAGTAATACGTGATCAGAAAAACCTATCTTTATCACTCTCTTCCATGTGTATTTTGATATTCGTGTGATTGAGACATGGTTAGCCGAACCGAGCACGTGCGAAGTACTAACATACATATGTATTTATCTTAGTAATAGAAGGCCTACTGACAGTGTCGTCTTTTCCATAAGGGCACATGGAGCACAAGCCTAGGGCCCCCGGCTTGATGGGGGGCCTCTAGATCCTGATTTTGGCGTTTACACAGAAAACGAGGAGCTCAATTTTTGTATAATTTTACTCAAAAATGATACGAATTCTTTTTAATTTTATTGTAAATCAGAAACTCGATGACATATCTATATATTTACTAAAAAGTAAAAAAAAAAATTATGCAATAAAGTTATGCATTAATATATTTTTTTACTTTCTAGAGGGCCCCAAGCTTCGGTCCTCGACGGCCACTACATGGCCTAAGACGGCCCTGCCTACTGAGGTAATAAAGCTGCCTCTTTGCATAGTAACCCTTAGGTCAGACCGTAAAGGGAAAAGGTAGTAAGTTCAAAAGGGTCATGACATGATCTACCGTCTCTGGGACAGGTTAGGTATAGGAATAGACTAAACTATGTTGCGAAGATCTCTGACATAATGACTGAGATAATGTAGAATTCAAAGTTCATCTTTTGCAAGCACATTTTGGGGGTGGTTCCAGATCTTAAAATTTTTAAAAGGTCTGCAACGTGCGCTTTTGGTGTTACGATCAGGTGGTACGTATGCTTGTTTTATTTTCGACCTTAGTAAGTAGTATAAAAAAGTAGAATTAATCTGATGATAAAGATGATATCGAGCCTATATGACAAAGTCATTTTTATTATATGGTTGGTATCCACGAATATTATTATTATTATTTTTTTAACCTACACTTTCCCACTGCTGGGCAAAAATCTCCCCCATGTTCCTCCACATCTCACGATCACTCGCCACGTCCCACCAGCCATCTTGGAATGCATCGAGGTCGTCACGCCAACGTTTCCTCAGCCTGCCCCGGCTTCGACGCCCATCTGCAGGCACCCATTGTGTGACGACTGTTGCCCATTTGTCTGTGACCATACGACTGACGTGACCCGCCCAGTCCGACTTTAGCCTTGCAGTCTTGTCGCCAACATCTGCGATGCCGGTCTTCGCGCGCAGTGTGGTATTGCGGATCCTGTCGATTCTCTTTACCCCTAACACGCTGCGTTCCATAGCTCTTTGGCAAACCTTGAGTTTGGACTTTTGAGATTCCGTCAATGACCAAGTTTGGGCACCATGGGTAAGGACGGGCAGAATACATATGTCGATGAGTTTACGCTTAAGTGACAATGGAAGGTCTCCCTTCATTAGCGTCTTCATGGACCAGAAGCTCCTCCAGGCATTTTCGACGCGGCGGACGACCTCTTTAACTTGCCTGTTTTCGAAGGAGACAATCTGGCCCAAGTAAATGTACTCATCGACGTAGTATAATTCTTGCCCGTCTACCATAATTTTTTGTTTGTTGGTGTTGGTCATTAGTAGTGTCTTTGGCCGATTCATGATTAGTCCAACCTCAAGGTTTGCAGTGCTCAGGTCTTGGAGCATATTTTAGAGTTCTTGTGCTGTGGGGGCAAAAAGAACAATATCATCGGCGAAGCGCAATAGACACGAATATTATTATATATTATTATTCGTAGGTTGGTATGGTATCACAGTTCCTAATGTACCTGCAAAGTACATACAGATTGAGCGACTAAGGCCCTTAAACCCCTAAAACTTTTCTTTGTCAGTGATGGTTTAAGCTTAGAATTTTAGTTTAAAGTGCTATTGATCTTACGGGCCTAAGTATGCCATCCTATTGGAGTTTTTCAGCCACTACTTCATGAAGTACTTAGCTAAACAATATTTATTCATTGCAATCTTAAAGATCGTCTAATGTGAGTCAACTTCAAATCTAGAACATTTGTACCAGAAACCTGGGACAAAATAACACACCTCAATAACTTCAGATTATATGGGTACAGCGGCTGAATTGAGTGGTATTAATACAACGCCAATAGACGGGCTAGATTAATTGGATTGAAGTCATAAATATCAGCTATTACCTATTTGAAGTTGTAATGCATCATTACCGCAAGCCTTTAACACCTAAAACCTCCATAATTCTCCATTTTCCTCACATTTGTCCTTTGCTATTAATAAAAGGTGTAATGGACACTAAAACCACATTTAACTGCGACCATAAGCAATAGAGCCCATTTACGTTAAAAGCAGTTTGCCATCGACATTCAGCTAAACAGAACCAAACATAACAGCCAGGTAGATAGATCATTCTATATTGATCGATTGATCATGAGACATTTGAGCCTGGCGTATTTTTTCAACATCGGCAATGCTGGTCAACGAACGCGAACTGCGGTAGTCTTAGGCTCGGACTATATGGCATCCGGACTTGTCAGGGCCGTTTTTTAACGGCCCCTGAGTAATCCGTCGCTCAACCAAACATTTGAATTTTTCCTGCATCGACTACACACGATCCGAGGCCATCCGACTTTGATTTTTACCTAGAAGCAACCGCGACATGGTCCGGATTCACAGGATCGGGGAGACCCGGATGCCATATAGTCCGAGCCTTACTCGATCAATCCGTTTGAATCCGAGAACGCTGCGTTTCATTCATCGTCATATTACTGTGGCCGATATGGCCACAGGACGTCCACTATTGAACATAGGCCTCCCTTATATATTTCTAGATCTACCGATCTTGTGCATCAGCGTTCCATTGCCTTCTGCCAAATTTTGAGTTTGGACTTTTATGACACGCACGATCAGCGACCATGTCTATGCACCGTAGGTTTTTTTTTTTTTTTTTTTTTTTCTGTCCGGGCGCAGAGGCCCGGCCCGCGAGCTATCCTACATGTTGTTTCCTCTGACGTGATCAGAGTTCTTGTTTTCGGGGACTTATTTAGGGTTTTATTTATTTATTATTAATAGATTTTCCAACAAACTTATGCTACTTGCTTATTTTCTATTGTTTCGGGGTCTTATTTTAAGGGGTGTTTTTATTTATTTAATTATACATTTTTCCAATAAACTTATACTAACTTTACATATTTCTTGCTTTCTTATCACTAATGTATCTGTATATATTTTATAATATACATCTAACATTTCTTACTAGCCATTTTATTTACATTTGTTCTATATTTCTATATATTACTTGCACACTTATCTTATGTTTATTTACTACTATCCTATTTTATGTTTATGGTATATAACTCACAAAGTATATAATAAACATAACTTATTTATCTATTTCTATTTACTACTATCTTGTATTTGCACACAGTAATCTAAAAATTGTTGCCTTAAGTATTTATCCTCTATAATTATGTGTATATTTTCAGGTTTAATTTCGTGGTCCAGTATTTGCTCAGTCTCAAACCTGAGCTTTCCGAAGACCGGGCATTTAAACAGGAGGTGTGGCACAGACTCGTCGACGCCTGGTTCGCAGATGCACGATGGATCCTCCTTACACTTGAAACGATACAAGTATTCTGAGAACCCACCGTGCCCCGTCATCACCTGAGTCGTCAGGTTTGTTGGCCTGATTTTCCTCACCGTCCTGTGTCCCTTCACTGCATCCGGGAAGAACATTTTTGTGACGGCTGCTGTTTGCCCCGATTGGTAACGTGTGTTCCATTCGTCAAGAGAACACAAACGTATGTGTCTCTTGACGAATGAGACTGGGCAGCTGTCATAGTCGGGTTTCTTCCTAGATTTTAGCGCGGCCTCCTTTGCCAGCTGGTCTGCGCGCTCATTTCCCTCCAGCCCTGCATGTGCTTTGATCCAGAACAAGGAGATTTCCTTGTTCTGGAGTCTGCTGTTCTCAATGTTGTTTCTGGTTTCAACAGCCAGGGGGTGGAGGGAATATGGGTTAAGGATTGTTTCCAGGGCCGAGCGCGAATCACTAAGAATAGCAAAACTGGCCTCGCCTCGTTGCAGTATGATTTTTGTGGCGTGACATATGGCCAAGAGTTCTGCCTGGTAGACGGTGCAGTACGATGACAGCTTAAGTTTGAGGGTTTTGGTCTCAGCTTCATTGCTCCAAAGAGACAATGCGGCTCCAACCTTGCCCTCAATCTTGCTGCCATCGGTATAAATGTGGACTGCTTGATTTACGTTGGAGTTCACCTCTTCTTGGTCTACCAGACTTACGAAGTCGAGGCGCATATGTTTTGCCGGATGCTGGATTTCGGCGAAGGCCAGTCTGCGCTCTACCTCTCGATCTGCCATTGCTGGCTGGGGTACTCCTCTCTTAGCCACATACAGCGATGCCGCTTCGCGGATCCGGATATCGAGAGGCAGTATCCCAGCCAGCATCAGCGCCGAGTTCAGGGAAACCGTCCTGTACGCGCCACACAGCTTCTGCGCAAAGCCCCTTTGAACTGCGTTCAACTGCTTCTGGACTCCGATCTTGTTGGCTGCGTTCACCCAGGCCGCTGCTGCATATGTTATTATGGGCTCTACCGTGGCCGTGTAGATAACCCTAATAATTTCGGGGTGGAGGCCCCAACTGATCCTGGCGGCTCGTGAAAGCTGTTTGTAGACGTTCGACGCCTTCTTGCAAATACTCGCAACGTGGGCGTTGAACGTCAGCTTGTTGTCAATGGTGAGCCCCAGGATCTTTATCTCATTAGACAATCCAATGTCGGTCCCGGCCATGTTCAGTCGCGGTGTGTCAAACTTCAATTTCCTAGTTATGACCATCGCATGGGTTTTATGTGGCGCGAACTTCAATTTGTTTTTGACACCCCACGCCTGAACATACGCGAGCGCAGCATTGGCCTGTCTCTCCACTTCTAGTGTTGTGTCCGCGGAAAACACCAAAACGACATCATCACACACAACATCATCTGCGAAAGCCTGGCAATAATCTCCCCGGCGTGCAAGTCCCTTAAGGAGTGGGTCAAGAAGAAGATTCCAGAGAATCGGCCCGCCAATTGATCCTTGCACGCATCCTTTTTGAGTGTCCTTTATGTACTCTTCTCCGGCGTACCTCACCCGGACCTTACGGTCCTGCAGGTAGCTTTCCATGAGTCGCCGAAGATTGACCGGGCACTCTTCTTCTGCAAGTCTGACCTTAATTGCGGGCCACCAGGCGCTATCGAAGGCTCCCTCTATGTCCAATGATATTACGGTTATAAGTTTCCTGTCGTTCAGCTTCCCGTACAAATGTTGCATCATGTCATAGAGGGAGTCCTCGGTGCTTCGCTGGGGTATAAAGCCGTACTGTCGGGGGCTCATTTTGCATGCACCGTAGGTTAGGACGAGCCACAATAATTATTAAGTAACATAAAAACTCATACATGGGGTATAATGGGCGACCATACCGCCAAAATGGCGGCCATCCAGCCTTAGAGCGGTCTAAAAACTCCAAAGCCAGAGATGACCACTAGCTTAATTAAACATACTTTTTTAGCATGCTAGCCAATGAGGATAAGTTCCATCCACTAGGTTCCCTTCAAAAGTCCAAAGCCTAGAATTGTTTTTACCAACACTCTATTCTATATTGAAAGTCACCCAGAGTTGGTCACTGAGTGATTTGATTTGACATTTCTTTCAGCTATTTCACTGTTTTAAAAATTAACTTCTAACAGTGGATAAACGTTTTACCTAGTTGTCAAATGTTAGTCCCCGGATGATATACATGATACAGAATATGGGGACTTGTTGGTTATAAAACACTACGACAAACAATATCACGGCTCAGTAAGTCATTACCATTATATAACACGCGCGAGTTAACTGTGCACTTTCCTGAAATGCGACCCCACTCCCTCTTACCCGCGCAGCGCCCCGCGTTTGCCTGACGCGCTTAGTAACTATAGCATCACTGTGACAGTGACGTCACATTGCGAGGTGCACAGTTAACTCGCGCGTGTTTATACCACCCATTCGGTCTCATCCTTTTGGTTCTACGTTCCAGGTATGGAACACTTTACCGTCGTCTGTTTTTCCCGAACACTATAAACCGGGCTTCATTCCACCACAAGAA
The DNA here is from genome assembly GCA_963924445.1 of Philereme transversata. Lineage (NCBI taxonomy): Eukaryota > Metazoa > Arthropoda > Insecta > Lepidoptera > Geometridae > Philereme > Philereme transversata. Next base: position 15,990,282 of record OZ004351.1, read on the forward strand.
ACAAATGATGCAAAAAAACACTATTACTTAATAACTAAAATAACAAAGTGTGGTGGCGAAAGGGTCCTCAGCTCAGAATTTGCTACAGCATGTTGTCATGCTGCAGCGCTGGTCTTCTGCTGAGGCCAGTGTTGAATAGGTGTCTTCTAGATCTTCTTGTTCCATCTTAGACCACATCCATCGCTTACCATCAGGTGACATTGTGGTCAAACGAAGATCGATGCACGATAAAAAAAAGTGGCACTCTGGGAGTGCCGACAGAAGTGAAAACTTAAACAATCACGAGATACTTATATACACAGAGGTGTCGGTAACGGTAACAGTGTCGTGAGTTCAATGGTTTTTCCCATCTCAAAAAATGCCCAACACGCCTAAATAAGTTTTCACTTCAAAAATAAACACAAAATAAACCTGCTTTATTCAAAAATGCGCCAATAGATGGCTTAGATAAATGTTGTAGCAAGAAATTAACGTTGTGAACATATTTCAACATCCGTCTGCATTTCCTAGCCACGATCTTGTATGAGAAACATCGACGAACATAGATTATGATGAGGTAGACAATTTATTTGTTTGGGGCCAAAGCCAGAACAATTAACTTTCCATCAACTAATTTGTTATAACAATATCTACAGTACATAAAAATAGGTAGTTAAGGTACCTACTTATCAACCTATTAAAGTTTATCACTGAAAAATGCAGCGTAGAACGGCCCCTCACAACATAGAAAGATGACCTAAGAAAGATTGCTGGGAGTCGCACATCTATCGCTGGAATCTCTGATCTGTCTACATCAGATAGTAAGAGTTATTTAGCAGGAACACAGTGTGATGGTACCATTCTATGCTTACATTGGGTATAATAAGACCCCCGCTTTACTCGAAACTACGACCCCATCATCGTTTAACATCTATGGCAGGATTAAGGGGGTCAATATACATTAATATTACTATTATGAAAGATTCTAAGCAGGATACAAACAGACTTATGCCTCTGCATCATATAAACTGCTTTGGGACACAGAATACCCCAATGATGCACGGAAAATTGAATTGAATTAAATAATTAGCTCTTATTTCCTGCGGATTAATACTGACAGGAATTTTCTCGCCCAAAACACCTGAAGACGAAAGTCTTTAGACAGTGTCTTACCAGTAATGACATATGGCACAGAAACGTGGTCTCTCATTATGGGCCTCATTAAGAAGGGTCAAGGTCGCTCAGCGTGCTATGGAGAGGGTTATGCTTGGTGTTTCTCAACGAGATCCATTCTATCTGTTATCTGGTTCCCATAGTACAAGCTTTGCTTAGTTTGGGGCTAAATAGCGCTGTGTGAAATGTCATTATTTATTAATTATTTATTTGTCACTAGCTGACCCGCCCATGGCTTCGCACGGGTGGTTTTTCAATAAAACATTACCCTCATTTTGCGCACTTGGCTAAAAAGTAGCCTATGTCCTTTCCCAGGATACAATCTATCTCCTTGCAAAATTTCAGCCGTTTAGTAGTGTAAAGGTAACAAACAAACAAACAGAGTTATGTATGTATTATACATATAAACCTTCCTCTTGAATCACTCTATCTATTGCTGAAAACTGCATTAAAATCCGTTGAGTAGTTTAAAAGATCTAACTAAGGGAACAGACAGCGGAAGCGACTTCATTTTATACTATGTAAAGATGTAAAACTGATAGAATAATGTAAAGTCACAATCTATCAAACCAGATCTGTCACATCTATTCATCACAGATCTTCGCAACAGACTAGTGTTGGGATTTAAATACTAAAACCTATACCAACCGGAGCGGAGAACACGTAACTGTTTATGCAACTTTCAAGATGCACCGACACCAATTCTAGGTGGTACTAATAAGTGTGCAAGCATGGTAATAGTATATTATGCTTATGCGGTAGGTATTAACGTAGTATTATAGACCTAGGTACTGACAATGTTGCTATAATTTCAAAATTGTCAATATAATAAATAATAAATAAATATTGCTGGACATTTCACACAGCGCTATCTAGCCCCAAATTAAGCAGAGCTTGTACTATGGGAACTAGATAACTGATAGAATACTTAAATACTTTTTTTTGTAAATACATACATACACACCGCGTCACATGAATAGGACCAGCATAATTTCCTTTGCTATCTAAGATATAAGACAAAATAAATATATAATAATGGTACGTACAAACATTTTTAGGCACGTGAAGTTTAGCTAGAAACAATTGAACTTCTTAAGACTCAGCGAGTCTTTGTAACAATGCCGGTAGGTAATTATGACGCGTCACTTGAATACGACCATTAAATAAAACACAGAAAATTTTGCTATTAAATAATATTTATTTAAAAAAAACATTGACTAATAATTAAGGCTTTTTCCCATTTTTTGAATTAAATCAAAAATCCGAGATGGCATTGAACCATAAAGACTTCTTATGTATTTAATCGGCAGTTTGCTCCAACACTTCTTTATACCCTTTTCGAGTTCTTGCTTACTGTTATATTGTTTGCCGTTCTTATAAAGTTCACGTGACAACCACCCCCATACATTTTCTATTATATTTAGGTCGGGGGAGAGTGATGGCCAGTCGAGAACATCGATATTATTTTGTTGAAACCATTGACAGACATCATGTGCTCTATGAATACTGGCATTATCATGTTGAAAAATGAAACTTTTGTCATCTGTGATACTGCTAAATTTACATATTTCTTTTTTTTAAAGATTTATGTAGCTTCTAGAATTGTGTCTACCTTGTATAACTACTAAATCAATCGGCCCGTTGTATGATATTGCACCCCAGGCCATTTCGCCTGCATCATTTCGCCGACGCGATAAAATTATTTCATTTTTTCGTAAATCATGAAAATAGTAAGAATACCCGTCAGGGCCATCCAAATTTTTTTTTTTTTTTTCATCACTAAATATGACTTTATACCACTCTTTAGTCCAATGCATTTTGTTTCGAGCAAACTGAAGACGTTCCGTACAGTGATGCTCTTTTAAACATGGTTTTCTCTTCATTTTCAAGCGTTTTAAATGTGGACAATTGCGTATAATCTTTTGAACAGTCCTCACAGATGCTTTAGTTCCAACATTATGGGCTATTTGTCTAGCTGTTAGCGTAGAATTCGATGCTTCGCGTAATATTGCTTGGCGCTCTCTTTCAGTTGTCGCGAATTTGGTTCGGCCTTTGAATTTCTTACCATAATTTTCATGATCGTCAAGAAAATTACTTATTACCTGGTGTGAACGCCCTATTCTTTTTGCAATTTTTCTTAAAGAATAGCCCTCTTCACAAAGTATTTTTATTTTTCCTATTTCCTCGAGTGTCAAACACTTTTTCCGACCCATATTAATTAAAAAAATTATTATATCGTCACGACTTGATGTTGTTCACTTAGTTATGCATAATACGTATGCACTGTGCCGTTTTTGTTTTACAACTGAGCCGCGCAGGGGGGGGGGGGGGGGGGGGAAGTAATTGGTCGTATTCAAATGACGCGTCACGTTACCTACCTAAGCATCGTTCGCGGTCACACTGGGCGCTTAAAAAGTTCAATTGTTTCTAGCTAAACTTCACATGCCTAAAGATGTTTATTCGTACCATTACTTTATATTTATTTTGTCTCATGTTTGAGATAACAAAAGAAAACATGCTGGTCCTATTCATGTGACGCAGTGTGTATAATATATAGAAAAACACCCAGACAGGGAACAAATATCTGTAGATCATGCAAACATTTGTTCCGCGACGGGAATCAAACCCGCTACCTCCTGCGTCTCAGACGGCTATACACCCACTGCGCCACGGAGGCAGTCAAAATATAGTCTGTTTTGCCAAAAAAAATCCAACACGGGTAAAAAAACTGCATTCACGTGATGACCTCAGCCCATGGAAGTTTACTTGGTCCCTTTGTTAAGTCTTGTGCCCATAGGTTAGGTGGGAGCCTAGTTTTAGGGATGGTCCTAAGAGAGGTCTTGTGATGAAAGGGAATAAAGATGAATGAGGGTGTCCCAGATTAATATCTGTTGTCCCGAAAAAGATTATTGTACGCATAGTAGAGAACAGTGTACAGTGAAAGAACCAATGTGGGGAATATACGCCTCGTAGTACAATTTTACTTAGAAAACTTTTGTGATTGATTTCTATCATTATTATAAATACAGGATTAATGATAATCCCTTATTTATAATAATGCTCGTAGTACAAATTTAAAAGAGCAATGAAGAAGCACCGCTAACCAGGTTGCAACACGAAAATGCATCGCTAAATTCGATTGAACGCCAAAACGAGTAGCTGCACCGCTAATTCTGCACTTTCAACGTAGATAATTATAAGTGGTACTTGCGTAAGAACCCCCCAGTCGCTTCTGCAGTCACGATCATACCCCACCAACTTATTTTTTACCACTCATTCAAACACGTTCAGCTCTCAATCGACGGAATAAAGCTGAAAGTCGTAAATGTAGATTGTGGTTCAGTTCACAAAGAAGTAAAAATTATATCAAAACTTCAAAGGCAGTGGTTGCATAACCTCGTTCTCAATACAATAATAACTGATGTCGCAGAAAAAAAAACGAAAGTGCACAAGAACTAGAGCGAGCAATGGACACAATGGCACAGTGGGCACGACGATAGTCTAATGTGCTCTGCTATAAGATATAGGTTCCGAGGAAATGAACACTTATTTATTGAGTAATACGCGTCATTACTAGCTATTGTTTCATGCTTGGATTCTGCCAAAATTGTTAACCTATTAGACAGAAAATGACTACATGATGGTTGGTAAATAATTACCCAAATAGAGCACCAAGGGAGAACCTAATTTAGTGAAAATAATAATTAATTAATTAATTAATATTAATTTAGTTTCTGGTGCAGTGGGCGAATAGCCGGCTGAGACGCAGGAGGTAGCGGGTTCGATTCCCGCCGCGGAACAAATGTTTGCATGATCTACAGATATTTGTTCCGGGTCTGGTTGTTTCTCTATACGAGGCATGCCTTTTAAGTTCTGTCGTTTTCATATTTTCCGGCAATTTTGAATTTGGAACTGTTCTATATTCGAATGTGTTTACATTTTGAATCTCAAAACAGTTGAAAGTATTAGGATTAATGCTATTGTTTAGTCACAGTTTCGATTTGAATCTGTCAGGTCACGTACGAAAATGAATCTTTCTAAGGAAAATGTTCGTGCAATAATTTTCTACAACTTTAGAAGAGGCCTGACACGGCTTCAGTGATTAGAAGAGCTAACATCTGTGTTCAGTGATGTAGCCCCATGTCTGCGGACGGTCGAACGCTGGTATTTAGAATTCCAGCGTGGACATACTAGTGTTAGTGACAGATTTCGCGAAGGACGCCCAAAATCCGCCTTCACTGAAGATAACATCATTGCTGTGAGACAACTAATTCTCGAAGATCGTCATGTGACGTATCGAGAGATAGAGGCTCTATTAGGCATCTCAGGGACAACCATTCAGAAGATCTTGCATGAAGCGCTTGGTGTGAGAAAGCTAGTTTGCCGTTGGATACCGCATCTGCTTTCCGACGATCACAAGGCGGCCCGCGTCAGATAGTGTAAGAAAACTCTGCAAAGGTTCAACCGAGTGGAGTCAAATCACGTCTACGACATCATAAGTGGTGACGAATCTTGGATCTATGCCTACGATCCTGATACCAAACAACAATCTACAATCTGGGTCTTTCAAGACGAGCCAAAGCCGACTAAAGTTGTTCGTTCTCGAAGCACTTCAAAGAAGATGGTGGCCACGTTCGTTGGAAAAACCGGCCATGTTGCGACTATTGCACTTGAAGATCGTAGAACGGTTAACGCAGAGTGGTATACTACAGTTTGTTTACCACAAGTCATCGCCGAACTTCGAAAATCTAACTCAAAGCGACGCATCATCCTGCACCACGACAACGCAAGCTCACACAGCGCTCGTCAAACGATTGAGTATTTGAAGCAGGAAAAAGTAGAAATTCTTGACCATCCTCCATACAGTCCTGACCTAAGCCCTAACGATTTCTTTACATTTCCTAAAATTAAGAAAAGTCTTCGTGGTCAAAGGTTCCAGTCCGGTGAAGAAGCAGTCGACGCTTTCAAGACAGCCATTTTGAACACCCCACTTTAGAGTGGAATAAATGTTATAATAACTGGTTTGAGCGAATGGAAAAGTGTTTTAAGCTACGTTGTGAATACTTTGAAAAACAATAAAAAGTACTATAAGGTTCTAGATGTGTTTTTTTCTTCAAACGACAAAACTTAAAAGGCATGCCTCGTATATTATAAGAATGTATTTACAAAAAAAATGTATATAAGTATTCTATCAGTTATCTGGTCCCCATAGTACAGCTCTGCTTAATTTGGGGCTAGATAGCGCTGTGTGAAATGTCCAGCAATATTCATTTTTTTTTTTATTACTAAAACTAATAGTGGGTAACTAAAGAAGGAGTTTTGAATCTTGAAACTCCTTTTGCGCACTCGGGTATAAAATAGCCTATGTCCTTTCGCAAGATATAATCTATCTCTTTGCCAAATTTCATTACGATCCGTTCGGCCGTTTAGACGTGTAAAGGTAACAAACAAACGAACAAACAAACAGTTATGTATGTACTAAACATATAAACCTTCCTCTTGAATTACTCTATCTATTGATGAAAACTGCATTAAAATCCGTTGAGTAGTTTAAAAGATCTAAGCGAACAGACAGCGGAAGCGACTTCATTTTATACTATGTATAGATGTACTGCAATCTTTTTTCTAAGCCCTATTGAACACTTGTCTTACGTTTGCCCTCGCTTAAAACTATGGTATATCATGGTTGGACTATTTACTAATTCATGTGGCATTGTATGTAAATTGTTCAGAATCTTATCTTTCAGGGACATACTCAAAATTTCTATAATAATATTAAACGTGACAAAGGGTAAAACTATGTTGGCGTCGTACCTTTTCAGTGCTATATCTCCTTGCAACTATATATGAACTCGCTACCAAAATGTCATGATTTATCAGAAGTCTTAAGAACACCTCTCTTGTCCTTGACAGTCCTTGCAATAGGTACTTTACAGACAAAACGGCATTGTCTCTGCGCTACTTTGAAACCATTTGACGTAGACGTACGTAGACATAATAGATTTCTGAGTACATAATGTTATGGCTGGGCGTCAAAATAATGGACGAAAATGATTGGGAGAAGTGAAATCTAAGTTCAAAGGTCAGAGTTTAAGTCATTTCTAGCAGCAAAAAATATATCTCGGTGAACTCTTCGCTCTTATGGCTCTGAGGATAGAGTTCAGATTTTCAGGGGTAATTTCACGGTCATCATAATAAATTACATTATGATTATTTTTTATGTAATTGTATTAATCTTTTTGTCGAAATGTGGAGCAAGGTTCAAAGTTTCATCCTAGACTAATGTTTATAAGAAAAGCTTTGCAACCTTACAATTACAACACAAATGACGTATCTCCAAGCATAGCTAATGCATTTTATATTCTAAAATGAAAGAAGTCCTTCGTAAATTTCTGGAATTATAACTCTCGTATTTTTTTTAAGTCAAGGTATCAATTTGATGCCTTGATGGATGTTTTACCTATTTGCTCATCTCAAAACGAATAATATTTTTTTTACAAAAACCGACTTCCCTGAATATTAAAGTTGCACTGAAAACTCCGTCAAGGTTTCTGATTTGTAGTTCATCATCAGATTCTCACCAAACTCATATGGGACTACGGTTGCCATACGTCCGGAATTTTCAGGACATGTCCGCTAATATAGGTTTTTGTCCGGAATGAACTCCTAACCCGTCCGGAATTTCCACAATTTAGGTACAATAAGTAGGTAACGAGTAAATTAAAACATAACATAAACCAAATATTTTAATACAAATAAATTAACATTAATGCTATATTTATAATAATGATAGAAATAAATGTAATAATAATAATCTTAATGCATTCAACTGTTCCTTATTATTGTTTCATGTGTCATTTTGTGTGCGCCAAATAAATGATTATTCTATTCTATTCTATAATTACAAGAAAGTCAGGATTTTTCATCAAATGTCAGGAATTTACTCCGGAATTTCGATTTTTTAATCTGGGAACCCTATACCACCAGCTTTGGTGATTTGGCTTGGCACCTTTTGTAACCAGGCTTAGATTCACCTAACAATTGATTGAGATATTGTATAACATACATACAAAAAAATACAGCCAAATTGAGAACCTCTTTCTTTTTAAAATGGGATAAATATAACGTACATACTCTACAAATAGTCTCTAGAAGAAGTCAGACATTGCGATAAACATTTTTATTATTTTATTTTGTTGCTACAATGTGATGTCCCAGTGACGGAATGAAAAAGTTCGTCAATTTTCAAATTGATTCGTTCAACGTACCTATCGCGAGTACATATTACCCTTTGAGACTTTGTTACTAGGCTGAGTTAAAGAAAACAATGTTTAACTGTTCATTAATAAAGTTCAAAATTATTCAGATCAAAGTTGTTTGGACTATTTATCTTGTCAAAAAGAATTAAATGTTTCTTGCATTACTGGCGCAAGCGAAAACCGACTCTAAGTGACGAACCTTTTCATTCCGTCACTGTACATATTTTAATATATTTCTATCTACTTGATCGATCAGGGCTTGATAAAAAGGAACTTAGCTTTAAGTATTCGAGCCAGTTCTAGAGCTGTAACTTCACATTGAATCCAACACAATATTGTCACGACTGATAGCAGGAAGCAATCAGTTCGTCTGAGATTCGGAGCAGAGAAAGTCTGGGATACCAAAGCTTCCTGTACTTAGGTACCTAGAATATGCTAGGTAGGTTTAGATTGGGATTACGTAAATGGAAATTGTAACTATCAGTGATTGTATGGTGTCTTAGGTACATATAGTGTAGCTTTATACACAGGTATCGCAGGATCTGTTTGATGATTTAGAGATATGTAAATCTGTTAACGGGTTTTTTTTTATTTGAGGTATCTGTGGTGTTGTACTAAATGGTAAATGCTGGTGAACATGATACAACCACAAACTCTACAACTTTAAAATTAATCGTCTCCGATGGACTGGCCACGTAGAAAGAATGGAGGGCACCAGAACACCGAAACGTCTTCTAAGCAAACCAGACGACCAGAGACGCCGTGAGAGGCCTAAACAGATGACTGGTTGGCATAGAACAAGACAAAAGTTATTGTAATTGGCAGCTGGAGAGAAAATGTCCAAGATAAGACATTGACGTCAGACCTTTGGGCCCTGAGAGTATTAAGAGTAGTAGAGTTTCTTGTGAAAGGGTTCCCCGGGGAAGTGCTACCACCATACCTATTTCTACCGCCAAGCAGCATTGCTGTGTTTCGTGTAGTTTGAAGGGTATGGTTGCCGGTGAAATTACAGGCACATGAGTCTTTACACCTGTATGCCTCAAGTTGATGGACGTAGGGAAGTGCATCGTAGGGCACACTTCTAAGGAGCGTGACCTACGAGGCAAACTTTGTTATAGGCGATGGTTACCACTTAACATCAGGTGAGCCATAGGCTTGTTCCATCTACATTGTATAAAAAAAGGAAATCTGGCTTCCATGCAACTTTCAGCTATGATTGTATAGTGCCCGAAAACCCTATTCTTTAATAATGATAATAAATATTGCTGGACATTTCACACGGCTATCCAACTAAGCAGAGCTCTGGGAACCAGATAACTGATAGAATACTTATATGCTTTTTTTTTTGTAAATACATACTTATAATATATAGAAAAACATCCAGGCCCGGAACAAATATCAGTAGATCATGCAAATATTTGTTCAGCAGCGGGAATCCAACCCGCTACCTCCTGCGTCTCAGCCGGCTATACACCCACTGCGCCACCACGTCCTTGAATTTGTAGCTCTAATGTAATTGTTTTTTTAGCTCTGATTTGTGTGTGGATTGGAAACTGTACAGTTTATTCTGTAGATGGAGCTAAAGGCGCATGAAGCCATTGCCGCGTTGGTAACATCCCCATAATTACGCGCTGGACGGGCAGTGAGTCCGTTGATATCGCTTTACCGTGCCTACACTACAAGTGGAAATTGCGCATTCAAGACATGTGGGACAAAATTTCAAAAACCTCAGTTTAAAAAAACAAACCATCAGGATTTGTGTAGTATTGATAGTGTTTGCAATTTTTTTTGGACAAGCTTATTTGCTCCGTATATCTACCTGAGTGACCTATGTTCGGCAGTCCTAAAGCTGAAATGATGATAATCAAACTAATCGTAATCTTATGTAATAGCAAATCTCATGAACTTTCAAGCCCCTACAGAAATGAATTCTGCAAAGTAGTGTCAGTGAGCTCAGTTTTTACTCAGGGGTAATTTTAGTATAATAAAATTAATTGTATACATAATTTAAGAAGACATTTAATTTTACAAAGAATTAAACTGGTAAGATAATTATAATTTATGATAAATATATTTAAAACTACACTTTAATATGATTATTAATGAGCTAATTAAACAAGTTTAAAACTGCGTACCCCTTTACGTCTGTATGTCTCAGCTGATAGGCACAATGCAATGTCTTATTTGTGAGGTAATGCATCAAATACCTTTATCCATCTCTTAAGCCCATCTATCTCTTCATAGACGCCAACTGCTCTTGAACCTCGGTGAGCATTTGAGCAGATTTGAGGATATTCTCATACTGGTAGCCCATGTGGATGGCAATCAACTGCATCTTCTTTAGGTTTTCTTCACTGTTTTGCATCTGGTTTTCGGTACTGGCCATGTCACGGGCTGCTTTTGTTAGAAGCTAGAATATAAAAAAACTATGATGAATTTGGAGTTCTACTTTCACTTCAGCTTCTTTCACTTCTACTTCTACTTCAGCTAGGTTTAGCTTATGCTGAGATCAAAATGGGATGAATTTACTTTTAACACATGCCATTTTTGTTTGTTATCATACGTACTGACAATGCAACCTTATAATTAGTGAAAAGTGGTTGGAAAAGTAAGAGATGTAAGATTTTTAGAAGAGCACACATAAATGATGTCCATAGCACCTGAGTACCAGGTTTTATGGTGCATACCCAACTCTGAGCAAAAATTTTGTTTGGCATATTGATGAGCCATACCCATTTTTAGCACAAAGATCTGTATGTTCTGTATGTGTACCTGTATATGACTATATACATAGTGTTAATTTAGAGAATGTGTCTGTATGACCATCATTAGTTTACGTGAATTTGTTACTTGTGCCAAAATAAATATTTCTATCCTTCTATCAAAAATTTATTGAGGTAGACTTCACTAAAGGTCAGATTTGGTACAAAATTGAAAAACCAGGAACCCTAACTTGGAAAAAAATTATCAAGCCAACCTAATGGCAACGCATGTTGTAATTGTAAACAGGGGATTACTGCAAGTCTATGTTAATTGAATTGTCTTAGAGAACTGTTTCTAAGCATCCAAGTCAAGGTATTTTATTTACAAGCCCGATGTTTCTCACTGCAGGGCAAAGGTCTCGCTTCCTTCCTTTCATTATTGTCTCATATGTTGTCAGTCAAGGTAATGTAGAACCATTTTATTCAGTAGGTGAGTAAAGAACATTTCTAGATACACTTTGGCTTTTACCTCATTGGACTTGGAGCCCCTTTGTATCTGTCGCGCTAAAGATGAAATATTATTCATGTTGACTTGCACACGCTCAGCTAGACGCTGTTTAGATTCCGCGAATAGGGACCGAGCACTGCTCGATGACGCAGAAGTCATTTTGATGATTATTATTTGCACAAACCAGTAGTAAACGGTTGTGACGTGATTTTCTCTTAGTTTTTTTATTTTCTACGCAAATCAATGCACCAAGCAGAAAATCGAAAACGGAAAATGAAAACAAAACAAACGAAGACAGACTGCCATAGTGACAATCCTGTCACTGACAGCTTACCTATAACAGTGGCAAATAATCAGAAATGACAGTGATTACAATAAATTATTTTATTTCCTGCTTTTCTTGAAAGGGCAAGTTTTATGGTTTTTTTTATCTGATGACAACACTTGACTTATTACATGGGCCTATTCTACAAGTCTTAAAACTTAGCGAGTAATGTCGAATATCATGGTTGTAATTGTTTCTTTATTCTTTCTTTCATATTCGAGAGCTTTGCTTTATCGTCGGTACAACTGATAAAACTGTTGTTAAAATATAATATATTGTTTTAATATACTAAGCCCAAATAAATTAATTTAGAAACTATCAGTGTGTCGATAGATTTTTTCAAAAAGTAAATAGAAAGAAAACAAAAACGTTTAATTGACACTCGCAGGAGAGACCATTATAAATGACAATCCAGGTTGTCTACTAGCTCATTGCATAGGGTGCGCAGTGCGCACGTGGTGTGGGGCGTACCTGCACATACTAATGATGGAGGAGTTTTGCTACAAACACTGTGGCACGAGAATTTTATATAATACCTATATGTTAAGTTTCATCAATATTTGTGTATTCTGTTCTCGCAAATATAGAATACATTGATATTTTCATTTTTTTCTATCCTTCAACATTTTTTTCTTCTCTTTACATTCGAAATGTTGGCCCGCTTTTTACACTTAAAGTGGAAGGGGGCCAGTACCATACGTCCAAATTTTAATTTGAAATTAAGATTTTTTAATTTGAAAAACAGAAGTTTACAAGATTTAAACTACAAGAAGCATTTGCAACATATTATTGTTACGTATCATATGATATTTTTAATGTATTATAGTATCCTGATGGATACGACTATTTTGATCCATATACGATAATTTTACGGCCCTTGTACGCTATCTGCCTGACTTCAGGATGTGAAGACTGCTATGAAGCATTGGCAACTTTATTGTCAGGTTTCATATGATTTTTTAATGTATTATAGCCATTATCCTGATGGATATGATAGTTTTGATCCATATACGATTAAATACGATAATTTTACGACCCTGGTACGATAGCTTCCTGGCTTCAGGTTGTGAACACTGCTCCAGTCTAACCACAGTCTGTTGCATTGGTTAAGCTACCATATCTAGACAGACATTACGTACGCTTACTTACGGTGGATGTCTTCTTTTTTATATTCTTTACATAATGTCGTCGCCTTTACAGATAAATGTATAGGTATCTCTGTTTCTTTTGGAATATTAAAATGTCGACCACTCGATATTTTCATTTTACATTGACAATTTGACATCGATGATAAGTTTATGACAGAATCAGCCAGCAGAATAGGATACGCTGAGCGAGCGACTGACCGCTGACTTTTCGCTCGTCACGGAAGGTTTTGTGTTGAAGGAAATTCCTGTAATCTAATTCAATAGCTTTTCCTCCCGAAATGTTTATCGTAAATCCTTTATCTCTATCCCTAGTCCCTTCTACAAACGCTACTATTATCCTTCAGTCCGCGGCGGCGTAAAATGTGTACGACCATCAACTAGTGTATTGTGAATCTTTAAACTTATTTCCTATTTACATTTGAAGATTTTTTATAAAAAATGGAAAAAGGAGTGACGTGCGAACACCTGAATAAACTAACCGATGTCCTTGGGAAGGATCTGTGGCAGTCGAAAGAGGTACTAGTATCGTTAATTTCTTGTTGACTAACCTCAAACATGTCAGTAATAGTTAATTAACATTTTGCTTTACATTGTGTAACTCGGCCTAGTGTGCGCTCTTTGTGTCTTGCATGCCAACCTGAGTAGTTTGTAATGTCCGTTTTGTGTGTGTATGTCCCAATTACAGGATGGTTATTATCTTGTTTGTAACTTATGCAATTGCTTTGGCTTATCTGAGTACTTCACAACAAGTTATGAAATAGTTACTATGAGTTAAGAACTCTAAGAATATCATCACACAAGGCAAAAAATTTTTGTCAGTTGAAGATTACTTCACTTAGTAGATTAATTAGTTGATCAAGCAAGCAAAATGAGTGTAGATGTCATGTAAACTTGGGCGATTTTGCATTTGTATGTATGTATATTTGTCTGAGCATAACTATCAAACTATTGATTCAATCTGCATAAAATTCAGTATGTTGATAACTTGTGCTATGAACTTTTGCTGGTAAGTATATGAGCTGAACAATCTGTAGATTTGAGTTTAGATGACTTTATTTCATGTTGTGGTTATGATTTTATAATGTTCGTAAGGGCTGGCCCAGGGAAGTACTACCACCATACCTTTTTATGCCGCCAAGCAGCATTGCTGTGTTTCAGTTTGAAGGCTATGGTTGCCCGTGAAATTACTGGCACATGATTTATGATTCAAGTGGGCTATAAGCCATCTCCAAGTAACATAAAAAAAAAACATTTTAAACCTTGCGAATGAATGTAATTCTGACCACAATGCAATATTATGGTGAGAGCAAGCTGATCAGATGATGGAGTCGGGAGCTGTTCCACAGAACTCTTCAGCAAATTGTTTTATGGGGGTAAAACTTTGCATATGAAACTTTGCATACTTACCTGTCAAGTTCCAATGACAAAAGCATGTTTTTTTTTTAATAATTTTAAACAATTAAAGCTAAGTAGAAGTGATAGACCAACGTTTCCTTTGTCTTCCTCGTTTCCTCATTGTTTGGAATCTAGGGGTCTGATCTGATGAATTGAGAATGCATGCGGGTCCAATATGGCACAGAATAACTCAAACAAGAGCAGAGTGGAAAGAGCTGGAGGAGGCCTTTGTGTTGCAAAGACATGCCGACACCGAATAACCATGACATATCTACTTAATAATATAAAATCAACAAAAATTAATGATAAAATGTAATATGGTAATGTCAATCTAATGTTCAATGTATACGTTTTGTGAATATAATTAATAGCATATTAAAATTAACTGTGGAATGTATAAAAAAATAAATATGTACTTGTGTTGGTAATAAAGGCTTAATATTAAAATAAGTGATAGACATTGATAGATTTGTCTAGGGCAAACCACTAGTAATTTTAGTGAATTATGCAGAAGTGTGGTACAGGATTTTAAATGAGTTGCCAAGCCACTTATATGTCAGCTTAGGCAGCTTTAATCTGCAGGCAAATAGGGCTGTGGATACCACAATGTTTTTTTAAATAAATGTACCTAACGAGAGCAATGACATCCTCCTCTCACCATACTATTGTTGTGCCCAACAGGGTAACAATGATCATGCATTTGTACCTAATCTAACTACCACCTATTATTAAGTTGTGGAATACAATAAATTATTCGAGTCCTTTCCTTCAACACTGTATAAGATAAGCAACAATGCTGCTTGACTATAAAAAAAAACAATAAATAAATATTGCTGGACATTTCACACAGCAGCGCTATCTAGCCCCAAACTAAGCAGAGCTTGTACTATGGGAGCCAGATAACTGATAGAATACTAAAATACTTTTTTTTGTAATTACATACTTATTATACATAGAAAAACATCCAGACCCGGAACAAATATCTGTAGAACATGCAAACATTTGTTCTGCGGTGGGAATCAAACCCGTTACCTCCTGCATCTCAGCCGGCTATTCGCCCACTGCGCCACGGAGGTAGTCAATAAGTAAAGGTTAAAATCAGTAACAAAAATACATACCTGTTTGATTTTATTATTTGTAATTTAACTAAAAGTTCATATAAACAGTAATGTTTTGATTCCTTTGTCAATGAATCTTGTGTAACAAAATGTTGCTTGAGTAATGTGTGGTACACTTCACTGCTTACTCTTTGTGCTTTGGTTATGATTGTTCATGAATTGATTACTATATTTTTAAATTAATTATGCTTATATAAACTTATTTTTCAATACTCAAGCTGCTATTGCTTTTTTTTATTTGACCTTGAGATGTATCAAGCTTATGGCCCACCTGATAAGTGGTAAAGATCGCCTGTAACAAAGTATTGCCTCGTAGATCACGCACCTTAATAGATACGATGATCTGCTCTGCATTACTTAATGCTACTCCTATGTTAAAAGATCCAACACTTTTTTTTTATATTTACGATGTGTTCTGGCTATGAGCAGGTTTGATGTGAAGAGTAGTAGAATTCCTTGTGAAAGGGCTCGACCAGTGAAGTACTACCACCATACCTATTTCTGCCGCCAAGCAGCATTGCTGAGTTTTTGAATGGCTTGGTTGGTGTAATTACAGATGCATGAGGCTTTGCACCTTATGCCTCAAGTTGATGGACGCAGGGCGCAGCAATACTTTGTTATATTCAATTCAATATATATATTTGAACAAAACACAAAAATACAATTAAAAAGCGAACACAGATCAAACGTAACAATTGTAATAGTAGTTGGTTATTTTTCGAGCCCCGCACTAGGTTCGGGGCCTGTATCATGGGTACTGTTTACGATATAAACATTAACATTAATTTCATAAACAGTGATGGAGGTGTATACATACTAGTATAGGCAATAGTTACCACTTAACATCCGGTGGGCCATATGCTTGTTCCACATTAAGCTTAGTACACAAAAAAAAACATCTTAAGTTGGATAATCTTGTTTGTTTCAGGCTCTAACATGTTTTGACTGTGGCTGTTCCGGTCCCAACTTATGGATCTGTCTTCAGCCGGATTGTCACCATGTCGGCTGCTCTGAAGTCAAAAATGACCACAGTACACAACATCAAAAGGTAACATAAATAAATAAAATAAATATTGCTGGAAATTTCACACAGCGCTATCTAGCCCCCAACTAAGCAGAGCTTGTACTATGGGAACCAGATAACTGATAGAATACATACTTATATACATTTTTTTTGTAAATACATACTTATAATATAGGTTGTTTGATAATATACGCACAAAAATGAAAAGGGTTATTTTGATGAGCATAATAAATAAATTTGTGAAATGTTTACCATAGAAATGTGAAATTTATTTTGACATGTAAAAACAAACACTTTATTAAACTTATGTTGTGCTATTACTTGGCACCTAACCACAGATACTGTATGATGTCTAGAGATATCTCTTGTTGTCCCTTTCTAACCCAAAACCCGCAGCCATTTCCGAAAGAGATCTCAAATCGGCCTTTATTTTTGGATGTCGATTGCAAGAGTAGGCAGTAAGTTTTATATCGAATTAATCACCTAATATTAGTCGATTTTCTTTAAAATTTGATAATTTAATTAACTAGCAGTTTTTTGAAATCTTATTTTATGTTTTAACCGTCACTTGAATATCGTTAGTATATTACCAAATACCCTGTATATAGAAAAACATCCAGACCCGGAACAAACATCTGTAGATCATGCATACATTTGTTCCGCGGCGGGAATCGGACCCGCTACCTCCTGCGCCTCAGTCGGCTATTCGCCCATTGCGCCACGGAAGTTGTCTATTTTTAACTTATTCGTAACTTATAACGTACCATTTTTCAACTTCACTAATAAGTTTGAATTAAATAAAGATTATTGAAAGGTTCATAAAGAACCTCGGTTTTTCTCTACGAGATTGTATCAGGAATTAGGAAATTCGTATAAAAAGAAAGGTCATAGACATAGCCTCATAGATTAGCTGAAGTGACAGTGGGCAGGGCAAATAGCTCGAAAAATTGACGGCCGTTGGGGCAGAAAGGTTCTAGAGTGGAGACCACGCACTGAAAAGCGCAGATTAGCACAGGCACTCACGATGGAAGACGACATGATAAGCGTTGCTGGGAGCCGTTAGGTGCAGGCCACACAATATCCATCGCTCTGGCAATACATGGGGAGGCCTTTTTCCAGCAGAGGACGTCTTATGGCTGATATAATGGTGACAGATGATTAGGATTGTTTACTCATTTATTACCCTACATACAACCCTTTTCCCGAACTTACGGGAAAATCTTTATATTTTTAAAATTATGCCCATGGCCAAATTTGTATCCCAGAGGAAGGTTCGGTTCTTATAAATTTTTGGGATGATTTTTAAATTCTCAAAAATACTTATTATCTACTTATTTGCAGTCTCTCTCGACTCACTGCGTGCATATGAATGTCTCCACGGAGAGGATATGGTGTTACGTGTGTGAGAAGGAGGTCCACATGAAAGCGGCCATGAACCACGGGGTGAGTAAATATTAAATTGTACAGGAGATTTGTGGGATTGGTGGACGTATCCTAGTTTAATTAGTTTAAAGGAAGCAGCTAATTGTACTCAAAGGCAAACATTCTTTAATTTTAGGTCTTAGTAAATCTGTATTAAACTTTTTTGCATTAGAAATATTTGTCTCTGCCTGACTGTATTTTTATGGCACCCATCGATAAGTAATCGATACAGTTCATCATCAAATAAAACTATTTGTAATTATTAGTGTACTATGTAAACCTTTCTTCGAAATATAGAGTGTTTGATAATATACGCACACAAATGAAAGGGGTTAAACAAACATTTTATTAAACTTATGTTGTCCTATTGCATAATGCTTCCCATCTAACCACAGATACTGTATTGGTGACGTCTCGAGGTATCTTTTGTTGTCACTTTGTAACTCAAAATCCGCAGCCATTTCCGAAAGAGATATCAAATCGGCTTTTATTTTTGGATGTCGATTGCAAGAATACACAGTAAGTTTTATATCGAATGAATCACCTAAACTTAGTCAATTTTCTTTGAAATTGATAATATAACGAGTAGTTTTTTTTCGAGAAGATATGTTTTGAGAAACCGTCACTTGAATATCGTCAGTATAACTATTACCAAACACCCTGTATATACAAATACAATCATAAGGATTGTCTTTCTCTATCATCACCATAATCATCATCCCCACCCCGACTTCACCTACATGGTACCTTATTTTTAACAAGATCAGAAAACACGATTTTCAACCATATCTATCCAGTATAAGATTACCTATTATTCAAAAAGTATATGTAGTGAATGCTAAATTCAAGGTAGTAAGTAATACCGGTCACATAGATACACTCAGAATTCCGTTTCGGAATGTCAAAGGCGGCAAATGTATACAAAATCAATTATCACACACTTACGTAATTTTCCATTCGATTTATTTTCCGATTTTGTATGGATTTGTTGTCTTCGAAATTCCGTTTCGATATTCCGAAATGGAATTCCGACTGAATGTGACCGGCCTAAGTGTCTATTTATGAATAAAGACTCGAACAATTTGCATTGCGTCCCGTTTATAGCTCCGCGGAAGTCGTTAAATTCGCAATATCTACATACACACATACATACATATTAATAGTAAGTTCATTGAAATCATAAGGAATCATAGAATCGTGTAACAAGGTCACTAGATTCTTTTGAGATTCATTTAAATAACAAGGACAACTCTAAACGTCAGTTTTACCGCCTGTTCAATGGTTCTTTTTAATAATCCTATACATTACAAAAAATATACTATACATAAAAAGCCTGTAAAACTGTAAACTTTTTTATCTCTCTTCAATCTTTTAATTGATCGAGCGAAGCGAGATCTCCAAATCAACTTGGGCAAATTGGCATTGTATGTATGTAAGTATGTATGTTTGTTTGTCCGAGGATAACTTTCGAAGCGTTTGTCCGATCATCGTCAAATTTGGTATACAGGTGTTTAGTGATGGCACAATTTTGGTGTGACTAAATAAGCTTAAAATGAGACTATTAGGTTGACCTAAGTCTCATTTTTTTTTAATAGGACGTCAAATGAAAGCTCTTTATTAGTACATTTCAACCCTGTTTTTATTTTTAGTTTATTCCTTGTACGAGTAGTTTTTGAGTTATTAGCCATAATAAAAACAAAACTTTGACAAAATTCACAGGGTACACCAGTGACCCTACAGTGCTGTAATTTGGTATGCGTCTGAAATCCAGAATAACTGCATTTTGTACCCAAAAAAAAATAACCAATTGACATGAACTCCCGTTACCTGTAATTTGAATTAAATTATAGGTCAAGTTATTTAGTTATTTATTTCGTGGCACTATTTTGATAGTCAAAGATTACAAATAGTATTTTTTTGTTTTAATCGGAGACTTGCGAGATCTCAGTTCAGGGTGAACCACTAGTATATAAAAATCTCGTGTCACGCTTTTTGTGGTCGCACTCCTCCGAAATGGGTCGACCGATTTTAATGAATGTTTTATTTTAGATGGGAATAAACCATTGAATTCGCGACACTGTTACCGTTACCTCCTGTATATAAGTAGTGAAAACTTCTTTAGGCGCGTTGGGCATTTTTTGAGATGGAAAATAAACCATTGAACTCGTGACACTGTTACTGTTACCGACACCTCTGTATATAAGTATCTCGTAATTGTTCAAGTTTTTACTGCTGTCGACACTCCCGGAGTGAAACTTTTTTTTTGTATATTTGGTAGGTCGTAAAGTATTTCACCCTCCTACCCCCCACCCCCCATTTTTTAATCGCGATTTTAGTATTTTTGTATGAACAATATCCATATAATTTAACCGTCGTTCATTGACGTGAAGTCATTTACATGAAGTGTCGCGTCACTTTGACTAGAGTGTTTTATATAGTTTGTGTCCCGAAGTTCCCACGAGAACGGGAAATTTCAAGCGTGCGAAGCCGCGGGCGGGTCAGCTAGTGATTAATAATATTTTTGATTACAAAATCTCAATATTTGTAAATCATATAATGAAATAGCGGATCAGCTAAATCAATCATTTATGAATGAACAGCAATGCGATAACCTTTGTAGCCCTGATGAAGTCACAATACTCGCTATTAGTATATGCAGTATTCAATATGCAAACAGACCCTACGTCAATTTATTCTGTATACAATTTATCGTTAGTTGGTCCTTTGTACCTCAAGGATCAAAGTACATTGCACTGTCAAATGGTGGATCGAGTTATGCATTGAAAGTTCCATTTATTATACCAAAAATGGCAACTTTTAAGCTTTATATTTCGTAAACGGGCTCTTGTATCTGAAAATGTCTTTAGAGATTGTATATATGAATTTAATACCTGTAGCCTGAATATTTAGAATTCAATATAAATACAAAAAATACATGATTACAGATGCATCCAGACTCGACGTCTTTTGACGGGTCAATCAGTGCTCGACTCAACTCCGTGGGCCTGACGAGTGCTGACGATGACCCTGATAACATGGACTATGACGACGACACACAAGCCAGAGGTAATCATACTCAACACTCCCTAAAGGTCACAGCTCACTACATCAACCCAGCACCCGACCCGCACCGCTTCGCCGCTCAGCGTTCACTCGTTAACAGTGGGTGGGCCACGGGTGGACGCCTCGTTATTACCAGTGAACGCCGCGTGGTCAACCAGTGATCCTCGCGGGGTCAACGGATGGACGCCGCGTGGTCAACCAGTGGACCTCGCGCGGTCAACGGGTGGACGTCTCGTGTTCACTAAGATCATACAATAAATTATATTTTTGAACTTCTTCGATAAGTCTTTCTTTATTCATTTTGAAAGCAAAAACCATACGTCCGACACGTTAGAAAGAAAGGCTGGAAATAACGGGTAGGCGGAGAGCGAAGCATCGCCGCCGCAATGTGCTCGCGTGAATCACTCGCGGGCCGCGCGGGGTCACCGAGTGGTCAACTCGTCGCCCGCGCGTGAACGGCATACAATTTCATATAAAAAATACTAACCGCTCGAGGCGATGCGGTGCGGGTCGGGTACCAGGTTGATGTAGTGAGCTGTGACCTTAAAGCTTACACATTTATACAAACATACCTCCCAACTTTAATCATTATTATATCAGCTATAGGATGTTCACCGCTAAACAGAGAGCTCCTCCATAGATTTCCAGAGTGACCGATCTTTTGCAGCCTGCACCCAACGGCTCCCAGCAACCAGCTAAGGTGGTCTTTCCATCTAGTGGGGGCAGTCCTACTCTGTACTTTCCAGTGTGTGGTCTCCACTCTAAAACACTTCTGCCTCGACGGCCATCATATCTTCAAAAGCGTACTTATTATTTTATATCATTTTATTTTTTTCTAGGTGACTTAATCATAAGAAGCCTATATATTTATTGTGGCCTTTCTCTAGTTTTTTTTTTATTATTATGATATATGTTAAATCCCCTGCGTCAATGATACCTTGTCTGATGGTCTTTTTATTATCTCCAGGTCTAATAGGTCTTCAAAACATGGGCAACACCTGCTACATGAACGCGGCCCTTCAAGCCCTTAGCAACACACAGCCGCTGACGTCATATTTCCTGGAGTGCGGTGCCGCCGTCGCAGTATTAGCTAACGACCGCAAGCCAGCAATCAGCCGGTAACAAACTGTACTACATACTAATATTATAAACTAGCTGACCTTCCCGCGGCTTCGCACGCGTTGTTTGTCAATAATAAAAACATTACCCTCCTTCTCTTTCTAGTCGGGTAAAAAGTAAGCCTATGTCTCAATCTTGGTCATAATCTATTTATTTACCAAATTTGAACATATGAATTTTCAGATTCCTAACTTGAGGAATTTTGAATTACCCATAGAAACTTTCAATCCCTATTTCACCCCCTTCAAAATTATTTTTAGAGACAAAAGATAGCCTACGTCCTTCTCCAGAATATAATATATCTCCTTGCCAAATTCCTATACGATCTGTTCAGCCGTTTTGTCCTGAAAATGTAACAAACAAACAAACAGAGTTACTTTCGAATTTATAATATTAGTAAGGATTCTAAAGTAACTCTCAGTTTGTTACGTTTTCACGACGGCTGGACCGATTCCAATGAAATTTAGTATAAAGATAGATTATGACCGGGATTGGGACATAGGCTACTTTTTACCCGACTGCGCGGAATTAGGGTAATGTTTGTATTGACAACCTCGCGTGCGAAGCCAAGGGCGGTTAGCTAGTACTACAAAACTATTTAAAGTTAGCTCTTTCAGAATAATCATGACTTAAACTTCCAAATAAATTGGTCAAGGGCGTATCGGACGCACAATGAAGTGTTTCAGTATTCAGTATTTTATTGCGTTCATACAACGTGGATTAAAATGTTACATGTCAGATCTTATTGACTAGTCAAGAGTCCAGCAACTCATATTTAACCTGCAAGTAAGGGTGTAGCAATATTAAAGATAACTAGGCAGGTCTAATGCAATCGAAGTTGAGCGATTTTATGTTTTGAATTTTATTGGTTATTGAAATCATTATTGTAGAAAATTATTTATTATTGTGGATACTTTTAAGAATATATGAATAGCGGCTGGTAGAGTAGGGGGGCGGTACGCCTGTTAAGAAAATTACCGTAAATTTAACGACAACAGTCTTTGACAGATAGATTAGATTAGATAATACTTTATTGCACACCACGAAACAAATACATATAAAAAAAACAACGACGTAAATCTATGGATACAATTGGCGGTCTTATCGCTAATTAGCGATCTCTACCAGACAACCTTTGGATGGAATGGACTGTGTAGACATTACCTGGGGTGTACCTAACATACTACATGTACATACATACTAATACTAATTATATAAAAATAAAAAATATAAAACTTACATAAATGAAAACTACATGAATCTAAATAATAACTACTCATAATAATTTATAGATACATACTTAGACTTATTTAAGAAACAAATAATTAATAATAAATACATATATATTTAGCGACAAATACTCAGATAGTGTTCTCTGAGCATACGTTTAAAAATGGCAAGTGACTTGGCACATCTGATAGCCACCGGCAGCGCGTTCCATAACCGGACAGCCTGCACTGTAAAAGACTTATCAAAGTAGGAGGAGGAGTGTACAGGTGTCCTGAGTTGGAGTGTGTCAGATGAACGCAAGGATCAAGGATTGGATTGATAGAGGAAATGGAAGCGTTCTTTAAGATAGGAAGGTGAGGAAGGGTTGAACAGGATGTTATATAAATGCTGAAGGATGTGAGTATCCCGGCGAAGGCGTATGGGTAACCACTTGAGCTTACTGCGAAATTCGGACACATGGTCATACTTCCGCAAGCCGAAGATGAACCGGATGCCAAAGTTTTGCAAGCGCTCAAGTTTATCTAGTTGCTGTTCAGATAATCTAATATGTATTTTTTTTCGTTGCAGAGCATACCAAAAACTAATTAAAGAAATGTGGAGTAAAAGATCGAAAGGCTACGTCGTACCTAACGGTATCCTTTACGGAATAAGAAATGTAAGTATTATCACACTATTCGATCTTTTATTTGCACGCTTGTGGCTATTCTTTCTAATTCTTTATTCTTGGAGCATACTTAGGATAATCTCCGTGGAGCAGTCGGCGAATAGCCGTCTGAGACACCCGAGGTTGCGGGTTCGATCCCCACCGCGGAACAAATGTTTGCATGATCTACAGATAACAGATATCGGTTCTGGTTGTTTCTTTATATCTGTTTTGTTATATACGACATTAATTTAAAACACACATCCGGAATCGTATTAACTGATTTTAGAGAAAGAAAGAAAGATAACATTTTATTCAAAAACTACATAGTAAAAAAGAAAAATAAAACACAACTAAATCTAACCTAAGCACTAACAACTTAAAAGCTGTGTGTGGGAATGAATTTGGTTAGGTGAGGTGGGTTTAATATCGGTAGTTTGAATATTTATCCAGTAATCGATACATTTACAATAAACAATTTTTAACTTAATTTGGCGGCGCCTTTGCGACGATGCCGCTTAATCAGTTTAACAAGTACCTACTTACATGATGAATGAATATGATTTGTTTATCTATTTTATACAGGCTGTTTCATTTATGTTTTAAGACTTGATATTTAAATATTATTTAAATAATGGTTATTAAAAAATTTAAAATTAATTTTCTATTGTAATGAATTCGTAAAAAACTATTTACAACAATACTAGCCATTAGCCCTACCCGTGTTTTCATTTAATGTCGTACATAAAAAACACGTAGTATATTAATAAGTACGTAATTATAAAAAAAAGTTTTATGTATTCTATTAGTTACCTGGTTTTCATAGTACTTAGTTACTTAGTTTGGGGCTAGATAGCGTTGTGTGAAATGTCCAACATTATTTTTTAGTTT
The DNA here is from genome assembly GCA_963924445.1 of Philereme transversata. Lineage (NCBI taxonomy): Eukaryota > Metazoa > Arthropoda > Insecta > Lepidoptera > Geometridae > Philereme > Philereme transversata. The sequence goes on from OZ004351.1 coordinate 16,015,281, forward strand.
TAGGTAGCCTTTAGTAAGTAGGGTTCTAAAAAGAGAGAAAGAAAGTATCTTTTTCATTTCTCGCTTCCACTGCTTGGTTGCGACAATGTGCATTGTAAATTATACTCTATAACCATGTGTATAAGGCGTTCCTACAGGTTCACCCAATGTTCCGGGGCTACCACCAGCACGACACTCAAGAGTTCCTAAGGTGCTTCATGGATCAGCTTCACGAAGAGCTCAAAGAACCGGTAAATATTGTTCACATAGATCCTTCGACCCAAAGGCTGCCCATTTTACATATGATTTAAAAGTGTATTTTCTTTTGTTTGTTTATTTTTAATGGTGTGCAATAAAGACATTATCTAATCTATTCTAATCAGTATACCTATTTATATAACTTTATACAATCTGTTTTATTATGTGCAACATTAATTTAAAACACACATCCAGAATCGTATTAACTGATTTTATAGGTGGGTTTAATACCGGTAGCTTGAATGTTTATCCAGTAATCGATACATTTCCAATAAACAATGTTTAAAGTAAATCGGCGGCGCCTTTGCGACGATGCCGCTTAGTCAGTTTATCAGGTACCTACTTACATGATAAATGAATATGATTCGTTTACCAATTTTATAACTGTTTCATTGATATTTTAGGATTTGATATTAGGGATGTTTGTAAATTTATAATTTTCTGTAGAATCGAATTTGAAAAAAACCTATTTTACAACAATACTAGCCGTTATCCCTACCCGTGTTTTCATTTAATGTCGTACATAACAAAAGACATAATATATATTTCACCACTCAGGCTCTGGAAGTTGGTCATTGTTAGCTCAAAACATTGTAAAGATTAGCTGACCCGCTGAGCATCGTACTGCCTTGACATGCATATGACGCGGGCTGCCAATGTACGTCACCGGTAGAATTGTCAAACGGCCATCATTAGCTGCATCTATGTATGACAAAATGAATCTTCTTCATTATTTTTTTTTGCTTAAAATTTTCCGATATTTTAATAGTTATTCTACTATTCGGGGCGTATATAAATTTTCAACTCGAATAAAGACATGCTTTTGGTTGGCAGGTATGGGATTCCCCATCTGAAGACAAGCTCAGCAATGAAGCCGATGGAGACCACCAAGAGAACAGGAACGTGCATGTTCGACGCAGGGCCGCTTCTTCGGGAGGTAAATAACATTACCGTATTTTCTTAGCAAAATAACTTAATTATATAGGATGTTTGATAATATACACACAAAAATGAAAGGCGTTATTTTGATTAGCATAACAAATAAATTTGTGAAATGTTTACCATAGAAATGTGGAATTTATTTTGGCTTTAAAAACAAACTCTTTATTAAACTTATGTTGTGTTATTGCATAATGCTTGCCATCTAACCACAGATACTGTACGATTGGTGACGTCTCGAGATATCTCTTGTTGTCCCTTTCTAACCCAAAACCCGCAACCATTTCCGAAAGAGATATCAAATTTTTATTGGATATCGATTGCAAAAGTAGGCAGTAAGTTTTATATCGAATTAATCATCTAAACTTAGTCGATTTTCTTTAAAATTTGATAATATAACTGATAGCTTTTGTTTTCGAGAAGTCTTTTTTATGTTTTGAGGAACCGTCACTTGAATATCTTCAGTATATTACCAAACACCCTGTATTGATTGGAAAGATAAGATTGGAAAGCGCATCAAAATTGTTTTTTAATTTCCTTGCATTTGTGATGAAAAGTTATGAGTTATACTCGTGTTAGCGATCAATAACACCCTCAATTAGTCTCCTCACTCCCATTCGCTCACTCGTACGCCAATCGCATACAGCCCTTGTATCAATGTATTACTAGTGATAATACAATACCCTCCTTTTCGCCCCTCCACTTCCCCTTTTGTATTTTTTTTCGCTACATCTTGTGTAGAATGAAGCGTTATTCCGTCGATAAATAACGCTACAACAAACTTTTCCCCTTTCCCTCCCTATTTTCCCTTCAATAAAAAATCGCAATCGACTATAAAATTTAAATAAGTACTTGTGTGGTAATTTTCGTCAAAATCGGTTGAAAAATGCGATCTGTTGGCGAGAACAGACAGACAGGCGGACAAAAGCATTTTTTGGCCAATCTCGAAACTAACGCTTCGCTCGCTCGTTCAATTATTACAGAGTGATAGATTTTGGCGGATTTTAAAATGAAATATGTTTATTAATCGCCTCAAAAAAAAGAAAGAAGACATTTATTCACATAAACTGTACACAAGAAGCAGACACAACACAGAGGAGGAGGAGGAAGAGGAGGTTCTCAATTCGGCTGTATGTTTTTGATCAGAAAAAATATTTTTTTTATTAAAAGGATATACTTCCCAGGTGGTCCCATTGGCATCAAGTCAGGATCTGATGATGAGATTCCAAAAAAATCGAGGGCAACCCTCAAATTGTATAGGGATGCATAATGTGTTTTATATATTTTTTGTAAGGATACATTTAGATTGGTCACATATAAATTTCATCAAAATCGGTTCAGTAGTTTGGTTTTTTCTGTTACCTGAAGTCGGTTATATTTTTATTAAAAAGTTACTTGTTTCACTTGTAGCGAGTGACGCGCCACTTTTCGCTCGGATGAGGCGAAAATCACCCGCCGCTTCGTCCTACAGCGAATCAAGAACTGATGGCTATCTAAGGTACTTATTAACTATATTGTATCTACTAAAAACTAAGATAGGTTATCGTTATTAATTTCTTATAAATTATAATAATAAAACGTTTATTTTGGGCTACGTGTAAACATACAAAAGTATGAATACAAGGCCCCATAACTATAAATACCTTACAGACTAACATACATAATAATAGGAGATTATTAAACGTGGGGATAAAGCAGTGTCTTGCGTCACGGGCGCTATATTAAATCCCGAACGTAACAAAGGATTCTAGCTAGAATCCTGAGTGCAGAGAGGGATATAAGCACGCCCAAGATAGACAGCTTTATTCACGAGGAGAATACTCTACTTTTTGCACACTTTACACACTTTTTGCGAGATAATAAAAACCAAATCTAGGTTGGTGCATTCTGTGCAGAGGTTCAAAATACATAATGCACGCGAGGGCATAATGAAATTCAGTACAACTTTACTCTCGGCTTAGCCGCAGGGATTTAATTACCTGCTTTCGGTGAAGTTTACATGACATATAATTTGACATTGTCGAGCAGGTGGTGTGAAAATTAGAAAACTACACAACATTAATAGTTTTCTCTGCGTTATCGCTTCCCTATATCGTCGAAAGACAATTCCTGCAGGCCAACCTGTGTAAGATTTAACTAGACAGTAAGGTCTCTATGTATAACGTTATTTATTGATCGAGCGAAGCGAGATCTCTAAATCAACTTGGGTAAATCGGCGTTGTATGTATGTATGAATGTATGTTTGTTTGTCCGAGGATAACTTTCGAGGCGTTTATCCGATCATCGTGAAATCTGGTATATAGGTAGGTAGTTATGGCTCAATTCTGGTAACTAAATAAGCGAAAAAACTACACGTGCGAAGCTATGGATTGGTCAGCTAGTCCATTAATAAAATCCATAACGTTGTTACAGAGTAGCGCAAGACGCAAATACCCGACATCGTCGCTCAGCCAGCTTTGCAGGGACGCCACAGTTCTCATACAACGTGCTAACGCATCAAGTCACCAATAACGGTAATTATACATTTACCATGATTCCAGAAACACATTCGTGGTCCCAACCAACATTTTTTTCCATGCTCATTGTTGTTCAGAGAAAGAGGGCAATTTGAAAGCAATACTTTTCCGTCTCCATTTTAGGATAGGATATTTCATTGAGCGAAAAGCTTGATTTAGTTCGAGATAAAAAAAAATTCTATGATAAGAAAGAAAGAAATACATTTATTTATTTGAACCCACATGACATCACACACAACAAAGGAAAAGACATAAAAACACAATAAAAACAAGTTTCACACAGACAGAAAATGATGGTGTTGCGTGGGGACAAAATGGTCCCTGTCTCAGCATAAGCTGTTTCGTACCACGGTGGATACGATGCAGCGCTGGTTTTCTGACAGGGCCTAGGTGAAGACACGGTAATTTGAAAAGATAATACTAATAGAAAATTTAAAATAAAAATAACATGTAGACAAAATAAAGGAGAAAATACCCAATAAAAAAAACAGTACATAAAATACACGAATTGCAGAATAAATAGCTACGAACATTACATAAATACATTGAAAAACAAATAACAAGATAACAAAAAAAAAATAATAAAAATATCTAAATATCATATCAATATTATATAATATTATTATTTAAATATTTAAAAATCTTGGTAAGTGGAAAGAGAAAGTGTTTGCGTGAGTTTTAATTGCATTGGCTCAATCGCTCTGTATATAAATATTTTCTGAGCGCTTTTCGGAAAACATTAACTGTTTTCAGAGCACGCAGAGGTGGAGGTAGATCATTCCAACACTGAGTTGCAGCGAATTTGAAAGAGCCACCAGATTAATAGTAGATAACATTACAGGCCCACCAGAAACAATCCAAAGAGACAACATCGGCTCTGAATCAGAGCTGTCCTGGTCAAGCGAGGCAGAGGAGAGATACGAGACGTGCTCCAGCGGCGCCAGCGATGTACCTTCGAAACCTGAGCGCAGCGATCCACCGTGAGTATCCTGATCAAAGAGACCACGTGCTCTGAAGCAGAGCTGTACTGTTTTCCTTCACCGACTTGACCACTTGAAAATGCGTACATCAAATTTTCGAGTACAATAATCCATTGGGATTTGAACCCACAATCTCCGAAACACGGCTGTTTATAATAACTCTTGTAATATTTACCACCAGAAAGTCAACGCCCGGTTGCGGCGGCGACGGCGGCGGCGGCACTCCTCGGTATCGCAGCATCATATCTGATGTCTTTGACGGAAAGCTACTCTCATCTGTGCAATGCCTTATCTGTAATCGGGTATGTAGTAGTCTTTGATAAATAGTCTCATAACATGCATTATCCTATAAGAGATTCTTCATATAATTGGTGTTCCTAATAAGTATTTTGATGAAGTTTACATACATACAGACATTCTGCCAGCCCAGAAAATTAAGGCTTGAACTGGAAAGCGCAGCGTAGAACGGCCTCCACTAGATGGAAAGTCGACCTGATAAAGGTTGCTGTTGGGTACTGTTGGGTGCAGGCTCCACAAAATCGTTCGCTTAGAAGATCAATGGGGAAGGGTTTTGTTCAGCAGGGGACATCCTATGGTTGATATGATATGATAATACATACAGTCACGCCTGTATCTTGAAAGGGTAGGCAGAAACCTGAATCAAAAAACATACTACATATATAATGATTTTGAATAAAACATATCTCAGCACTTCTTTTTCTAATTTTGAACTTTGAAGCCAGTCAATAACTCTTTACATTTATTTTTACCCTACTACAGCAAAGCCAAAAGGAAGAGTTATGTTGTTAGCAGTCTATGGATGTATGTTCTACCGTAGCGCCTATACTACTCATCCGATTTTGATGAATGAGGTGTCAATTGATTCGTTATTATGGTCTGGTTGACATAAACTACAATCGACAGATATATGGTAGTCGGGTTTCTGTTTTTAATCTAGTTTGTTTAATTTGTTTAATAAAAGCTTAAGGGGTGATAATTCCCAAAATGACATCCATCATCGTATGTCTGACCTCATTCCTGTCATAGGTGTCAACCCGAGTGGAGACCTTCCAAGACCTGTCGCTACCGATCCCATCGAGAGAACATCTAGCGATGATCCGATGCCAACAACCGATCATCAACCACAACACTATGCTGAACAGCTCGCAAGAATCATGGGTAAGTTAGTTCTTTATAAATAGGCTCACTTTTCGTCTTCGATGGAACACCCTTGCCTGGACTTGAAGACACCCAGGTTTTAATCATCAAAAAAGCTGTTTCTTCGTCATGAATTGCGCATTCCTCTACTTCTTCTTAGCGTGTGAACTGTTGTATGTTTTGTTTTATATTATGTTGGAGAGGTGTTTGGCCACAACAGAAGCATCATATGAGGTGGTTATTAGGTCTTCCATCCTGCAGGTGTTCGGGTACAGTAGCAAGTGCTGCATTGACTGCGCAGGATCACCGCAGTCGCACTGCGTTAAGTTAGGATCCCTGAATCCCCATTTGCACATAGTCTACAGCGGCCAACCTGTATGCAAAGACTGTTGACTTCCAAACTGGCCACGGTAGATCGTGTCCGGGTGGTAACTGTTCCTGTGGGTTGGTGAAATCAGGCGGTACGGGGTTTCTATCTATCCAGTGTACGTCTAGCGGCAGCCGGGTCATCTTGCGCACTACTTAATAACGTCAAAGCCTCACAATCTTTATTCATTTCAATTATAAGGTCTTTGTACATGTCCTCTATTTCTGTATTGTTAAATAGATAAATAGATACTCTTTATTGACTAGACAAAATTAATGATACAAAGAAATACACAAAACTAAAGGTAAGTACAATGAGCGGTATTATCGCTAAAAGCGATCTCTTCCAAACAACATTTGGATGGACACGACAAAACAAAATCAAAATTACGGCGAAATGTATAAATATATTTTCTTGTGTGCAATAAAGAATAAAGAAAGGATTCTTTTAAAACCGTCTCAAAAACTTTCAATCCGGACGAGGCTTGAACCCGCAACCTTACTTTTGATACGAAGATGCACTGCCAGTTGTACTACAGGCTCTTGTCACGTCAGGGTTCAAATTAGTGAGATGATTCAGATTACGACTCGAAGCGCCATTAGCTCCATTTGCAGAAAAACTTTTTACAGTTTTTGACCTGCTCAATGGTAAACTTTCAGTACAAAGTGTATATTATGCTTGTAAAAATTTTAGTTTTCCGTAAGTGTCGATAACACTATAAAATATAATTAGAAGAATAATTTTAAACTCGCCTACTACTAATGTGCTTCCTTTATTCATATCACTATTTATGATAAGAAGAGGTTGAGAGATGCATTTGTTTTAGGTATGGTGGCTACTCAGCTGGCTTCGATCCTGGTTCTACGGTCCGGTTGTGTCGTTACAAGATTGCCTCGCTGCGTTCTTTAGCGCGGATGAACTCAAAGGCGATAATATGTACAGGTAAATAACGACACCGTACTTTGCTTCCATAAAGTCCTATCTATCCTACGGGTTTTTAACATGTATCCTTAAAAAGTAACTTTAAAAAATATATATAATCGACTTAACCAAATTACTGAACTGATTTTGATGAAATTTCTATGAGACCAATATGAGAAGAAAATCATCGGATCATCGGAGGGAAGAAAATCATGTGACTAAAAGAGTGTTAGATATGACTGTGGATGGATATAGAAGTAGAGGAAGGCCGTAAAAGAAATGGATGGACTGTGTGAAGAATGATATGGGTAGGAAAGAAGTGACAACGGAGATGACGGCTAATGACTCCTTCTAGACGATGGAAGGAATCGCTTTATGAGATAAGACCGCACATTGTACATTTCTGTTGTTTTTAACTATCTTGTATTTTATTAGGTTATTGGTGTAATGTACAATAATAGTATATTGTTAAACGAGGGCCGTAAACAATCTATTACACCCAAATTGTCTTAAAAAGATAATTTGCATTCCCGGTGTCCATTGTTTTATTATTATTTTCACAACGGGACTGTGGCCTATTTTATTTTTAAATAGTATCAGGGAGTTTTCATAGAGATTGTATTTCATTATAGCATATTATGAAAGTGGGCGGTTCCATTTTTAAAATAGAAGTAAGGATTTGTCATGGTGTTTATATTTCATTTTAGCTTATTATAAATGCAATGAGCCTCATTCTATTTTCAAATTTACTTACGAGCCGTTATCGAATTAACAATGCCCTACTTTCAGAGCATTAGTGATGAAAAGATTTATGTTATCTGTCTATTCAGATAAAAACTAAAAGTATACACTGAAGTTGAATCAATTAATAATAAATAAATAAATATTGCTGGGCATTTCACACAGCGCTATCCAAACTAAGCAGGGCTTGTACTATGGGAGCCTGATAACTGATAGAATACTAATATACTTTTTTTTGTAAATACATACATATAATATATAGCGTCTCAGTCGGCTAATATTAATTAGTTAACGCAAACAGACGTCGTAATGTTATTTTGATGTGATTCTACTGTCACGTGTGTGTTTTCACATCTTCTATTCTCTAATTTTACATTTTAATTACATTTTTCAGGATAAATTTTTTGAACTCTTAGTTTGACTTTTATCAGCTGTTTTTTAGACTTTGTATGAGGACCTTATACAAACATAACTTGTTACCACAAAAAAAATTAAACACTGTTTAATTTGTGTTCAAAAATTCCTTACCAATTTTTGTATAGGAATTTTTTAAACACGCGCTAAGCAGTGTTTAATTTTTTATCGTCAGACCCATAATGTTTGATTTAAGATCTTTGACCTAAACCAGCTGAAAAACAGAATTTTAACTAAAATCAGCTGTTTATGAAGTGATTCTTCAATGAAAATCATGTAAATGTTTGGTTTCAGTTGTTCCCGCTGCAACAAACTCCGCAACGGAGTGAAGATGTCCGGCGTAGTGCGACTGCCCGAAGTCTTGTGTGTCCATCTGAAGCGGTTCCGACACGAGCTCATGTTCAGCGCTAAGGTGGCGGCTCGGGTCTCCTTCCCTATCACGGACCTCAACATGGCTCCTTATACGCATAAAGGTATTTAAAATGTTATATTTATATGAAGGACTAGCTGTTGCCTGCGACTTCGTATGCGTTACACTACTCCCTATAGTGCTTAGGTAATACTTGAACTGTCCCTAGATAGCGCTGCGTGAAAGGTCCAGCATTGGTTCCAGAATTGTGGTTCGTTTCCAGATTGTACGTCGAAGATCAGCCGCTACTCGTTGTGCGCGGTGATCTGCCACGCCGGCACGGCGGGCGGCGGGCACTACACGTGCGTGGCGCGCACCGCACGCGGCTGGCACTGCTACGACGACGCCGCGGTCACGCCCTTGACGCTGCACCAGCTCCAGCACACGGAGGCCTACGTGCTCTTCTACAAGTGAGCCTCTTGCAAACCTAACTATGTTCTACTAGTTTACGAGGGGAGGTCAAAATGTTCACTTAGCTTACCGTTTACCTTCCTATACTTTTTTTACGTTTTCTTATTAAAATAACGCAATCTTTTTACAGAAAAGTGAACCCACAAATGGCTGAACTTCGACGAAAAGCGGCTGAAATAATAGATTCTACAAATATAGAGCCGAATGACATCAAATTCTTCATTTCGAAGCAGTGGATCAACAAGTAAGTACAATAGGGATAATTCATTGGCACAAACTGAAGCCCACATTCAAGGGTTCTCTGGAAGATACAGCTTTAAGCGATAAGACCGCGACTGGTAGTTCCATAGGTTTGATGTCACTTAAATATTTGTAATGTTTGTTTTACAATAGATCTTTTACAAAAAAATTTGGATCAAAACATGAGCCCCGCTGCGGCACTACAATACAATAATAATATATTATTATGCACTTATTAGTTACTAGCTTCTGCCAGCGGATTGTGTGTGTGTGCAAAACGGTCTCCCTTTCAACCCATTCCCACCCTTTGTGACATCCCATTCGTAATTACTGAAAGTCTGAGCTTGTTGGGCGTCGAGCTCACGTCCAACCTGAATTTCGGCTTGCACATCGAATCTAGGGCCAAAATTGCTGCTATGAAACTGGGCATCCTAGTTAAGGTTCGGCGGTACTTCTCACCTGGACAACTGCTCAGTCTCTACAATGCACAAGTCCGCTCATGTGTGGAGTACTGCTGCCATCTCTGGGATGGCTTGGCCAAGTATCAGCTTGAAGCCCTTGATTCAATTGAGCGACGTGCTGCTAGACTCATTGGTGATGCCGAGTAGCCTTTCAGTTTTTAACAAGATTCATTTTGGCGAATTTGCGCAAGATCTCCATGACCTTATCCCTCCTTCCCCCTTCCACCACCGGGCAAGCAGACGTACCGAGAAGTACCACGCATACCTGGTCGGCATACCACCTTGCCGTACCAAACGATTTGCTTCAACTTTTCTTGTTAGCACAAGTAAGGAGTGGAACTCACTTCCGGCGTATATTTTTCCGAACCAGGCAGGGCAATCTTTCTAGGCAAGCGTGCTCCATCTTCGATCACACCATCACTTACCACCAGGTGAGGGAGTGATCAAGCGCTGGACTATAATCAATAAATGAAAAAAAATCGCACGCGTTTTTTGTCAACAAAAAGTAGCCTATGTTTGAATCCAGGTCATAATCTATCAACACACCAAATTTCATCAAAATCGGTTCAGCCATTGCGACTTGATTGAGTAACAAACCAATAAACTAACATCCAAACTTTCATATTCATAATATTAGTGTGATTATGTATACCTTACAATTAATATTATGTAGTTACAATTAATACTTATAGTTAAGTTTACTTACATATGTACTTTTCATTCTCTGTCTGTGTGACACAACAGAAAAGGATAGCAATATATTTTTTGGAGAGATGTAAAAAATGTTATATATTTCATTTATTATCTGTAAGAAATATTAAATATTTTTCTATATTGTATAGTAAAAAAAAGCGAAAGGCTTTTTTTCGCTTGTTAATTTGTATTGCCTTTTTGGGGATTTAATATACACCTGTTTTGTTATGTACAACATTAATTAAAACCACACATCCGGAATCGTATTAACTGATTTTAGAGGTGGGTTTAATACCGGTAGCTTGAATATTTATCCAGTAATCGATACATTTCTAATAAACCATTTTTATAGTAAATCAGCGGCGCCTTCGCGACGATGCCGCTTTGTCAGTTTAACAGGTACACTTACATGACGAATTAGTATAATTTGTTTCCTATTTTATACATTATACATATATTGATATTTTAGAACTTGATATTAAGATTGTTTGAAAATTTAAAACATTCTACCGTGTTTTCATTTATTTTCGTACATAACAAAACACATCACACTATATTATAAATGTGAAAGTTTGGATGTTTGTTTATTGATCGTGCGAAGCGAGATCTCCAAATCAACTTGGGCAAATCGGCGTTGTATGTACATATATTTGTTTGTCCGAGGATAACTTTCGAAGCGTTTGTCCGATCATCGTCAAATTTGGTATACAGGTGTTTAGTGATGGCACAATTTTGGTGTGACTAAATAAGCTTAAAATGTTGGGGGGTTGTTGAGACATTGGGGTTCTAGAGAGTTAAAAAAATCCAAAATGGGACTATCTGGTCAAGTGGCACGTCTAATAAAAGGAATTTTTAAGTACATTTCGACTCCGTTTTTATTTTTAGTTTAAACTTTGTTAAGTTATAAGCCATAATAAAAACTGAACTATGACAAAATTCACAGGGTACACCAGTGACCCCACAGTGCTGTAATTTGGTATGTGTGTAGCTTTAGTGACACAAATATGGGCAAAAGTCTGAAATCCAGAACAACTGCAATTTCTACCCCAAAAAAGAGTAATTAATTAACATGAACTTACGTGGTACAATGGGCGAATAGCCGGCTGAGACGCAGGAGGTAGTGAGTTCGATTCCCGCCGCGGAACAAATGTTTGTATGATCCACAGATATTTGTTCCGGGTCTGGATGTGTTTCTATATAATATATATAATATGTATATAGTATATATAAGTGGTTATGTATTTCGTGGCACTATTTTTATAGTCAAAGATTACGAATATTTCTTTTTATGCGAGACTCGCGAGATCTCAGTTCGGGGCGAACCACTAGTTTGTTACGCAATCACGTCGTAATGGCTTAACTGATTTTGATGAAATTTCGTGTGTTGATAGATTACGACCTGGATTCAAACATAGGCTATTTTTTGTTGACAAACAACGCGTGCGAAGCCGCTGGCGGAAATTAGTAGTATATCATTATTTCCTTCTATGAGTTTAATAGGGATACTGGTATCCTAATATGTCATAGTAAAGACCGGACTAGCACTGGGCTAGAAATTTTTACCCTATTAATGTTATGCTGGCTCCTGTACGCAGTTTCAACAAACATTTGCACATTGCTATCCAGTGTCGGTTTTCAATATAAAGAAAATTCCAAACACCCTTTAAAAACCGTTAATAATTATTTGATTGTGTCAGTCCCGACTATAACAGTTGTAAGGTTGTCAGAAAAACTTCACCGGGGGTTAAAACTAGTTCAAACGTTTCCTTATTGCAGATTCAACACCTGGGCGGAACCTGGTCCAATAGACAACAGCGACTTCGTCTGCTGCCACGGCGGGGTCAGACACGACCGCGCGCATCACCTGCCCAGCCTCGCTGCCGTCGTACCACAGCCGCTCTGGGAACTGCTGCACTCACAGTAAGTAATAGACAACAGCGACTTCTTCTGCTGCCACGGCGGGGTCAGACACGACCGCGCGCATCACCTGCCCAGCCTCGCTGCCGTCGTACCACAGCCGCTCTGGGAACTGCTGCACTCACAGTAAGTAATAGACAACAGCGACTTCTTCTGCTGCCACGGCGGGGTCAGACACGACCGCGCGCATCACCTGCCCAGCCTCGCTGCCGTCGTACCACAGCCGCTCTGGGAACTGCTGCACTCACAGTAAGTAATAGACAACAGCGACTTCTTCTGCTGCCACGGCGGGGTCAGACACGACCGCGCGCATCACCTGCCCAGCCTCGCTGCCGTCGTACCACAGCCGCTCTGGGAACTGCTGCACTCACAGTAAGTAATAGACAACAGCGACTTCTTCTGCTGCCACGGCGGGGTCAGACACGACCGCGCGCATCACCTGCCCAGCCTCGCTGCCGTCGTACCACAGCCGCTCTGGGAACTGCTGCACTCACAGTAAGTAATAGACAACAGCGACTTCTTCTGCTGCCACGGCGGGGTCAGACACGACCGCGCGCATCACCTGCCCAGCCTCGCTGCCGTCGTATCACAGCCGCTCTGGGAACTGCTGCACTCACAGTAAGTAATAGACAACAGCGACTTCTTCTGCTGCCACGGCGGGGTCAGACACGACCGCGCGCATCACCTGCCCAGCCTCGCTGCCGTCGTACCACAGCCGCTCTGGGAACTGCTGCACTCACAGTAAGTAATAGACAACAGCGACTTCTTCTGCTGCCACGGCGGGGTCAGACACGACCGCGCGCATCACCTGCCCAGCCTCGCTGCCGTCGTATCACAGCCGCTCTGGGAACTGCTGCACTCACAGTAAGTAATAGACAACAGCGACTTCTTCTGCTGCCACGGCGGGGTCAGACACGACCGCGCGCATCACCTGCCCAGCCTCGCTGCCGTCGTACCACAGCCGCTCTGGGAACTGCTGCACTCACAGTAAGTAATAGACAACAGCGACTTCTTCTGCTGCCACGGCGGGGTCAGACACGACCGCGCGCATCACCTGCCCAGCCTCGCTGCCGTCGTACCACAGCCGCTCTGGGAACTGCTGCACTCACAGTAAGTAATAGACAACAGCGACTTCTTCTGCAGCCACGGCGGGGTCAGACACGACCGCGCGCATCACCTGCCCAGCCTCGCTGCCGTCGTACCACAGCCGCTCTGGGAACTGCTGCACTCACAGTAAGTAATAGACAACAGCGACTTCTTCTGCTGCCACGGCGGGGTCAGACACGACCGCGCGCATCACCTGCCCAGCCTCGCTGCCGTCGTACCACAGCCGCTCTGGGAACTGCTGCACTCACAGTAAGTAATAGACAACAGCGACTTCTTCTGCAGCCACGGCGGGGTCAGACACGACCGCGCGCATCACCTGCCCAGCCTCGCTGCCGTCGTACCACAGCCGCTCTGGGAACTGCTGCACTCACAGTAAGTAATAGACAACAGCGACTTCTTCTGCAGCCACGGCGGGGTCAGACACGACCGCGCGCATCACCTGCCCAGCCTCGCTGCCGTCGTACCACAGCCGCTCCGGGAACTGCTGCACTCACAGTAAGTAATAGACAACAGCGACTTCTTCTGCAGCCACGGCGGGGTCAGACACGACCGCGCGCATCACCTGCCCAGCCTCGCTGCCGTCGTACCACAGCCGCTCTGGGAACTGCTGCACTCACAGTAAGTAATAGACAACAGCGACTTCGTCTGCTGCCACGGCGGGGTCAGACACGACCGCGCGTGCAATATGTGCTGAGTGTGCTTTTTTGTCTGACCCTTGACCTACCAGAGTTTCTAAGGTATTGGTCAAGGTGCTCCGCTATCAGTTCTTTCATCGACAAAACTATCGGAGCTATAATCATTGAATCCACCTCACACGTGACTGGTATCTCGTGAGCCAGTTACAGATTTTTAGGGTTTAATGATTTCAATTCAGCATTATCATACCAGCTATGGACGTCCACTGTTGAATATAGGTTGTTGAATATATCCCAGTACATGGTGATGATTTCAATTGGTTAATCAATACATATGTTTAACCTAAAACGTTTGCATTGTTAGTTTCGGCGGAGGGCCGGCCGTGTCCCACGTGCACGAGTGCGGCGTGTGCGCACGCGCGGCGCAGCGTCTACGCGCGCGCCGGTCCAGAGAGTTGACGGCGTTCTGTGACCTTCACGCTAAATTTCAGGTTCGTTATATATTTATTATGGCTTTAGTCATCTTAAGATTTCAGAATCTATAGTTTATTTATTTAATACTTTCACACAAAACAGAATAGTGCTAGGAGGACTTAATGCTAATAGCATTATCTTATATAAAATATAAAAAAGGTAAGGTGTGATACGGCAAAAAAAGTATTTCATAGCTATTGAAATCCAGTATCTCAGTAATCAGTACTGGATAAATATTCAAGCTCCGGTATTAAAACCGCCTCTAAAATCAGTTAATACGATTCTGGATGTGTATTTTAAATTATTGTCATACATACCAAAACAAGTTGTATACAGAGTGTTTGGTAATATACTGACGATATTTAAGTGACGGTTTCTCAAAACGTAAAAAAAGACTTATCGAAAAAAAAACTACTAGTTATATTATCAAATTTTAAAGAAAATCGACTAAGTTTAGGTGATTAATTCGATATAAAACTTACTGCCTACTTTTGCAATCGACATCCAAAAATAAAGGCCGATTTGATATCTCTTTCGGAAATGGCTGAGGGTTTTGGGTTAGAAAGGGACAACAAGAGATATCTCGAGACGTCACCAATACAGTATCTGTGGTTGGATGGCAAGCATTATGCAATAGCACAATATAATTTTAATAAAGTGTGTTTTTACATGCCAAAATAAATTTCACATTTCTATGGTAAACATTTCACAAATTTATTTATTATGCTCATCAAAATAACCCCTTTTATTTCTGTGCGTATATTATCAAACACCATGTATGTGCTTCGGTTGAAATACGTAGATTTGGTGTATGAAGCTAAGATGGTATAGTAATTATAACCAATAAAAATATATAAATATTGAATATTTGTTAGGAGCAGAATCAACCCCGCGCTATATACGCGATCAGCATGCATTGGTTCCGGCAGTGGCAAGCCTTCGTGCGCAACAAGACGCACCAACCGCCGCCGCCCGTCGACAACTCCGGAATACTCACTAAACAGGTATACTCTCCACTTTATTAGTCCCTGCTCTCTTCTTCATTAATCTCTCCTCTCTTCATTATTAACCCCTCCTCTCGTTGTTATTAATATCAATCATTAATTGTATTACACAAGCAATAATAGGTTGTAATTGATAGTTACATGATCATTATGGACCCTGTTCGGCACAACAATATTTTGGAGAGAGGAGGACGTCATTGTTCTTATTAGGTTATATTCATTTTAAAAAGAAAACATTCAAATCTAATCGTCAAAGATTAAATTTTAGATACTTACCTACTGCCTGTAGGTAAGTATCGTTAAAATATTCGCCGCCAATTGTATAGTAATCCTTCGTCTCTTCTTTATTAATCTGTCCTCTCTTCATTATTAACCCCTCCTCGCTTCATTTTAATCCATCCTCTCTTATTTAATAATCCTTGCTCTCATCTTTATTAATATCTCCTCTCTTTATTAATAATTTTATCTTTATTGCTACTTTATACTATACTATAATCATCTTTATTAATAAATAAATACATATTGCTGGACATTTCACACAGCGCTATCCAGCCCCAAACTAAGCAGAGCTTGTACTATGGGAACAAGATAACTGGTAGAATTATATTTTTTTTTGTAAATGGGTGAATCCACTTTTAAGGTACTCCTTTTGTCCCTGTCATGTAAATAGCAATAAAATCGGTATTTTAGTTTTATTTTAGTCTGACAAGGCTTACCTCACTTCACCCGCCCCTCAGTGTGCGGTAACGCACATTGCTTCTTCACCTAGGCCTGGGGACAGTTTTTTTGTATGGAGATTGCTTATGGTGTGTTGCGTTACCATAAGAAAAACTAAAATTTCGCTTAAAACTATAAAAACTATGAAACTACCATGTTAACACAGGATCTAATTTTACGTTAACATCAAAACAACCTTATTCTAAACTAAAATACCGATTTTATTGCTATTTACATGACAGGGACACAAAAGGAATACCTTAAAAGTTGATTCACCCAAATACATACTTATAGTATATAGAAAAACATCCAGACCCAGGCAGACGACCTGATAAAGTTCCATCAAAATCGGTTCAGTAGTCAGTTAACTCTATTTTCAATTATTTATCTACCTACCTAAATACCTAGTAGTGACATTTGTTTTGAACTGAGCGCTTCCGAGCTTCAGTTTTTTATGATAGCATTATCCCTACAAACCTTAGTGGTTTTTTTAAGTGCTATTTTTATACATTTTTGTTTTTGTTTGTAAAAAACTTAGTGATAAATTTATTAAATATCAAAAAAGTTGATTATTTTTATATTAAAAAGTAACTCATATCATTTCAGGAAGCCGATGGCACTGCGAACTACGTGCTAAAACAAGGGTCCGACCACGCGCAGCTCAGCGAGGAGCTCTGGCGATTCTTCACAGGCATCTACGGGGGCGGACCAGAAGTCAAACTCAAATCCCCCACCACACAACCCCCCACCATACCAGAGCCCAAAGCAAATCCCACTGATACAAGCCGCTTATCCCGCAAGTACTCCGAATCTGATAAAGAAGATTACTGCTCCAAATCCACATCAGATATGAACATACGAGACTCTATACAAACCGAACTGCAGAAGAACCAGTCGCTGCAAAACATCAGTCGGCAATACAGAGTCTCTAGAACCGCGGATTCAGATGAAGACGTCAACTACAGACATTCCTTCCAATACAAAAGATACGAGCCTAATGGAAACTACGATTCAGACGAGGATATGGACACAAACCCACCAAAAACATACATGAACACTGTGAGGATGGAAAATGGAGTGGATAGCTCCGATTATAACGCTAACGATAACCCCGTTAAAGACAAGCCGATGGACGCAGAGATGCCAAATATGGACAGTATTTCACTAAAAAACAAACCAAAATCCCGCAAAGTGAGAAGGGTGAGAGAACGAACTATTAAATGATTTTTTGTTGCGTTCCAATTTGTTCACAGATTGAAACGAATGATATCCGATAGACACTAAACATTCCTTTTATTTCGGTGACTGGTGACTGTGCATTTACATTTTGGGAATTATTTGAACATAATTACAAGTATTTGGGAATATTCTGAACGGGATTCTGTCGAGTTTCATTAGCCAAGTTCGGGTTAAGTATTGTTTAGTACAATTTATAATTTAGTTCAAATTTAAAAATGAATTCTATATTAAAAATGTTATTCATTGAATAAGTGTATTTATGTATAGTAAAATTGATAGTTATAATGTATAGAAATTTCGTGTTTAGATATATTGACTGCATTTCTTCGTTGTTCTAACTTACCATGGAATAGGTATTTATTTTGTTAAATCTGGTTTATAAGTTTATGTGTTTTGTTATTTGATCAGCAATAAAATAGTTCAACTTTATTGGCTGTATTTGATTGTTTTATTTTATTTTAAAATATCGTACATATCTCTGACGTCACAAAAAGTGCAACAGAAACGTTGACCACGTTTCTGTTGCACTTTTTGCGTCGTCTCAGTATCGACTTCATAAGGCTCAAATGACTAGAGCTTTCGATCTAGACGCTTGCATAAAGTGGCATCGTATAAATCTCGGAAAGCAATATCTGTGTAAATTTTTTTTTTAATTTAGTTTTTCCTAAACGGAGAGTCGTAGACAAACCAAAGTCACTGATAGGTATAGCCCTGAGGATTGGCAAACTAACAGGCAGCAGGCGGGGCACAGCTCGAAGAACTTAACTTTTTTTTCTGGAGTGGAAACCACGCACTAGAAAAAGCGCAACGTAGGACGTCCACTAGAAGGAAAGACGACATAAGGGTTGCTGGCAGGGTTGGATTCAGACCCACCCAAAATTATTATGTATAGAAGTTAAAATTATACTACTTGTCTAAAATTATAGATTAGATAATTTTTTTATTGCACACCATTAAATAAAAACATATAAGAGAAAATACACTTTTAAATCAAAGTTACAATGGGCGGCCTTATCGATAAAAGCGATCTCTTCCAGGCAGCCTTTGGATGGACAGAATCTATGTGAACAAATAAGGACAACCTATAGGTATATTATATTATTCTAACTTATCTAAAATTACACTTAGTTTATCGTGGTTTTTGTACTGCCAAGAGGACTTATTTTAACGTAGAGCTAAAAAAGGTCATTCTGCGGTTTTCCATCACGATTTCTTTAATTTTGTGTATATGTACGAGTTAATGTAAGAAAAATGCCCTATATCTATATCAAAATCTCGAGGTTACACATCAACCAACAAAACAAATCAGTCGACCTGAAAATTATAGTATTTTCGAGTAGTATACTGGCATTACGATACTACATATCACTCAACATGAAATTATGGTACAAACATCGATATATATGTACTACGCACGGGATTCGATAGAATATATGTATGTCTATGGGTACAAATAGTTTAATTTTTGTTATGATGGCATGTTTGCGAGCTAGTTTTAGCGATCAATCAAATTGGTGTTGACTAAAACTAGCCCGCAAACACGCCGTCTTATTTAAAACCATTAAATTTAGAAAAGTCACTTAAAATGTCATCCTAATTGGATCTTTAGTGTGAACAAAATAAGACCGTTCGTATTTTACACAATTTTAGAGTTAGGGTAAACAACAGAATCGCCACCATTATATAACAACCGCTACTGTTGGATTGGCTATCGCAGAAAGCTGTCTATTGCACGTTATCTATATTGTACCTAAATGTAATGTGAATGAGGATTTTTAAATAAAACAAATAATTGAATGATGTTCCAAATATTTATTAAAATGAAGACTTACAATGTGTTAAACCAGGTACTTACAGTGTTTATTCTGCTATTCTGTTTTAGTAGATACAACTAATAACTGCTTGTACAATATTAAATGCTGTATGTAGTTCAAATACTGGTAAATCAAATAATGCCTATTTTAGACACCGCGCCATCGATCTGCCACTGAATATTACTGTGCAGTCTTGTCACTAAGCACGGGTTAATTACACTGCTTGTGTTATGTATACCTACTATTTACTTGAATAGGCACGTAACGTCTTGTGTATGTCAATTGTGAAAGGTGCTTTTTGACATTCGATAAAAAACGTGCTTAGAGACAAAATATGACAATAATCTATTTATAGGAACATGTCAGTGCGAGTCCTGTGAAGCCGCCGTGTTTCTTTAGATCTAGAATATATGTTAGAAAGCTTGGGTTTCAAAAGCGCCGTTGTTTGAGAAAGTGCCTTAACTCACTTATAATTCAGACGCGGCCAAGATTATGATATATAAGGGGACTTGTAAATTTTGTTGTTGCTGAATTTGAAATTGTTGAATCATAAAGATGCGGTCCAATATAAAAAAATACTTTAAACAGTGTGGAAAATATCGATGCGAACAATACCAGTAAGCGAACTTCGCTATAACGTCAGTTTCCAAAATGTTTTAAACATTCAACATGAAATACTTACTCATAAAAGCGTAACAAAAATAGATTTAAAAAATATATCATAAAAGACTAAAAATATGTTTTTTTTTCAAAAAGTTCAAAAATCTACCTTTTATTAACATTTAATAAGGCCCCTATGTTATGTACCAAAATTACGTATATAGTATAATATTAGAGAATAGTTGGAAACATTGTAAATGAGAGTACACAGACATTAAATGACATTGAAAATATGAAAATATTTTGTTCTTATAACACAATTACTATCGAAAATGAAAGTAAAACTACCGATGAATGAATAAAAATTTAGAGCAAAAGAATTAGCTACTCACAATGCTGTCCAGACGATACACAGTAACTGGCACAAGTTACTTACTGTGCATCAACTGCCTGTCGCGTCAAAACTTATTTCGAGCGCAAGTTAATTACTGTGCGTCGTATAGAACCAGCTTAATTTATTAATCGTTGAAAAAACCTTACAAAAGACATGATAAAAATCAAAAATATTCGAAAGATGTAAGCAAAGAAATAAAATTAATGTATTTGGTATGTTACACAACAAAATAAATGAGTCACACTCATTAACTGTAATATTAAAAACTATAACTGGGGTGAAAATAACGAATTTAAATATAATTATGCATCAACTTTTAGTTGGGACTGGACATCTTGAGTTCCTGTAAATCTTGGCCAAAAATAATTGCATATCAATGAAACAGATTGATATTATATTAAATTAATTTCAAGAAATTGTATAAAAAGGAAATAAGTACATAATATAAAATGTGGATACTCGAAGATGTCCAAATTATGTACCCTATCAAAAAAAAGTAAATGAACACTTTGTGTTATAAAATACAACAGAATTCGACAGTTGTTATACATACTGCATAGTTTATTAAAAAATAACATGATATTCAATATTAAATATCCAAGACAAAACGCGATAGAAAGGTTCTTTGATATGATAACTACTGTAGTTAAAAACTAAAACATTATAAAAATATATTGCAATTATGTCGTTGTATAAATCTGTCAATACTAATATAATACAAGAATATGTTGATAGTAAGGTATTTGTACTTAAAACGCATCCAAATGCTTTGTAATAACTATACAAAGTTGACAAAAGTTTGCTCAATCTTCTTTTTTTTAAGATACTCATCCCAAATCATTCCAAAAATTAAAACTGATTGGAAGTTGGTGGATGGCCAACATCGTAGTTAGAATTTATTTTGTAACCAACAAAAAAAAAGCAAAGTGAGGGGGGGTAATACAAAATAACATCTCTGTCAGTGCTGATCGCACGTTTCCCCCACTCTAGAGTTAAAAGGAGAAATGTAATATGATAAAGTAAAACTAAAGATGTTTCTTGTATTCTTATCTTCGACTGTAAGCTATGTTTAGTTTACAACGGAACTTAGATAATTGCAATTAAAAGTTGGAACAAACGTTTGCCAACCATATTTGGGTACTATTGTGGTAAATAATATCACTATTAAACTGCCTATGAGAAATTGCGCTGCTATTGTACATGACTAGTGGTTAAAGGAAATAGACGAATAGTAGTCTCAAAAGCTCAAAAAAGTTGTTCAGGACCAGTCTATAACCTTAGGAATAATTTGGCAAACATGTTTTCAATAAAAATCCTACTTAAAGCAGTCCTAATCACTTAATTATAAAAAGTACTTAATCATTAACATTTCATTGAAAACATTTTTGCTGAAATCTTTTCTGATATTTGCAAAAATTCAGGAAATATGTATAATTATCAATATAAAAATATATTTTAATTGCTTAATATTATTTTTTTTTACGATACAGTGCGATAATGTCCTAAAATTATTGTTTTTTAGTATTTTTTGTGTAGCTTTAGCAAATTTTTCAAAACCCAGATCTTTGTCAAAATCTTGGAACCTTGATTCCATATTAACCACTCTTATAGAGCATAATATAAAAATATAGCACAAAATTAAAAATAATCATACATATTTAAAGTTTTATATCATTAAAGATTTCCTGCAGCACATTAATTAAAAAAAATTACTGAAATAACCAGCCGTTGGTTCCTGTATTTCACATATCTATAGAAAATCTATCTTTCTCACTAACCTAACATAGTCATTAAAATTCTAGAAGATAAGTTTTTTTGAGGTAGATTAAATTTTTTTATAGTCCTATTATCCTAAAAGATTAGAATTACGTACATGACATAATCTATGAATAAAAGGTGAACAATATTGGATCTTTCTGTTATGGTATAGTCTCCTTGCAATAGCTAGATGCCAAAGATTGAACAAATGATTATGATAAATCAAGAAACTTGCAAATTAATAATTAAACTTAATATAGTATAAATGAGTCAGCTTTAAGACTTCTACTCCGATCCAGAACATTATTGCAATAGGGCAAGAACTGTGTATTACATATTATTATCAAAATTAAATAAATCTTAAAGTTTCAGATGTATGCCACTTGCCTCTTTCTGTTTTTGTAAGCAATTTATTGAAAAAATGAAGTTTGTCCCTTTTTAATAATGCTCTAGAATCAACATGTAAATATTCTCATAGAGACTTTAAATGCAAACAGATGCAATATTTTTTATAATTGCTGTCTAGAAAATTGCAATGCAATGTTTATTTTTAATTTGTTTTAAAACTGTACTGTTGCAATTTTTATATGCAAGGATTAGTGCGACAAATTCTATTCATGTCGCCGGGGACTTTTCCAATGTATTCTTGTCTCTAGGAGAAAGCTGAATGCTTTTGAGATACGTCGATTGTTTTTTTCTTATTTTTCTTTTATTTTCATTGTATAATATTTTGATACATACAGAGTTTTTTTTGTTTATAACAAACTCTAACCCTTCATTTGTAACTTCTTTCTTTAGCACTTATATTAAGATGATACACATTCTAACAGATCTGATGTTAACCTACTCTAGCAGAAAGTTTAACTTTTAAGTTGAAGAGGAATATACTCTCTGTTGTATTAATCGCGTGGAGGACAGCGAGCCTCTCTTTAACATATTATAATAACTCGCTGCCCTCAAGAGCCATATTCTTAACAATTCTGCTCTGTAACCAACCACTTGGATCTCCACCAAGTGGTTACACTACAGCATCTCTAACAGCTTACAGAGTTGGTCCCGATTATACTCCATAAACCTCAAAACTGTACCCTACAAATAAACATAAAATTCCGAAAGTACATACATGACTAGATCACATATTCATGCAGAATTCGGAAATATTTTGGTACAACAACGTACAAATATACAATTTGGCAATTCGAACCGGAGGATGCCTCCGGGCTTATCAAAATATCAAGTCCAAAATTAAAATTCGAATTATGACTGCACAAGACTATTTACAGCTTAGGCCATTACCTAGTGAGGTAGTTTACTTAAGGTAAATGCAGGAATCACCCCCATTTCAACTTCAAATTAATGTCAGACTTATAAATTATTGTACTTACTCCTAGGGTCTTTAAACTAATTTGAAGTTGTGATGGGTTGATGTGGGTGACGAGAGTTAGTGCGGCGGTGGCGGCGGCGGTGGAGGCTTAGGGCTCTGCGCAGTGGCGAAGGCCTGCGTGAACGCAGGCAGTCTCTGCTGTACCCTTCCACTGGTCCCTTCCTCACCAGTGTACCTAGACTCCCTATCCTCCAGCAACCCTCGAAGCATCTGATTGGACAGCCCAGATGGGCCCTCCCCCGGATCAATCAACAACGAAGGATTGAGAAGGTCTGTTTCCATCTCAACCGGCAACTCTTCGGTTGTGATATAATCCAGCTCAGAAGCTTGGAACTCCTGAGGCATTACAAACACTATCTCCTGAAACCCGCTTGGCACTGTACCTAGTATTTGAGGTGAAGTTGGCTGCTCTAACTTTATGTTTTCTGATTCTTTAGGTTTAACTTCTTCTGGTTCTACCTTTATGTCAAGATCAGGTGCTATTTCTAGTATAATATCAGAAGAAGGAACAGGTGTTGGTACTGCCTCTATTTCTATAGTGTAGGTTTCTTCGAAAGCTGAAGCCTCGGGCGGCGGTTCGCTGGAGGTACCTACCGCCGCCGATCGCCACGACTCTTCAGGATGCGCGTTTTTAACATGCCTGACCAAATGGTCCTTACGCCCAAACTTCTGAGGGCAATACGGACACAGGAAGTCACGCCTGCCAGTATGCACGACCAAATGCCGCCTCACATCTTTTGCAGTGAAAAACCTCCGATCACAAAAGTCACACGTGAATTTCTTATCAGTCTCATCCTTTACAGTCCGACTGCCGGTATGAACTTTTAGGTGGTACACTATATCGTGGCGATTAGTAAAAACTTTATCACAAATCTTGCACTGCAAGTTTCCTTCCTCAGCTGAATGCAAAGCTGCATGTTTGCGATAGCTCATTTGGGATGTGTATGACTTTCTGCAATCTGGTTTCTCACAGGTGTATAGCTTTTTGACAGGATTATGAACTCTAACATGATTGGTAAGATGGTCTTTGCGATTGAAGGTTTTACCGCAAACACTGCAAGCAAAGGCACGAGCCTCGCTGTGTATGAGGTTGTGTCGGGCAAGTTTAAATTTAGAATTGAATCGTTTATCACAAAATTCACATGGGAAGGGCAGCTCACCAGTGTGGGATAGGAGATGTTGGCTGAGTTTCCCAGGACTGGTGAAGCGTTTGTTGCAGGTGTTGCAGGCATGTCGCTTGGCCTGGTCGCGGCGGGCGCGGCGCGGCGCCTCGGAAACGGCGGCAGGGAGAACGACGGCAGTGGACGTGATGGCGGGGACTGGGGGCGGCGGGGCGGGCGGCGGGGCGTGCGGCACGGGCGCGGTGGAAGGCCCCGGCCGCGACGGCCCTCCACCCTTGTCTTCCTGGAGCTTACGCGGCAGCGTGGGGACCCTCCGAGCCACCTTCACGGTCCGGAACGTTTGCTTGATGCCGCCACTAGGTCCGGGCGGGCCGAACGCTACGTACGATAGCTTCGACGGTAGCTGGCTCGCGGGTAGCGCTATGAATCTCTTCTGCGGGGCGGCCGCGCGTTCCCCACCCGCCTCCTGCGACTCGGGGCCGCCCTCCTCACCGACTCTAGGGTTCGGTGGCGGACTGGCCATCTCGCGCACATCTTCGCCGCGCTTCCCCTATATCGCCGTTTGTGGAACGCGCGTCGGGCTCGTGGCAGCTGTGTTGTGGCACTGGATCGTCGCGATGGCAGAAAACATTTCTGTCACATTGACGATCTGGAAGCCCTTTTTCGTATTCGTGTCACATGGTTCTCGCGGAATTTTTCCGCTCCGCCGTTAGCTGCTCGGCGCAGGCGAATCGATTAAAACTATCTACGATCGAATTTGATTGAAAATTCGAAAGAAACGATTGGAATCTTTGCAAAAATTACTTTTCTCAAAGAAAAACGCTTGACATCAAATTCACGAAATGTCAAAATAGTGGAATGAATGAAGCCAAAAGCCATGTCAAAAAAAGTCCGCCGAATCGTCAGCTGTGAACCATTGACCTAAATCGGGCACTTCCAGCGCTACCAGTGGGTTTATGCTATTTTCAGCATTACTTTTTTTTTAATTTATTGTGTTTTAGGTCTTTGCCCAGCAGTGAGACACAAAATGGCTGTTATTAGAAATATATATATATTTTACTGAGGTTTTATTACAAATTCTTAGTTTTTATAAGTCACATACAACTTGACAAGAGCTCGTTATATGCAGCAGGCTATATTTTGAATACGATTTGAAAGTAGGCGGCCTAGGCGGTAAGCTGGTCTTACAGAACGAACAGAAGTTAAGTTTACGTTTAGTACAACGAGTAAAGTTAGAATAGCCGCATACACGCGCAATAGACGCGCGTGTAGTATCTTGAATCAATTTATTATAAGCTTCGACCGACTAGATCAGAGATCCTCGTACACAGACTACTAAGAGGGGATACTAAATAAATAAATAGATACTAGTATCTTTGAACGCGAGCGACTGTGTACGTGCGGTGCGACTATTTCTGTCGTTGTATGTAATAAGTTAAACTTCTGTTCTATCTATTTTGTGCCATGTTGAACATCACAAGAAAAATGAAACGCATTGCAGCTTGCACAGACAATAATCTGTCAAGTTTGATAGCTTGACCATGACTTCAGCATGAAGGAAGTTGTGTGATTTGATGCTCGCTATGCCAATTTTAGAAGATTTAGAGAATTTTAGAGATTCAAGATCGAATTTTTTTTTAGATTTTTTTTCTAGGTTCAGTTCAATCAATTCAATCAGACATTCGTCAGCCCAATCATCGACAGCAGTATCTCCATGCACTGTAATATCAGTAGATTTGCTGTATTTTTACTCCATCTACTGTACAATGTAATAGTGTAAATACAGTGTATGGAAAGCACTGAAAGAGGCTCGATCATTTTTGTATGGAGCCTGGCATACCTACCGTCCGCCATTTTGAAAAATGCTTGTTTTGGCGGCCAGTGTTGAAACATGTGTCAATCGACAGAGTAAACGATTACAAGCTTAAAGTATTCAGTGGTAAAATCTCGTAACTTATATACTTTCTTAGATATTTAGAGTTTGCTTAATAGTCAATTGGACGATTACATAAAGTTGCATGACAATCAATTTGGTTTTAGAACTGGTCTCTCCACAGAAACGGCTATTTTGACGATACGACACGTCGGACATCCATTTATGCCTGTTACCTCGATCTCTCAAAGGCATTTGACCTGGTTTCTTACGATATTCTCTGGCAGAAGTTAAAAGATATCAATCTGCCACCAGAGGTTAATAATGTCTTTAAATATTGGTATCAAAACCAGGTGAATGTAGTGAGATGGTCGAGTACTTTTTCCGAGCCGTACAGGCTGGAGTGTGAGGTGAGGCAAGGGGGGTTGACCTTACCGAAGCTCTTCAACCTGTACATCAATGCGCTGATAGGTGAGCTCAGCAGTACCCGTGTCGGATGCCACATTGAGGGGGTTTGCCTCAACAACATCAGCTATGCGGATGATATGGTGCTGCTGAGTGCATCGGCCTGTGGCCTAACTAAACTGTTGGGTATTTGTGAATCGTATGTACATAAACATGGCTTAAAATATAATATAAAGAAAAGCGAATGTATGGTCTTTCAGGCCACAGGTAAACGTCTTTCCTCCATCCCACCAATAAAGTTGTATGGAACTCCACTAAATAGGGTGGAACAATTTAAATATCTCGGACACGTGGTAACCTCGGACCTGAAAGATGATACAGATATGGAGAGAGAGCGTAGGGCGTTGTCTGTTAGAGCGAACATGATAGCCCGCAGGTTCGCTTGTTGCTCAAGTGAAGTAAAACTGACTCTTTTCCAAGCGTACTGTACGAACTTCTACACGAGCAGCCTGTGGGCGAATCACACGCTCAAACAGTACACCGGGCTACGTATTCAACACAATAATGCGTTTAGGGTGCTGATGGGCCTAGATTCTGCAGCGCTTCGGAGATGTTTGCCGCTGCGCGAGTTGACTGTTTCTACACAGTCATGCGAAAGCGGTGTACATCTCTGTTGCGCAGGGTTCGGGCTAGCTCCAGCGGCATCCTATGCGTGTTTGGAAGTAGGTTTGATTGCCAGTACATATATGAATCATTGCTGCATGGTACATTACTGCCAAACAAAAATACCTAGATTAGGTAGTTGTAGTTTTTAGATATACCGTTAGATTATTATTATTTATTTATTATTATTATTATTTTTGTAATTGTAATTTCATTGTGTACTTAAAAATTTGTGTTCATGTATTTTATTTTGTGTTAGTGTTAAGAAATTATGGATTTTAAAACCTGAAATAAATGAGTTAATTAAAAATTAATTAAAAAATAAAAGCATTTTTATACCGTTTTTCTTACTAAATATTATTGGTAATAGTAGGTAGGTAACCAAATAGATAAAACCGCCCAAGTGCAAAATGTTTAGCTGAAAAAAGTCTCTGACCTATGTCAGAGGAGAAAAAAGCGGAACAAACAAATTAAAAAAAATAGTAGGTAGGTATTAAGCTGGAGACTGACTTGTACTGTTTGTTTGTAATGTATGAAAAGTGTGACCGATAGGTATACCTAGTCAATTTTTGTCATCTAGTTTAATCTTTACAACCACTACAGTATCATTTTACAAAATGTAATATTGAGTTGTGCCATGAGTCAGTCAGAGAGTATCATCTCTAATGCAATAAATAGAAAATCTGATTTTATAATTGATTTCAGATAACATTACCAGATTTGTCGTCTATGTGTTCAACGTGCTGACCGCTATTATACCAGCAAACAAGAGCGCTCGGCCATAATAGAGGATGCTGTAAGCAACGAGTACGAACCGTCTTCAGAAGGATCGACTAAATGGCCAGTGATCGATCCAGAGACGACTCTCAAGCCATTCCGCAAGGTGTTTCTGATGAAATTCTAATAGGAGCTCCCGATGAACTTCTAATGGAAGTTTCCGATGAAGTCCTGGATGACGTTCCGCAAGACGAACATCAGGGTGCCGCAAATCCTTAGCTTGAAAATCCAGTCTCTGGCTTTTCAAGAGTTTCGTACGCTGTATCATATTGCGTTGTAGCAGAATGTAATGTCCGTGAGGGTTTGCAATCTTGCAATCACATCAGATATTTTGCGTACACAGAATATTTATATTCCTGCAGGAGCCCGTGTCTGCAATGAGCATTTAAACTCAAATGTTATCTGGCGAAATTTAGCTGATTATACACGTTTCAGACATGAGACTTTTAATTCAATGCAAATAGACGACATGCTGGAACTCTTACAAAGACCAATCTCATCAAGACTCATTTATTAAATGAATTCGTTCCAATGCATTTGGGCCTTTCACGCAACAGGGAAACTGCAGAGTATCGTAAAGAAAATGACTAGCATATAAAACTACTTAATAGCCTAAACTAATGTAACTAAATAATGTGTGTCCAATATATTTAGAAAAAATTGCTGTAATAAACTGTGTTCAAATAAATGATTTATACCTATATTGTTATTTGTTTAATAAAACTATTTCAAATACCTACCTGATTAAATCGAATACTCAGTAAGTATCATATATTTGTCATTGGTGATCCACTAAATTCAGAAAATAAAAATAGTTTTCATGTTATTTATTTACATTTTCAAACCCAAATATCTAAGAAAGTATACAACTTACGAGATTTCATCACAAAATACTTTATGTTTGTAATTGCTTACTCTGACGATTGACACATTTTTCATCACTGGCCGCCAAAATAAGCTTTTTTCAAAATGGCGGCGGTGCGCCAATGAGGTTCGATGCTCTTTTGGTTGAATTGGGAGCGCATATTCACCTTCGATTGTTTGGTCGGGCCTGTGGTACCGGTCTTATGATTTTGTTTTTCGTAGTTTGTAAGTGATTGTTTATAAACAAAATAAATAAATAAATTGTAAAAAAACATGATTTTTTCCCCGAATTTCGAATTATTACAATTATACAAAATTGTCATAGCATATAACAATTAAAATTAATCAATAAAT
Source organism: Philereme transversata (assembly GCA_963924445.1). NCBI lineage: Eukaryota > Metazoa > Arthropoda > Insecta > Lepidoptera > Geometridae > Philereme > Philereme transversata. The sequence goes on from OZ004351.1 coordinate 16,044,868, forward strand.
AAATGTGTAAACAAAATTTCGTGTCTGTCTTGTTGACCGTTGAAGAGTTTCCTCTTCGGAAGCCAATTCAGGGTGTAGAATCTTACTGCTTCTGTCATCGGAATTGAACCAACCTGTCCAACTCATAGGATATGAGTAAAAATACTGTAATTTCAAGTAGCAGATACTGTAATTTAAATTTTCCAATTTGGTAACACAGTTCGACGGTCAGCTAAAATTATTGTTGTAACCTAATTTTACAAATCATTTATTTTAGTGTGACAGAAAAAATAGCTGAATTGTGCATTATTTCAGCCAAATAAACAACTAAACAGTAAGTATTTACCGTAACTATTTTATGGAAACCCAGAACCGCCCGCATGTTCCCAACTCCTTGCAATAAATGATCAAAAGTGCCTACTAATTGCTTTTGTGTTTGGTGAATTTTTGTGACAAAAATCTATGTAAGGAATTTATTTCCAAAGGACGGTTATTTAGCACCAATTTTAGCATTATCCGTAAAATTAAATGTTTCCGAAATCAGTTACAGACAGTGTTGACAGACTCAAACTTCCATCTGTACCACTGCCATCATTTTTACCAATAATCCAAAAGGTTTTATTTGTTTACGGCTATCGATCATTCATACATCCTCATAAAGTTTATTGGTGGGTGAAAAAGAAAGGCAAGGTGTAAGTGCTATTGATTTGTATAATTCAACATCGTTAATTTTATGAAAACAAATAAATAAACACTATGATCTAGTGTTATTGGATCATTGAGAACCAGAAACAACTTTCCCGTGATGCAGAGCAACAATCTGTATTTGTTTCAATCTATTAATCCACCTTTCTATACAAACCTCTGTTTAAAGACACCTTAATGTATTAAAAGATGCTTTTCAACTGGATAGATTGAAATAAACACAGATTTGCCGTAGGCCCACTCACAATAGATAGATAGACGACCTGAAAAGGTTGCTGGGAGTTGTGGTGCAGGCCGCACAAGATCCGTTGCCCTGGAAATCTATGGGGAGACCTATGTTCAGCAATGGACACCCTATGGCTGATATGATGATGAAAAACAGCTTTTTATTCAACATTGAAGACTGCCCAACACTTGCTACCAACATACTTTTACGACATTAAAATATAAATTATAGATTAATGACATTTCTTATTTTTCATTTAATTTTATTTTGCAGGTATGGTATTGTTAATTTATTTTGCTATTGTCAATTAAGACTAATATTATATTTGATATTTTGACTTATTAATTTTAGTTTGAGAATTTTGCACGCCTTGACGACGCGTGATGTAAAGGAGCTTTTAAACATTGTATATGTATATCGAACTATTGTACCAACATTCTTGCAAATAAATGATTATGAACACACAAATGGAAATGAGTGGAAGGAAGGAATGGAGGCCTTTGCCCAGCAATGGGAGAAAACAAGTTTTTTTAGAAGCTTTGCATCCTTTCACGAAGATAGAATAGAATAGAATAGAAAACGCTTTATCACACTTAAAATAAAAATAAACAATATAAAAAACAAACAATACATGCAGAAATACAAGTGGCGGTCTTATCGCTAAAAGCAAAGATGTCAGCTCCATAGTACTCTCTATGTACATTTACAATTATAATTACTTAAAGCTGCATCTGATGACTGATCACAGCTAGCATGCCTCTGAAATAGACCTACATCAGGCCGATGGACTTAGTATGCTCTAAATAGTTCCTCTCATAGATGTACTCTACGAACACGGGACTAAAAGGTGGCATAGGTCATCTTTTACTCCAAATGTACCACACACAGGGTTATGCACCTTCTTCATTAAGTACATATTTGAAGCTATTCAGTGGAATGTGTCCGGAGTGTAGTCTATGAGCGATCACAATATACTTCCTACTTAGTGTAGTGTTCGCAAATCATTTTTATAATGATAATAAATAACATTGTTCTACATTTAATACTGTACCTATATTTCACCCTGTATGTATTCTTGTGTATATGTATAGATAGATAGATTTAAATTATCATTTGCACATCGTAAAACAAAACAATTGAATTAGAGCAACATAAAATGTTAAACAATTGTATCCTGTAAAATTATATTTTACAAGCGACCGCCTGTGGCTTCCCATGTGTGGGTTGTCAATAAAAAGTAACCTATTGCTACAATTCAGGTCACACTTTATCTATATACCAAATTTCATCAAAATCAGTCCAGCCATTAAGTCATGAAAACGTAGTAAACAGACAGTTACTTTCGAATTTATAATATTAGTATTAGGTAGTTTGGATTGCAATCTGAAGGATTAGTTACCAACTGAAATTGGTTACTACGATAGATTATCTTTCAAAGTATTAAATGATAGTAATTATATCTGTATAAACCTTGTGCATGATTAAAGTTTAATACAAGAGATTATTCAATATTAGATAGAAAATATGCACTTTGTATTGTGCAATATTGTAGTAGATAGGGAAACTACCTCATAAAACAGATGATAACTAACTTCCGCCAGCAGCTTCACACGCGTGGTTTGTCAATAAAAAGTAGCCTATAGGTTAATCCATGTTATAATCTACGTGCATACCAAATTTCATCTAAATCGGTTCAGACGGTACGACGTGATTGAGTTACAAACAAACAGATAAATAAACAAACATACAAACTTTCACATTTATAATATTAGTGTGATAATATTATATTTTAATAATAGTAATTAACAAAGGCGATGGTTTGTCCACAGGCATCATGTCTCAGGAACAAGTAGCGGCTCCCGTGTCTGCGAGCAGCGTCGCTGAAGAACAGCAACGCTCCTTGAGTGCCAGTGTGGGTGGAGGTGAGTCAGCATCATATCGGACAAAGGACGGCCACTGAACATAGGCTTCCATCATAGATTTCCAGAGCGACCAATCTTGTGCGGCCTGCACCCAACGGCTCCCAGCAACCCGTATCAGGTCGACTTTCCATCTAGTGGGGGAGCCGTCCTATGCTGCGCTTTCCAGTGCGTGGTCTCCACTCGAGAACCTTTCGAACATCAGGTGGGCTATAAGCTTGCTACATTTCCAGGTGCATAAAAAAAACACTTATTCATAAAATACATAAATCAGAAAATCACTTGTTAATGATATTTTAAATAATTGAAAATGACGAATATTTCGATATTTACGAATGAGAGTGTGCAATTTTATTGATTTTGCGGGTATAAAAAGACGTGACTAATAGACATTTCTACTGCTCAGTTATCTAATAAATCGCCAGTGAGCGTTTGTATAAGAATTGTATCATTTATTTTTTTGATACGACTGGAGATGCAACAAGCATATATCCCACCTAATGTTAAGTGGAACCATCGCCTATAACAAATCATTGCCTCGTAGATCACGCTCCTCGGAAACGTGCCTGCGTTGCATCAACTTGAGGCAAGCAGGTGTGAAGCCTGTGCCTGTAATTTCACCGGCAACCATACACTTCAAACCTAAACACAGCAATGCTGTTTAATAACAATAATAATGTTTCTGTAAATGGTACAGCGGGCAGCGTCCACTCCGAGGAGAAGTACTACGGAGGATGCGAGGGACCGGACGCCATGTACGTGAAGCTAGTCTCCTCGGATGGGCACGAGTTCATCGTGAAACGCGAGCACGCGCTCACCTCCGGTACTATCAAGGCTATGCTGAGCGGACCGGGCCAGTTCGCTGAGAATGAGGCTAATGAGGTCAACTTTAGGGAGATACCGTAAGTATTTGACGTATTAAGACGACATATATAATAAAATTAAAATAACTAGTGGTTCGCCCCGAACTGAGATCTCGGGAGTCTCCGATTAAACAAAAAAAATATTATTTATAATCTTTGACTATCAAAATAGTGCCACGAACTAAATAACCAACTAACTTGACCCACAGTTTTATTCAAATTACAGGTAACGGGAGTTTATGTTATGTGGTTACTCTTTTTTGGGGTACAAATTGCAGTTATTCTGGATTTCAGACTTTTGCCTATATTTGTGTCACTAAAGCTACACGCATACCAAATTACAGCACTGTGGGGTCACTGGTGTACCCTGTGAGCTTTGTCAAAGTGCAGTTTTTATTATGGCTAATAACTCAAAAACTATAAGGACTTTATTAAAAATAAAAACGGAGTCTCAATGTACTAATAAAGACCTTTCATTTGATGTCCCACTTGCCCTAATAGTCTCATTTTCATGTTTTTTTTACCCCTTTTGAATTCCAATATCTCAAAAGGTAAAAATGTTGGGGGGTTCCCAACATTTTTAGTTTATTTAGTCACACCAAAATTGTGCCATCACTACCTATCTATGTATCAAATTTCACGATGATTGGATCAACGCTTCGAAAGTTATCCTCGGACAAACAAACAAACATACATACATTTAACGCCGATTTGCCCAAGTTGATTTAGAGATCTCGCTTCGTTCGATCATCGATCGGGCAACAGCTAGTTTATCATATTTTACACATAGTATGATAAACTAGCTGTTGCCCGCGACTTCGGACGCGTTACACTACTAAATGTGTAGGTAATCTAGAAATAAAGCATAGCTCGCTGTTGTGATTGAGTAACAAATAATTAAATAAACAAAAATCCAAACTTTCGAAATAACATTAGTGTGATTTATAAAACTAAAAATATGTTTTAAAATAATAACTAAAAATTTTATGAAAAACATGGTCTACCTTCCTGTTGCTAAACTCATAATGTGAACCTGTAACTTTATGTTTAAGACCTCCGTGGCGCAGCGGGCGAATAGCTGGCTGAGACGCAGGAGGTAGCGAGTTCGATTCCCACAGTGAAACAAATGTTTGCATGATCTACAGATATTTGTTTCGAGTCTGGTTGTTTTTCTATATATTATAAGTATGAATTTACTGCGTAGTTTGGGGCTAGATAACGCTGTGTGAAATGTCCAGTAGTATTATAATTAAGAATCAAACGTAACTTGTCCCGGGCGGCAATTTCAGGGGGCGCCTAATTCATGTATGAAAAAAAAACTTGTTTCACAAAGCTCTTAGCTAGCATCCAGAGCACGTCGTACTATCGATTCATTTGATTTGAACCCCTAAAACCTCTCTGGCTGAGTCCGATATCGGGGGGTTTTTTTTTTTAATTGATGATAGACAAGCGCTTGACCACTACCTCACCTGGTGGTAAGTGATGGTGTGATCGAAGATGGAGCACGCTTGCCTAGAAAGAACCTATTCACTCTGGATTTTAAAACTCCGAGATTATAACGGTTCGGAAAAACATACACCGGAAGTGAGTTCCACTCCTTACTCGTGCTAACAAGAAAAGTTGAAGCAAATCGTTTGGTACGGTAAGGTGTTATGCCGACCAGATATGGGTGGTACTTCTCGGTACGTCTGCTTGTCCGGTGGTGGAAGGGGAAGGGGGGATAAGGTCATGAAGATCTTGCTCACATTCACCAAAATGAATCTTGTATTTAAAATTTTTCAATCTTGTTATAACTAGATAAGTTAAATAGCCCCAAAATAACATAAAATATTTCCAAGAAAATGAAACTTTGAAAGAAAGTAAAACCCTCCCCTGCATCTTCCCCTCTCCGGTCTCTCAAATGGTGGAGGAGAGGGGGCGCCACATCAAGTTTCTGCCCCGGTTCGGAAAAATCATAACATCAAGAATTAAATTAGTAGTAGTAAATTACATTTGGAAGGTATGCCGCGAAGCAGCATTGCTGTGTTTCTGTGGGTATGATTCCCGGTGAAATTACAGGCACGTGAGGCTTTACACCTTTATACCTCAAGTTGATGGACGCAGGGCAGTGCATCGTAGGGTACGTTTCTAAGGCGCATGACCTACGAAGCAATACTTTGTTATAGGCGATGGTTACCACTTAACATCAGGGTCATATGCTTATTCCATCTCCAGTCGTATAAAACAATAAACGGTGATCTATTTGTATTCCAGATCTCACGTGCTTCAAAAAGTCTGTATGTACTTCACATACAAGGTCCGCTACACCAACTCCTCCACTGAGATCCCGGAGTTCCCGATTGCTCCAGAGATCGCCCTGGAACTGCTGATGGCTGCCAACTTCCTCGACTGCTAAACTACCATGGATGCTTTGGACACGAGAGCGGCCCGAAACTATCAGCAATTCTAATTCTAATTCTAGGGTGAGGGGAATAAGATCTGCACTTACGTCCCGCATTAGGGTGTATTGTGCATTACCCCCCTTCTAACCTGACCCCAGCCATCCCAACTCTTTAAAGTAGCGGAGTAGGACTTTGGGTTGGTGGCAGCACTAACTTAACAAATAAGTTCTAAGCCTTCCTGCAGCCACAAAGCGCCGCCACCAGCCACTTTTTTCACTTTCGTTCGGTGGTAGCCAGACGACTACACGGCGACTTATGGCGTGAAGCGACCACTGGCGTCAACAGTGTGCGGCGAGTTCATATAAAATGTACGTAAATTGTAGTCCCCAGCAGTGCTGGCGTTTTGTGGCAAAGCTTAATCAAGCTTCCAGTGTTGTCAATAGATGGCGTTGTAAATACTATACGTTATTTGTCAACGTGTCAAAAGTTTGACACTTTTTCGAGGATATACGAGTTGTAATCGGTTACAGACAGATGTAGGAACCCGCCATAAATGATTCACTGCTAGCACTCGTATTATAGAGTTACTGACTACTTATAAATGTAAAACAAGTCTTAAACTAAATGAATGAATGTTATTAAATAATTTTATTTTAATGATTGAGAGTCAGCGCCATCTATCTCGAAAATCATTTTTTTGAGATAACTCTTTTGAGATCTGTTTTGTTAGCAAGTGGCTTAGTACTGAACGGAGCAAACTAGCTTCGTGTCTAGAGTCCCCTAATGCTAATCCACCACTGAGACACAAAATATATAGTTATTACAGAAGTTAAGTTTCCTACAACGAGAGGATCTCGGATCAAGTCAGTCAAACGTTCGCGCGCAAGTCTATGTGAGCCTGTTTCGTTTTGTACTAAACTTCTGTACCTATATATTTTGTGTTACAGTGCTGTGAAGCTACGCGAGTCCCTTCAATATAATTAGATTAAATTACAACACCTAATATATGATGAAGCCTAAACGTAGGCTAGAGTGGCTCTTAATAATCTTTGGGCACTATCTTTTTCACAAAAAACGAGATGTCTTCCAAATCATGACGATGCCGCATACAACTGTGCAGAATATCGGCACACTCAACTCAAATCATAGTAAATATCCCGTTTTTAGTGAAAATAGTGTTCCTAATAATCAATCAGAATGATTATACGTTTATAAGTGTTACCAAAAACTTTGGATGGTTAATATAGATATATTACTGTAGCCAACTCTTGTGGCAGACTCCAACCAATAAACAAGTTTCTTTTTCAATACAATTTTTGTAAATTAGTGTTATCGGTAGGTACTCGGCGCATCACTAGCGGCTCCCGTAAGGGCTGCAGTGCAAGCGAGATAGCAATATTATCGTCTCTTGTCCCACGTTTAAAGCTGGTCATATACGGGGACCCCGATTCCAGTACTCTTGCGTCTCTTGGAGTCTGGCGATTCAGTCAGGACTATAAAAAAAAATAGTTTCGACCTACTCCGATGGCTGCAGGCTACCAACTGAGCGCGAATTGGATTTATTGGAATGTTGTATTGACCATAGACGGGCGCGCGCGGCGTGGAGTCGCCGCACTCCGTGGCGTCGAGTCTTAGATTTCTGAATCATCGGATATACAAATATTCCTAGGACTCCACGCAATCCGCTTGAGATTTCGCACACACGGACGGGTTTTTGAGACTTTTAGATTGTTGGTTTGGGATCTTGTGGAGTCGCGTCCTCGTATTTTAGCTGTAAGACCGCCAATTGTACTATCGCGTATCTAGATATATGTTTTAAATATGATTTGTTAATTTAAGTGTGGTATACAATAAAATGTTTTCTATTCTATATGGCCAGCTTTATGATCCCGTCTGCCTACTGATGCAACTGGCCGCGAGACTGTTTATATAATCTTCAACTGATAGATATAACAGGCCTCGGAGATTAGTTGGACACTGTATAGCATTTTTTATGCTATGGACCTGCTACACTTGATTCTGTACGATTCAGCTGATTTCTCCATTAAGAAATTACTCTATATCCTAACAAGCTATACTTTCGAATTTATATGATGGATCATATCCAAATGATGGAAAAACAGGCCGATAATCCAAAATAAACAGGATTTTGATTAGATGTGAGCTTGTATCTAAGGTAAGTCAGCCAAATCGTGGAATCGTCATACCTACCTAATAATGGTAGGTATTTCATGTAAGTCTAGTTAAAAAGTAGATTTTATAAATATTTTTATTTTGGTGGTAACTTTTCAGTCGTTAGTGATTGTACATTATAAGTGTGTATCATTATTTATTTTTCAATTGTCTCGAAACAGTGTGATTTATTTTGCTTTGTATTTTGTTAATAAACTCTTAAATTCAGTTTTTGTTTCAATCCCGAAAGAGATATCAGCCTTTATTTTTGAATGTCAATTGCAAGAGTAGGCAGTAAGTTTTATATCGAATTAATCACCTAAACTTAGTAGATTTTTTTTAAATGTGATAATATACATAAGTAGTAGTTTTTTTTTTCGATAAGTATTTTTTATGTTATGAGAAACCGTCACTTACATTTCGTCAGTATATTACCAAACACCCTGTATATCCCTCCACACTCTCTGTTAGTCACATGATTTTCTTTCCTCCGCATGACATGTCCATACCACGGTAGCCTCGTGCTCCTCAATTTTTCCATCACTGGCGCTACTTTATATATTATTATCTTATCTTATACCCCACACATCTACCTTAACATTCGTATTTCCACCGTGTGGACTCTTCTTTCATCTATTATTTTATTTATTTGATTTTACCAGCATTTAACATCCATTTGGTACCTCAATAGTCTTTCACACTTGCATGCATCGTGTGCAAGTGACAGGTAATGATTGTCGGCGCCATTTTAGATTCGTTTCTTTAATAAACAAGGGTATTAGTCGCGGCACGTAAGTCTAGCGCTGACCGTTATTGCGCAGAAGTAAAAAATAAGGTACCTGAGGGGGGCTAGCGGCATGAAGGGCGGGCGAGCGTAGCGCTGATTGGCTCTCGAGTCGCTTTCTGTTCCCCGCACTGATACGACGCCCCGCGCACATCCAGCGTACAGTCGCGTTTTTAATTGTATTGTTATTGCTGTTGTTTGTTAAATTTAGTTTTTCTGTGACTTTAAAATGAATATGCCTAGAAGAAACACTGTTTTGAAAAGACAGGCAAGGAAAATGGTTTATGACGTGAATTGTTTTTTAAAAAGGGAAACTGATGAATGAATTTATTCTTTAAAACAAATCGAAAGTGAGATTGACGAAGCTACAAGTACTTTACTCAGTCATTCGGACAGCAGCACTGTAAATTTGAGCCAGATAGAACAAACTGCCAAAGTGATTAAGGCGGGAAACATTAAATTAAATGGTATAATCAGCGATTTAGGGAGAATCCAAAAAAGGACAGCAGAGTCTACAAATACGTCAATTGCAACGGTAAGGAACATCTCCAATGAAGCCAATAGTTCTGATTACTATTTGTATATATATATATATATATAGGTAATATTATTTGCGTGCGCGACGATACTCATGCGCAGCTATCCTCCACATTTCGTTCAGCGCTAGACTTACTATTTGACATTACATTAAAATAATGTCAGTAACATTATTTAGCTAATAATTAATTAAAGTTATAATTGTATTGCGTGCGCGACAGTACCCATGCGCAGCTATCCCCTCCGCGTATCGCTCAGCGCTAGACTTACGTGCCGCGACTTATATAGGTACTCAAAAACTAGGGCTCTGCCAGCCGCTAGTTGCGCGCTCCCACTATTTAATTACTTTAATACTAGCTTTCATTTATTGCGATTACTCATTTTTAAACTTCTTTCTGTAGGTAAACATCAAATAAATGCGGTGGGGGTGCGCATTTTTAGGTTAGAAATATTTCTAACTTCTAAGTTTTATCTATACAATCCATAAATGCTTTTTTATACTATAAAAGCGCTGTCTAGCAACACTGCTTAGAACAAACAAACACATAATAATAGGTAAGAAAGTTTAGAATTAGTTCATTCGTTGCAGCACAGATGGCGGTATGAATCCCCCCCCCCCCTCCCCCACCTTAGGAGAATGAATGAAACAAAGAGTGTCCTTTATTCAGTTTATTGCGTAAACAAAAACCGGTCCACCACAGGATGTTCGGAAAATAATCTCAGGCGATACTAGGAATGGACTACACGGCTCGCATACCATACTTTGGAATGACATCCTGCTTACACGCTAAACCCTTGGCCAGACAGGACGCACGACACACGGAGACTTAATGAATGAATGAAAATTATTTATACTTTATAAGATACAACAGAATAACAAACAAATAATGGGCGATCTTATCGCTAAAGAAAGCGATCATTTTCAGACAAACTTTGAATGGAGACGAGTATTAGTAAATGGAATAATCAGAAACACATTCACAAATCGCTAGTGTGATATGATAACTTACAATAAGTTTGAGAAAGTTTTTGAGAAAAACGAGACATTCGATTTTTTTTAAGTATTTTCGAGTTCCTCGTCAGTAAAAATAAATATGTTAGTCCCGCTTGGGTCGCGCTCTGTGTGGCTAAGGCCTAAAGAAAATCAACTTTACAAAATAAAATGTTACATCAAATAAATAAATTCTGTCATCAACACACAACTAATCGAAACTACAACTCTAGACAATCATCTGAGATCTAGGCTTATAATAAACTTTGGATAACAAATTAAAATAATCGATTTGTACATTTTTACAAAGAAAAATCCTTTCCTGGAGAATACTGAGTGAATGTTATAAATGCTTTGTTAAATTGTGACAGTGGGTATGCACCTTAAAATATACATTTACATTAAATTAAGTAATACTTTAATAATTAATTTCAAAAGATTGACATTATTGTTTTTATGGAAGTATTCATTCACTTATACATATTGTATAAAACATTGTTACACCAAAAATATAAAATTTGTATGAAAAATAACTACAAAACTTACGTTAGGTGCGAAATTCAAGGAATGTGCTTTGTATTGTGAATATACCTGAGCCTGCAGACAAGTAACAATCGGAACGTTAGAAGTGGACGAAAGTGCTAGTGAGTCTAGCTTTGACAGCGTTCGTTATTCGATTACATTCCAATTGCTCATTGTGCTGACTGAACCTTAAAATTATTCGAATTAGGTAATTTTATTGGCAATAATATCACAAATCAATATTATCAGTTTTCACAACGTTTTTTTGATTTTAAACAGAAAGAAATGCACCAAACTTTGAGCCTTTTTTATGAAATTGTAATTTTTTCTGCAGAAAACGTAGCAAATTGTATGAGAAGAAAACTGTCTCTTACAAACTTATTCGTAATCTCTTTAATAGTCTATAACTATTGGGTAAATAATTTCACAATGAATGCAATACGAAGATTATTAAGCACGACAATGCCGATGATATGTTAATAAATTATCACTAAATGACTCAACATAGACTTTTATGAATAGCGCACCTTTTTGTGCTGGTTTTAACAATTTTTCTGAGACAAAATATGAATGTATACCTAGACAACAATTGTATTGAAAGAATATTACGATACAAAATCGTCAATAACAAATGTTAATCAATTTGTCCCAAAATAATAGCTATAACCAATGCAACAAATCCACGCAAATAGAAACCCTATTCCAAGCACAATAAGTTTGATAAAGCAAAAAGTGCGCTATCTATAAAAACATAAATAATTTGATTACATGAACTCTAATAAGTTAGGGATTATGATGAATACAGGCTCAAACTAAACACATCTATTTATTATAGGATATAAAGCGCTTTTCAAAAGTTGCAATCGCATATTGCGCCAAAAACAGAGAGTTGTCATTGAAACTGACAAAATTTGGCGTTTTCAGGCCGTTAACGTTTAAGATTAAAATATTATAATTTTACTGAGTACATTTGTAAAAATGGGGTTACACCTTCTCAAAACACTTAAATTTTCACGGCCGTCTCGAAATTTATAGCCTTCTGTATAAAATAGATAACGTTGCGACAGTTCAGATAAACTGTCAAAAGAAATTAAAATACATTTTGGCATTGTAAATTTGACACATAGTAAAAATAACCACTAACAATTTTTGAGCCAAAAGATTGTTTTTTTAGAAACACACATGAAATTTCACTAACGCTATTGCGATTGCAACTTGTCTAAAGCCATTTGAGCATCGTGTCTTTTCAACGCAAGCAAAAAAGCTTTGAAAACCCATAAATGCTTGTAAGTACTATCATAGCCGTAAAAAATAAAGCTGTAGAACCGTCAACTACAAGCGATTATGAGCTTTATAACCCTCTATTCAGCCCTGATCCGTATGCCCTATGTTCTGGTCGATAGGGATCATTTTCTTAGTAACAGAATAGATGGGAGGGGAGTCCATTTTGCCGGAAATCGCTTGGACGCGGCGTTTCACTGACTCCATAGGCGCTGAGTCTACCTTTGGATCGTCAATGCTTGATGATGACTGAAACTCAGTGTTGCCATATATATGTTGGGCCTCCCTAACGTTGCCATACAGATTATAATTATGTATCAAAGCTGAAACTCTGTTAGCGGTGGAAGTAAGGCTGTTATCTTTAGATATATCTGTTGTTATGTGTTGACTGATTGTAACTGGTTGGTTGATTTTGAAGTCTGGTTTCGGGGCGTCGTCTTCTTGGACTGATGGTTGGTTGCCGAGGGCTTGTTGGTTGAAAGTTTGGTTTTGGTTATACGAGGGGTCCTGTAATGTAAATTAGAATTGATAAGTTCTTATGTAGAAATATTCAAATCTCTTAGATTGTTCTCCTCTTCATCTCGTGTTTACAAAGATAAAAGTAAAAATTAAAAAACCTTTGACAAATAAAGAATTCGTTAAACCACGTAAAACTCACATAGCTAGGAACCACCCCAGAAACTAGCTTTCTATTAAAAAAACCGTTCTGCCCGAATTCAATTCATAACCCCGCTTATTTTCTCCCTGTAAAAACAGTTTCTACCTGTTGGCCCAGATTTGATTCATTGGTTGCAGAATCTTGTCGATTAAACATCTCTTGTTGGTTGACTGACTGATTCAATGGAACAAAAGAATTCTGCCCTTGATTCGCTTGCTGCATTTGATTAGCTTGTTGTGTTTGATTAGCTTGTTGTGTTTGATTAGCTTGTTGTGTTTGATTCGCGTGTTGTGTTTGGTTCTGGCTGTTGAGTTCCTGGCTTTCTGGTTGGAGGGTGGCTCGCCAGTCGATGGAGGGATGTCGTTGGCGGATGCAGTCGACGACGTCGAGAAGATTCTTCGCGTCCATCGCTAATACGTGCGCGGCTGCTAGCATGCTCCTGAAAAAAGATAGTGATTAAATGAATGAAAATTCTTTATTATACCTTACAAACTAGACACAACAGTTAAATAAATAAATAAAGCTAGACATTTCACACAGCGCTATCCACCCCAAAACTAAGCAGAGCTTGTACTATGGGAACCAGATAACTGATAGATACTTATATACTGTTTTTTTGTAAATACATACTTATAATATATAGAATAACATCCAGATCCGGAACAAATATCAGTAGATCATGCAAACATTTGTTTCGCGGTGGGAATCGAACCCTAATCGCACACTAACTGCACACGCAGTTAAAAAGAGTATATAAGATAGTGTTAAATCTGATATCTATTTTTATTTTTGTAATATACTTTTATAGGGGTAGCTCTCACTAAGTAATTCTAAAGGTACTAAGAATTAAACAGTAAAAACCTGTGCTAAATGAACAAATGCTCTTTAATTGTATATTTTTTATTATATTAGCGTGGTGGGTATGTCTTGCAAATAGAAGAGTCATGTGCACCAAAAACGTTTCAAAAAGGAAACCGTCAAACACACACAAAGAAATAAACAAACATGGAAAAAAAAGACTGCAAAACTTAATGACTAACAACCGGTTCTTATAAACATCGGTTACCGATAAAGACACGTTTCTTCTTGAAAAGTTGTTAAATTTTTGTCACTTTTTAAGGTTCCACCTCAAAAGGTAAAAAAGGAACCCTTATAAGATCACTCTCTTGTCCGTCTGTCTGTCCGTGTGTCACCAACGACTTTATCAGGAACGGATTAAAATTTATACCAGATACTGAAGTCTACAGTCCCTATTAGGTGTATAAAAATCTACAACTAAAATAAGGGTACTAAGTCAACACGATAAAAAGATATGGGCAAATTTAGATTTTCGCGAAAACTTTTAAGTATCAAAATTTACCTTAATATTTTGTGGAATTTTTCCTTTTTTTTGTGCTGTAATTTAACCAAAATTGATAATTCTAGGTGTACCGGAAGTACCCTATAGGTTTTGGGTCAAAAACCTATATGGTAGTTCCCGTTGACTTAGAATCACGAAATTTGGCAAAAAGCAAGGTACAGCACAAATAAAAAAGAGTGAACGTATCATTCGCGGTCAACTACGTTTGTAGGAACGGGCCATTACATTTTGTTATTAAATCTTGTCACTGTTTGTTGTATTTCTTTATTTTTCTCCGTTTGTTTATATGTTTGTCGGTTTCCTTTTTGTGTACCTTAGTTTTAAGAACTAACTGTTACTCGCAAAATATGGATTTCAATAGAGGTGTGCCTGTATTATTATTATATCGTCACAGCTGTGACAGATGCACGAACAGACAATGTCACACCCCAAGATTGTAAATCTTAACTTGTATAATTTCTCTTTCATGTACTCCTTTACTCTCCTGATCATTTCCTAATTTGGTGTATCGCCCGGGTTTTGTGTTTATTCTGTTTCCTTAATTTTTTTTTACCACTGGCAAATAAAGAATGTCACACCATATAATTCCCGTTTTTACCATTTTGATCAGGAATCCTAAAAAGTAGGTGTACTAACTTAGTGTACTCATGCTGGAGCGTGGTGTTGGAGTATTGTATCGCGAGCCGCATCGCCTCCACCAGCGCCGCCATGTCCTTGCTCAGCACCTGGTGCGCCATCTCCACTTCCCTTAAAACATACATACATACTTTATTAATAAAACAGATACTTTTTAACTGAAGTATTTGCGAGTGTTCAAACATGTCGGGGATAAGATTAATATTAGTTCATTTCAATTAGCCTTCATTAACAACCTTACTAGTTTTACAATAAATTATATAAATTAGTAGTGGAATGAAATGGTGCACTGTAGCACCTGTAAGCGGAAAGGTTGGTTTATTAAGAGGGAAGGTTTGTGTATTAAGCGGGACGGTTTGTGTTTATGCGAAAAAAAAGGTTTGTGTATTAATGGGGAAGGTTTGTGTATTATGTGTGAAGGTTTGTGTATTAAGCGGAAAGGTTTGTGTATTAAGAGAGAAGGTTTGTGTATTAAGCGGGACGGTTTGTATATTATGCGAAAAGGCTTGTGTATTGTGCGAAAAGGTTTGTGTATTGTGCGGAAAGGTATGTGTATTAAGCGGGAAGGTTTGTATATTATGCGAAAATATGCGTAATGCGTAAAAGTTAGCCTCTGTATTACTAACTCTATAGCATATGCTTTAAGTGATTTTGTCATACCTCTGTGCGTTATGCGGGAAAGGAACGACCACGCAGTCGACGGTAGCACAAAGCGCTCGCAGTTCTTCGCCCACGGCTCGCACGGCGGCGAGTGTGTCGGGGGGCGCGGCGCGGGTGGAGACGTGCGCTAGACGCATCACGCAGCGCACCACGCGGGTAGTCGCACAATACACTGGATCATCATTGTGCACTGAACGCTGGAACAAAATCATTAAAAATGAGACGTAAATCATTAACATTAAAGATGGCCTACCTCTGAATTAATCTTTCATCCGGGTCCTGGACAAAGTCTTTTGACTATTGGGTCGGGATGCGAATGAAAGTTTTAACTAATGCATGTAATGTAACTGCCTACTTATCATTAACTTAGCTATTTAATAAGTTTATATATACAAACACAAATGGACTTGTAAATGAACAAATGGAAACACTTAAACCACCATAAAGAATAAAATTACAAACAAAATAGAAGACTCAAAGCAAATAGTACAATGGGCGATCTTATCGCTTTGGAGCTATTTTTTCCAGACAACCTTTGGACGGAGAGGATTTAGTTACGTCAAAGATATTTTCGGGGTGCACGTTTAAGACTAAGATACGGATGAAGGGAGTGTAAGTAATGCCTAAATACTTAATCATAGAAATATACATAAATACACTATTAATTTACATATATAATATTTTGTCAGAATTAATAAATGAATTATTATTATTATTTTGGTTAAAAAATCGGGGCGAGTACGACGCGTGTGTGGTGCGCGCGGGGCAGAGGCAACACGCCAATTAGGCAAGGTAAAATCACGGTGCCTACTGAAATTGTGCACCGGTACCTTAAATCCTGGGGTTGCAGATGCGAAAGTATCGCAAAATATCGGTACGACGTCATATCCAAATTTTTGGTTACGCTTTTTTAGCGGTAGCTCAGTCACTGGGTGTCAGGGTGAAGCAACGTTTTGTGACAATACTTGGATTGGTAATGGCGAGTGATGATTTTGTCACAGACATGGAAAAAAAAGTCGGAAAAATTATTTACCTTTTCATCATTGGTTGGTTTGTCTGTTGACCTCACTGTGTTCGCAGGGCTTGTTTCAGATGAATTCGCCGCTGGAAATACATTAAGGATAGTTATAATTCTGCAATATTGCGTGAACACTGATGGGTTAAGGTCGTTCGATTCCTAAACAAATGTTCAGTGACCATTCACTAGATCACTGAACACCAGAAATGTCTAAACATATTCGTATCAAATTAGTTATCTCTTATTATTGTATCAAAATCAATAAAATTGCACACTTGCATTCTTGTGTCGAAATAAATGTTTCTATCTATCTGAAACCTTAGATTAGATTACCTCCGTGGCGCAGTGGGCGAATAGCCGGCTTAGGCGGAGAAGGTAGCGGGTGCGATTCCCACCGCGGAACAAATGTTTGTATGATTTACAGACCCGGTTCTGGATGTTTTTCTATATATTATAAGTATGTATTTACAAAAGAAAAGTATATAAGTATTCTGGTATCTTCTTCTATCTGATTCCGATAGTACAAGCTCTGTTTAGTTTGAGGTTAAATAGCGCTGTGTGAAATGTCCAGCCATATTTATTTATTATTAGATAATTATTGCACACCATGAAACAAATACAAATAAAAAATAGCAACGTAAATCTATGGATACAATTGGCGGTCTTATCGCTAAAAAGCGATCTTTATCATACAACCTTTGGAAGGAATGGACTGTGTGAAACCTTACCTGAATGCGACTGACTAGATGCCCTCGCTTCTTGAACGAGCGTGTTCTGTGGACTGTCAGAGCTTTTTTGCTCACTGGGTTCAGACTCTGTCGATAGCTGGACGTTGGATAAACGCTTTTTCTGAAACAACAATATTCAAAGAAATTCTTTATTAGACTAGGTACATACATTAACTGCATTTGCATACCAACTAACATGTTAAAACATGTCTGGAACCTACATTACTAATACTTTTTATTTATTTGATATAATAAACAATTTTCAATTTAATCAACGTGAATTTTGAACTTTATTATATTACCAAGTAAGAGCTGAAATAGGCGATATGTGAAATGCTGCATTTATTTTGAGTCTATTAGATTTCCGAGTGCGAGCGAGACCAATGTACACTCTTTATCCCTCTCACAATTTATGAGGTTGCTGGTTGCTGTTTTCTAACTTTGCTTTACATAAGTTGTACGTAATTATAGACTTTAACATGTAAGAAATAAGGATGATAATAACATACCAGGCTATCCTCCTGCATCTGCAGCCATCGTCTATCCTCTTCGCTCTGATGTTGCTGTCTCGCTAATTCGGCTAATAGTCGTCTTTCCACCGCTTGTTCCGTGTCGAATTCCGGACTCTGTTGCGTGAAGAATAAGGGTTAGTTTTGAATAACTCTAGGCTTGAAGAAAACGTTTGCATGTAAAATTAAATAAAAAAATTGAAATATTAATAAATTAAAATACAAACGGAAGAATTAACTTTTGATTAGTGTATTTTTTGTTATTTAATATATGTTTTTCTCTTTTGAATCCATAGTTTTTGTTATAAAATGTTATTTTGGATAACAGCCAATCACCAAATTAAAACACCAACAAAAAATTAGTTCTTAGGAAATCACTTGAGAATTAAAATACAGGCAAAAAACAAAATGCGCAAGTGATTTCCGAAATATAAAATAATAAAAAAATTAAAAGACTAAAAACCAAAAAACTACCGGAGAAACCCAAGGAACATAAAACTCTGCAAAAAAAGAAAATAAGGACATTTA
Organism: Philereme transversata; assembly: GCA_963924445.1. NCBI lineage: Eukaryota > Metazoa > Arthropoda > Insecta > Lepidoptera > Geometridae > Philereme > Philereme transversata. The sequence continues at coordinate 16,063,325 of OZ004351.1, forward strand.
CAAAATAAAAAAGGTACTTATATATTTTTTACATAAAATACCTACACCTAAATGCACAAAACAAAACTAGAAAATTTCAATTTTAAATTCTCCACCAATAAGGTAATTTTACAAAATTAAAATTATTAATTCATACAATACATGCTTTTCTAACAAACATCTACAAAAACCCCCATGCCTCAATCACCTGAGTAGCACTAGCTTGGATCACAGGCGAGCATTCCTGCCGCGACGCATACTGAGCGTCCATTGCTGACGCCGAACTAAACTGCGCTCTAGCCTGTCCTTGGAAACCGCCAGTCTCCTGTCGCGTCTCATACTGCGCATCCATCGACTGCGCTGACCCAAACTGAGATCTACCCTGTCCTTGGAAACCGGCAGTAGACGGTGAGCATTCTTGCCGTGACTCATACTGCGCGTCCATCGACTGCGCAGACCCGAATTGCGGTCTAGCTTGCGCTTGAAAACCAGAAGTGGACGCCGTATTTTGAAAACTAGGAGTGAAACTCGCAGATTGAGTCGCGACTTGGGGTCGATACAACATCGGCTGCGGTCCTTGCACTATGTTATGATTGTATTGCATATAAGGAGGCATCACTTGGGGGAATTGGAATTGCGGACTGCCCGAACGAAACATTTTCGACTTTGGGCTCTGGGAATAAGGTATACCTTGGACTATACCTACGGGGACGTTGTAGGTAGTGGGATGAGACGCGGACATTGCTGCTGCTGGAGGTCTGTACTGCGGCTTGCACAGAGCTTTTTGAGCCGCGATCGCGACGCAACTTTTAACATTATCGCCTCCGAAATCGTATATTTCCTCAACTAAAGGCGGTTCAGGCTGAGTTCTCATTTTATTGACAACACTAGCCGCTAGCTGAGCGTTAGTCGTCCCTTGAACAGAAAACTGGCCTACGTCTTGTTCCCGCCTACTTCTAGGAGGAGAGGCGGGTACCGAGTGCTGTCTAGTAAAGGGAGCTATCGGGACGGGTGACCCCCTATGGGACAGACTTCCCCTATTATTTCTCTCTAGCGAGCCCATTCGCACAGGCGCGCGTTCAGCCGTGCTCAGACTCCTAGGATTGCGTTCCAACGACCTAACCCTGCTCGGATACGACTCTTGATTCTCTTCTTCGGCTGAAGGATTTTGGCAGAGATTATCGCAGCTTTCTTTAGCCCCTACCAGCACCGTTAGCGTCTCCTCTGGCACCATGGGATCGAGTTTGTGCAGACTGTGCGCAGGAATAGGAGCAGTATGCAACGGAATATCTAGAATCTCGTCGGGTTTGGGGTGTATGATTTGGTCGACGATGTTGGGGTTTTCCGGTAGAGTTTCGGCGAAGTCTACAGAGACGGTGTTGAATACCGAAGCTGGCGTGATGTAGGCCTGCGGGTCGAGGGCCCGGGATTGGTTTTCGCGGAGGAGGTGAGCTAGGACGAGCGGGTTTTGAGCTACGATGTACGTTTGTGGGGCGGCGCCGGTCGATTGGACGGAGCTGGAGTCGGCCGCTGTGGACGAACACAATCATTGATGAAATACTATTTAGTTTTTGAGGTCGATACAATTGTATGATTTTAGTCAGAACTTGTTGAATCAAGCACATGTCTCATCAATATATATTATTAACCACGGCATAATGGCTGAACCAATTTCGATGAAATTTGGTATGTCGATAGATTATGACCTGGATTGACACATAGGCTACCTTTTATTGACAAACCACGCGTACGAAGCCGCTGGCGGAAGCTAGTAAATTATATTTTCTTGCTGTGGGTAAATAACGAAAACTACAAATGACTCTATCAAATGCATCATTTTCAAAATGTAAAACTATAGTGGAAAGTATTTTATTTGGATAAATGCCTTAGTAGTCGAAAGAACAACTCAAGTTTTATATTGATGAGACATGTGTTTGAGATTTAAAAATCTCGCTTCGCTCGATTAACTACAAAACTAAAATGTTTACATAAATACAATTGTACCCACTATTCTTCAGAATTGTCACATGTGTCACATGTTTTGTGTAGGATTATTCTACTTAGCGACTGAACTGATTTTGAATAAAATTTGGAATAAGCAGTCTGTGTTGGAATTAAACGGAACCTTTTTATCCTGGTAGTGGTCTTACCTGTAAGGTTAGTGGTAGGTCTGGTAGGTTTCGGAGGCGGTTCATCTCCCCAGGAAGCAGCTGCAACTCGCCTGTTCTCCCTTCGCATTGTATCCCACGCTGTGTTCCTCTCTTCTTGCAGGATTTCACTGAAACAGAAGAATAGAAATTGGTATCGGTGAGCGAAACTAGACGGAAAAGTTAAGCTGACTTTAGGAGCAAAAGGAGCCATCGTGGTAATGACGAATGGATGATAATTTGACTATTACTGTGTATTGCCACTGCATAGATTCTTATTTGACTTCAAAGCATAGAATATTGATGATAACTTTTGAAGTGCCATGCTCAAAACATTTCAAAGCAAAAGTTCAATAAATAAATGGTAAAATAGTGTACGTATGCGACTTGTGTTTTTTAGAAAGCTCCTATCAACGTGCACGCAACACACAGGTTTTTGGTTTTAAACCAGCGCTCAGCAAAGCATACTTTCAGCGCTGGTTTTAAGCCAAAAAACCTGGCGTTTGTAACATAGCTCTTTTACAAAAGTTTGGAAATCCATGGGGGAGGCAGGATTAAATGGAAATGGGCGGGTCACAATGTCAGAGCACATCAAGATGAGCTCTGGAGTGAGCGAATCCAGCACTGGTTCCCACTAGATGCTAGACGAACGAGAGGCAAGCCGAGAAAGCGGTGCGACGATGTCGCAGAGGACATGGACTCCACTAGCACAGGATTGATCTTAGTGAAACCGCATGGAGGAAGGCTACACCCGACTTTATGTGCTAAAGTGAACAAATTTATCCCACTAATATTATAAATGCGAAAGTTTGGACTTTTCGATGGAGGATTTTTCCTCTCTAACGCCAAAACTACTGAACCAATTTGGCTGAAATTTGGAACATAGATTGATGATGACTTGGAATAGGACAAAGACTACTTTTCATTCCATAAATCAGTTCCCGTGGGATGGAAATGATGCCGCGGGCGGCAGAGTTATAGTAAGGCCTCTGTTCAGCAGCGAAAGTCCTGATATGATGATGATCTTGATGAATGACTTACAAGAGCGTTTCCTTCAAGTTAGTAGCGGAGGGGCGGTGACTGGGCTCGTAGGCCCAGCACCGGGACATCACGGAGTAGAGTCGCGGCGGACACCGCGGCGGCAGCGCCAGTCTCTCGCCGTTCTCCAGCTTGCCGATGACGTCGTTGTTCTTCACGCCGCTGAATGGCTTCACGCCCAGCATAAGGATCTCCCACATGCACACACCTGCATGGATTGAAATTCTTTTGAGTTCGGAAAAATGTCTGTAAGTGTCGGATTACGGTTAGTGACGGATTCCGTAGTCAGTATGGCTGTTGTAGCACTTTTTAGGTATACAAGAATAGCGGTTTTTACTGGTGGGAGTGGGGGGGGGGAAAGGGGTCACGACTACTACATAATGGTCACTTTGAAGCTTTTAATAAACTATATAAAACAGTTTTGAAAGACCTATAACTATCATAAAATATATGCAATTTTTTTCTACTTTTTGATCTTTTGATCATTTAAAGACGTTCTATTACTATTTATTATAAATACGGAAATTACCATCGTTTCGTTTTAAGTGATAAGTTAAAAGTTAAAAGTAGTACAGTACAGTCGACAATGTTTCGGTTCAATTCGATAATTCAAGCAACGCATCTCGCCTCGCACTCAGTACACTCAGTGCGAGGCGAGATGCGTTGCGGAAGGTCCACGAGCAGAAAAATGTTATTTTGTTTTACTTACCGAACATCCAAACATCAGAAGCGGACGTGAACCGCCTGAAGTTGATTGACTCCGGCGCCATCCACTTAATAGGCAGTTTCCCGCGAGACGCCTTGTAGTACGACTTGTCTTCCACCATCTTTGACAGACCAAAGTCTGCCAACTAGAAATAAAATCAAGATTCATTTATAATGTTCTAGCTTCCGCGGCTTTACACGGGTGGTATACCAATTAAAAAGTTCATCAAAATAGATTCAGCCGTTTAGTCGTGAAAACATAAAAAACACACAGACACAGAGTTACTTTGAATTTATAATTTTAATAGTAGATAAAGGTGATATCAATGATATGGTTGCATATTTAGGATAAATTTCTTTTAAATTGAACTTCAGTCACGAATTTAAAATGATGCAATGGACAACCAATGGACTTGGGAATTCATATTATTAGGGGCCATACACGTAACAACAGTCAAACGGACCGTCCCACGGAATTCGGTCGCATTGCGAAAAGTTCACGAAAAGCTTTACGACCAATTACATCGTGTATGTGATTCACAAAACTGGAACCATGGACCACTACAGCAGTGGTGTTCATTTTATGCTACTACAATTTAATGCTGAGTGGTGACCCTTTTTGTTTTAACAACATTACCATTATATTCTGTACTTGTTGTGTTTAATATTTGTGATGCAAAATAAACATTTTTTATTTTACTTACTACGTATTGGTCGTAAAGCAGACTGTACGACCTATGTCTTTTCGCAGGTCCGTCAAAATTGTCATCGAACGACGCGACCTGTCCGTGCGATAATCTTACCCGTAACAAATATAGCTGCAACTAGTTTACCTTGACGCAAGTGGGTGTGGAGACGAGTACGTTCCTAGCGGCGATATCTCGATGCACAAATTTCTTGCTCTCCAAGTAACTGAGCGCGGTCGACAGCTGGTAGATGTACAGGACTAGAGTGCACGTTTCTAACCTATAAATGAAAAGGCCTCTTTATTTCCTTACTAAAACTATTTACATAATTGTCATTTAATACATTTTAATTATGTATATATTTAAATTTAAATATATGTACAAATTTTAGTTAAGGCCCCTTTCGGGTATAGGCCTCCTCCAAATTTGCACTCTTTCTTACCAGCCTTATAACCTATAATATGTTTCTATAGTCCATCCGCGGAAACAAGATAATAGGAAAGAAATGGACTGGCATGTTATTGGTTGAAAAATTACGCTAAGGTTTGCGTACAGAGCGGTAGTTTTTTAGTTTGTTCGTGCGACTTGTACTGTTCAGAAGTGCTCACTGTGCTGGTGCAATCTATTATTTTATTTTTTGACCCGTCTTGTTATTTGGACTCTTGATAATTTTGTAACGTGTGACCCAGCTGGTATTTTGACTTTGTGATTGTTTCTATTTTTGACGACTTGATACTTGTTAAACGGACTGTTCGATTTTTCTATCGATTTCTATTTGTAAAATGGCCAACAGTAATTCTGTGGAAAAAAGGCGCAAACGATACTTTTTCTCAACTAAATGTAATGATGTCTAATGTAAATAATGTTAGATGTAAAATAAATGTAAATGTTGCATATGAACACACCTTTACTTTTTATAGGTTTTGTTGACACCACTGACCATTTTGTGTCCTTGTTATTTGTATGGGATTGTGTGACAGAGACAATGCTCCATTATCTTGTTCCAGCGGATAACGTATAGCAACAACACATTAAAATTTTATTTATTTCACTAAATCCACAGCTCTAATTATACAGGGTCTAGCAATTTACTAATTAATAAACTAATTATATTGATGGGACGGTTTCTAAATAACATAAAAAATAATGTAGGTACGCATAAAATTTTCTTGTTTTATTATTAAAATCTCGAGAAAATCGATAAAATGCTGCTCGACATAATGTTAGAGAACTAGTGTATTGTGCGATGCCACAGATTACTTAAAAGTTACTACGAGCCTTTTAATGACCCCACTCGTTCAATGACCCTACCGGGGCAAATACCCAACCGATGAACAGGGCGTGTGCGGCAGGACGGTAAGTACCTACATGTTAGGCACAGACACTCAAAAATAAAGTTGTTTAATTAAAAAATCATTATTTATTTATTATTTATGGCTACAAAAATATACTAATTATTTTTAGTTTCAATTGTAAGAGCCTTATATAGGTTCAAACTATTCTTATTATTATTATTATCTGTCATTTATACAATATTTTTGACATAAAAATACTATGCAATGTAATGAAATGGTGAATAAATGAATACTGAATACTTTATCATACAGCCAACTTATTGTATTTACCTGTGAGAATTCTGCTGTAAATAGGCTCTCATCTCCCCTAACGTAGCGAGCTCCATCACAATCCAAATGGGGGGTGAACTGCAAACTCCGACCAGCCCGATTATATGTGGATGTGAGAACTGCTGCATTATATCTGTAAATGTAACATTCCATTCACAAACTCAAATGAATAAATGATAGATCTTTCTTGTACACCATAACTATAATCCATCCATATCTATCGTACATCCTATATCGCTCGTATACCAAAATATCTCGTATGTAATAGAACGCTTACGGGCCTTGCATAATAATAGACAATTAAGATTAAAATGGATGTTAAATTTGAGCTTACATGCTTCTTCTAGGAACTTCTCCGCGGTATCGAGGTCGGCGTCCATCTTGCACGTCTTTACAGCGACCGGCAGCGTGTACTCGCCGGCCGCGCCCTTGCCGCGTTGCTTCTGTATCGCGATCTGTCGCCTCAGCGAGGGGTGGTTCGCTGACGTCACTTTACATGTGCCTGCAAAACAACTCCTAACTGTAACAGTGTTCATGTTGTCTCGGATCCTAGACTAAACAGACGAATGGGGCATTCAGGATCCTAGACTAAACAGACGACAGGGGTATTCAGGATCCTAGACTAAACAGACGACTGGGGTATTCAGGATCCTAGACTAAACAGACGACGGGGGTATACAGGATCCTAGACTAAACAGACGGCGAGGGTATTCAGGATCCTAGACTAAACAGACGACGGAGATAATTCAGGATCCTGGACTAAACAGACGACGAGGGTATTCCGGATCCTAGACTAAACAGACGACAGGGGTATTCAGGACCCTAGACTAAGCCGATGACGGGGATATTCAGGATCCTAGCCTAAACGGACAAGAGGCTAAACACATAGTTTATTTTTAGAGTGTTATCCGAACACTTAGGAAAAAAAGATTTTAAACCATCTCAAAAATTAGCCGTAATCTGAATCATCTCACTAATTTCGACCCTGACGTGATAAGAACCTGTAGCACAATCGGTCGTTCATCTTCGTATCAAGAGGAAGGTTGCGGGTACAAGTCCCGTCTAGGCTTCAAGCCTAGACGGGACTGGACATTTATGGGATGGTTTTAAAAATTTTAGGCTAAGCACAGTTGTTCCGGGCGTTCTATCTCGGAACGTTTACTAGCGACATCTATACTTCAGCCGAATTCAATGTACAATGTTTGTAAACAAACAATTCATTCACTTAAGGCGTATAGGAAGGAGCCAACACGAAAACGAGGTATTTTTAGATACCTTTCCTGTGGAAAATATAGCAAGTGGAGCTTTGAAATGAATATATCCTGTAACACACATCTAGAAGTTATGTCTGTCAGTTTTTGCTTGCTGTTAGCTATAGTTACACATTTTTTATCATTATGGAAGAAGCCTGGTCTTTTAGGGACATAATTGTAAAAAAAATACTCATCAATTGCCTTGTTTCAATTCAATTTGTTTGCCTTGTTTCATTTCAATTTGTTTGCCTTGTTTCAAACTTTCAATTTACTAATAACCCAATATTATAAATGAGAAAGTTTGGATGCATGTTTGTCACCCTGTTGAATCAATTTCGATGAAATTTGGTGTTTAGATAGATTATGACCTCGATTGAGACTTAGGCTTCTTTTGACAAAGCACGTGTGCGAAGCCACGGGTGGGAGCTAGAAGGCCAATAAATAAAAAGGGTTTTAAATTAAGTACCTTTATGGACGTCACCAAATTGTCCTTCGCCGATGATGCTTGTCAGTTCAATTTGATTACGAACTAACTCGTAATCCCGAACTGAAAATTAAAACAAAGTAAAATTAAGAAAACAGCAATATCATATTCTGAGGTAGCTAAATTATCTTCTTTACATAGTATAAAATGAAGTCGCTTCCGCTCTCTGTTCCCTTAGATCTTTTAAACTACTCAACGGACTTTCATGCAGTTTTCAGCAATACATAAAGTATTTCAAGAGGAAAGTTTATATGTATAATACATACATAACTTTGTTTGTTTGTTACCTTTACACGACTAAACGGCTGAACGGATCGTAATGAAATTTTGTAAGGAGATAGATTATATCCTGGGAAAGGACATAGGCTTTTTAGCCAACTGCGCAAAATGAGGGTATTGTTTTGTTGAAAAACCACCAGTGCCAAGCCGCGGGCGGGTCAGCTAGTTTTAAAATAAAACAGATCTCCAGATTTTGTGCGGATTGAATTCAACGACTCCTAAGCTGCACTGAACGACGCCTCAGTGATAAATCTTTTTTGTTTCATTTATTATGACTTCCGTGGGGCAGTAGGCGAGCAGCCAACCAAGACTATGTCGCAGGGTGCGGGTTCAATTCCTGCGTCGGAACAAACGTTTTAATTATCTACAGATATTTGTTCCAGATCTGGGTATTCCTCTAAATATTATAAGATTGTATTTACAAAAAGATTACATAAGTATAGATGTATAAAATGTTTCCTCTCGGTTTGTCGCAGTGATTTTGGCAAAAGGGACGGAAATGTGTAACAGGAAATTGCAGAAGCGCGCGCTATGTGATTTGACCCGCGCGCGGTGGTCAGATGTTACACATCATATGCGACTACTGTACGCTCGTAGTTTTTGCTATCGGTTATCTGGTTCCCATACAAGCTTTGCTTAGTTTGGGGCTCTAAAGCACTGTGTGAAATGTCCAACAATTTAATTATTTGTTACCTGCCGGTGTTGAGTAGTCCGCATCATCGTCTACTATCTCTGCGTAGTCTTCGGAGAGCATCGTGGATGAGTTCGCCTCCCACGAGCTCGTCTTACCCTCGGACGAACTGCTGCTCATTTCAGCTGCAAATACAACAACATCAGGTATTATTATTGTTATTAAGCCTTTTTATTTCCCAAATAAATATTATATATGTTAATCGATGTACATTTTCTTTTACTAAATTATGATTATGGGTTTGCCTATTTGCGGGCAAAGAACTTCTCCAACCGTTTCCAATCCCCTCTTTGTATCTGGTATTGTGGCACGTTTTAACTTGAGGGGAGACTCCTACAATTGTATAAAATCAAACTATAAAAAAATTAAGTCTGCAGTAAAACTGTTGAATTTAAATTTGATTGAACAGAAAAAAAACTAACAATAAATGAATGTTTATTATTTTCATTCATTCGTTCTTTATTGTACACAAATAGATTACAGGAAAAAAGATTACTTAATGTATTGCTTAAACACTCCGTACCATCGTATATTTCATTATTTGTATCGGAACTTGATGTAAAGAGCAATTTTGTCTAAGTATTATAGGATTATTAATACATCTACAAATAAGTTGTCTTTTTAGTTGATAATAAACTATATTTTCTAAAAGTTTTAACTTACTTTTACACTGACAATTCAGCGTTTTCCATACGGTTGCTTAAAAGAAAAAAAAGGAGTGTTTGATTAATTATGGAAGACACAAAAGGTAGGTAAGCCCAAAGAAAATATGGACATTCATAAGAATTCATAAGATTTACGCTTAAAAGAGGTGGAACAGGAGTAAAATTAATTCAAAATTATACTTGTGATAATGATTAAATGAATATTACGTTGAGTTTATTGTGAACGATTTATCTATCATGACCGGGTGGAATAGGTGTAAAATTGATCCAAAATGATCCTTATGATTTTACAAATAAGATATAAATGACTTTGCAGGTCAATTGAATGGCGCATAAAGGCAGATAGAATGACTTACTCGTTCTATTCCATAGCGAGGTCTGTGATTCTGTGACTAGTCTGCAGTATCCATCCACTAAATCTGCTAAACTTTCTGCAGCCTGGAAAAAAAAACATACATTTTTAGTAATTTTTAAAATGATTATTATAAAATAAATGTAATGTATTATACTCAAGAGCGAGCGTATTTTTAACACGTGCGAGCTCGCTACTTACGAGCGAGAGTAATGTGTACTCGGTATAAAAGTTTGAACACAAAATGTTCCCGATTTAAAAACATTGGAATAAATTTAATAGAAATCGTTTTTTTAGGCTGGTTACAGAATACTCTAGAAATTAATCTTGGATCATAGACCATTGTCATTTTGATCAAGTATTTAATCAAATATTTTACAGTTAACAACAATACAACGGTTAAGGGACTTTTGTTGCGGTTTTGACCTTTGTGTCAATAGATATAAAGTATGAATTACCTCAACGCTACTGCATGTGATCGTTAATGTCTCTGCCGCTCCTTTCACCCGCAACTGCAACGCCGCTTTACCACAAGACCCGCTCTGAAATTACAAAACAAAATAATGTATGAACATTCCCGTTTTTAGTTAAAATATAGTGAATTTTTTTTTATAATATATTTATTTAATTTTGTCTCACAAGGCAAGTTCTTAGTGTAGCATTGACAATAATTGAAAAGTTAGAAAAAAAAATCTCACAAGTTCGACGATTGAATGAATGTATCGAACTACTGAGAACAATCTGAGATCTTACCTGAGTCTGTGACTGTTGCGATTGCTGTGACTGTGTGGAGGTGCAGTTTGACTTGAGCGTCTGTACGGCGACGATATCGCTGAACGACGCTATTTTGGTGTAAGTCGGCGGCTCGCCGGCTTTGTGCGATACGTATGATATATCTGGAAGCGGCAATAGAAAGCATGTTAGTCATAAAGTTGAATTTTTCTTTGGAATGCAGCAGTACTAGTTCTTTAAAAAAGAGTTTGTCCAGGGAAGGGACCTTGCCACCGGGGTCACCGAAGAATGTTCGCTGTACCCGTGTTCCCGGTATAAAGCGAGAGAAGGAACTCCGTGGAGGTTTAGCCGGTAGGAGGTCCGACATACCGCTCCCTGGGTTCAGAGCGGTATCCATGAGAATTTCTCCAGGTGAAAAAAAAGAAAGAAAAAAGTACTATCTTAAGAGGGCCATGGAGTGAGCCATAATCGGCCTTAACCTTATTGAGAGTACGCAACACTGAGAACCGACGTCGGATGAAAGTTTTTGACGTCGGAGACAGAGCGGCAAATCTCAAGTAGAGTTGGGCAGGACACCTGGCCAGGCGTGGTGATAGCAGATGGAGTAAAGCCTTGACCGAGTGGTGGCCGAAGTCAGGTCAGAGAAACCCGGGTCGTCCGAACGCAAGATGGGTAGGCGACATCGCGAAAATCGCGGGAAACACCTGGATGAGAGATGTACAGGATAGAGGAGGCTGGCAGAAAACATGGGAGGCCTAAACCCAGCAGTGGGTGATTCCGGGCTGAAAGATGACTATTTTAAGGGAGCGTTACCACCAGAAATATGCGAGGTAGCTAAGCGGTGAGCGAGGAAAAAATTCTCCAATAAGATTGCTTCATTTGCCTAGCCTCGCACAGCGCGGTGGATTTTTTTCTCGCTCACCGCTTAGTTTCCTCGCAGTTTGTAGTATAGAAATGCACCCTAATATAGAAAGAAGTTCTATCGCCAAGTAGTAATACTCACAAGGCTGGATTACAGTTAGAAGAGTGATGAAATTAGAGGCACGTATGATGGGCACAGAGCAATGCTATGAATGCCAAGTTTTAGTGCATTTTTTAAGCAGTGCTATTTTTTTTAATGCTACTTGGAGATGGAACATGCTTATGGCCCACCTGATGTTAAGTGGTAACCATCGCCTACAATTTGAATTACCTTGTATGTCACGGACCTTAGAAATGTGCCTTATGATGCAACGCCCTGCGTTCAATAGCTTAAGGCATACAGCTGTAAAGCCTCATGTGCCTGTAATTTCACCAGCAACCGAACCCTTCAAACCGAAACAGCAATGCTGCTTTACGGCAGAATTAGGTATGGTGGTAGTACTTCCCCGGGGGAGATACAATACTTTATTTATAATTCCATAGTTACACGTCATTACAAATCACAATAAAGTTATATAATTTAATTATAATGAAATTCATTTTAGTCCTATAATTTATATTAGTCCCGGTGCGATATTCTACAGTGTAGGTAGTTCATAAAACTCATCTACACTATAGAATATGCCACTCAACAAAGAGTTTTCAAGCCTACTCTTAAATATAGGCACGGACGCTGCTGTCTTTATTTTGATAGGTTACCACTTAACATAAGGCGAGGCATGATAACGTTGCTAAAAAATCTGATGTCAGGGATAGAGTATGAACGAATTGATCAGTTCCATAGATTTGAATTACTAAAATATATGAAAACTCTAGCAAATATGAGCGCCAAATTCTCCAAAGTACTAGATAGACTTAAACAAAATTTTGAACAATATTTTGAGGGCGACTTGCGCCACGATGACTTATCGTATTTAGTGTCTAAGAGATTTCTCAAATCGTTTAATACGTCAAATTTAAACTGGTTTAGTTACTAATTACGTTTAAGGATCGTTATACAAGCCAGGATAAGAGTGACGACCACCATGGCTTAGTGGGGCTGAGACGCAGGAGGCAGCGGTTTCGATTCCCACCGCGGAACAAATGTTTGCATGATCTACAGATATTTATTCCGGGTCTGGATGTATTTGGTTACCATAGTACAAGCTTTGCTTAGTTTGGGACTAGATAGCGCTGTGTGAAATGTCCAGCAATACTTATATTTATTTATTTAAGTTTAAAATTACCTATAAAGGGTCCTATCGCCAACTCCACAGGAATGGCCCAGCCGGAGCCGAGTGCGCCCGTAAACGTCTCTCTGTCGTATCCATAGTGAGTGTGCATCGTTTCTAGGTATTTGAGCATGCATTCTGAGTCACTTAGATTTGCCACCTGGAATTTAAAAGTAATAGATTTGGACAGGAACATATGTAGATTTGGACAGGGAATTGTGTAGATTTGAGCTGAAATTTGTGTAGATTAAGGCAGAAATGTATGTAGATTGGAACAGAAATGTGTGAAACTTAGGCAGGAACTTGTGTAGCTTTGGGCAGGAACTTGTGTAGATTTGGGCAGGAACTTATGTAGATTTGGACAGGAACTTGTGTAAATTTGTACAGAAATTTGTCTGAAGAACCGTTTCAGATCTCTCCAATATCCTTAACTTGAGTAGTAGGTACTAAATATTTTGATAATTTTGATTAGGAATTTGTGCAGATTAGGACAAGGCCATAAATTGACAAGCATGAAACTTTTTTATTTTTATTAATAGGCTAGCGTTTGACCGCGATCTCGCCTGATGGCGCGCGATGATGCAGTCTACGATGGTACACGCTTGCCTAGAAGTAACCTATTACTCGAAACTTGAAGACCCTTAGGTTGTGTAGATTTGGTCAGAATCTGTGAATACCTTTTTAAACTGCTGCTGTATCGCCTTCTTGAGCACCTTCGGTTTAATCGCGTCGAGGACAGATTTAGGCAGGAACTTGTGTAGGCCGAACTCTTTCTCTAAGTATTCTATGTTGGACTTCTTGTCTAAGGATATCTGCATGTCTTTGCTGAAGTATCTACAACATAACAATAAAGAAAAACATTAAATAATTATGAATTATGAAAAAATTATGAAATATAAACCAATTGGCTAGATCAGATAAATCACATAAAACCTACAACTATACTAATATTATGAGGTAAAATTGGTAAGTATGTTTGTTTGTAATGGATAATCTCCGGAACTATTGAACCGATTTTGAAAATTATTTTACTAGAAGCCACACTATCCCTGAGCTATATTATTTTATTTTAATAAAAATCCGTTGCAAATCGGGCGGGTCTGCCCAGTACAGATATTTTATGTTTTTTTATTAGGAACTAGTTGCCACCCGCGGCTTTACGTGGTTGTAACATTAACAAACTGCGCAGTCCGATAAAAAGTAGTCTCTATCTCAATCACGGTCATAATCTATCTATAAACCAAATTTAATCGAAATCGGTCCGGTCGTTTAATCGTGAAAACGTAACAAACAGACAGTCAAGAGTTAGTTTTGAATTATGAATGAAAGGGTGCAATTTTATTGATTTGCCGAAAATAATGACGCAACTAATTGGATACGCATATGTTTAGACATTTGTACTGTTCAGTTATCTGGTGATTGTTCGTATACGAATCGAACCACCTTAAGATGAGTGACTTACTTCATCTCTAAACAGCATATTTGTATCGCCAGATCCTGGTCAACCATAGGATGATTGGCATTGAGGTAATCGTGTCGAACCTGAAATATTAAAAAAAATCAGTATTTTGAGTAAAAGGGCATCCGAACCCAGTAAAATAGGACGAGGGGAGAAAATATGAGTTAGAATCTAGTCTGGTAGGTACACCAAGTTCTTGATAACCACAGTAAAAACACAATATGTATACAATCTAGTATAATTATATAGATAGCATACCAGGGCCCGTAGCCAAATTACATTTGCTACGAATCTATTCGATTTCTACATAGACTTATTGTCGCTGTATCACGTGGTATTTCTATAGCATGTGTCAAATCCCATACATTTTCGGACTTATCGACTAGCGTCATCGCTAATCGACTGTAACTTGGCTAAGCCCTCTGGGCTCAAAAAGAACTAGTACCTGATCGTAGTAATAGTGGAAGGTGACGCGGTCGGCATCACACAACTCGCGTAGGTTGGCGGGCAGGTACCGCACGCGGAGCTCCAGCCGCCACTCGCTGGCCGGCCACTTCGCCAGCAGCTCTGAGACCGGCGTGTCTTGGTGGATCCATCGGATCTGGAAGATAGAACATTTTAACATTTTTAAATTATCCCAAAGTAAAGTTCAAGACGTTAGCAAGCGTATATTGGGACTCAAATGGAGTTGGGTAGGACATTTGGCCAGGCGCGGTAATGACAGGTGGAGCAGGGTGCTGACTGAGTGGTGGCCCCGAGATGGAACCAGGAACGCAGGTCGTCCACCGGCAAGATGGGTCGACGACATTATAAAAATCGCAGATCGTATGTGGGTTAGAACAGCGCAGGACAGAGTCGAATGGCGACAACGAAGAGAGACCTATGCCCAGCAGTGGGATGAGAAGGGCTGATGATGATGATGATGAAATTGTCCCAGAAATTACGAACTGGACTGGATTTTAACCAGCAATATTCCTCTTGATACAAGTCGTCATGGGGATGTTAATTTACGCCTCAAACCACCGGTAGTCAACGTTAGCCATCGTCTTCGCAGTCGGGTGAAATTAACTTTTTGTAAATCATTCACAATAGAACTTAGGGATCAAATTCGACCGCAGTGTAAAATTTTGGTCTATCTTGTGGCCAGTGACTACGTTAATGTATGGTAATCTAGAGGAGGAGCGACGGTCAAAGGACCAGTGTGGTGGGCTTTATGGACACTGAATTTCAGATGAAATCTTCTTACCGCCTATTTTAAGCTTAGACATTTGTCATTGAGGCATACCTTCCCAGTGAGTAGATTCCTCGCTCGCAACGCGTAGCATGACGAGTAGACCCTGTCTCCGGTGGCTAGCCTCGAAGCTAGCAGCCGCAGTACTGATTTGACATCCTCGTCTGCCGACGCACGCACTAGGTTGAATCCACCATTGGGAAGATGGACTTTTAGTGTAGACTGGTCGCCTGCTCCTCCTGTGGAAGACGTAACTGAGTTAGTTTGAGCTAGATAATATTTTTGAAAGATTTCTGTCCTGCATTGTACAAGCATAGTTTGGGGAATCTTAAAGCAGAAAGGTTTTTAAATGTAGATCACGTACTGGAAAGCGTGATCTCCAGTTGAAAATCGGCCAACTTCGATTCGACTAGATCTACCTAGTTAGCTGTAATATTGCTACACACTTCCCTACAGGGTACATATGAAGTGCTGGACTCTTGACTAGTCAATAAGATCTGACATGTAAATGTAACATTGTAATATTTAAATCCACTTTGTATGAACGCAATAAAATACTGAATACCTACTGAAGCGCAGGATAGAACGGCCTTCCTCTAGAGGAAAAGACGACCTAATAAAGGTTGCTGGGAACCGTTGGGTGTAGAAATCAGAAAATCCGTCGGTCTGGAAATCTATGGAGAAGCCTATGCTCAGCTGTGGAGGTCCTATGATTTATATTGCGATGAGACATAGACCCATATAAGCCTTGATGATTGGCTTAACGAATGGGCCTATAGTATGTTGGTAATTTGATCCGAAATGCCCAATAGTCACATTGTCGTGATTCACTGAATCGTGGGTATCAGGATAAAAGAGTATCGTACCACAAAATCCAGACCAGGAACAAATATTTGCAGGCCAGCCAAATAAAGCAGGGAGACCCAATAGGTATTCTCGAACAAAGAAAATCCATTGACAATCAGTAATATTCTAGCATACCAACTTCAGAATACCCAAACCAAATTAAAATGCCTTCCCATCTTCGCAACGATCCTATTAAAATTGATCACCCTACCGCCTCTACCAGACAGAAATCGAAAAAGTGCTCCCAAAGGGCCAATAGAATCCTTATGATTAGTGGCTGCGGTAAAAAGGCGCATAGGAAAGAGGTTGAAAAGGTATTCGTTAGTCGGAAAGCCCCCTTTTATGTGTTTCGACTCCCAATGGCTCGGTGCCGCCATTACTGCCTATTGATTGGACGAAACTAGGTGACATTTTCGTGGAATTTATAGCCACATGAAAGCAATACATAACAATTAACTTTTCATCGCGAATGAGAAGAAATCAGTCTTTTACAAATGTAACAGTTTGTAGCTCAAAATAATATTTTCCTGACTCATCTGAGTCTGAGTTCGTCATTATAAACTCAGTAATGGCTCCGTAAAAACGATTTACGGCCCTAAGTACATTTTAAAATAGAGTGAGACTCATTGCATTCATAATAAACTAAAATAAAATACAAATCTTATTTCTATTCATTTTAAAATAGAAATAAGAATTGGACATGCAGATACACCTATTTATCTAATTAAAGATTATGAATGTTAGCTTCGATATATTTTCAAATTTACTTTCAGTCTTAGGCCGGTTTTCGAGTTAACTAAACCCATCTCACTTATTTGTTATAGAAATAATATATTTATTTTGCATTAGTAAGTTGTCGACCCTACTCGTGGGACATAGGTAATGAAGTCATACTATCCATAACGCATAACTTTCGTGCTTAGAAATTGCGTTCTCTAAAAGGCAGAAAGGAAGAGTGACGGGTAAATTAATATTAATAAATTGTAATAGGATGTACGTAAATGGTAATGAAGAGCCTCTATGGCAGAGGAGGGCGAATAGCCGGCTGAGCTGAGCCGGTTGCTGGTTCGATTCCCGCCGCGGATCAAATATTTGCATGCTCTACAGATGTTCCGGGACTGAGTGTTTCTTTAATTAATTTGCCGCTAAATAGGTAAGGAGGTAGGAACATTTTAATTTCTCAATCTAGAGTTAATGTTTGTTCACAATTTTCAAATCATCCAATAATCCATAAATCATTTCTTCCATTAAGTCATTTACATGCAAAACGCGTATCGACGAATATAGACGTATGCCGGTGATAGACATGTCATAATTTAATGGACCATGCAAATTCACCAGTAGGTACCAGAGGTGACATCATGGACCCGTAGGGGTAAGGCTTGGTTATAGCTTCCCACATACTCTAAAAGGAGGTCACGACGATTTTATATTGTAGGTTGTAATACATGAAAAGAGATGAGGTAAATAATTTTGTGGTCCAGATTAACATATTATTAATAAATATACTTTGACACGTAGCAGTGATTAAAAATCAGGATTTACAGTGGCCTTATGAGGTACAAGCTGACCCGTCCACGGTTTAAAATTATTTTATCAATAAAATCATTACCTCTCATCTGCGCAGTCGGGTAACAACTAGCCTATGTTACAATCCAGTTCATAATCAACCTGTATACCAAATTCCATCAACATCGGTCTATCAGTTTAGTCGTGAAAACGTTACCAACAGAGAAACACAATTACTTTCGAATTTTTAATGATAGTAGTACCAGGAACTAAGCGAGTTACAAAATCCAGACTTTAAAGAATATTTTGAGGTAGAGTTGTTTATCAAAATAATCTCATATCCAAAAGCGGTTTCAAGGCAAATACCTACATTTTTATGTGTAGAAGTGCGTATGTAATCAATAAACACAACCAAAAACTATGCACATTTTAGCTAAACAAATAACAGCTACCTTAGAGAAAGACATTGCTAATATGCTATTACGTACACAAACCTATAAATATCGAAAAATACTTTCATCGTAATAATATATTTACTGAAAATCTTTTCAAACTTTCCATTTCTGTAGCTGAAAGGTTTGAAAGGTACTTTAACATTTAAAAATGTGTTCCTGACGGGTAACTAAAGAGAGTTGCCATAACTACGGATAAAATAACAAATGTCCATATCAGAACAGATAAATAATAATACTCATTCTGTCGCTTTTAGAACTGCTTTATTAACAAAGGGTTCATATTTTTGATGTGTCTTTCTTCTCAGTTTGTGGGAGTGATTTTGGCAAAAGGGACGGAAATGTTTAACAGGAAACTGGGGAAGCGCTTTGACCAATGAGCGCGCGCGGTTTTTCACTACGAGCCTATAGGCCTTTTCCTTTAATAGAAATAAGGATTTGTCCTGGAGGTTGTATTTCATCATCACACTAATATTATAAATGTGAAAGTTTGTTGTATGTGTGTGTATGTTTGTTTGTTTGTTACTCGATCACGCAATAACGGCTGAACCGATTTCGATGAAATTTGGTATATACGCAGATTATAACCTGGATTGCTACATAGGCTACCCTATATCCCATAAATCAGTTCCCATGGGATAAAAATGGGGTGTCAAGTTGCAACAGCGAGTTTAGCTTTATTTCTAGATTACCTCATACTCATTTAGGAGTGTAACACGTACAAAGTCGCGGGCAACAGCTAGAAGAATATATATGAATACAATAAGCCTCATTCAAGTTATAAATTTACTTACGGTTAATCGCATTTACGGAGCCGTTATCGAGTTTTCAATGACCAACTTTCAAAGTGATGAATTCGGATTTGCTTTGTGTTTTCTATTTTGTTTGTAATTTTTTGTTTATATGGCGTACAATAAAAATTATGTTACACATTATATGCGAGTACTGTAAGGCTCGTATTTTTTTATATGCATATTTGCATCCCGGATAGGGAATGTGAGCCAGTGTATTGTTGTATGTTTGTCATATTAAAGCAAATAAATAAATAATGCAATTATGAGAAGTCATTTTTAGTTGACGTTTTTGTGCATAGGTAGAATAGCTCTACATGCAGTAGCCACCTGTGAAAATGGAGGGAGAAAACTGTGAATTTATTGGAACTAACCACAAAACGAGTGAATTCGTAAATGAAACGATAAAGGCGAATAAAAACTCAATTTGAACTGTTCAGGGGCTAAAATATAATTGGAGTTAAAAAAGTAAGTTTCTAATACGAATAAACTAGTGGTTCGCCCCGAACTGAGATCTCGCGATCTCCCTTAAAAACAAAAAAATATTATTTGTAATCTTTGACTACCAAAACAGTGCCACGAAATACATAACCAAATAACTTGACTTACAGTTTCATTCAAATTAGAGGTAACGGGAGTTCATCTTAACTGGTTGTTCGTTTTTGGGGTACAAATTGCAGTTATTCTGGATTTCAGACTTTTGCCTATATTTGTGTCATTTAAGCTATACGCATAATTACAGCACTGTGGGGTCACTGGTGTACCCTGTGAATTTTGTCAAAGTTCAGTTTTTATCATGGTTAATAACTTAAAAACTACAAGGTTTAGAGTAAAAATAAAAACAGGGTCGAAAGTACTCAGAAAGACCTTCTATTAGACGTGTCACGTGACCGAATAGTCCCATTTTGTTTTTTTTTACCCTTCTTGAACCCCAATATCTAAACAACCCCTCCACATTTTTAGCTCATTGAGTCACACCAAAATTGTGCTATCACTACCTACCTATGTACCAAATTTCACGATGGTCGGCTTCGAAAGTTATCCTCGGACAAACAAACATACATACATACATACAACGCCGATTTGCCCATGTTGATTTAGAGATATCGCTTCGCTCGATCAATTATTCTTTATTTTAAGTATGTACTTGAATCTTTTTGGAAGCAACATTAAAGCTAACATTTAACCAGTCTTATCGCTAACAAAGCGATCTCTTCCAGACAACCTTCGTATGGAGAAAAAATCAATGAAAATTGAAGTTTTTCCAATATATTTTTTCCATCGGCTAATGCCATTAGATATCTACATTACCTACCTATTTGATAAAAATATAGAAACGGATAGTTACACTATTTTTAAAAAGGATATCGTAATCCAACCTTTTATGATAAAAAGATACCTAAGATCAAGAGATAAACCACAAAGAAAGGGGGGGCTTCTTAGAAAAAAGGTCCAGTTCTCAGCAGAAAAGGTTAATTTATCAGAAGAAGATAGGTCGATGTTAATATAAGACGGACCTAACTGAGGATTACAAAGGACTACAGTAAATATCATCAACAAAGGGTGGCTTACCCAGTAGAGGGTTAAATTGGGGGCGGATAATGATGGAACTACAAAACAAGTGCCTATAGAACCTATTTGCCTTCGTATGCAAATATTTTCAGGAATATTCATGTTTCTGAACACTAATTTTGCTTAAACAACATAATTACTTTTTTTATTATTTTTATACAATTTGGGTATGGAACAAGCCTATGCCCCACTTAATATTAGGTGGTAACCATCGCCTATAACAAAGCATTGCCTCGTAGGTCACGCGCCTTATGAACGAGCCCTATGATGCACTGCCTTGCGTCCATGAGGCGTACAAGTGCCTGTAAATTCACTGATAACTTATACCCTTCAAACCGAAACACAGCAATGTTGCTTGACGACAGAATTCCCCGGTGGTAATTCCCCTCACGAGTCCTTTCACAAGAAACTCCACTACTCTGTACTTAAATTGTTAAGACTATTTTTTTATCAATATGTGTTATCAATCATGACACTATGGCACAGAGACGTCTCCCACTGCGAGTATTATAAGGCTGAAGGTCGTTTAGCGATGGAAGGAGATTCAATTTTTTCAATTTCAAGTTTCAATTTTAGATCAAGTTTTCACTTCTGTCGGCACTCCTGCCGACAGAGGAGTCGGTAACGGTAACAGTGTCGCGAGTTCAATGGTTTTTTCCCATCTCAAAAAATGCCCTAAAGAAGTTTTCCCTTTAAAAATACATTTTATCGTCATCATCATCATCAATCTATAGCAGTCCACTGCTGGACGTAGGTCTCTCCCAGGGTGCGCCATTGAGCCCGACCCTCAGCTCTTCTCATTCAATCCTTGCCAGCCACAGCGCGCAAATCGTCACTCCATCTAGCCAGAGGGCGTCCTACACTTCGCTTGCCTAGACGTGGTCTCCACTCCAGAACACGTTTACCCCAACGGTTATCGGTTCTGCAGCAGATATGACCGGCCCACTGCCACTTCAGCTTGCTGACCCTCTGAGCTATGTCGATCCTCTGTCGGATAACCTCGTTTCTAATGCTATCCTTCAGAGAAATTCCGAGCATAGCCCTTTCCATAGCTCGCTGAGCGACTTTTAGTTTGTGGACCTGTCCCACCGTAAGTGTCCACGTTTTGGGTGCGTAGGTCATCACAAAAATACATTTACTTCAAGAAATTATGTAGCACATATAAGGACAAAACACGAGAGGTACCTACTTATATCCTCGTTGCGCAATATCGCTCTTATATCCCTTGGTGTAACATATCCTGCTGATCCTAATTCTTATACGTGGGTGATCTCTCGCTTAAGTCAGTTTACCTAAGTAGGTAATATATTTACAAACCTTGCTCCTATAGGTAATTATTTCGAGTTCTTTAGTTGTTTGAATAAATATCGGTCAAAAGCTAAAGTAAAGATCCTTGTAGTGATTGTATAAAATGATCACGATTACTTAAAACGCGGTTTGCGGCCCATTTTAGGTGTTAAATGGAAATATCCAAGCGTCGTATCGAAGACATTATCTGAATCTCGGGAAAAGGAAATTAAAGCGATTGCACACGACATACGGTTTTATATTATATGGTTCACGCGATTAAAGTTCGTTTGTTGGTAAGAGCTAAAGACGTCCACTGATCTTTCATAGATTTCCAGAGCTACGGATGTTATGTTGACTGCACCCAATGGCTCCCAGCAATCATTATAATGTTATCTTTGTTAACATCTATTGTGGTACGAGTATGTCCTACGCTACGCTTTCCAATGGTTTCTACTCGAGAACCTTTTGCCCCAACGACCGTCAGTTCTTTGGGCTATATGCCCGCCCACTACCACTTCAGCTGGCTGATCCCCTGGGCTATGTCTACTGTACTGCTAATCCAAGATTACGAGCAAGAAATTGGCAGCAAAAATCAACTGCTCCATATAATCATAGATGAGTGGGAGATGAATGAGAGAAGCCGGGAGATGGGACACAAAATTGCAGATCATTTGTAACATTTGTATGGCGACCCTTCAAGGGTTTAATTACGTGATGACAAAAAATAAAAAGATGGTCATATGGCTGGTACCAGCGGCCTAATCGCGTGGGCGTTAATCAAACGTGTCGTTTCATTGCGAAAGTTGAACGATTTGTTCCACAAAACTTCTTGTATTTTCCGATAGTCGATAAAAAAGAAGTAGGCGGTAGCGTAATGTCATACTTCTCTGGTGTGACTTACACCCTGCCATACCGACATTAATTTTTAAAAAACACTTTTTTTCCTATTGTGTACCTACTAATCTATTTAGTATTTAAGTAATTAACTAACAATGTATGAATTAATGTATTCTGTAATAAAATATTTTTATTTTGTTTATTTAATATAGTGTTTTTCAGTTTTACCTTGTGCAGGCGCACTTGGATGCCGCTTCGGCGAGCCGCCAGGGGCCGCTGGGTGCATGGCGCGCGCTAGCGGCCCCTCGCACCGCCCACCGCCTTCCGGCTCATGGCTGAAACAAACAAGAAAAATGCTGTTAGATATTTGCAAGAGTATCCCAATCACGGATAAAAAATAAAATATGAACCTAATTACGCAAGTGAAGCTTCAAACGTAAGCCAGCTCGGTTATAAAAGCGGGGCTCACACACACACTTGCATCGCACTCAAGCCGATCGGCAGCCAATGGCCAGGCCAGTAAATAAGACATAACTATGATGTACGAAAAAACTATAATAACATTGACCAACCGCTATCTACCCCTGACGACATTTTTGGTACTAAATAATGTATGGGTTTTCAAACAAAAGCTGCCAGTGACAAGGTTCGGTCACGTAGAAAATTCGATTACCTCCAAAGAACGCCTTTGCTCACCGTGTTTTATTTGATGTTTGTAAATATTTTCACGCCCTCGAAGGGACGATCGTGTTGGTATTTCAACGCGCGGTTGACCAATTTACTTTGGGTGTCAAGTTTTCGAAGAGAAAATGGTATTCTTTTGTATTGCTCATGTTCTTGGTTGCCTTTTAATTGATCGAGCGAAGCGAGATATCTAAATCAACTTGGGCAAATCGGCGTTGTATGTATGTATGCTTGTTTGTCCGAGGATAACTTTCGAAGCGTTGATCGAAGTGATGGCACAATTTTGGTGAGACTAAATGAGCTAAAAATGTGGAGGGGTTGTTGAGATATTGGGGTTTAAGAAGGGTTAAAAAATGTAAATAAGACCATTAGATCAAGTGGGACATCAAATGAAAGGTCTTTATTAGTACATTTAGACTCCGTTTTTATTTTTAGTAAAGTCCTTATAGTTTTGAGTTATTAGCCATATTAAAAACAGAACTTTGACAAAATTCACAGGTGTACACCAGTGACCCCATAGCGCTGTAATTTGGTATAGTTTTAGTGACACAAATATAGGCAAAACTCTGAAATACAGAATAACTGCAATTTGTACCCCAAAAAAGAGTAACCACATAACATAAACTCTCGTTACCTGTAATTTGAATGAAACTGCAGGTCAAGTTATTTATTTCGTGGAACTATTTTGATCGTCAAAGATTACAAATAATATTTTTTTGTTTAATCAGAGACTCGCGAGATCTCAGTTCGGGGCGAACCACTAGTAATATATGACAAATGAAAATGACTGTCCATCGAAAAGTCGCCTGGTGTTGCCAAATAACTTAAAATATTTCAAATTTGATATTTCAGTCTGTCGACACTTACGCATAACGGTCCCTAAACGTATGTAGTGGCTAACCATGATTTAGGAAATTGTCAAATCATACAAATACGTAAATTTAAATATGTTTAATCGCTAAATACTTTTAGGGATCGTTGTGCGAGCCGGCCTTATCGTTTACAAGTAACCATTAGGTACTTACAAGGGGGAAAATGGAATTTCTAGTCTTAATCGTAATTTGATAAAATGTATACATACTCGTATTACTGTGACGCCTTTATATCGAAGTTCACAATTATCGATAGAATTCTAAACTTATTAAGTTATTAATATCACAAGGATCAATAATAATTTAAAACGTCAATGTTAATGTGTCTCCCTTAAAAACAAAAAAATATTATTTGTAATCTTTGACTACCAAAACAGTGCCACGAAATACATAACCAAATAACTTGACTTACAGTTTCATTCAAATTAGAGGTAACGGGAGTTCATCTTAACTGGTTGTTCGTTTTTGGGGTACAAATTGCAGTTATTCTGGATTTCAGACTTTTGCCTATATTTGTGTCATTTAAGCTATACGCATAATTACAGCACTGTGGGGTCACTGGTGTACCCTGTGAATTTTGTCAAAGTTCAGTTTTTATCATGGTTAATAACTTAAAAACTACAAGGTTTAGAGTAAAAATAAAAACAGGGTCGAAAGTACTCAGAAAGACCTTCTATTGGGGGAAAATGGAATTTCTAGTCTTAATCGTAATTTGATAAAATGTATACATACTCGTATTACTGTGACGCCTTTATATCGAAGTTCACAATTATCGATAGAATTCTAAACTTATTAAGTTATTAATATCACAAGGATCAATAATAATTTAAAACGTCAATGTTAATGATGTTAGTATTATCCTCCTATAAAATAAACATTTGTTAAAATTACTTTGTAGATAACCTCTTTTTAGTTTTACGGAGAGTTACGTAAGTGACGATTTTACCGAGGTATCGTCACATTCTGAAAAAACTAACAAATTTTTGTCCAAGTGGAAAATATGCTAAGCATGCAAGCTGTAAATCTACATGAGTAATAAATAAATCTTAACGAAAATGTATACCTTCAGAAACTTACAACATGTATTTGCGAACTTATTTCTACATTTTTTTTAAATAAAGAGCTAATCCCGCCATGAAAGGAAAAAAGTACTTCATACATTGCGAACGTTCATCGAGTTTTAAAATCCTTTCCGATTGTACACACTCAGATTAATAAAGTTCCCTGCTAGGGGAAAAATCCTCCCCTCTTCCCACAAATACCCATCTAAGTAAATATTTTAATTAATTCGCTAGGGAGCTGAAATGACGTCATTTTTTCTTCCATTTTACTTGTACAAGTCGCTTTGTTATTCTTACTTATTTTCCTTATAACGGTCGGACAGCATTTTTTTCTTGGTTCTTTATTTAAAACGTAACGTCTAATTGTCTCTTCCAGCAAACCTTAGAGAGTAAAACGCTGGTTACAGTCGTTTTAAAAGCTTGTATATTTTATAGTATTCAAAGCTTGTCTGGAAGAGATCGCCACCATCGCATTGTGCACATTTATTTTTTTGTCTATTGTATGTCTTATTTCTTGTACTATAAATAGATAGATATATAGATATACTCTTTATTGCACACCAAACAAAATTAAACACACAAAGAACTACACAAAAATAAAGGTAAGTGCCATGGGCGGTCTTATCGCTAAAAGCGATCTCTTCCAGACAACCTTTGGATGGACAGGACAAAACAAAATCAAAAAGACGGCGGTGAATCTATGTGCATAAGCCAACATAAACTACCAAAAAAAAAGTATAAAATAAATAAAGTATACTAATTCATAAGTTCCACATTTTCCCCTATACAGGGTGTGCCGACGTGAACAGTGGCATTATTAGAACACAATGTCGTACTGGGTTCTAAAACAACCGGCCAAGTGCGAGTCGGACTCGCGCACGAAAGATTCCGTACCATTATCTATAAAAACGGCAAAAAAATCATGTCTGTTGTATGGGAGCACCACTTAAATATTTATTTTATTCTGTTTTTAGTATTTGCTGTTATAGCGGCAACAGAAATACATCATCTGTGAAAATTTCAACTGTAACTATAACGGTTCATGAGGTACAGCCTGGTGACAGACGGACAGACATACAGCGGAGTCTTAGTAATAGGGTCCCGTTTTACCCTTTGGGTACGGAACCTTAAAAGTCATCAGCTTAAAACATCCACTATTACGAGAAAATATTGACACCCTTGTGCATACTGCACTGCGCTCATCTTCAAGTCGCGCGTTCAATAAGTTAGGTAGGATAAACAGTACATTCATCAAAACTGATTACAATTAATCATTTGTACTTTTGTGCTATGTCACTGACATAGCACAAATGATTAGCAAGCTGAAGTAGCAGTGGGCAGGGCACATACCTCGAAAACCGACGGCCGTTGGGGCAAAAAGGTTCTCGAGTGGAGACCACGCATTGGAAAGCGCAGCGTAAAGCGACCTCCCACTAAATGGAAGGACGACCTGATAAAGGCTGCTGGGAGCCGTTGGGTGCAGGTCGCACAAGATCGCTTAGGAAATCTATAAGGGAAGCCTATGTTTAGCGATCGACGATTTTAGGACCGACAAAATACCTAAAATAGTTTTTATTTTTTAGTTTTTTTATTTATCCTTGTCCTATATCAAATAATATGCAGGTGAATATGCATTAAATTCCTTAAAAACTAACACTGTTACTAAACTAAAACTATCCTTGTTTAAGAAAGCAATCAATCAGACAATCCTGTCTGATTGTCTAATTTCAATTTAAATTAATAGTGACTAAGTTACTTATTACTAAATATGAACCTGTATTATGTAGGTACCTAGGCATTTGCTTGCCTGCATAATATAGGTTCATTTCTTAGGTTCATACTTATATTTTTATGTGTTTAATATTGTATACACTCATGCCCACCATTTGTCTAATGTAATCTGTAGACAACGGTGCTGGTTATACCTGTAGTAAGACATCTTGTAATAATTATTAAGTCTAGTAATGTTTAGGCATAATTATTTGTTGTCTCAAATAAATAAAAATAAAAAATAAAATGAATAAAACACTGTTTACGTCGCCATCGCCACCCTGTATACAGGTTGTCTGAACCGCGTCAGTTGTCGAAGATTGACAAACTTCTCTAGAGTTATGCAATTTGGCGCAAGTTTGCATTGTTGGTAACATGACTACCTGCATGGTACATGTTTTGTTAGGGACAATATTATTATGCTTGTTAGCGAAGAGCACGTAATTAATTTGTGAAAGTTGTGCATAGTATGCGGCGGGTGACTCTGGTATTAATCATTTTATGTGATTTAAACTAGGTTTTGTTACGTCGTTGGGTGTTACAACGTTTATTGATCGAGCGAAGTGAGATCTCTAAATCAACTTGGGCAAATCGGCGTTGTATGTATGTATGTAAGTATGTATGTATGTTTGTTTGTCCGAGGATACCTTTCGAAGCGTTTATCCGATCATCATGAAATTTGATATATAGGTAGGTAGTAATGGCACAATTTTGGTGAGACTAAATGAGTTCAAAATTTGGGGGGTTGAGATATTGGGGTTCAGGAGGGGTAAAAAAAATGGGACTATCCGGTCAAGTGGCACGTCTAATAAAAGGTATTTGTGAGTACATTTCGATTCCGTTTTTATTTTTAGTTTAAACTTTGTAATTTTTAAGTTATTAGCCATGATAAAACTTGACAAAATTCACAGGGTACATCAGTGACCCCACAATGCTGAAATTTGGTATGCGTGTAGCTTTAGTGACATAAATACAGGCAAAAGTCTGAAATCCAGAATAACTGCAATTTCTACCCCAAAAAAGTATAACCAATTAACAAGAATTCCACGGGACCACGGGGACCCTGGAAAGCTGCTGCCACCAACCCAAAGTCCTACTCCGTTACTTCAAGGAGTTAGGATGGCTGGGGTCAGGTTAGAAGGGGGGGGGGGGGGGGGGGTAATGCACAATACACCCCAATGCGGGACGTCAGTGCAGATCTTTTATTCCCCCCCCCCCCTAGAATAAGAATAAGAATAACAAGAATAAAGTGGTTAAAAATTTCGTGGCACTATTTTGATAGTGAAAGATTACGAATAATATTTATTTGTTTTTATGGGAGACTCGCGGGATCTCAGTTCGGGGCGAACCACTAGTGTTATTTAGTATTTTCTTAATATTACTTATAATGTTCTAAATAATACTTAATTGTATTATTAATGTTTAAGTCCTAAACCTTAAGTTAATCTGTAGTAGTTCGATGGTGTGCGCTGGGAGCGGGGAAATAGATATTCTCGTCCGACCCCGGCGCAGATATAAAATGCATGATTGTCTTTTCATATTAAACATTAATTATTGAACGAAATCTATTTGTAAAAAATATGTGTTGTATTTCATTTTGTTTTCAATAATAGAGTCACACTAATATTATAAATGCGAAAATTTGGTTGTTTGTTTATTTATTTATTTGTTTGTTTGTTACTCAATCACGTCGTAACGGCTGAACCGATTTCGAATAAATTATTTACGCATGTGGATTATAACCTAGATTAACTAGAAACAGTGCGGCCCCATTATAGTTGGTTATTTTTGACATTACTATCATGACATTCGTTATTTTTTATTATTTCATTATTTTATTGTAATTATTCATTTTACAATTATTATTTCATCCTGAATGTATCCTTTTTTGTTTGAAGTATGTATTTTATAATAAGGATAATCGCATTTTATTAGGATGTTAAAAACATGCTATGTAATTAAAATTTCCGCCCGCGGCTTCACACGCTTGTTTTGTCAATAAAAAGTAGCCTATATGTTAATCCAGGTTATAACCTACGTACATATCAAAAGATAAAAAATATACTATAAAAAGAAATAATACAATGTTGGAAATATCCAACGTTAATCTAGAAAATGGAGCAGTCTAGTTTATCCCCCCGCTCTATATTTCAATTTTAAGCCGATCGGAAATTTTAATTATTGCAACACGACCGAGCCGAATGTCCGTTGCGATCACTGAGGGGGTAACCCCCTTTTCACCCCTTCCCCCTATGCACCCCACCACCCCTACGCATCGATTGCAGGGCATGCAAATGCACAATGCTGGTGCTATGGCTGGATACATTAGTATGCGTTTACTTATAGGCTTATAGGTAAGTATAGTCTGATAACACTCAGTCTGCATAAAACCCATCACAGACGTAGCTATAATATATAGAAATATACCGTGCTATACTGTGCTATAATGTATATTATAGCAAGCTGAGACTATGTAATAATATATAATTTGCCTTCATTTCACAATGGTCGGCATATACTATGCTATGCAATAATATAAATTACAGTATAGCTTGGTGACGTCATAGAAATATAAATTATAGCTGCATGTGTGGTGGTCACTCGAAAATTTTTACAGAAGATATATCGCGATATGCCTTGCTATGATTCATATTGCTATATATTATATATACTGTGATGGGCTTAAAGCTAGGAATTGTAAGAAACTTTCAGTGTTTCTAGTAACGGAAGAATCCCTGAAAACCAGCGCTAGTTATTATGGCGAAACCAAGGAATTATATGAATTTCTCGGGATATTTTTTGCAACTTGCGCCGATACCTTGTGCCGAAATCATGTCGTGACAAATGTGCCCTAGAGCGGAAGAGCCCTTAGAATTCATTTTTTAGTAAAGTTGTTGGAAACTAGTTGCCAGTGTAGAGTGGTTGAATTTGATCGTAACTCATAAATTGTTTTAGCTTAATTTTAGCATTTCCCCTCCTTCAAATAAACTTTAACTATGCTAAATCTCACTCTTCCGTGCGCATTAAGCTTATTCAATTCAATTCATTTATTCCAATGCGAAAATGGGTAAAATGGCGGTAAAATAGCGAAAATGCATAGCAGCAGATGACAAAACAAACATAAAATTCAGGTACTCCATAATCGGCTAATAATCATGCAATAATAACGATACAAATTATATCTACGATTATTAAGTTCAATTATTAAAATAGGGTACTTAAAATGGGATACAAAGTTTTCTCTTCACGAATTAATGGTAACTTAAGACCTAAGATAAGTATTAACTTAAGACTTTTTACCTGTATGTCTCATCAGAGTGACAAAGTGCGAGTTATGCCTTTGGTGTTACAAACTTCCATAGACTACGGTTACCGCTTACCATCAAAAGTATTTGTTTTTAAGAGGAATGGTAGGAATTAATGTTATATTTCAAAATCTGTCAAACTTATCGTCGTGCAAACTTATCGTGAACGAACTATACAGCACGTTCCTTGAATTGCCTGGACCTATCCACTATACAGACCTACGTAAATGTCATTTAAGTATACAGGGCCTGCTCTACATCGGCACTAAAAGCTGAAATATCAGGGCACATGTGCATCGTATCGCCCACAGAAACCGTTTATGTAACCCAATGTTTTGTTATTGTAAGAAATGGTTATTTAGCTCGCAATAATGGACGATACACATAACTGGACACAGTTAACTAGTTGTCTGAACACTATTTAATTATTTTATATGTATATCATTGCGAACTCTAGACTTAGAAAACCTTTTTTTTTACGTGGAGGAATCCTCATGGATACCGCTCTGAACCCAGGGAGCGGTATGTCGGACTTCTACCGGCTAAACCTCCACGGCGTTCCTCCGCTCGTACCGCTCGTACCGGGGACACGGGGACAGAAAACATTCTTCCGCGACCCCGGTGGCGTTGGTCCGCTCTTGCGGGCCCCATCTCTCAGGGTTTAGGGTCATCTTTACTGTTATGGGGGATGGAGGTCGGCATATGCTCTCGCATACGCCCTCCTCCTTCGCCCCAGTCTTGTGCGGCGGGTTGTGAGAGTGCTCTCAGATTCCCTGTCCCTCTCCGCTGCTTCCTTCTGCTGCACTACATTTTCGCAGAAGTACTTAGCAGCTTGCCACGACCTATTGCTCTCGACCATTGCGCAGACTATGGTCGGGAGAGAAAGGTCGTGACCTACAATGTCACCGAGAGCCTGGCGCTCTTCAACCCAGGCAGGGCAGAACTCGAGGGTGTGTTGAGCCGTGTCCTCGAGGCAATCGTCACAGTGGTGGCACGTTGGTAACTGTTCCCTCCCAATTTGGCACAGGTATTTCACGTAACATCCGTGTCCTGAGAGTACAGCAGCAGCAGACATAGAACACCTTGTCTAACTTATTGTACTGACAGCTTATTTAACTTATAAATTGTAAAACTTATTCCACTTGAGCTTTCCGTATAACTTTATTTATTATTTGTTATATGTAGTATATAAATATTAAGTTATGTTATCTATTTATGTGTTATATTTGTGTATTTTATTATGTTTTATAATTATATTGTATTTGTGAGTATTATTATATTTATGTAGGCAATTAGATACTTAGTAGTTTGTTATTTCTATTTTTTTTGTTAGTACCTAGTTAAGCACGCCAAGCTAAGTTTTTTTACCTGTCATGGTTGACTGATAAATGCTTTTAGCATTAAGTCTTCCATTTGAACATTTTTCTTTTTGTGCAATAAAGAATTAAAACATAACAAACAAACAAACAGTTAATACTAGTTTTTTTTCTATTTGACATGAGGGTGCATTTATCGGACACCCTGTATGAATGCCACCATCATTTGCAATGCAAATCTGCGTGCATACCTATTGTCTAAGATCTAAACGGCTTTGAGTGCGTTTGGGAGTGTAATGTCGAGTGGTCTGTCTGTCTGTAGTCTGTACAGAGCCACACGAAACTGTAAGGGCCAGCGCTAACAGACGGCTTGACATAGCAAAGTATTACTGTACGGAGAAATGATTTTGAATCTTATTTTAACACGTTTAGCGCTCACATTTCATGATGGGTCTGTGTTTCCTGATAATTATAAACTGGGTGTCTTCAAGTCGCGAGTGAATATATTTCTTCTAGGCAAGCATGATCTATAGTAGACTGCATCATCGCTTACCATCAGGCGAGATCGTGGTTAAAAGCGAGATCTATTAAAAGTTCGATTTTTCAGTACCTATCATTTTGTAATGAACGCATATCGTTTAAAACAAAGAATGAGGGTAAAACTTACAATAAATACTTACAATAAAGCTGGAGAAACTTTTCAGCCGTTTAATTTTAAGCACCCTAAAACGAACAATTTAGAACTTTATCCAACCGTAATAAAGGTGCAAAAGCACTGATTTTGAATCTTCTACCCCCGAGTAGGGGTTTAGGTTTTGCTAATTTGTTTGATTTTCAGTCTACGAAATATAAACCTTATTCAACGGTGATAAAGACGAGAATCACTGATTTTTTCCCCCCATATGGTGGGGTTAGGTTTTGTTAATTTCTTTGGCACGTGCAGGAAAGGGTTTGATTTATGAGTCTTTTTAGGGATGGAAGCAGATAAGTAGATACTTTTTGGTGTGGTTTTTTGGTTTCTCTTTGAGATGAATTTGTGCTTTTTTTGTGTTGGAAAACTTGTGGTAGAGATTTTGTATGAGAGAAATGAGAGTAAAATTTGTCAATCCATTTACATACGGGTAAATGTAGGTGCCTACAAATGTAGGAACTTATTTTAGGTATAATATTTCTATTATCACACTATGACACAAAAAAGTACTTACTTTCACCAAAAGCACAAATTCCCATTATATACATAAGCACTTAGAGTACTTACGTACAATTTTCATATAGTTCATATAGTCATGGCAAAATGCTTTTTCAAATCTTCAAATACGTACTCATTTATTTTTCAACAATGACTAGATACTCGTAGGTACTAAATAATGTAATGTCATTACTGTACACCTTTAATTAATAAACAAACAAAATTAACATTGATTTTAAATCAATCACACTAGGTAATAGTATAAATGCGAAAGTTTGGTGTGGTTTGGTTGGTTGTGGATTTCGATGAAATTTTGTATGTACGTAGATTATAACAAGTTGAAACAGCGAATTTAGCTTTATTTCTAGATTACCTAGGCTGTAAATACATTTAGCTGGTTTATTATAATTTACAATGGGCGGCCTTATCGCTAAGAGCTGACTTACCTGGTTAGATCTGTTTATGACTAAAACATGTATTTTAGTATAACTATAAAATTATGCTTAGGTAGGTGACGTGTCTATACGTATCTAAATAATGTGTGGCTCGAGTGTCTCTAAGCACCGAGACAAACCTCTACCTTGCTACCAAAAAAAAGTTAAACACTGTTTAACGCGTGATTAAAAAAATCCTTACCAATTATTGTTCAGGATTTTTTAACATTGTATTAGCGTGTATTTAACTTTTGAGGTAAGACCCCTAGGGGTTTACAGTGCTTTATTATTATTATTATTTTATACCACTAAGGTAGCAAACAAGCATACGGCCCACCTGATGGTAAGCGGTTACCGTAGCCTATGGACGTTTGTAACACCAAAGGTATAGCTGGCGCGTTGCCGACCCTTTAAAAGTATCATAACGCCCTTTTTGAAGAACCATTCTCGGCAGGGAGACCATTCCACAAGCGAAGTGTTCGCGGGAGAAAATTTCTCTGGAACCTTACGGTACGCGACCACATCGTCTCCAAGGTGTGTGGATGGATTCCCTGCCGATGGCGAGCGGTGCTAATAAAAGGAACCTGCAGGCACCATATTACTTTAAGGGTTGTAATACTGTTAGTATGTAACTTATTGTCGAATAAATATATACAAATACGTGGCAAAAGGTGGAATGCATAAGCCGTTCTTAATTCTTAGGCTAGCTGGCTGGCATAAGGCTGATTAGTATCAGCACCGGCCCTGGGGTAGAGCAAGAGGAACAATCGCTCTAGGCGCCAGATGGTAAATAGCGCCAAAAAGCCAAATGCGAAAAATAATTTCCTAAATTTAATTGAAATTCAATAAGTGTTGATAATTACAATAAAAGTTGATTATTGAAAATTTGGGAATTATTACTTATAGCCGCTCAGCTGAAGTGGAACTGGGCTGGGCATGTATGTCGCATGCCAAGTGAGCTGTGGGCAAGGATAGCCACCGAGTGGCGTCCTGACCCAGCGAGAAAGCGACGCGGCAGACCGAAACATAGATGGCGGGACGAGCTGGATAAATTCCTGACGGATTGGCCACAATCAGCTCAGGACCGCGAAGTCTGGAAGGAATGGGGGGAGGCATTTTCCCAGCAGTTGGACACGAATGGCTGATAATAAATAATAAAAATATAATTATTTATTTAACATAAAACCGAAGTAGAACTAACGTGAAGTGAAAGCACCGGCTAAAGGGCGCTGAAAGACAATCTCGCTCTACCCTGATCAAGGGCTATACTAGGGGGGATACTAGGGCCGTCGCTGGTTAGTATGACCATGACGATGGCGAATCACATGACGATTTTAATGCACACCTTCCATTTTATGTATTTATTTATTTTACTACACGCGTTTAGTGGGTAGAATCATCGTGGCAGAATGTTGGTGAAAACCTACATTGAAAAATTTTGTATTTATAAAAATTAGTATTTTTCAAACTTTTGCGATCACTGTACATAATTATTGATTAAAACGGGTATTTATCGCGTATGTACCTTTTTTATTTGTTATCCACCGTTTCGGCTGTGTTGCAGACGTGCAGCAGATGCCTGGTGTTTATAAGATAGACTGTAGCTGTGGCCGCTCATACATCAGACAAACCAAACGTACCATAGCAGAGCGTGTCAAAGAGCATATCGCAGCTGTCAAAAATCGCCAGGTGAACAAGTCAGCGATAGCAGAGCATCTGATACACTAGGGACCGAATCATTGGATTAAATTTCATGATCCTAAGGTTCTCTCTAGTGAACGTCATTATTACAAGAGAATAGTTCGTGAAGCGATTGAAATCAAGAAATTTCAAAATTTCAATCGGGATGGCTATAGATTCGCAGCGTCCTGGAACCCGGTGATTACTAGGTGTGCGCGTCGTGATCGGTCGTCTCAGTGCGTAGATACGGTTACTGTGGTGTGTCATAATATGAACGAGGACATTTCTAATTCTGAAGACCAAGTGAGGGTAGTTGCTGCAGCTACCCACACTTCTCGACGGTAGCTCGAAGTACTCCAGTCAACCCGTGACCACGACTGTTGCAACACAGCAGACACATCGGGATAACAAATAAAAAAGGTACATACGCGATAAATACCTGTTTTAATCAATATTTATAAAAAATCTTTAAGAAACAACTAAGTAGGTAGTCACCAGATATTCTCGGCGACGTGTGGTCATTTCATTCAACATTAAAAAGGACGTGGGTGTCACAGGTGTACTATTTAGGCCACGAACGTATATTACCATATCGAACATGTTAAATATTACACAAGTAATATCATGCTTAAACAGAAAGAAATAAAGGCGATAGTGAAGTCATTGATCAATTGACCATGGATTGTGAGTGCAATGTGTCATTCCTATAAGTAATTATAATAAGCAATGGGCTAATGCTAACAGCTTGCTTATTGAAAGGTACGTAAGAATTTATAATGACTAATAATTTTGGTAGAGGTTGCATTGGACGTATTGACGTTTCAAAGTGATCCCTGTGATTTTAATAAATAAAAAGAGTTTGAATTTGCGGAAAAGACCTGGACTCGACTCGCCCAGGATCGTCGTGTATGGAATTGCATCGAGGAGGCTACACTCAGTTCTGAGTTCCAAGTGAATTAATTAATTAAACTTACTTATAATTTCATTAGTATTAATTATTTATTTAATTGGCAGTGCACAGTGGTTAAAATTAGACAGTAATTCATGTTTTAATTTAGCTTAATTTTAGCATTCGACCCTCCTTCTCCACACAAACCGCACATATGTCGCATCTCAACAAGCTTTAAAAAGGGGTTCCTTACTTACAAAATGTACTCTTCACGTATTTATAAATAGATTTACTGTCAAGGGTTCTACCTTTTAAAAGTGTGTTTTAGCTTCACATAGTTCTTAGCTTATATAATCAACTTTTACATTATATCTATTTAAGTATCCAACCACTGCTGTATGTACCTAAAGACCTTTTATTTGCACGTCGCCCGGTGCCCATGGAACAATTCCTATGACATTCTACCATTTTTACAACATCATTTCACTACAACGGGCCTGTAGTCTACCGTTATAACATAACACATCCTTCAATTCTGGAAGCCATAAAACTCCATGCTGAAGTGCCCTCGTCGGCATCAGAATGTGCCCAAAGAATATAGTAACAGACCATAAAAAAGCCTTCTAAAGCACGGGCAAGCCTCCCAAAGCTGACTTATGAACTGGCAACGGTTCTAAATTCAAATAATAGGCTTGTATTTCAATATTTTAAATTTACGTACTCATAGGTCGCAACTATACTTTTAAAAGTCGTTAAATCTAGTAAAAAGTCCATGTACCATGTATGTAGGTATGTTTGATGCATAATGTACAAATTCAAGACAACGTAAATCGCTCGTAAACGCCAAATGATTCTCATCTGCTGGACATAAAAATAGAAAGATAGTACTATTACATATTCTATGTTCCAGTTACCAGGTCAACGAACCTTTTGTCAGATCTATTCTATCTAGACGAGGTTTACGTTTTATTGTTTTTTTTTAAGAAAACATTGTGAGAAAACCGGCATGTCCCTGAACTAAAAGCAGACATGTGTATTAAAGAAGTAAAATAGCTCATTCAAAAAGATCCGGCTAAGTGGAAGGAGGAGCCGGAGGAACGAGATAGTTGGAGGAAAACCATTTCTGAAGACGTTCTTGTCCACGGCCGGGCATTGCGATATGTTGTCACAGGTCCCTTACCAACTACACAATTTACTTGTGGAAAATGCGATCGTGGCTGCCGCTCCCGTATAGGCTTTATAAGCCACGATCGTAAGTACCCCCTTGACGGCGCTTCATCATCTTTCATAGATGTTACAGGCCAATGATGATTATGAACTTGTCGCCAGCGACAAATACGGCAGATAGACGCGCGTGTGAATGGTGAGCTTTAGTGTTGGACATGGGTAAATTGTATGCAACGGTATCGATCAGCTGCATTGCAGGACATCGCAGGATGACAGCTATTCAATAAATCGAGGGTGACATCGACAGGCTCTGAATATTCATAGTTCTTTATTTTATGCATCGAACCTCTCGCCGTGTCTCATTTTTGGAGAGAAAACACGATTGGATATTGCGTGCGAAATCGCAACGTTTCTATACAGTTCTGTAAAAATATATTTTTTTTTACTTTAACTACTTCTGCCCGCAGCTTCACACACGTGGTTTGTCAATAAAAAGTAGCCTATGTTTTAATGCAGGTCATAATCTATCTATATATCAAATTTAATCTCTATCGGTTCAGCCGTTCCGACGTGATTGAGTAACAAACAAACAAACATCCAAACTTTCGCATTTACAATATTAGTGTAATTATAGGAAAATACGACTGCAGTAACTTATTTCCATCAAAAGCGATGTCATCTCGCGAAAATTAAAAAATAAACGCTCTCAAATAAAAACTGCATCGAAATATGTATATCAGTGTTTGTGGTGTGAACTACAATGCCTGCCATAAACCGAATGATAGAAAGAAAAGGCTTTAGCGAAAACACCCCTCTTTATCCATAGTTTTTTTTCGTATTTGTCCCGATTATATTTTCGTTTGACGACAATCTCACTTGATGGTAAGCGATGATGCAGTCTAAGATGAAGCACGAAGATTTAGAAAACACCTGTTTACTTTTATCTTAAAAAGGCCCGGATTGTAGTCTTCCAGGTCCTAGAAGATCTACCCTGGTGTAAAAAAAATATTTACTAGCAAGTCGGTACCAAATAGCAATTACTGTTTAACTTACATCTAAGCTATTAACTTAGTATTCAATAGTTGGCATTACGAACAAGTACCAGGTTGTTGCACTGAATCCTATGATTTGTATGCAGTGACATTGTCTATTGAATATGGAAATCATAGTACGATCGTAGTTTACAAATTATATTATATAAAGCTCGATTACCACTCACTGACTGACTGACTGACTGACTCATTGACATGTTTGTTCTCCCAGATGCCACCTCGTAGGGTGAAAATGTTTGGTGGGATCGTATAGAGGGAGTTCCGATGAGTTGGGAATAAATCCTAAAGTACCCCTTTTGTCCCCCATTCGCTCCCATCCACCTCGTATCTCGGAAAGTATAGGTCTTACAGCGTTGGTGCAAAAACTAATGTTGCAGAGGACATTTTTTTATATCCGGTTCCATGAAAAAAAAATTGTCTTTCATACAAAAAAAAAATTGTCCCATACAAAATATTTCTGTATGAATACCGTAAACCGTATATTTCGTTTGCCGTAATTTTCATACTGTTTTTGTAGGGAGCCCACGGCTTGTGTGTACTATAAAATTACTGTAAATTTGCTTGATTCTATTTAATGGTGGTGGAGGGACATGAGATAACTTTCATAGTTTTTGCAAAGGTCATCATCATCATTTTGGAACATCCAATTTTTTTTTTTTTTTTAGTATGCAAAGTTCATCATGTTTATTTTGGAACATCCACATTTTTTTAATTATGCCTCATCCACAATGATCACTTTGGAACGTCAATTTTTTTTTTTTTTTTATTATGCAACATCCACTGTGATCATTTTGGTACATCATTTTTTTTAATTATGCCTCATCCACAATGATCACTTTGGAACGTCAATTATTATTATTTTTTTTGTATTATGCAACATCCACTGTGATCATTTTGGTACATAATTTTTTTTATTATGCCTCATCCACAATGATCACTTTGGAACGTCAATTATTTTTTTTATTATGCAACATCCACTGTAATCATTTTGGTACATCATTTTTTTAATTACGCCTCATCCACAATGATCACTTTGGAACGTCAATTATTTTTTTTTTATCATGCAACACATAATTTTTTTTAATTATGCCTCATCCACAATGATCACTTTGGAACGTCAATTTTTTTTTTTTTTTATTATGCAACATCCACTGTGATCATTTTGGTACATCATTTTTTTTAATTATGCCTCATCCACAATGATCACTTTGGAACGTCAATTATTATTATTTTTTTTGTATTATGCAACATCCACTGTGATCATTTTGGTACATAATTTTTTTTATTATGCCTCATCCACAATGATCACTTTGGAACGTCAATTATTTTTTTTATTATGCAACATCCACTGTAATCATTTTGGTACATCATTTTTTTAATTACGCCTCATCCACAATGATCACTTTGGAACGTCAATTATTTTTTTTTTATCATGCAACACATAATTTTTTTTAATTATGCCTCATCCACAATGATCACTTTGGAACGTCAATTATTTTTTTTATTATGCATCATCCACTGTGATCATTTTGGAACATCATTTTTTTAATTATGCCTCATCCACAATGATCACTTTAGAACGTCAATTATTATTATTTTTTTTGTATTATGCAACATCCACTATGATCATTTTGGTACATATTTTTTTTTATTATGCCTCATCCACAATGATCACTTTGGAACGTCAATTATTTTTTTTTTATTATGCAACATCCACTGTGATCATTTTGGTACATCATTTTTTTTAATTATGCCTCATCCACAATGATCACTTTGGAACGTCAATTATTATTATTTTTTTTGTATTATGCAACATCCACTGTGATCATTATGGTACATAATTTTTTTTATTATGCCTCATCCACAATGATCACTTTGGAACGTCAATTATTTTTTTTATCATGCAACATCCACTGTAATCATTTTGGTACATCATTTTTTTAATTACGCCTCATCCACAATGATCACTTTGGAACGTCAATTATTTTTTTTTATTATGCAACATATAATTTTTTTTAATTATGCCTCATCCACAATGATCACTTTGGAACGTCAATTATTTTTTTTTATTATGCATCATCCACTGTGATCATTTTGGAACATCATTTTTTTTAATTATGCCTCATCCACAATGATCACTTTGGAACGTCAATTATTATTATTTTTTTGTATTATGCAACATCCACTGTGATCATTTTGGTACATCATTTTTTTAATTACGCCTCATCCACAATGATCACTTTGGAACGTCAATTTTTTTTTATTATGCATCATCCACTGTGATCATTTTGGAACATAATTTTTTTTTAATTTTGCCTCATCCACATGATCATTTTGGAACGTCAATTTTTTAATTATGCCTCATCCACAATGATCACTTTGGAACGTCAATTATTTTTTTTTTTGTATTATGCAACATCCACTGTGATCATTTTGGTACATAATTTTTTTTATTATGCCTCATCCACAATGATCACTTTGGAACGTCAATTATTTTTTTTATTATGCAACATCCACTGTAATCATTTTGGTACATCATTTTTTAATTATGCCTCATCCACAATGATCACTTTGGAACATAATTTTTTTTTTATTATGCATCATCCACTGTGATCATTTTGGAACATCATTTTTTTTAATTATGCCTCATCCACAATGATCACTTTGGAACGTCAATTATTATTATTTTTTTGTATTATGCAACATCCACTGTGATCATTTTGGTACATCATTTTTTTAATTACGCCTCATCCACAATGATCACTTTGGAACGTCAATTTTTTTTATTATGCATCATCCACTGTGATCATTTTGGAACATAATTTTTTTTTAATTTTGCCTCATCCGCATGATCATTTTGGAACGTCAATTTTTTTTTATTATGCAACATCCACTGTGATCATTTTGGAAAATTAATTTTTTTTGTATCACAAATTTTTGGTGGAATCGTTATTTTACGGTCATCATCGCCCTTGCCATTATTTTGAATTCTTCTCTCACTTCCTTTTCGTTTTCGAATGTTTCTTCCACATTGATATCCTCTTTAATTGTTTCTATAACTTCGAAATCCTCTTTGATGGCATTTTTACTTCAATATACTTTTGAATTGTTTTTTCTATTTTTATATTTTCTTCAATTACTTCTCTTACTTCAATATCGACTCTTCAAAATTATGGGTTTTAATACAAATCTTAAATCGCTCGTATCTTCTAAACGGGAAGAGTTACGCGTAGCAAACTTTTACAAAATATTGGTACAAATTTTTGGTGGAATGGTTTTTTTAATACCATCATTGCGCTTGACATCCTTTTTGAATGCTTCTCTCACTTGGTCTTCCTCCTTGAATGCTTCTTTAACCTCGATATCCTCTATTTTTGCTTCTTTCACATTGATATCCTTTTTAATTGCTTTTTCTACTTATATATTTTCTTCAATTGCTTCTTTTACTTCAATTCCCACTCTACAAAATTATGGGTTTTAATACAAATCTTAAATCGCTCGTATCTTCTAAACGGGAAGAGTTACGCGTAGCAAACTTTTACAAAATATTGGTACTAATTTTTGGTGGAGTAGTTTTTTTAATACCACATTGCCCTTGACATCCTTTTTAAATGCTTCTTTCACTTCGTCTTCCACTTTGAATGATTCTTTCAAGATATCCTCTATTTTTGCTTCTTCCACTTTGATATCCTTTTTAATTGCTTTTTCTACTTATATATTTTCTTCAATTGCTTCTGTTACTTCAATTTCCACTCTACAAAATACAAATCTTAAATCGCTCGTATCTTCTAAACGGGAAGAGTTACGTGTAGCA
Source organism: Philereme transversata (assembly GCA_963924445.1). Taxonomy (NCBI): domain Eukaryota; kingdom Metazoa; phylum Arthropoda; class Insecta; order Lepidoptera; family Geometridae; genus Philereme; species Philereme transversata. Next base: position 16,105,313 of record OZ004351.1, read on the forward strand.
AACTTTTACAAAATATTGGTACAAATTTTTGTTGGAATAGTTTTTTTAATACCATCATTGCCCTTGACATCCTTTCTGAATGCTTCTCTTACTTCGTCTTCCTCTTTAAATGCTTATTTCACCACGATATCCTCTATTTTTGCTTCTTCCGCTTTGATATCCTTTTTAATTGCTTTTTCTACTTATATATTTTCTTCAATTGCTTCTTTTACTTCAATTTCCACTCTACAAAATTATGGGTTTTAATACAAATCTTAAATCGCTCGTATCTTCTAAACGGGAAGAGTTACGCCTACCAAACTTTTACAAAATATTGGTACAAATTTTTGATGGAATAGTTTTTTTAATACCATCATTGCCCTTGACATCCTTTTTAAATACTTCTCTCACTTGGTCTTCCTCCTTGAATGCTTCTTTCACCTCGATATCCTCTATTTTTGCTTCTTCCACTTTGATATCCTTTTTAATTGCTTTTTCTACTTATATGTTTTCTTCAATTGCTTCTTTTACTTCAATTTCCACTCTACAAAATTATGGGCTTTCATACAAAACTTAAATCGCTCGTATCTTTTAAACGGGAAGAGATAGCTCGAGGAAACTTTTACAAAATATTGGTATAAGTTTTTGGTGGAACCGTTTTTTTATTTTTATCATTGTCCTCGACGTCTTTTACTCAATTTCAATTTCCTCTTTGATTGTTTCTCCTACTTCGATATCCTATTTGATTGCTTCTTCCACTTCGATATCATCTTTGAATGCTGCGTCCACTTGGAAATCCTCTATGATTTCATTGCTTCTTCCATTTAGATATCGTCTTTGACTGCTTCTTACACATGGATATCCTCTTCGATAGCTTTTAACAGCTCGATATCCTCTTTGATTGCTTCTTCCACTTTGATATCCTCTTTTATTGCTTCTACCAATTCGATATCATCTTCGATTTCCTTTTGATTGCTTCTTGCACTGCAATATTCTCTTTGAATGCGTCTTTATCTTCGATATGGTTTTTGATAGCATTTTCACTTCAATATCCTCTGTGATGGCTTCTTACACTTCGATATCTTCTTTGATTG